>CM052896.1:65941545-65970148 GCA_028534135.1 Potos flavus
TTAGTAATGGAAGTGTTTCTGGAAAGAAGTCTCTAAAATGGGTTCCTGAAGTTGGAATCCCTGCTAGCAGGCTGACAAAGAGAACTATTATTGAAAGTAGGTGGTGGGGCGCCGGGTGGTTCAGTGGGTTAAAGCCTCTGCCTTCAGCTCAGGTCATGGTCTCAGGGTCCTGGGATCGAGCCCCGCATCGGGCTCTCTGCTCAGCAGGGAGCCTGCTTCCCCCTCGCTCTCTGCCTGCCTCTCTACCTACTTGTGATCTCTCTCTCTGTCAAATAAATAAATAAAATCTTAAAAAAAAAAAAAAGAAAGTAGGTGGAAAATTGATAACTATTGGCATACACTAATGGTATAATTGTCAAAACTCTTATTAGTGTTGAATGAGACAGTAGAGAATGCGTTATCTGTACAATGTCATATGTATTAAAGAAGTATGGGGGAAGGACTAATTTAAAGTATTATAGAATTGAACTGCTACTGCTGGGTGCTCTCAAGGCATTGAAGAAAGACGATGAAAGTCTGAACTTCATTAATCACCAATTAAGACTAAGTTTGAAAGCCAGAAGTCCTCTTTGGCAGCTTGGAGGCTCTCATTTCTTATAGTTGGATCCAGAAAGAGGTTGAGACATGAAGCTTAATTATAAAGGGAAGCAGAACTCCAGATAGGATGAGTTCTCAACTCAAGTAGATCTATTCTAACAGGGCTTCTTGTTGGAAAGAATAGGGACCATCAAATTTGGCATGAAAGCATCGGGTCAGGTTATTTGAGAACTTTGAAATCCTGAATCCCCATTATTCTTTGGGTATTACCACATTTAATGTCATATCTGGTGATCCAGTTGTGGGGCACAAAGGGAAGAAGTAGGAGTGAGGGTTTGAAGCTATGGGCAAACATGAAAAAATGGAGTCAGGATCCTCATTACAGATATCGAACTTACTCATTATTGATTACTTGTTATTTTTAATGTCCATGTTAAATATGAATATTTGGGTCATCCATGAGTCATTACTTGATTTTATAGCTGAAAACTCACTTGTAATCTTTGTATAATTTGATCAATGTGAGTTTTGCTCAGTTAAAGGGTTTCTAACTGACCCTGTGGTATTTCAAGGATTGTTTTCTGAATTCTTATTTTGTCACTTCAGAATGGCGAAACTGCTGAAAATCTCGTGGTTTTGGTTTCATTTTTATTTAGATTTTGGTTTCTTATCTCTCTGGTTCGTATTTATTTAGAATTTGGAAAAAAAACACCAAAATAAAGGATTCATTTTTCTAAGCCTGTCTTTGGGAGGTTGGCCTCATAGATACTAGGTGCTTTTGTAGCCCAGAACTCCAACTTTTGCCTTGCATATTCTATAAGGCTGCGAAAAATATCTGTTGGTCCATCTTTCCTTTAGTAGCCTTTTGCTTAGATTTGCCAAAAACAGATTACAGCCCTTGTGGCAAAATTGCCACAATTTATTTATGGTTGATTTCCTATTTTTCGGAGATCTTAGCACTCTAAATCTTTGATGTCTTACCAGATCTCCAAGCCTTCATTGAATCTTTAGATGTATCTATATATCTGTGTATATTCAAATATCAATCTGATTGTTTCAGTGGGAGTGTTGGACTTCTACAAGTTGCTGATTGTAGCTAGAAAGTCTTTCATCAACATTTTTAAGTTAACATTTCCTATGTTCTTTTTAAGCGTAGATACAGAGAGAGAGATGAAGACAAACATTAAGTTTCTAAAAAAAACAAATGGGTGAAGTCAAGTGCAATTTATATAAAATGCTATGGTAAGTTCAGGCAGTCGTAAATTTTGTAAGACATTACCATCATTTCTCTATTTGATATTTGACACTGTAGTTCTATCTATTTTGTAAATAAATTTCTTTTTCATAAGTAAGTGATTTATTTATTTATTTATTTATTTATTAATTTTTAAAAAATGCCATGGTAGTTCAGTTGGTTAAGTTTAGCTCCACACTTTTTCAACTCAAGTCTTTTCATTTTAGCACTATCTCTAGTTAGGTAGATTTCATAATTAGGTACTGTATTTTAGCATCCTGAAAGTTAGTGAATGCATTAATCCAATTTTAAAAATAAGTTTTTGTCAGTGCTACAACTCTTTATTTACCATTTAGTAAAACATTTTGCAAGTAGAATCAATCTTCTACTTGAAGTTCAAGTAGTTCAAGATCTACTTGAACTCGAAATAGATTTTATAACTCTAACTTACTGCATTTTCTATTTATAAAGCCATATCATCCACTTTTTAAAAAATTTCAATTCATATAATTTTTTTGTATATTCTTTTAGAAAATGTTTAATCTTGGTCTGTATCAGTTATTAATTATCCGCAGCAGAAAAATAAATTTTTTATTGTCATCTTCTTTTATATTGGAAGTTGAACCACGATATAGCAGTAAGTAGGGATGTAGGGACATTATGTATGTTTTGTGGGTCTTTGTATCGAGATAAAATGTGCCTCAAATTATCTGATGTGTTTTAGACTTCATAGCTTTTTTTGACATATTTTAGATACTAAGAGTACAGGTATTTTTATTATATTAAGATCTTAAATTTTTACCATTTGTAATATTTTGTAGAATTACAGTAGAACTTACTATAATAACATAGAAAACTTCAGTAAAAAGCAGTGAATGAGATTCTAAGGACTTGGTAGAAGGTACTTCGTTTTTATTTTTGTTTTTGTATTTTCTATCTATCCATCTATTTATTTATTTATTTTCATTGTTATTTTACTTCATTTTTTTGCTGTTGAATTTGAGGCATAGGTGTTTTTATTCCTGTTGTTATACCTAGAAAATTAAGCTTTGTCTTTAGGCCTTGAGAATAAAGTGGGAATAAAGTAAATTTAAAAGCTGCAGGGTACCATTAGAAATAAACAGAGGAACTTGAAATGTTGATTAAAGATCAAAGGATAGTAGCAGAATTAATTATCTGGAAGCTGTGAAATCACTTATAAACTGCATAAAGCCAAGGCAAGGGAATTGAAAACTTATTACTAATTAATTCTTATAATACATTAATGAAACAGACAAGGCATATCACAATGTTTTAGTGGAACTTCGGCGTTAGTGTCCACAATCATTTTTGAAAGATATATGATTCATTGATTAAACTCTTAAAAAACTAGCTTCAGAACATGAACATCCAACTGGAAGACAGGCCACAATTCAGATGTAAGTGCTATGGAGTTACTAGGTTTGGGTGTAGAAATTATGAGGGAGTTTAAGGAATATGATGATAATCGCATAGTTATAACGAAGTGTGCCAATACCAGAACTCTGTAGGGGAATAAAGTAATCCAGGCTCAACCACTGAGCAAATATGCAGAACAAAATATATAGAACCACTGAACAAATATATAGAACACAGTGAGAGTTATAGACAAAGAGAACAGGATATTTCAAAATGGAAAAATGGATTTATGCAAGAATTTTACACTGTGATTTTCAAGTGGAATGATAGCTTTCAGTGTACAAACTTTCCAAACCTGGATTCTGGACCTAATACACGCAACACTTTCCCAGATCTGTCAACTCTCAACTTCATGTGTATTCTTTAACTAGTCCAAGCATTGAAAGAAAAAAAGTTATCCATTTTACCTGTATTGTTTTAACATCAGTTGACATTGCCAAAGAGAGGTGCACAACCTTGAAGACTGGAGTTACAAAGCCATACATTCGAGGTATAGCTGGGATCTAAGCAAAGCCATAAAGCTGTTTGTGGTGCTATAGGCTCTGCAAAACCCATAGACACCATTTTTAAGTATATAGAAATACCGTGTCACTCTTGTAAAGGCAATATTCATACCTAATGTTTTAGAGATTAAAAATAATATCAGAAAAAAGACAACCTTCCATTCCCTTTACTCCCTAATCTACTAATCTTCAGTTTTCCATTCTGTCGTAGAGACTAGTGTCTATCATTTTTCAAAGCTCATGTCTCCTATCTTTACTTCTGCCTCCTACACATCTTTATCAGGAATATTATACCCCTACCACCTTAATTATTCATTCATTCATTTTCTTTCTCTCTGTTTCTCATTTCTCCTTTTCCTCTGTTGCTCTCCTTCCTTCTTTCTGTCTTTGATCCTTTGTTCACTCTACATCTTTGTCCCGATTCTTGTGTTTTAGCATTCTTTCATGATGAAAACAAAGTGACCAGGAAGAAGACTGTCATTCTAGAAAAGAAAAACAAAAACAAAAAAAAAAAACAAAAAACTATCATTCTCTGTTTCCTTTGAAAATTCTTATTTCCTTTACCACATATCATTTTGAAATAATGTTTGTACTTACTTTTTTAGCTTTCTCAAATTTCTCAACAACACACATTTCTTAAGGCATTAGTGTCTGGCCATGACAAACTATTTTATTCAGTCTTTTTAAAAATTATGTTCAATATCAACTTATGGTGATTGGCTTATATGAAATTATACTAGTTGATTTACAGAAAATGTTTACCATATTTTACCTCTTTGAGGTATTTGATGGTGTTGTCTATACCCTGAGTTTTACAATATGTTCTTCATTGGCTTCTGTAATTCATTCCTTCCGATAGCACCTGATTCTCCTCCTAAATTTCTGACCTAATCTACCCACAGATTAAATCATGGACTTCAGAGTTTCTAGTTTGATTACTTTATATTCTTTTAAACTCTTACTTGACAAATGTTTAATGGTGTATTAACTCTCATAATTTTATCATTTCTTTTTTTAATTTAATTTTATTTTTTCAGTGTTCCTTATCATTTCTAAGCTGTACATTCTCAAATTGGTATCTCTTTCTCTAAACTACAGTGAGTTTCATAATGTCCATTACTGATATACCAATATTTCCATATAGAATTCTCATTCATAATTATTTTAAGTCAGACTATTTTGCCTTACCCTCACAAGATATTATATATGTAAATTATCTTGTCAACAAATTCCATTACTATTTACTCACGCTCCTTTTTTTCTTTTTTATCCTAAACTAGTTTCATTAACATTTTAATAGTCATTTTATTAAATTTATTAATGAACTTACTCTTGAATATACATTTTCTTTTCTCCTACACTGACAATGTTTAAATCACTACTGATTAGCCTATACTTGGACTATTTCAAGAAAATTATCAGATCTGTCTACCAATAATCTCTTTTCAGACTGGCTTACCATGTACTGTTTTGGCAGATCTCTTCTTAAAAAAACAAACCACCCCCCCAAAACTAGAGGTGTGTCTGTTACCCAGGCTTAACCTTACACATTTATCTGTGCCTTAAAAGATAACATCAAATTATTTAGCTTAGTCCAAGAAGTCCTACATAGTCTCTCTCCTATCTTATTCTCATACTTAACATACCTTGCTCTGTTTTGTACTTTGTGATCTTCAAAAATGTTTCCCGAACATAAAAAGCTTCTTAATGACTCATGTTTCTGGTTTCTCTTGAATGCTCTTCTTGATTTTACTTTCAACTTGGAAAAATTTTGGATGTCACAAGTTCTTACTCAAATGTTCTTCCCTTTGTTATTTCCCAAGACATACTTTTTTCCATCTTTACTGTAATTGCATTTTGCTCTTCTTGTCTTCTAGGAAAACTGATTGAAAATCAAGGTATATTTCCTGAATGATTTAGATAGGGCATGTCTAAAGAATTGATGGGATGGATTTTTCAGGAATCTTATATGAGGATTTATATGAGGGCATAGAGCCTTGTAAAATATAACTTTATTTAAAATAAACAGTTCTACACATTTAGAGTACTACTCGAAATCTTTTTCTAATCCTGCATTAATGATAAGCCATTACTATGATTAGGGAAAGAGCTGCAAAAAACAAAGTTGACCTGTCTTTTTGGGATGTTCTTTAGTTACTTCTGCCCTATAGTTGCATGTTTTGGAAATATCTTCCTTATTCCTTTTTGCCTCTAGTTTATTCCCCCAATTTCCTTTTATCAGATTATTCTTAGACAAATTATTGGTCTTTTTTTTTTTGACAAATTATTGGTCTTGATAGAACTTATTTATCTGAATATTAATAAGGACAGCACACCATAAAATACCTCTACCAATAGTAGATAAGATAAATATAATGGAGAAGAGGCAGATAAATGGTAAAAATAACATGCATGGAATTTTCCTGTAATACAAGAATCAGATAAATACTACCCCCTGTCATAAAATAGAGGATATGACTCTTAAGAAAATAAAGGCAACAAAAAATAATTTAGAACCAAGAAGAAGGAATATGATAATAGGAAATAATAAATTTTCACTTTAGTAAAAGATACCTAAAGTTTAAATAAAGACATAAAATAAATGAAAGAAATTAGAAGCAATAAGGATTAGGAAGGATATACCTTAAGTTGACTTGAGTTAACTACCTAACTTGAGTTAGGAAAATGGATGTCAAGTTTGAAAAATCATATAATTTGCAGTAGATAAAACCTAGACAGATAAGTAAATAAATACATGTACCCCAAGAGATGGTGGTATATACAGAAGTTAGGTAACAAGGTTACAATTTAGGCATAATTAATGTACCTAAAAATTATTAACACTATAAAAGAGTGATGTCATTAGATAAAAATCCGAATCTCCATATCAACTGGTATATTTGTCCAAGAAGAGTTGATAGAATGCTCTGTTTTAACTGAACACATAAAGCCTTTGAAGATGGTATCATCCAAGCATTCCTAAAAAACAAAATGAAAATGTTAAAATTCAGCCAAGTGATGTAATATAAATTAAAGTAAATTTTAAATTATTGGTAAAATTTGATGAAATTGGTGTAAAATAAAATCATGGTATAGAAGGACTTTCAGTAAGCATTGCATGATAATATTATGGTATAAAATGATAAAATTATGGTATAAAAGGAAACATTGCAAACATATATATAACAGAGTAAAATATATGTTCTGTCAATGGGAAACTAGTGAAATAAAATATCTCAAAATAAAATATTGTGCAGACTTAAAAACAATGAAATAACTTTTTTCCATACTAGTATGGAAAAGTATCAAGGGTGAATTTTTAAATAAAATTTTCTCTTTATATAACCTATGAATGTGGGTGTCTGAAATTCTACCATATGTATACTGTCTTTGTGGGCATGTGTATTAGATAAAGTGACATAATCTGCTCATTGAAACATACAGCCCAGAAAGTGGATGATGAACCAAGCAGAATAGACTTTTATTATTTGTGGTGTAACTGGCCAAAGAAACATGTTTTAGATCACCAGAAAGGGTCCTATATGCTCATTTAGGAATGTAGGCTACTGGAGACTTCTTTGCCTTTCTCAGCGTTTGGTCTCCATGGTCAACATTCTACCCTACCTTGACAGAGGAAGAATAGCACAGAGGAAATCAATATATGGTCTATAGCTTTAAAGTGATACACAACACTCCATTACCATTTCTGGATAGTACTTAAGTCTGTAGCTACACATACCTGTAAATGAAGCTGGGGAACGTATGCCCAAGGAGAAGTGGAGAAAACAGCAGAAGCTGTTGGTTTCTTCCATGGCATTCCTGATAAATAAATGAGGAAATTTTGAGGATTAAAATATTGAGCTATTGAAATGTGATCAAATCAGATTAGTTTTCCTTTTTTATGACTAGAATGGAAGAGAATATTAAGGCCAGAGGATACATGAAGGGTACTATTCTGGAAGATGTGATGGAACATTGGGGAGGAAAATTTTAATGAAGAGTTCAGTTACAAATTCATCTATTTTGGGTTTTGCTAATGCTGCTGCCATCCCCAGGAGGCACAACCACACCACTGGCTCACCTAACTTTGTTTTTCCCCAACATGTGAAACAGTGAAACCTTGACCCGTATCTTCTTTGAGCTCTTTGAAGTCAAAGTTCCAAAGACAGCAGAAAACTTGTGCTCTGAGTATCAGGAAGAAAAGTTACAAGGATTCCTGATTTCACAGTATTATTATGGGGTTTATGTGCCAGGGTGGTGACTTCCCATACCCTAATGGCACTGGTGGCAAGTCCATTTGTGGGGAAAATTTTGATGATGAGAATTTTATCTGCAAGAATGGGGGTCCTGCCTGGCATCTTGTCCATGGAAAATGCTGGGCCCAACACAAACGGTTCCCAGTTTTTCATTTGCATTGCCAAGACTGAATGGTTGGATGGCAAATGTAGTTTTTAGCAAGGTGAAAGAGTACATAAAATGCTGTAGAAGACATGGAGCACTTTGGGTCTGTTACTGAACCTAAGTTTGGCTACTGGTCAGTTGAAAGATCATTACTCAAGGGACAAGTTGTGATTGGAAAGGAATTTGAACTTTATTCAGAAGGCTGGCCACCTGGGGAGAAGGTAGACTCTTGTCCAAAACCATCTCCATCTCTGAGATTTCTGCCTGGCCCAGGGTTTTTTTTAAAGGGGTTTAAGGTTGTTAATCAGCAAAGGGACTGCAGTAGCCTGCAACATTTCTTTCTTTCTTTCTTTTTTTTATTAACATATAATGTATTTTTTGCTTCAGGGGTACAGGTCTGTGAATCATCGGTCTTACACAATTCACAGCACTCACCATAGCACATACCCTCTCCAATGTCCATCACCCAGCCACCCTATCCCCCCCCAGCAACCCTCAGTTTGTTTCCTGTGATTAAGAGTCTCATGGTTTGTCTCCCTCCCCAGTCCCATCTTGTTTCATTTTTTCCCTCCCTACCCCCCTGACCCCCTGCCCTGCCTCTCAAATTCCTCATATCAGAGAGATCATATGATAATTGTCTTTTTCTGATTGACTTATTTTACTTAGCATAAGATCCTCTAGTTCCATCCACGTCGTTGCAAATGGCAAGATTTTGGGGTTTTTTTTGATGGCTGTGTAGTATTCTATTGTATATATACATACATATATATATATATATATATATATATATATATACCACATCTTTTTTATCCATTCATCTGTTAATGGACATCTAGGTTCTTTCCATAGTTTGGCTATTGTGGACATTGCTGCTATAAACATTCGGGTGGATGTGCCCCTTTGGATCACCACATTTGTGTCTTTAGAGTAAATACCCTATAGTGCGATTGCTGGGTCATAGGGTAGCTCTATTTTCAACTTTTTGAGGAACCTCCATACTGTTTTCCAGAGTGGCTGCACCAGCTTGCATTCCCACCAACAGTGTAATGCATCCTCGCCAACATCTGTCATTTCCTGACTAGTTAATTTTAGCCATTCTGACTGGTGTGAGGCGGTATCTCACTGTGGTTTTGATTTGTATTTCCCTGATGCTGAATGATGTTGAGCACTTTTTCATGTGTCTGTTGGCCATTTGGATGTCTTCTTTGCAGAAATGTCTGTTCATGTCTTCTGCCTGCAACATTTCTGCAAAGGGAGTTGAGGTCTACAGATACACAAAGGGAAGTCAGTGTGACCTAAAAGAAAGAAGAACATGCTTTTTTTTTTTTTTTGCTAGGCTAATCAGAAAGCTAAGGCAGCTTCAAACAGACGTGTCTTCTAATGAGTTTCAAGAAAAAAAAATCTTGTTTATCCCAGAGTTCTCTAAGTTGTATAAGCAAGTATGTTGTATAAGTGACTCTAAACATGATCTGGGATTATATATACATGTGAATTTTAGGAATGGTAAAGTTTTCAAAATCATTATTATGGTCTAACAGTTAACTGCACCTAGGTTTGCCACTCTAGGCAGTCTCTTATTTATGCCCAGTTCAATTCATTAATACTCCAAAGTCTGAGATTAAGAGAACAACAACAACAATAACAAAAGGCTTGCAAAATAATCCTTCAGACTTACGTCACATGTATGATCACTATTTGAAATGAAAGGGCAGAGATGATTCTCAGCACACAGGATATTTTGGTTTTAAGCTTCATGGCTTCATTTCTATTTGACTACCAAATTCATTTTTGTTTGTGAAACCTTCATTTACAGGTATATCTAAGTATATATATAGGTATATAGAAGTATATATACAGGTATATAGAAGTACTATATGGAAGCATAATACTTTTATACTGTTATATACATTTGCCACATTCTTTTTTGCTTGTTCTTGAAGGTGCTTTCTATCTTTTGGAATTAAATTTGAGGAAATCTATATCCCCATCATTATGTGCATTTTGGGAGCTGAAGATCAAGAAGGGGGTTAGGTAAGAAGTGCAGTGAATTTAAAGCACTACTGATATGTAAGTTCAGTTATGGCAGTAGTGGGTTCACAGGCTGTACTGCAGAGAAGTAGGACAATCTCTTTGGGAAATGTGAAAAGGCTCTTTTAGTTGAGGTCTCCATTTTTCTTAGTGCCACCTCAGTGACATGTGCATTATTTATATATAAACTGTTGACTGATAGTTGGAAAAATTTAAATGAACAGAATGTGTGTGCGCATACATGTGCCTGTGTGGGCATATACGTGGATGTGTGTGGCAGGGTCACCAAAATAATTGATGAAAGACCTTTTGAACTGAATATAGTTATCTGCTGTATTTGATGGAATAGTGATTTCTTAACAATCATTCCTCAAATCCATATTTCTTTCAATGCTGGAATTATTACAAATGAGACATTTGACATCATTTTCCTCCTGCTTCCACAGTAGGAATTGAGTGAACATTTGTCAGGTAACAGCAGAATCTTGTATTTTTTTCAGTACAATTATCCTTATACTTGTCTATGATAATGTATAAGTATTTTACCCAGTTTCCCAGACATAGTTATGAAACCCTTCTTCAGTTGCACATTCTCTCTGTTTCTCTCTCTTTCTCATTCTTATGTCCACTTTTTACTGGCTTTACTCCATATTCTCCAAATCCAAGTGAATCTATTAAAATAATTGGGTCTGGCGTATTTTCAAACTATTTATTCTCTCTGTACATTTCATGTAGAACGAGCAACATGCACATATTGTCTATCTATACAAAACAGGGTTAAATCAGAATGTTTCTTTTGCTTTGAAGACATTTATTCAATGAGGAGTGTTATCTAGGTTGGTCAGAAGGACCCAGAAATCTCAGAAAATGAATAATTCTTAAGAAAATTCAACTTTGCTTTATGTATCAGCACATGTTTGAAGTCAGGGGCACTTGGATCTCTAGCTCAGGAAAGAAACTTGGCTCAGATTTTGAATTCTCAGGTGATGGTGTACTTTTAAATAATAAGCATGGGGAAGTAAAAACATTTCCACCTATTAAAAAACATTTCCACCTATTAAGATGTGTTTCCTTTACTGCAAAAAGCTAAATTTATATGTAATAAAGACATGCACTTTCTACTGAGAATTTTGACTGTGAGTAAATTTCATAAATCCTTTCTAAATTTTTTTTTTCAAATTTGGATCTTCTAAATGCATGTCATTTTCCCAAACCTTATATATTTGTAATTTTTATGAAGCGTTATTACAGGTTTTCTATTTTGTTCTTCACAGATTGGAAAGGCAAATATCATTCTGTTCATTTTACAGATTAAAAAAACAAAGGAGAGAGAGACTTAGCTTAAATAGTTGATCACTGGCCATACCTAAAAAGCACTTATCCTGATTCCTATTCCCTGCTATTAACTATGTAGTTATTTTCATTTCATATTCTGGTATTATATTTACTCAGGTTCAATCATATATTTAAAAAAATTGTAAAAACATAAAATAAGAGGTAGTGAGTCACTTAAAAATATTTAAGTTTTTCCTATGTTTCAGGAACCATGAAGGAATACAAGAATAAAACGATATAGATTCATTCTGGTTAAGATATATGTCAGTTAAACATGAGACAGAGAGGCCTTTGAGGAAAGTTCTGCCATATTACTAGTCTTTCTCCCCCTAGCAGAGCATTCCATAATTTGCAATATGAAATATGCCCTGTTAGAGGCCCTACCAGTAGTAAGCAGCAGAAGAGGGAGCTGTGTATGCTGGCTTAGTCTCAAACTATTCTTAGAGAGATTCATTTTATCTATTATTTTATTTGCTTTGTGGAGTCTTTGTACTACCTTGTTTTTATCATTTAAAATCTTCAAGGCTTAAAAATATGTGAACTCATTTTGTGCATTTCAGCATTATTCAAGTTCTGATGCTTTTAGTCATGTCATGTTGTCTATGAAATTTTTGATAGATGTGCTCTTTTCTTGAGCATCATATTTGCTTCTACAAACATATCTCAAAGTATGAGGAATTTGTAATTTTCATCATAACTGACAGGACTGACAGACACACTTCTCTCAATTGACTTGGTGCATATTTCTGATATACATAAATTTCAAAAGCATCTTAAATCTTAAATTCTCAGAGCAACAAAACAGATTATAACAGACTTAATTCAAAATTAAGTGCGAGTGGTATTCAAATTATTTTAGAATAAAACACTGTATTTTATTGTAGGAAGTTGAAGGTATTTGAGGTAACAAAAATGATGCAGTTAGAAGAGCACAAAGCTGATAAACACTGTGAGTTAAACACTTTGTGCTAATAGTACTGCTTTAAATACACATTTTAAGCTGCCTTAACATCAAAGACTGTTCTGCTTAGTAGGTTCATGGTAGTGTACTGCTTTATGTTTCAAGTTTCAGCTTGGTGAAAATTGAATCAGCTGAGTTGCAAAATCAAATTTATCATAAAAGTGGTAACTGACCATTAACTACTATGTAATGCTGTAAACATGACCCTATCATGAAACTACAAGACAGCCTCTTCTAGAACATGACAGACAGTTAGGAGGAACAGGAAAAGTCAGTGTATTTGTCACTAGGAACAGGAAAGATAAAAGGAACATGATCTTGTGTTGTTTCATTGTTTTCTTCACAATTTTAAGACACGCTCTGTGCTCTTAATGGCAAATGCCTGGAGGAATGGTGCCTTCATTTTAAATTACAGCTATGTATGTTTAAAACATTGTATCGGCATTTTCAAGGAGTTACTTTTCTATAGGAGATATTTTGTTTTAAGTGCAGCAAAAGGCCAAGCTCAAATTCATTCCTAATGAGCCGTGTGTTAATGTCAAAGTCTCTGCTGTCCACTCAAATGCCAAAGAACACATCTGACTTTATAATGAGCCAAACAGTTGTCTCTTCATAATTTCTGTTAGCCTTCTGTTAGATAGCTGCATCCAAAATTTATAATACAGTGATGGAGGTGGTTGTTGTAATGGCTGAAATCCAATCAAAGATGTAAAACTTCTTATATTGTGTCAATATTATTACCAAGTCTTTGCCATTCTATCTCCACATCAAATAAACTGGTCCAACAAATTCCAAATGGCATCTTGCCTGCTTTTAATCTACTCTGTACACTATTGGGGGAGAGATCAAAACCAGATGACAGGCATCAAGGCAATCAGCCAGTGGCAGGGTGGTTGGAATATAGGCAAAACTTTGAAATAGCACTTCCAAATCTTTCTTTTCTCTGGAGAACATCCATTCCAACTAACCACCTAATTTTTTTATACTTTTAGGTCCTAAATTTGTTTGGTTCCTGGTTTGACACTTGCTGACATTAAAATAAAATAAAATAAAATAAAATAAAATATTCTAAAAAAAAGTTTAATGTTTAGCTTTTTTCATTGTCTAGGTAATATGTCATACTTGCTTAACATGAAAATGAATGCTTTTGCATAGTCACGGGTAATGAAAAGGATATCTAAACTAAGATTTTTTGGGTGAAGTGTCATACATACACATGACAGTTTTGAGTTGAAATTAGATATAATTCAGGAAAATCTATAAAATTGAGAGATATTCACATTTTTGTTTCATTTCCTAGTGAGTCAGTCTATACTGATATAAGTTCCTGGATAGATTTTTCGAGTATTTACCCTTAACTTTAATAGGGAAATTAGAATATTCATATATTAAGTTGAAAATATTTTACTTTAGTAGTGATAGAAATGCATAGAAATACATCAGAAGAAAACCAAGACATAAGTAGAAAAACAACATTAGAAATAAATGCAGTTAAATGTTACTGTCTTTGATTGATGAGACTCTAAGAATTTTTACTTACTTTCTTGTATTTTCTAAATTGACTATAATGAGACTGCATTTTTTTAAAGTTCCATTTGAAGTAGATGAATATCCAACTTCTGGCACCACACAAATTAAGCTTGATAGTGGGTTCTACTCAGTGAAAGAAGTGGGGACAAGCATATTAAAATAATCTCACTGTCTGCGTACCTTCGCTATATGCTTCAGGATCTGTCTTAGTTTTTATTTTTTAATAAGCTTTCTTTAAACATGTCTTAGTAAAGGATTTAGCAACTAAAATGATAGTTTATATAAAATTTCTTTTAATGTATATGTTGATAAAATGTAATTTTAAATAATACCAAATATAGCAAGTACCTTAGAATTTTTTTTTTTAAAGATTTTGTTTATCTACTTGACAGAGAGAGCGAGATCATGAGTAGGCAGAGAGAGAGGGGGAAGCAGGCTCCCCACCAAGCAGAGAGCCCGACGCGGAGCTCGATCCCAGGACCCCGAGATCATGACCTGAGTGGAAGGCAGAGGCTTTAACCCACTGAGCCACCCAGGCACCCCGTACCTTAGAATTAATATAACAATATGCAGAACCCATACAGTAAACTCGTAGGAAAAGCTAATTCTAAAATTGGTATGAAATTGCAAAGGAGCAAGATAGCAGAGACGGTTTTGAAAAAGGCAAAAACTAGAGGATTTACTTTGTCAGATATCAAAACTAATTACCAAACTGTTATGATAGCAACAGTGTTGGCAAAGAATAGAATGTAATTGTTGAAAAATCAATTTACTTCAAAGCTAAAAGTGGAAAGTGGTGTAGCGATGCATCTCCAAATGAGGAATAAGGGAGAATGAAGAGTAAGAGAGACTGATTCTCAAATCTGTACCTTTGACTCTGATTTCTCTCTGGAATTACAGATTCATATATATGGCTGTATACTAGGCCCCATCATTTTGTTGTCTAATATTCACCTCAAATTTAGCATGTTCTGAAAATAACTGTTGATTTCTTTAAGATTTTATTTATTTATTTGACAGAGACACAGTGAGAGAGGGAACACAAACAGGTGGAGTGGGAGAGGGAGAAGCAGGCTTCTTGCTGAGCAGGCAGCCCCATGCAGGGCTGGTTCCCAGGACCCTGGGATCATGACCTGAGCTGAAGGCAGACGCTAAATAGGCACCCCAGAACTGTTGATTTCTTATAATCTTCTTTCACTCTATATTTCTCTCAGTAATATCAGTTATTCACATACTATGAGTAGCTGTATTGGCATAGGGCCTTGACACCTGGAGTTTCTATTACCATACTAACCCGGGTTGTTTGTATTTGGATCTTGAATTATCCTTTTGCATTTTATTCAAATTATAACAGGTGTGATGAGTACTTGCTCTTTATTCTAACCAGATTTTAGATAGTCAGAATACTTTGCTTTAATTGAATCTCCTTTGCAACTGTAGTAATGAAAAATAGTAAATAGCAAACACTACTTACTTTCATTAGGAAAACCATAGCCTATTAACATAATATAGCTTTATTTACTGCTTATATTGCCACTATTTAATTTGTTCTGATAATTGCTAATATACTAATATTAAAGCAATAGAAGAACAAATTTTTTTAGGATAAGCAGCATTTTAACTATGATTCAAAATTATAATTCAGGTTTCATTACTAATTCCCTCTAGGGGGAAAAAAAAGGTTTGTGTTGTGTTAGACAATGCGATGTAAATCTTATTAAATCTGTGGCTTAGATTTATGCTCTAAGGAATAACTTGTGATAGATGACAATTAGACAATTCAAAAAATGCTTAGCATCAGTTGTAAAAGTGTAGTAAATATAAATAATTATCAAGTACATCTAAATGTGTATAATATTTTATCTAGGACTACGTTTGAGGATATGGTAGGACTGTTAATCATAACGAGAGAGTTATAACTTACTGTGTTTGATTTTCTTCCTTTCTCTTTTTTACTTTTGCCTAGCAATTGTTTTTGTATTTCCACCCTGCTTCATTCTGCATATGGAGACACTCCAATATGAATTGCCTTCTCATATGAATATTTAAATATTTAAGAAATAAGGAATTAGATCTTACCAGCTCTTATGTAATACTCATAAGCATATGCATATGATTTACTTAATTGCCATAAATATTTATGTGTTTACCATATACCTTTAAATCAAGATTCATATACATTTTCCAAATATCAATATTATTTTATAAATATTTTCTCTTTAAGAGAATTTAGGATAATATATTACTCTTAAATATATTCTAATGCAATAATCATTTATTAGGTAAGATTAACTGAGCAATATAAATGGTATTTAGTAAGTTTTATTCATTTTATTCTATTAAAATTTTTAATTCACTATCTTTTCAAAAAATACACTGAAGCTCATATTTTAAGTTGCAACTATTTGCTGGTATAGCTCATACTTTACATTTACAGAGCATTAAGTTCAGGATAAATACTTCAGGGGATGAATCAATCACTTAGAGCTAGGATGTGGATTATCATCCAGATACTCTTTGTTAGAATCAAAGGATCAGCCATGGCAATAAAAGTTATGTTTTAAATCATATGCAGCATTTAAAGATATGGTATTTAAATGTGCGGCTGCCATATACATACTTAACAAATTCTAACAAATTGAGTAAAAATCTCAACCCAGATTTCTATTAATGGTATACAGAGTAACAACTGTAGAGGGCTGGTGGAATCCAGTTACATCTGTGCAGTGTTCTTGAACTCTGTCTCAGTTAATACCCAATCTGTTCCCTGAACCACCCTGGTTGAAAGCTGAAACCCTAGATTACATTTACCTGCTTCAAATCTCTGGTCTCCCATTTAATAGCTGTTTGATTTTTGTTAAGTTACTTAATTTCTCTGCTTTCAACTTTCTATTTATAAGGTGGAGATAACAATGGTATCTAACTGCTATGGTTTGAATATTGTTTGAATATCCTCAGAATTCTTCTATCGAAATCTTAACCCCAAAAGATGATGGTATTAGGAGGTGGGGCCTTTGGGAAGTGCTTAGGTTATGAGAATAGCTCAGGTTCTTCCATAATATTGTTGGAAATTTAAGATCATAAGACCCCACAAAGAGAAGATGTTAGGATATCTCACAAAGGATGAAATAATGCAGCTTGTATATCCTGTAGTTTTTCCTCCATTTAGTGCTCTTTCTTATATTTAGAAAGGGCAGATATCATAGGACTTGGAAATGATCATTAATAAAGTTTTTAGAAAGCTTATAGAACGAGAGTTAGACTAGGTATGTTGTCATTCGCATAATATTTCTTGAACCACAAGTCATTCAACTTTTCTAACACTCTATCAGCTAAAAAAAAAAAAAAAAAGCTGTCTTTTTATTTTTCTCATCGTGGTAGGTGTACTCTTTAATCCCCATCACCTATTTCACACATTCCTCCATCCACCTCCCCTCTGGTAGCCATCAGTTCATTCTCTACAATTAAGAGTCTGTTTCTTGGTTAGTCTCTCTACACCCACCTCTCTCTCTCTTTTTTTTTTTTCCTTTGCTCATTTCTTTTTGTTTCCACATATGAATGAAACCATATGGTATTTGTCTTTCTCTGACCAACTTATTTCACTTAGCATTGTACTCTCTAGCTCTATCCATGTTGTTGCAAATGGGAACATTTTGTTCTTTTTTATGAATGAATAATATTCCATGATCAGTCGATCTATCTATCTATCCATCCATCCATTCATCTATCTACCTCACATCTTTTTCCATTCATCGATGCATCAATTGATGGACACAGGCTGCTTTCATAGTTTGGCTATTATAAATAATACTGCAATAAACATATGGGTATATTTATCCCTTTTAATTACTGTTTTTATATTTTTAGGGTAATTACCTAGTAGTGCAATTACTGGATCATTGGATAGTTCTTTTTTTCAACTGTTTTTTACCTGTTTGAGAAACCTCCATACTGTTTTCCACAGTGGCTGCACCAGTTTGCATTCCTTCCAATAGTATTCCTTTTTCTCCACATCCTCATCAACACTCATTGTTTATTATATTGTTGATTTTAGCCATTCTGGCAGGTGGGAGGTGATGTCTCATTGTACTTTTGATTTGAATTTCCTGGTGATGAGTGATGTTAAGCATTGTTTCATGTGTCTGTTGGCCATCTAGATGTATGTCTTCTTTGGAGAAATGTCTATTCATGTCTTCTGCCCATTTTTAATTGCATTATTTATTTTTTGGGTGTTGAATTTTACACGGTCTTTACATATTTTGGATGTTAACCCTTTATTGGATATGTCATTTGCAGATATCTTCCCATTCCATAGATTGCCTTTTAGTTTTGTTGCTTGTTTCCTTTTCTGTGCAGAAGCTTTTTATTTTGATGTAGTCCAACTGTTTATTTTTGCTTTTGTTTCCTTTGCCTCAGGAGACATATCTAGAAAAATGTTGCTGCTGCCAATGTAAGATAAATTACTGCCTGTGCTCTCTTCAAGGATTTTAATGGTTTCAGGTCTCACATTTAGGTCTTTAATCCATTTTGAATTTATTTGTTTTGTATGGTGAAATAAAGTGGTCCAGCTTCATTCTTTTGCATGTCGTTGTGTATTTTTCCCAATACCATTGAAGAGACGGTTTTTCTCCCATGTGTATCCATTCCTCTGTTGTCAAAGATTAATTGACCATATAATTGTGAGTCTATTTCTGAGTTTTTTTCTTCTATTCCATTCATCTATGTGTTTCTTTTTATGCCAGTACCATACTGGTTTGTTGTTATTGTTGTTGTCTTAAGTAAACTCGGCATCCAGCGTGGATCCCAACGCTGGGCTCAAAGTCAAGACCCTGAGATCAAGACCTGAACTGAGATCAAGAGTCAGATGCTTAACCAACTGAGCCACTCAGTTGCCCCAGTACCATACTATTTTAATTACTACCACTTTGTAATATAACTTAAAGTCTGGAATTGTGATATCTCTGGTTTTGTTTCTTAATTCTCTCTTAATTTATATTACTCTGGGACCTTAGGATTTTTATTTTGAATGTGGTAGGGCATTGATTTTTACATTCAAGGCATCAGCTCATTGATTTTTTTTTTAGCTCATTTATTTTTAGGTGTGCATAGTAATTAGGAGATTTTGAGCTGCATAGAAAACTCCCCAGAACACAAATCTACGAAGTTTATGTTAATTATGTACCTTGTGAGGATACATGCTTATGAAGAAACAATATGGTTATTTAGTCACCGCATTTATTCATTTATTTGACAATTAGTTCTTGAGCATCTATTATGTGCCAGGCACTATTAAGCATATTGCAGAAACATCTGAAAGCAACAATGGTCAAAACAAGCTCTCTATCTTCTTGGGAGAGAAAGACAAGTACATAAGCAGATGCGTAAATAAGATAATTTCAGAGTGTGATGAGTGGTATGAAAGATATTAGGGTGAGTAGAAAGGGAGAGAAAAAAAAGAGAAAGAAAGGAGAGTTATCTTCAATAGGGTTTAGGTCAGACTTCTTTGAAGAGACATTTGAACTAACTGATTGATGAGATGAATCTAGTCATGTGAAGATTTGGGCAAGAGTTACAGGCAAAGGGAACACTTAGTTATGCTAGTAACATAAAAATGACCTTATTCTGATAAGGAATATGACAAAGACTTTTGTTCACTGTAGCTTGAATGGGGGAAGAAAATCTTTAACAGGAGATGAATTTAGTAGGGTAGGAAGAACCATATTTTGAAGTCTCCTGAGCTGTGATAAGGTTTTAGGATTTATTTATAGTCATAAGAATATCTTAATTCCCTGGAACCTCATAGGTAGATTGATAGATAGATAATTCAACTTCAGTCAATTAAAACAAATGGGTTATGTGGAACAAAACCGCTTTAAAAAAAAACAAACCTTTCTTTCACAATCACTAACCTCGACATTATCAATGGCCATTGAACTGTGACTCCTTCATATCTTTAAAATTTGCCCTGTATTCTGACAGTTATTTCTCTGCCTTGCCAAATTCAGCACCAAATGCTTCACTGTTTCTCTTACACATTAATAATTGGATTCTTGGCTCCAGTATTATTCACTGTTGAATAGTGTTGAATAAAAAAGTTATCACCTGAAATCTACAGTGGGAGCCAACAATATCCAACACCATGCTTGTAAGTAAGCTGATTAGGGTATTCAAATACATTATCCTAAAAATCATGGCTCCCTTCCTGCCCAAATGAGGGCATATGGTTTTCATAATAGTTATTGGTATTGAATGCTGAACTATGGATTATTATTTTTTGCTGCTTCCTAATGGCACACGGGAGAAGAATGAGGCACAAACAAGTCAGCTGAAAGAGAGAGGGAGCAAGGGAAGACAGCTGAAAGGACTGTCGCCCATTGCAACTCCTCAGTCCCGTATTTATTAGATACAAGATAACAACCAACAAAGGAGAAGAAGAAGATTATACATTAGTTAGAGGTCTTGTAGGTAAACAAGAAGGAATGTGAGTCATAAGTTGATCACGAGTCTTATAGATAAACAAGAAGAAAAGGGTGTGCCTGGTCAATCAGCATGGAATTCATTGTAGAGCTAGTGCACTTAAATGAATTACCCCAACTGCAAGCTTTCTCGGAGGCAGGGGAGATAACGAAAAAGGTAAGCAGGCGGTGTTCCGCCCTGAGCGAGCAGGGCCTTCCCAGCTGCCTGGCTTCAAGGACGTATATCATCCCCTCCATCTGAGACCTGCTGCTAGTACATGTTTTTCTCAAGGTTATCTTTAAGCATGCCTCCAGGACCAGGGCAACTCCTCATAGTTATATTTTAAGCAGTATATTATTCTGAGGGACGGTTACAGTTTTTTCTTATTCATTAAACACTTATTATAGCTAAACAATTCTGATACAATACAACTTTTATAGCACCATAACTTAGAAGGAAAAACATAATTTGCATAATAAAGGTATTACAAATTTAAGTTAAGTAGAAAACTATGTGACAAATTACATAATAAAAATATCTACAAAGTTTTTGAGGACAGAGAATAAATATCTCCAGTATTGAAAGAAAAATTAGAGAGTCTTTAACCTCAGGAATCCAGAAAAGTTGGATTTGTTTCTATTTCTGTCTCCTTTTCCAATGAGGATGTTGGACTCCTTTCAGAAACACACATACCCTCCTGCCCCCACCCCCTCAGCCCTCACTGCCCACACACACATGCACTAGGAGCTAAAATACTAGACTGGGCCACTGGCCAGAGTGGCCTTAGTTTGAAATTTCTAAAAATTTAAACAGATCAAACTAGAGAAGTATTATTAAGATTTTTGTTGTTGTGTTTGTTTTTTAAGCTGTATTTCAGCAGGTTACTTCCACAACAAGTAAGGAGTGAAACATTTTCATAATAGTAGTATATATCAAGTATCTTTCATAGAGTACTTGCTCAATAAATATTTGAATATATGAGAAAATATATTTTCGTTGTTAAGCTATTAAGGCCTCCTTGACCCAATCAGTGCCTTGCCTGCCTTTTGTAATGCCAAATTATAGTCATGGTTGTATTGATCAACACCTGTTCATTGTAGTTCTTGCCTAACTATGAAGTCCTTACCTACATTTTTTGGCTGTCTTCTTGATACTGACTTTTATTTTAGTTTATTCGTATTCACTGTTAATGGGCTGGTTTAACCATTCAGATTTTTGGACACGCTTTTATTTCATACTCTTCTTCTATGGCCGACATGCAACAAACACAGCTCTAGTGAACAATAGATTTTATAATGTGTTTCCTGTTTGGTTACTAGATGATTTGGGGTTAGTTCTGCTTTTGCTAGATTCTTGTCATGGTAGGGTTAATTGAGGGTACTATGCAAATAACCTTAAAGTAAAAGATGTACCTAGGTCCTTTTACCCAACATGAACACTTGAAAAATGTTATTATTTTGATGCATTTGTTAATTACAATATTTCTTTCAAGCCATTGTTAGACTTCCTTTAAGATTTTATTACTTTCTATCAAAAATTTAGTTGAGCTTATGTAATATATGTAATTCTAGTAGAAAGTAAAGAGTTTCATTCTGTAATTATCATTTCCTCTGCCATTTTAATAAAAATGTTTCACCTGGGCACTTGTATTTATGGCAATCCTAATTATAGCACTTAATAACCATTTCTGTATGTAGTCTGCTATATATTAATATTCACTCATAGATTGTGAGCATCTTAATGGTCTTCAGCATTTGTCCATTCTAGGTGTGCCAATACATAGCCTTATTTTTTCCTGGAATGTAAAATGTGCTCAATAAATGTTGGTTGAAGACATGGATGAATGAGAAAACCAGTTTAAAACTTTCATTGACACTGGAGAAAAGTTACATGGCATCCTATCTTTAAAAATAGTGAATACTTTTTTCAGAACTTAAAGGACAATAACTTTAATCCTTTCTAAAGACAAGACAATGTATTGCTTTCTAATCTTTCATGAATACTTATATTTTCAACTATTCATTACATGTCTTTGTCAATGTCTCCACTAGTTCACATTTTAATTCTCTTGGGTTTTTCTGATAAATACTATCTGGTCCTCTTGATTTACTCTAATTTCTCATCTGGCTTCGTAGTTTAATTCTTTGAGAATTTTGACTTTTCAGATTTTTCTTAAAATTTTCTTAAAATTTGACTATTTAGATTTTTCTTAAAATACACCTTGGGCATAAAAATTTCCATATTTTATATTACCCAGAATAAAAGACATACATGCAATAAATTTCTTCTAAGTCAGTTCTCACCATTATTCTTTGATGCATTAGGGCATAAATAAAATACCATTTATTATTATTTCCAGTACATATAAAGGTTATCCTTTATGTAATGCTGATAAAATTGTTTCTCAGCATTTATTTTTCTTCATTAATTTAATTTTTTTTTGACTTTTTGCTCTGTATTTTAATTTTTTTCTTCCAAGTTTTTATTTAAATTCAAGTTAGTTAACATACAATGTAATATTAGTTTCTGATACAGAATTTAGTGATTCGGCATTTCTATGTAACACCTGGTGCTCATCACAAGTGTCCTCCTTAATCCCTTTTGTCTGTTTAACCCATCTGCCTGCCCACCTCCCCTCTGATAACCATCACTTTGTTCTCTAGTCTTTCTTGGTCTTCCTCTTCTTTCCTTCCTATGTTCGTTTGTTTTGTTTCTTAAAATCCACATATGAGTGAAATCATATGGTATTTTGTCTTTCTGTGACAGACTTATTTCACTTAACATAACACTCTAGCTCCGTCCACGTTGTTGCAAATAACAAGGTTTCATTCTTTTTATGGCTGAGTAATATTCCATATTAAATATAATTTTAAAGCCAGATAGTATTTGGTGTGTGTGTGTATGTATGTACATACATATATGTATACATATGTATACATACACACATACACACACACACATACACATACACCCCACTTCTTCTTTATCCATTCATCGGTTGATGAAACCTTGGGGTCTTTCCATAATTTGGGTATTGTAGATACTGCTGCTATAAACATTGTGGTGCATGTATCTCTTCGAATTAGTAATTTTGATTCCTTTCGGTAAATATCTAGTAGTGCAGTTGCTGGATCTAGTGTAGTTCTATTTTTAACATTTTGAGGAGTCTGCATACTGTTTTCCAAAATGGCTGCACCAGTTTGCATTCCCACCGTCGGTGAGGGTTCCTCTTTCTCCAGATCCTTACGAGTCCCTATTGTTTCTTTTATTGTTGACTTTAGCCTTTCTGACCGGTGTGAGGTGATTGCTCATTGAGGTTTTGATTTGTATCTCCCCGATGTTGAGTGATGTTGAGCATCTTTGCATGTGTCTGTTAGTTATCTGGATGTCTTCTTTGGAAAAATATCTATTTATATCTTCTGCCCATTTTTAATTGGATTATTTATTTTTGGGGGTGTTGCATTTGATAAGTTCTCTATGTATTTTAGATGCTAACCCTTTATCAGATATATCATTTGCAAATATCTTTTCCTATTCCATAGGTTGCTTTTTAGTTTTGTTGATTGTTTCCTTTGCTGTGCAGAAGCTTTTTATTTTGATATAGTCCCAATAGTTTATTTTTCCTTTTGTTTCCCTTGCCCCGGGAGACCTATCTAGTAAGAACTTGCTATGGCTGATGTATAAAGGTTACTGCCTGTGTACCCCTCTAGGATTTTAATGGCTTCAACTCTCACATTTAGGATTTTAATCCATTTTGAATTTAATTTTGTGTATGGTATATAAGGAAGTGGTCTGATTTCATTCTTATTCATGTTGCTGTTGAGTTTCACCATATGTTGAAGAGACTATCTTTTTTCCATTGGATATTTTTTGTTGAAGATTAGTTGACCATATAGTTGTGGGTTCATTTCTGGATTTTCTGTTCTGTTCTTTTGATCTATGTGTCTGTTTTTGTGCTTGTACCATACTATCTTGATTACTACAGCTCTGTAATATAACTCAAAGTTTGGAAATTGTGATGCCTTCCAGCTTTGCTTTTCTTTTTTTCAAGAATGCCTTGGCTATTCGGGGTCTTCTGTGGTTCCATACAAATTGTAGGATTGTTTGTGCTGGCTCTTAAAAAATGTTGTTGGCATTTTGATAGGGATTGCATTAAATGTGTAGTATACTTACTTTGGGTAGTATAGACATGTTAACAATATGTGTTCTTCTAATCCATGAGCATAGGATGTTTTTCTCTTTCTTTGTATCATCTTCGATTTCTTTCATAAGTGTTTTATAGTTTTCACAGAAGAGATCTTTTACCTCTTTGGTTAGGTTTATTCTTCTTCATTTCTCTTTCTGCTGCTCCGTTATTTGTATATAGAAATGCAACAGATTTCTGCATGTTGATTTTGTATCCCGTTACTTTACTGAATTTGTATATCAATTCTAGCAAAATTTTGGCGGATTCTTTTGGGTTTTCTAGAGAGTGTCATGTCATCTGAAAGAATATAAATTTGACTTCTTTCCTGCTGATTTGGATGCCTTTTATTTCTTTGTGTTGTCTGGTTGCTGTGGCTAGAATTTCCAGTACTGTGTTGAATAGTAATGGTAAGAGTGGACATCCCTGTCTTCTTCCTTTCCTCATTAACTTTAAATTTTATTCTATATTTTGTGCTTTTGTGTATTTCTGTTTTCTTGATTTCTAAATGTCACAAACATGGGTTTGTGTATTTTTGTGTTTTTAAAACACTCTCCTTCAAGTTGTTCTCTATTACTTTGTGTATAGGAACAAAATTTACACCTTTGTACAATGATGTAATTTTGAACACTTAAGTGCCATGCAACAGGTATCCCTTTCTTACTCTTCTGGTTTCCTTAAAACAAATAAAAACAAAAACAGAGAAATCAGAAAACAGGTGGAATTTATCTACCATCACTTGAGATTCTCAAGAATACCTTAATCCACAATAATGTATCTTGAAGCACTTTTAAAGCTAAGAAAGAAGAAAGATTTTTTTGATAATCCTTTCTTGCTGTTGCTTTTCATTGTCATGAGAGCTAATAGGCTTATATTTTTTTGTTCACTCTTTTCCTGTTCCATTTTGTACAATTAAAACTCATATATCAAAATAATAAAATTCTAATATTGACAGTTCCACCTCCTAGAGTGTTTTAGACTTTCCTCACTGAAGTATTTGATTTCTCTTTCATTATGTAAATGAGGTCAGGAGCAATTTTTTTACTCATTTACAACTATGACCTCCAGGCCTGGCTCAGGTCTTGTTCCGTATCAGGTGCTACATAAGTTATTCAGTAATGTATATATCTGGATACTAATAAATCATATAACCATCCGAATTCTTGTTTTAATTTCAAGGATTTAATCAGGCTTGTAAGATAACCAATCTGTAAGTAGTCTATTGCTGTATCTTCTATGATTTATCATCAATAAATATGAAAAGAAATTAAAATTATATGATTTTTAGTTACTCTTTAGAATCTTTAAGAGAATTAAAGGTCTGTGCTTCTCAGCAAGTCTATTATGAGTTTAGTGAATACTTTATCAAGGAAAAACAACAGCAAGGCATTCCTGGACTTATTTCTCCGGGAGACAAGTTCTCTTTTAACTTTATTTGCTTCAGTTTGCTGATTCCATATGTTCTGTCTTTTGTAGTCATTTTGTTTTATACTATAGAATATTTTTTAGGTTATTTCATGTAGACTTGACTAAAGTAACATTTATTTAAGAAGTTAAGAGGGACCAATGAGACGTGGATCAAATATAGTAAAGAGTCATGATCAAACCTTGTCTGTTAAAAGTAAACAAAACACATATAAGTAAATTTAATGTTCACATACTCCCTGGACCTAATAAAACTTTGAAAATGAGAACTAAAAAATTTAAGACGTGTAGAAAAATCAAAATCAACTTTGTGAATGTTTGGAAATAATGTAAAAAATAAACTTTCAATTAAATGAAGAATAAAGAGAAAATGTCTGTGTCCCCATTTAGAAGCAGTTGAAATTTTAAGTATAGTTAATTAAATGTGACTTTTTTTCATAAGCCTATTCCAAATGTTATATTCCAAAGGAAGAATAAAATTGAACTGAAGTTTGAGAAAATAGTAGTCACAAGGCATTTACAATATATACAAATATAGAATATTGTCTCTGGAATCTAATGTACATTGTATATATATACAATATATACAAATATAGAATATGAAGCAATATATACAAAATTAACAATATAATGAAAAATTATACAGTATAATCTTGTAATTCATTTAAGAATAAGTACAGTGGTACATCACAGAGTTTTAAAAACAAAGATCTTTGTTATTTACCTATAGAGTTTGAAACTCAAAGTGAAACATTCTGCACATTTCATATTTTCTGTATCTTCATGCTTATTGAAATAGTACCTCTCCACTAGGAAGATAATGTATAAATGTAGAAACACATTCCTTTTTCAAAATTCTAAGTCATAGATCTGGTTTATGTGAATATTGTATCTTTACTTGCATTGGAAACAAACTGACTTTTCCAACAATAATAAAAATATGTGGTTGGGGTTATGTTTCAAGCTCAGAATGTTAAATACTTGACTGTATTTCTTAAATTCTCCTTTCTCCCCCTGATGCTTTAAAATAGCAACAGTAAATTTAATTCTGTAGCTTGATATTAAAAATAAATAATCCTTTTTTAGCAGTTCAAAAGACATAGTAGTTTCTGAAAAAAAAATCTGTACACTGTTCTCATCCCTATTTCCAACCCACCCATTCTCCATCTCCAACCTACCTTCTAATGCTGTTAATTACTGTTATATAACTCTATATTAATTTCTTTGTTTATATAAACATTTATGCACACAATATTTAATTGATATTATATGCCTATTTTCAAACAATAATATGTTATACTCGATTAGAAATAAACCCTTATTGCCATGGCAAAAGTTACAATGAAAGCCTGTATTTTCAATTCAAAGAACACAGTTTCCCAGTTACATTCCCAATAGTTCCTCAGAAACAGCTAATAAGAATACTTACAATTTATTACTTCTGCATAAATGACTGCTTCTGTTAGGGAACATAAAAAATAATATATTAAAATAATAGGTATGCTGGAGCATTGAGGAAGGTTTTAGGCCAAAACTTAAAATCACAAAGGCAGAAAATAGAAAAATTAAAGCTTAGCTACCAAGGTTATCAACAGTGCATGTATTATAAAATGAAGTTCAACCTGAAGATGTTGAATTATGAGCAATTGCATATGCAGGTCTTCCAAATTCAAAGTAACTGCATAAAGACAAATCAGCATTTCTTTAAAAAGATACATGATTTGTAATTTAGATTTTTAAACAATGATATGTTTTTCGTAGATATTAACATACACTTTTTTAATGTAGCAAGTGTATGGAAAATGAATACAATCTCCAGCATTTCCTGTTATTTCATTTAATATGTTAGAATTTCAAAATAGCAGTCAGGCACAATAGGGGAAATCTAGTTAAAATTTAAAGGTTTGGAATGAATAAACATTGAAAAATTGTTTAGGGTACACATACAATGAGATTTTATAAAGTAATTATATATTGAGAAACTTATCATCCTATTGAAATGAATATCATCTTTGGAATAATAAAAATGATTAGTAATAACAAATACTTATTTTCCTGGTTCTATATCTCTAAATTGATTAAACAAATAACATTGAGAATTCTTACCCCAAAACAGGTTTTATGTTTCCTAAGTCTTTAGGAAGCTTCCTTATAGGAAGAGAGCATTCATGAAAAGTTATAAAAGCAAAACACATATGCATACATAAATAAATATATAGTTTATTGAATATATAATTGGTTGAATTTATATTTATCGAATAAGTACCATTTGCCAAGTATTAAGGGATATAAAGGATAAGGTGAGGAACAAGGAAGAAGTCTAAGCTCTGGAATCTTATACAGGTAGTCCATATTAGGAGATATGGATGGAAATGAACAAAATATTCAAGGGTTTGAAGTCTTTAATTTCCATGTAGTCCTCAGTCAAGTTATTGATAATATCACATACCACTGGGGGGTGTTATATGCATTTTTCTTTTCGACCTTTTAGATCTCTTTTTTGGCAGTTATTTGAAGGAAGAGGTCATGTCCCAAGAACATAATACAATAGTCTCTCCTTGCTACAGAAACAC
>CM052896.1:65970248-66182376 GCA_028534135.1 Potos flavus
ATCCATATTTCCCTACCCCCCAGCAACCCTCAGTTTGTTTCATGAGATTAAGAGTCTCTTATGGTTTGTCTCCCTCACAATCCCATCTTGTTTCATTTTTTCCTTCCCTATCCCACACGAGCCCCCGCCCTGCCTCTCAAATTCCTTATATCAGAGACATCATCTGATAATTGTCTTTCTCTAATTGATTTATTTCGCTCAGCATAATACCCTCTAGTTCCATCCGTGTTGTTGCAAATGGCAAGATTTCGTTTCTTTGGATGACTGCATAGTATTCCATTGTATGTATATGTGTGTGTGTGTGTGTGTGTATCACATCTTCTTTATCCATTCATCAAAACTAGTCTACTAGTCTTTTTTTTTTTACAGTTTCTTGTATATGGTCCATTTATCAATCATTGAGAATCCACAGCATTTAAAGTTCCATGTTATATAGTGGTGAGCACAGTAGGTAGTCCCTGACCTCAAGGAGTTCACAGTTTAGGACAAAGCAGTTAGAAGCCGATTTGCCAAATGCAATGATAGGAGTATAGATAGAGGTTATCAAACCTAGTTTGATTTATTTAGTGCTTAATTTAGTTTAAAGGAATATTAGTGCTTGAGTTTTCAAAAAAAAAAAAAGGCTGTATTTGAACTAAGATTTGAATACCTGTAGAATTTAGGTGAGCACAGAGTGTGTGGTATAAGGAAAAATAAGGAGGAATAAAGTCCAGCAAGAAGTGGGCTATGAGATTTAAGATCTTAGAAATAAGAGAGAGCATGATGTATTCAAGAAATTCTGATGCTTATGAAGTACGTGAAAAGCCTTGAAGTTATTCAAGGTATAAAGAAGTCCTTGAAGAATGATGGAAGCCTACCTGAAAAGACACACAAGAGTCAGCAGCTTGAAGGGGCCCCCACTGGCCAAATCTGAGACAATTTTGGCAACAGAATACGTAATGAAGTGTAAGGGATTGTAACTATAAAATAAAATAATATTCCATGACTCCATTATTGATATATACAAACAAATAAAGAAAACTCTTCCTTGAAGTATAATTTCAAATAATAAATTTAGAAAGCATGATGAAATTAGAAAAATAACTATTTAGAAAGTGCCACAGCAATACTTATTTCAGGCAGGATTCATCAATGGATGTTATATTTAATTAGCAAAAATATCATAATATTTACATATTATCAAAGTATATCCTTGTAAGTTATCTATTCAAAGAGAAAAATAAAGAAGTCTGACATCAGTTAATGCAGTGAAGTGAGCAGTGTGTATATAACCTGCAATGGGACAAATCAGTATTATATGCCTCTTGATACGGTGTCTCTTGAGGGTTACAGCATCACTTCTATGCTATTTCTGAAAAAAATCTTTATATCCAATCATGATAACATCTCATGGAAATCCAAAATGAGGGACATTGTACAAAATGACTTATCTATACTCTTTAATATTGAGGTCATGAAGGATACCTAAGGAAATGTTCCAGATTAAAGGAGAATGATGAGACATGAAAACTATTTATCAGATGTGATTCTGGATTGAATGACTAGATCATTATTTCTCTTTTCTTTTGCTATGTAGGATATTAGTTAAATAATTTTTGGTGTTTGAATAAGATTTATATTGCATCATTGTTAATTTCCTGAGTTTGATAGTTATATAAGAGGATGTCATTGCTTTTAGAAAACTCATTTTGAAGTATATACAAGTAAAGTAAGATTATATTTAAAACCCATTTTCAAGTATTTCAGGGAAAATAGAATAATAAAGCAAATGTGGCAAAAGTTAACATTTGGAGAACCTGGAAAAGGAGTATATAGGAGGTTCCCGGCTAGCAGTTGGTAGAACATGTGACTCTTGATCTCAAGGTTGTGAGTTCAAGCCCCACATTGGGTGCGGAGCCTACTTAGGAAAAAAAAAAAAGATTATACAGGAAATTCTAGGGCTGTTTTTGCTTTGCTATTTTGTAACTCTAAAATTATTTTGAAATTATGGCTGTTGCTTAAAATTTAAAGGGAGAGAGAAAAGCAAATCATAAGAAACTCCTAACTATAGAGAACAAACAGGGTTGATGGAGGAAGGTGGGGTGGGGGGATGGGCTAGATGAGTATTAAGGAGGGCACTTGTGATGAGCACTGGGTGTTATATATAAGTGATGAATCACTAAAAAATAAATAATAAATATAAATAAATGAAATGAACATCGGCTCTAGGCTTTAATGCCTTTAAAGTCACTTCCAATGTGAAATTTTTGTTATTTTCTATTAGAAGAAAATGGAATATTCATTACATATTAAAAATCCTGCAATTCCTATTTTCTTTTTGCTGCCTATTTTTTATTTTCATATTTTTTAATTGGAGTATAGTTTACATGCAATATTGTATTAGTTTCAGGTATACAACATAGTGATTTATCATTTAATGTATTACAAAATGCTCACTACAAGTGTAGTTGGCATCTGTCACTATACAAAGTTATTATAGCATTATTGGCTATATTCCCTTTGCTGTACTTTTCATTTCCATAACGTATTTTTCATTTTTATTTATTTTTTATTTTTGTTTTTGTATTTTTATTTTCAAGATTTTATTTAAATTGTAGTTAGTTAACGTATATGGTAAAATTGGTTTCAGGTGTAGGATTTAGTGATTTATCACTTACATATACCACCAAGTGCTCATCAGAAGTGCCCTCCTTAATACCCATCACCCATCTAGCCCATCACCTTACCCATTTCCCTCCATCAACTCTCAGTTTGTACTCTATAGTTAAGAGTCTCTTATGGTTTGCTTCCCTCTCTTTTTTTTTTCTCCTCCCCTGACCCCATGTTCATCTGTTTTCTTAAAATCCACATGAATGAGATCATATGGTATTTGTCTTTCTCTGACTGACTTATTTCACTTAGCATGTAATACACTCTAGCTCCATCCACATCATTACAAATTGCAAGATTTCATTCTTTTTGATGGCTGAGTAATATTCCACTGTGTGTGTGTGTGTGTGTGTGTGTGTGTGTGTGTGTGTGTGTCACTTTTTTATCCATTCATCAGTCAATGGACATTTGGGCTCTTTCCATAATTTGGCTATTGTTGATAATGCTGCTATAAACATTGGGGTCCATGGGCCCCTTTGAATCAATATTTTTGTATCTTTTGGTTAAATACCTAGTAGTGCAATTGCTGGGTCACAGGGTAGTTCTACTTTTAATTTTTTGAAGAACCTCCGTACTGTTTTCCAGAGTGGCTGCACCAGTTTGCATTCCCACCAACAGTGTAAGAGGGTTCCCCTTTTCTCACATTCTCGCCAGCACCTGTTGTTTCCTGTGTTGTTAATTTTAGGCGTTCTGACAGTATGAGGTGGTATCTTATGGTTTTGATTTGTATTTCTCCAATGATGAGCGATGTTGAACATCTTTTCATGTGTCTGTTGGCCATCTGGATATCTTCTTTGGGAGAATGTCTATTCATGTCTTCTGCCCATTTCTTAACTGGATTATTTATCTTTTGGGTGTTGTGTTTGAGAAGTTCTTTAAAGATTTTGGATACTAACCCTTTATCAGATATGTCATTTGAAAATGTCTTCTCCCATTTCACTGGCTGTCTTTTAGTTTTGTTGATTGTTTCCTTCACTGTGCAGAAGCTGTTTATCTTGATGAAGTTCCAATAGTTCATTTTTGCTTTTGTTTCCCTTGCTTCTGGAGACATGTCTAATAAGAAGTTGCTATGGCTGAGGTCAAAGAGACTGCTGCCTATTTTCTTCTCTAGGATTTTGATGGTTTCCTATCTCTTCCTATTTAGGTCTTTCATCCATTTTGAATTTATTTTTGTGTGTGCTGTAAGAAAGTTATCTAGTTTCATTCTTATGCGAGTTGCTGTCCAGTTTTCCCAACACTATTTATTGAAAAGACAGTCTTTCCCCCATTGTATATTCTTGTTTTTGTTTTGTTTTGTGGTAGATTAACCGTATAAGCATGATGTATTTCTGGGCTTTCTGTTGTGTTCTGTTCATATATATGTCTGTCTCTCTGCCATTACCATACTTTTTTTTTTTTTTTTAAAGATTTTATTTATTTGACAGAGACACAGAGAGAGAGGGAACACAAGCAGGGGAGTCAGAGAGGGAGAAGCAGGCTTCCCCCCCGAGCAGGGAGCCCGATGCAGGGCTTGATCCCAGGACCCTGGGATCATGACCTCAGCTGAAGGCAGAGGCTTAAAGACTGAGCCACCCAGGCGCCCCTACCATACTCTTTTGATTACTGTAGCTTTGTAATATATCTTGAAGTCTGGATTACGATACTTTCAGCTTTGTTCTTTCTAAAGATTGCCTTGGCTATTTGGGGTCTTTTGTGGTTCCATACAAATTTTAGGATTATTTGTTCTAGCTCTGTGAAAAACACTGTTGGTATTTCAAGAGGGGTTGCATTGAATCTGTAGGTTACTTTGGATAGTATGGATATATATATCTCCATACTATTATACTAAAAAATATATATATATGTATACATATATATATATATTTAAAGATTTTGTTTATTTGACAGAGAAAAAGAGATCACAAGTAGGCAGAGAGGCAGGCAGAGGGAGAGGGGGAAGCAGGCTCCCTGCTGAGCAGGGAGCCCGATGCAGGTCTTGATCCCAGGACCCTGAGATCATGACCTGAGCAGAAGGCAGAGGCTTTAACGCACTGAGCCACACAGGTGCCCCATAATAATATTAATTCTTCCAATCCATAAGTATAATGTGTCTTTCCATATATTTTTGTTGCCTTCAGTTTCCTTCATTGATCTCTTACAGTATTCAGAGTATAGGTCTTTCACCTCCTTGGTGAAGTTTATTCCTAGGTATTTTATTCTTCTTGATTCAGTTGTAATTGGGGTTGTTTTCTTAATTTGTCTTTCTGCTAGCTCACTATTATTCAATAGAAACAGAACAGATTTCTATATATTAATTTTTTATCTTATTTTCTGCATCACTGCTCTAGGAATAAAATATAAAATTTTCATGGAGAGAATGTAATAAATTACATATTTCACATATATGTTTTACATATTTTTTTTAAAGATTTTATTTTTTTATTTGACAGAGAGAGAGATCACAAGTAGGCAGAGAGTCAGGCAGAGAGAGGGGGGGAACCGGGCTCCCTGCTGAGCAGAGAGCCCGATGCGGGGCTGGATCCGAGGACTCTGAGATCATGACCTGAGCCGAAGGCAGAGGCTTTAACCCACTGAGCCACCCAGGCACCCCACGTTTTATATACTTTACACATACATTGCATTCATAATTACATGTATTATATATACATGTATACATTATGTGTCCAAAATTATTGCGTGCACGCGCGCACACACACACACACACACACACATACACACACACACACACACAGATTTCTTAGCCAAGGGAGAAGGGAGAAATCTAAAAGGATGCCTAATTCAGGTAAATATATAGTTAATGATAACAGGAAAATACTGGATGTATAATTATAATTGACTGATTTTAAAAAGAGAGAATAGAAAAAAGAGTCAAGAATAAAAGGCCTTGGGGCACCTGAGTGGCTCAGTGGGTTAAGCCTCTGCCTTTGGCTCAGGTCATGATCTCAGGGTCCTGGGATCAAGCCCGGCATCGGGCTCTCTGCTCAGCAGGGAGCCTGCTTCCCCTCTCTCTCTGCCTGCCTCTCTGCCAACTTGTGATCTCTCTCCCGCTGTCAAATAAATAAATAAAATCTTTAAAAAAAAGAATAAAAGGCCTTTGTGACTTCCATCATTAATGACCTAAGGTCCATTTGAAAGTAAAACGGATCTTAGAGATCACATCATGATTTTCTATGACCATTTGAGTGGGGAAATAACCTCTTTTGAAAATCAGTACTCTTACATTGCTCTTCTGCTTTAATACAGTAGTATTATTAGAATTAGAATGCTAGAATTTGTACCCCAAGTATTAGACTACAATTTAATATGTCCAAAGTGCAAGTTCAAGAAGATAAGAATGTACCATCTTATAGACTTCTAACCCCTCTGTAGGAATAGAAGAGTCTGTCAAAGATACTTTATCTTGTGTATGTCTACGGTACTACTTTTCCAGACCAATTGAATATTGTGAGAACTTAAGAAAAATATAACATAAATTAGAAAAAAAAAAAGTGTAGAAGTTTTTCTCTGAAACATACACATTGTTTTAAATGCCTACATTTCCCTGAGTTACCACATATGAATTCCTAAGTGCTATTTTAATGTCAGTTTGGACTACATATAAAAAATAACATCTTCTAAAAAGGAACCGAATTAATGTAATTGAGTGTATATATGTGTGTGTGCATGCATACATTTGTGTGTACTAAGTAACTTTAATTCAGTATAAGATAAAATGATTCATAATAATTTTTTGCCAATGTCAATCTTGAACTGCTCATATTTGGATATAATTGAAAAATGAAGACAAAGATGGATAGATAGATAATAGATACAGACATTGATATATTCTTTCAATTGAAATAATTTATCCAAGCTTTAAAGAGTTTTAAAAATTATGAAAATATAGTATGTTCCGTAATATAGTCAAAGAATATCATCTAAAAATTAAAATAACTTACATAGTGATTAATGTATACAAAAATCTAGTAAAGAAGACATTATGTCTCGCCCGGCAGAAAAACAGAGAAACAATGATCCATAATTTCATTTGTTTCCATTCTTGTAAAGCTATAGCATAAGTACACACACACACACACACACACACACACACACACACACGCAAATTGCTTTTAGGTCCTTAAATTTATTTAATAATGCTTAGCAATTTTTATCCCCATTAATGCATATCACTTAACCACATCACTTATAAGCCATATTCATATCCCTTTAAGTAAGTGGATAGAAATGATCAAATGAAGGAAATAGTTAAGCCTGGTGGGGGGAGGGGGGTGGGGAAGGGAGACTTCAGATTTTCTTTTGGGTTGTAGACTAAAAGAAAATACTAATTATAGGATTGCAAAAAATAAAAACGTAGTGTGAGTAGGCATTGTCCTTAATGAATTAATTGCTTGAATAGTAAGTATAGTATTCAGCCCTGATGCATTGGCAAATGGTTTGAATAAGCCCTGAGGAAACTAAGTGGAAGGCAACTTGAAAACAATACAAGAACTCTAAGCCACAAACACCTGTTAACTACTCTGAGCATCTTCAGTGCTGATTATGTCATTTCATTTGGCACCCTTTGAATGAATGGCATTGAAATTGTTTCCTGCCTAGCGATCTAGTTAAATGAATGTACTGTGTTTTCGATCCCAATAAAAGCAAAGGGTTGGTGGCACTTTTATATCCTTATGGAACACTTCCTTTTTTTACTTAAATACCTAAAATTGAATTCTGCCTTTCTCTAATCAAAGAAACCTCAAATACAGTATCTTAAGCTAACACCTTTACTTCCTTTTCTCCTTTGACCACCTGCCTGACCTATTTTCTTATTATTGACTTCTTGTTATTCAGTTAAGGATGATTATTAACAGCGAAGTCCAGGAACACTTGGTTCTATTTAAAACAAAAGCCTACTGTTGAATTCAGTGTCAGAGCTGAGGTTTATAGCATTGAAGAATTGCCTTGATAAATGGCTCTGACATTACAGTTTCCACGACTCCACCTTCAATGTCATCACAACACAGTGTAAGTGTTAAAGTATGGCCGCTGCTGCCTCCCCAAAACATATTAACTTGATGCTTACTCTATCTGTGGATCCCATAGGCACAATAAATGGAGAAAATAACACATTTACAAACTGATAAAACCCAGCAAAGCTAATAAAATCAGACACTTTATAGCTCGGCTAATCGTGTCCTTTGAAGGGCATCAAATAACACATCATGTACTGCTCAGGGGGAAATCAAATTAGGTGCAGCAATGTCCCTTCAGAACTAACACATTTGAATAGACAGAAGCTATTGTAGCTAATCAGCTTGTATTGTGGATGCTTTATCATTAATACAGTGTTTATGTTAAGTGGGCATTATGCAGTTTTTGTATGAAAAGGGAGTAAAGTGTTCTTTAAATTGTTGTTCAGTTTGCATTCTGACTCTTTTTGTTTTTTATTTTTGTTTTGATTTTATTTTTAATATATCTGTCAATGTGGTGTACACCCCTGCAAATGGTATTTTAAAGTTATTTAGCCTATAAGGAATTGACTAAGTTACTCAGTTCAGAGATAGCCTGCCTTCCATTTTCCCCTCTTCATATACCCAACTCCCAGTGATCACCATATCAGTGGCTTTGGAAAACAAAGAAATGTTTGTAGCAAATAGGACCAAGTATCTTGCCCCAGAATGTTTAGTTCTCTCTTAAGCTAAAGTCTCTGAAGAGAAGGTGCCAATGTTCTTTCTTCTCCAAATTCTTGAATTCAGGGTTAGTATTCTTTTAGTTATGTGCCAGTTCTCTTCCACCAAAGCTTTAAATTACATATAAAAATTTTAAAAATGTCTTTTTGGGGCACCTGGGTGGCTCAGTGGGTTAAAGCCTCTGCCTTCGGCTCAGGTCATGATCCCAGGGTCCTGGGATTGAGCCCTGCATCAGGCTCTCTGTTCAGCAGGGAGCCTGCTTCCCCCTCTCTCTCTGCCTGCCTCTGCCTACTTGTGATCTCTTTCTCTCTGTCAAATAAATAAATAAAATCTTTAAAAAAAAGACTAAAACCATTAAAGTAATTTAAAAAAAAATGTCTTTTTGCAAGGAAGACAATTAAGAAACCCTAAGCCTAGATGTTAGAGGTCATTATAGCATGAAGATATAAACAAATAAACAAAATCTCGGGGAAAAAAAGGATGAGCCTAGAAATTAGAATATATAAATAATGCATGGGCTTTACTTAGTAATAAATGTATCAATATTGGTTCATTAATTATAACACATTTCATACCAATGTAAGATGCTAATTAGAAGAGAAACTGGTATGGCTTATACGGGAACTCTGTAGTGTCTTTGTAATTTTTCTGTAAATCTTAATGTTCCTATAATTTTTAAAATTATTTTTAAATATCTTAGAACTATATCATGATAATATTTTATCATTTTCTGGCTCCAGATCTTTTCTGTGACTTTAAACCCAGTGAAAACTCATACTTCTCATGTATAAGGAAGATTATAAAGTGAGTGTAAATCAAGGAATTACAGAAAGCCTCAATGAATGAATAATATGAAGCTCCTTCATAAAAATGCCTAATGATTGCCATGTCTGGGTGGCTCAGTTGGTTAAGTGTTTGACTCTTGGTTTCAGCTGAGGTCATGATCTTAGGGTCATGGGATTAAGCCCCGTGTTGGGCTCCACACTCAGTGTAGAGTCTGGTTGGGATTCTCTCTCTCCTTCTCCCTCTGCCCTTCCCCCTGCTCACACAATGAATCAATCAATCAATTAAATCTTTTAAAAAATGCTTAATGATTGTAAACACTATAAGCAAAAATTAATTATATGTAAATTACAGCAAACCTGGACTCCAGAATAAATTTTAGTTTCCGTAATACTATTCTGATATGTTCAGCACACCAAGTGGCAGCTGACAAGCTTCAATGACTTGGTCAGCTCTTCACAATTATTTCCTAAGCACCAGTTGCTCTTTAGAACCTATATCTTAATATCAAGGATAGGGAGGGAAGTGACTAAATCTCTCCATTCATTTTGTTTCCCTTTTTCCTTTCTTCCCTGTGCTTATGTTGTGATTCAAAGCATTAAATGACTTGTTGATTACTGTAGAACTAGCAAATGAGTATTGAGATTGAGCTATTGCCTTTGAAGTATTTTAATTCATGCATTAACTTATACAAGAAATATTTATCACCTATTCTCACCCTCTTTTGTAGATCCTGAAGCTTAGATTCAAATACAAAGATAAGATGCAATAAAAAATGATAAAATTTATAGAAAATATGTAATAATTTAAGAAGCAATATGTGTAAGAAGGGTGACAGGGAATATGAGTGGCAGAAAACAAATAGTTTATAATCTGAGTAAACTGAGCTGGCTCAATAGAAATAAAGACACCCAAGACCAATAAAAAGGAATAGAACCTTTTATTATTAAAGGCCTTGCACCTTTATATCTATTTTTTAATTTTTTTAAAGACTTTATTTAGATCATGCATGCACGCACGTGTGTGCTCGCATACACACACACACACACACACACACACACACACACACACACGGGAGTGGTGTGGGCAAAAGGAGAGGGAGAGAAAGAATCTCAAGCAGATCCCTGCTGAGCACACAGCCCAGTGTAGGGCTGGATCTCACAACTCTGAAATCATGACCAGAGCCGAAATCAAAAGTTGGATACTTAACCAACTGAGCCATCCCTGTGCCCCTTCTTTGTATTTAAAACATTCTCTTGCTATACCTACCTGCTTACTTTAGACAAAAAGCCCTGTATACATATTTTTAAATTTCCGAGGTGAAGTCACAGCAAATGAGATGGTCATTAGAATGCATCTCTAGGCTAGTAGAGACATAGCTGTATGCTTTATTTTTTTCTAGAACTTACATAACACCTTTATTTCAAGTAATAGACAACCTTCTTTGAATAAATTTTGTTTTTATGCTCTGAAACATTTTTCTGCCATAACCTTGTCTAGTTGCTAGATGGTAACATGAAATAAACATCTAAATTATTCAAAGCAAGAGTTGAATATTATTATTTAAAAGGTAGATGACCATTGGAGAAAAATGGAAAAATGGCAAGCAGCTCTTTAAATATATTTTTAAAGTATGTGAAAAGAAGCATATGAATTAATTTGCAGAAACTGGTTCCTGCTGGTATAAGCAGCTCTGGAAAGTAATCAGATCTAGATTTGTTAGCATAAAAATTAAAAACAAAAAATTCAGATGTTGCATTTGTGGTCAATCAAGTATCACACGTTATGTTACTAAAGATTTTACCTCTGCTAGCTATACCGCTAACCACAAATTTGGAATGCCACTATTTTTAACATGTGTGTAATTAGTCTAAGCAAGAATATGGTCCAGAAAGAGAAATAATTGTTTTGGCATCAGTAATGCATTGATTTCACACATTTGTATTAATCTCCTTTCCCAGGAAGCATCATCCCCAATTCCTTACAATAAAATAAAGAAAAAAAGCAGAAACTTGATTCTAGGGTATAGTAAAATAAATTCCTCAACAGGAGATTCTTGAAACTATTATATTTCCCTCAAATAAATAGAATTTTCACCACTTTACCATAAGGTGCATTATTTTCATTAAACTCTACTGAGAATCAGAGATAAAAGCATCCATAAAATCCAAAGAATTATTAATACTAATATCTTTTTATAGATAGTGCTAAGACGAATTAGGTTTATTTTTCACACAAACATGTAATGGCTTTTCTCCCCTTGTAACTAAGGTTCATTGTCATCTCATTTCTCTTAGCCAACTCAGTGGACATTACTTGAGGTTAAAATCAAGTCAATTAATCAGGATCTTCAGCTGGTTACAGAGAATGGAAGTTTTTGGCTTGCCAGGACACCTGCGCCACTCAAATGGTCTTGGCGCTTAATTGTTTCCAGGTGCAGCACATGCTCATTCTGGCCTAACACAGAATTGTGAATTTCTGGTGCCAGAGGACGCACTTCAGAAGTTGGAGTTAACTAGAAAGAGAATTAACCCTCAGTTAGAAAAGGTATATGTGCTGCTTAATCATTAAAATGGAAATTTGCAGAATATTCTCTGATATTCGGTTAAGGAACAGACTTTTTTGTTGAGCCAACAGTTCCTACCCTTGAAAACCTCAAAGATGTATGTACATGTGTTGGTGATAATTTTGTGAAGTTTACTCCGTAAATATTGAGCACCCTATATGTTTCAGGAACTTGAAATACAGCAAAACAAAGATCCTTTATGGAGGTTATATTCTACCAAGGGACATTTTTGTCATTCATTTCTTCCACTCTTCCTTTTTTTCCTTTCCTCTCTTTCTTTTTTTCTTCCTGCCTACCTTCCATTCTTTCTTTCTCTTTCTCTCTATTTTTTTCCCTACTTTAGAATGTTGTTAAGTAAGATAAACATCTCTTTCAGAGTCTAGTTCCCACGAAATAAGTGCACCTAGTTTTATGGTGGCTTTGGAGCTTGGAAATGAGTGGATAGTCAGTTTGATCTTGCTCTGCAGTCTAACTTATCTTCAGTTCAGAGTATCAGAGATTAATAAACCCCACTTTGGAACCTGGTGTCTCCCATGTTTTCTTACCTGATTTTACCAGAAATAATGGTCATACTCTGTTTTAATAGCCATTTTATATTTATCTCCCAGTCGATTAGGACATTGGAAGGAGAATGGACCATTGTTAACTACTCTAGCCTTCTCCCATTGTACTCTATTTTTTTCTGGAAAATGGTATATATTTATATTTCAGAGGGTCAAGATTTATACTGTAACTCAATAAAGAATGTGCAATTCCTACCTCATAGCAACAGATCATCAACAGAAACTTTGGAGAAATTTGGAGCTCAGTTTCCTATTTTCAGTTTTTACCTTGCTATGTGATATCACTAAGATGCATCCTCTGAGTGTAGGTAAAACAAGGAGAAGGTACTATCATAGATCCAGGCAGTCATGGAGTCTACATGATCAACATTCCTAAGGAGGATTGCTGATAAAAGGTTCTTGTTCTTTGCTCATCTGTTTTTCTTTGATTTCTTGTTAGGTTCCTATGTGCTGTCTAGCTTGTTTATAGCTAGAAAAAGTTTAGAAACCTGGGAGTAAATCTTATCTGTGATTAAGCCAGAAACAGACATCATAGGATTACTTCCCTTTTGGTTAAAGATCTTCATTTATGCTGTAACAGTTCTTTTCTTTTAGCTAGTTTTGTATGAATTAGGATATGAGAAGGATGATGGTACAGGCAAATTGCATCTCATTGTAAGGCTAAAAACAAAAAAAAAAAATTTACTACTTTGGTATGAATCTATGATTACCTTAACAACTCTTTTAAATACTTCAAAAATTGTTACTGTTGTTATTGTTATTTTAAATAACATGTCAAAGCTGACTGTTTATGAGTTACTTTCCAAAGACCATGAAGCTATTTCTCAGGCAGAGTAGTTTCTATTATTTTTTAATGTATTTTCTTCCTAGAGCATCTTACTTGTTTTGAGTGTTCACTACATTTTCAATTCTGAGTAAATTCATGTTTAACTTACACTGATTATTCTTTAGAGATTTAACCAAGTCATTTATATCTCTTTCTCTGCCTCATTTTATACTATGTCATTTCTCTATATTGGCTCTCTCCAAATTGTGTTTCACAGAAAACAAGTGTCTTGTGGCATATTAGTTGCTTTTACTCCAAAAAGGAACTAATGTTTTGCCAGAAATGATGTCTAAGCTGGGTTTTCATAGATATCTGATATTTATTGCCTAATTGGCTAGGTCACTGGAAGGACGATGGGTAACACAAACACTGTTGGCTATATATCCATCCTTCCTTCTATACTAACAGAACTCTGAATTTTCTCCAAATATCCTCTCTCGTTTCCCAAATGAGTCAAACATATTTGTTTCAGAGAGATTTACCCTAGATTAGTTTAACGTGGTTATTGGGGTCCCATTAGTGATGAAATTCTGGAGGTGACGAATGAGGAGAGAGGTACTCTTGCCTTTGAGACACAGAAGAAAAGATGATCCCTTTGAATTTTGTCATATCTGAATATCATTTTTACAATTGTTGCAGGTCTGAGGCAGTTTTTTAAAACTGTGTATTAATATACGTGACTCTTTCAAGGATGACTGGCCGCAAAGGAGAACAAAGAAGTGGGGTGGAAACTTACAAGAAAAGTGAAGAAGGTGGAAGAAAAAATAGGGAAGTTGATAAGAAATATCTAGTAGAGTAGGAAAATTAATGGTACAGAAGAGAGTTGGAGAGGAGTGCTGAAGTAATATCCTTGAACAGATAAGAATGGCTAGGAGATAAGGATCAAATAGAGAGATATATTTAGATAGGAGTACAGATAATCCATGCATGTTGTCAGGTTACATAGGGCATTTTTGGGTATGCATGTAGGTAGGTGAGAACATATAGTTGTGGAAGTCTTGAAATCTTTCATGTAATTGTTTCAGTTCCTGAAGTATTCTTATATTTTCATAATTTGTTCAAGGTCTCATCACACTAATAAACTAATAAAGACTTATTTATTAAGTTTGAGAGAGAGAGAGTACGTCTATGCTCATGAGTGGGCATAGGGGGAAAAGAAAATGTTCAAGCAGACTCCCCATTGAGTTCAGAGCCTGCCCACCACAGGACTAGATCCCACCACCCTGAGATCTAGACCTGAGCCAAAACCAAGAGTCAGATGCTTAATCAACTGAGCCACTCAGGCACCCCAAGGACTTGTCACTAATAAAGGCAAGAAACAGATTCAAACTTAAGAGTCTATTCATATGTTTTTCCTATAAGCATTATAGCATCTGCAAGTAGGCAGTGTTACAGACAATGCTGTCAAGATAAAATCCCCAAAAAATCTCCTTTCTTACCAAACTCCAGTTATTTTGTGATGGAAATGTGGACAGATCTAGGCATTTGATCATAATTGATCTAAAACCATTTTAACAGTTCTCTTCTTCACTCTCCCAGCATTACTTGCAGATATGGGTGGTCCAATTCTGGACAATAAAGTACAAATTTGTTACATATGTCTCTGGAAATGTTTCTTTCTTAATTAAAAGAGACCAGTGTGGTTAGCACTATCCTTGTCTTACATTCTCCCTTTATATCTATATCAAACGTTTATGGTGGCTGGAGCTACAGCAGCCATCTTGCCATTATTACAAAATAAAACAAAATACTCTACTTAAAGGCTGGTGGATTAGAAAGAATGACAGAGCCTAGATTTCTAATGGCATCATAGGACAGCTGACCTGAATATGGATAAATAAATGACAGTTTGAATAAGTTATTGTTATGTAGGTACTTGCTGCCCAATGAAGTTCTAAATGATATGGCTAGAATGCCATCATTCTTTAACTTTTTTGGGGGAAAAAAACTCCTAAAAGTGTCAGTTATGATAGAATTCTTAAAACACAGATATTAATTAAGAAGCTACTGATCTCATGGTTCTGCTGCGTTCTAAGAAATGCAAAATTAGTTGTAAATTTTTCATCTAGGTAGAAGATAAATCCTACCACTAAATGTTTAAGTAATGCTTGCCCCCTGGTCATTTAGAAATGCTATTTATTTTATATACTGCTGACACAGTATATTTTAAAATTCTTAAGCAAAATAGACATCACATTAGAAGTTTGAAAATTAAGATTGTCTAAATTAAACCCATATTTTTAAATGGAAAATTTCATTTAATACCATAATACCACCTTACAAAATTGCATAGATCAGTTGGCATGCCAGGAAAAGTATTTCCAAGCATATTTTGATATAAGATTTTATGTTCTGACACTGAAAAAGTTTAAAAATCAGTGCTGGCAGAGTGAAAATTAGAAAGATTTCCTGGGTGTTTCCTTAATTGTATTGATCCATTGAATCATCCTATACAGAAGCTACTTTACTTATGTTTTCTTGTTATGAGAGATGATGAAAGGCCACACTGGTTAAGACACTTCGAGTTGAATGTACTATTACTTCTAGCTGGTGTCCTAACTGATGAATAGTCAAACAACTCTGGGAAACACTAGAATTAACAATATTAAAGACAGTTGTTTTGAAGGTTAATTTTAGCTTATCTTTTTGTTTTGTTTTGGCTTGTTTTTTTTTTTTTTTTTTTTTTGTTTACTGCAAAACTTCACCAAGCCTTTCAAATGCTAAAGTACATATTAAATTCCCTAAGCAAAGAATAGAGTAGGTAGTGTTTTGTAAATTTAGTTGATCATGGAAGTTACGTTAGAAGCTGCTTTGCCTACAGACACTCCCTAAAACACCTATTAAGTGGATCTAGCAATCACAGAATCATCATTTTAGCCTTGAAACACAAGAAAGGGAAAAAAACCAAAGCACCTAAAAGCCCAGGCATACATGAGTTTAAAACTGGTCTTCCACTGATACTCAATTAGCTTTAGCCAAGTGGTTCGACTTTTCAGAGGCTTTGCCTCTTTGTCTATAAATTGGAGGAAATAATACTACTGTTTAACAGTACCGGTTGGAGAATTCAAATGTTGAAATTTATTGAGTGTCTGGAACATACTGAGTACCCAGTCACTGATGATACTCACAATAGTTGTTTTATAGTACTACCAGCAATGTTAATGGATGTTATTAAAGTGATGTTTTAGTATTATATACTTGACTTATCTGTGCTACCTCTGACCCTGAGGGGGCCAATAAATAACTCCTGTCTTCTTTGGTATTTATTTTGCTCATGTTTCATATTATAAATCTGAGCTTGATTGAACCTATGTAAGGATAAAAACAAACAATGAACACAGTTCAAAGGTTAATTTTTTTCTGAATTATCCAAGTGCTAAGCGTGAGAAATTCCTTAGAACTCTAGATTTATAGAGAATGCCACTTGAGTTAGGGTTTATAGTTATTTGTTTAGCATTCAGTGCAGAAATATTTTTCTCATGTAAATAAATGGAGAGAATAAAAAATTTACTATTTGACTGGTAGAAAAATGAGGCAGTTTTGGAGGATTTTACCAGGTTTTCACCACTAAGATAACCCTCACTTCACAGGCCAAGGATCCATTTTGGGAGTTACTTCAACTTCTAAGTATGTTTATCAAAATTTGTCCTCAGAGTGGGAAAATGGGCCACTGGGAAAGTTGCGGGCCCATTTTAAACTAGACTCTAGCCAAGCAAGGCTTAATACTTGCTCCCTGTATTTACCACTAGATCCTGTATGTCCCCACATGTGCTCCATTCTAACTGGGAGACACTTCTGGTCTCTGGGCATCTGTATCAACTCAGCTGGTGAACCCAATAGTCCTCAAAATATCTGAGCATTCCCCTTTTTTCTACTGTACAGTTACCTGAGTAAATGATCATAGATAATTTTGAGGATGAACAGGGAATCTTCACAGCATATACTTACCATGGTGTTGCAGTCTATCTCTTCTGTCAGTTTGTTCCAGATCTAAATATTGACTCAGATCTGGGAACCAGGAAGTGTATTGTTATATTTTACCCACAAAATCACACACATTCCTACATTTCCATTCTTGCTTTTTTATTATGGATGTTAAGAAGCACTTTCATTGGCTATTTTTTTCCCCTAGTGTTGTTTATATCTCCCTGAGGATTCATTCCTAATTGGCTGCCTTTCTATCTTTGCCCACCTTTCTTTATAATAACTGTAATCTCTTGGATTCTTGTGTTTTAAGTGTCACCACCTGGCCTTTATTATTTCACCACCTGCCCCAGTGTCCCTGTTCACATTGAGACTAGCCCTGTGATGGCTAAGTTATTCCTGGACTCAGTGGAGAGGAAGCTCTAAACTTCTTACCGATAAAAGTGCTCCTTTCAGTAGCACCGTACTGATTACTTTGGGTGGATGATGTGTCCTGTGGTGCCTCCTGTGAAAGATCCTCCTGGGTCTTCTGGCCTTACCATTATATATCCTTTCCAGTATGCTCATTTCCCTGAACCTTATTTTTTTTTTTTATCATCCTGAAGAAAAAAAAAAACTTGGGCATTTCTATTTCACTTATTGTGGGTCATTCTTACTCCAGGCTTCTAGAGTCATTCTAGCAGCAAGTTGGGGTCCTTGTCAGGTATTGAATCCTATATCTTCAGAAAGTGTCCCCAAATTAGTAAATTTTTAATATTTAGTCTTACTGCTTGCCCCTTTGATGAAACACCCCCAAAATTCAAACTTAGAGATATTCCCTAGGTTGCTACCCTTACATGCTAGCTAATACTTGTATCATCTTCAGAGTGTGAGCTTTTTCATCCCTATCAGACCCAGGATATCCCAGCTGAGAAATATTGAGCTAGAATCAGCAGGACTAGGTAATTATTAGATTTGAACATCCAAGAACAAATGAATGCCTTTTATTCACTGTGTTCTGCTTTCTCCTCTATGTAATGATATTGACAAACTTACTCATTCTTCTTTTGAATTGGTTTTATTTTTATATTCTAATTTTTTGTACCATCCTAAAAATGTAACTCGGTTTTTTTATTAATATTTCCTATATATCCCATCCTGATATGGAAAAAATTTCTAATTTGGATTAATCAAGAAATACCAGTTTGTTTTTAAAACTTTATGGCATCTTTTAATTGATGATATATTATATGCCTTCCTATGTTCAAATATGATTAAGAGGGAGACTGATTCCAATGGCTGCAATCTTGGGGTTCTGTAGTCAATGTAGACTTAAATCCTGGATTGTTTATTAGCTCCATGACTTATATATACTATAAAAGCTCTAACATAATTTCCACATCTACATAAAGGGAATACTTATGCTCTCTGTCATATAGGGCTGATGTGATAATTTATGAACTAACTAGGACAATGAAAGCACTAAGCTAAGACTTGGCATAGAGTAAGTGCTCAACAAGTAGTACCTACTAAAGGATTATAATGAGATGTCACATCCTTTCTTACTCCCATTTTGGCATATATTGTATCATCATATATCAGATCAAATTTTGCTGTATTCTTAAAATCAAAATAAAATAATTATAGCTAAAATAATCTTTATTTCGCTGACTCCCAGAGAGATTTTTCTATACTTTGTTTAGATTGCTTGTACACTTATTTTTCTATATTTTGATATTCATATAATATCTTCTATCTTAGGATATCATAGATACTTTTTAGAACAGACTTTCTGTTTTGAATAGTATTTTATCCTTCCACCCTATTCTCTGTAGTGTCTCGTATACACCTAGTGTTCAAGCTATATGTTCTAAAAGAAATAAAGAGCACTAAATCCTAAGTAATGTTCATTTTATCAACAATAAAACAGTTATAACTGTCCACTCTCAGTAGTCTTATAATGACAGCGAGATATAAATTATAAATGTGAAAAGTGAATTGGGAAGAAAAAGCAAATGTAGAAGTTAAGGTAGAATTTTGTGTATTTGTGTCAAGGTTTCAGATTCTTTATTAGTACTTATGTGTCATAACTTAGTGTCATAACTTTCAAGGCCAAAGATGCGGGGAGATCATACTGTTGAATATTACTGAAGTCAGCCTTCAAACGTGTATAATCCATACCAAATCCTTAAGCTTTTGAATGAATCAAGATAAAGACTATTTTTGCAGCTTCATCCCTCCACGTTTCATCATCTCTTTCTCCTTGCCTTTGTCTTATTTCAAAGCCTAAGTCAATCAAAAATTAAAATGTGTGTTATTTTCTTACCTTTACAGGCCCTTTGCTAAAGCCTTATATTAGCCCCTCCTTTCAAATAGGGCATTTGTATCTATAAAATGTAAAATCTTTACTTGTCTAACTTTAAGTGGACAATGTGAATAGAACAGAGTGGCTTCATTACTATTCCTCTTTCCACACAGCTTAATAAATGTATATCCACATTTAAGTACAAAATGCATACACATTTAAATTATATATTGAAAGAGCTTGAGAATTATTGTTTTAGAATTTCCTTGGATACTTGTCCTCTTCTAAAAACTATTTTCTTTTTGTATTTGCAAATTACCATGAAGCAGGAATGGAAAACTATTATTGACCCCACCTCCCACTTGTTTTTGGAGAATCTGAGAAAAGGTAAATTTAATAGGTGTTACAGAGCCAAGTATAGCATTTTCACATTAAAAATAAAAGTAATCAAGTACTACTATATCCACTCATACATATACACACAAAGTATTAACAAAGATTCACTTTTCTAAATATGGTATTTGGATCTATGGTTAATGGTAACTCATAAATAAACTGTAGCATATTTTAGAATTGGGCATTTTATTGGTTAGCAGTTAGTATAATCAGTTTATAAAATATATTTTCTTTGGTGTTTCTTTCTGTTCTGATAATAATTCCAAAAACATTTCACCAAGTTTATCAATGATTTATTTCTAATTAATTTGAAGTAATAGGGGTTTTACTGTATTCTTTATATGAGGAAATACCAAGTTCCAGAAAATTCAAAGAACCACTTAATCAGTGGGTACACGTTTTAAAAATATAAATCAGGGGGCACCATGGTGGTTCAGTCAGTTAATTGTCCAACTCTTAATTTTGGCTCAGGTCATGATCTTTAGTGTCCTGAGATCTGAGCCCCATTTTGGGTTCTGCACTCTGCACAGTCTGCTTTTGCCTCTCCCTCCCTCTCTTCCCCTGCCCCCCTAGTTTTCTCTCTCTCTCAAATAAATAAATAAAATCTTAAAAAATGCATATAAATCAGTATCTCCCTATGTTAATAGTTTACTTAATATATAGCTCCTATTTTGCAAGAACAAACATGTATTAGTTTTACTTTCTGTAGAAAAAAATAATGACTGAAAGGATGAATACAAAAAAACAACAAAAGATGTATCTTTAGAATATCATTTAATATCAGTGATCTATCTGTGATCAATTATAGGAAACATGACCAGGAGTAAAAGAACAAAATAGAAAAATAGTCATTAGGGGCACCTGGGTGGCTCAGTGGGTTAAAAGCCTTCGGCTCAGGTCATGATCTCAGGGTCCTCAGATCGAGCCCCACATCGGGCTCTCTGCTCAGCGGCTACTTCCCCCTCTCTCTCTGCCTGCCTCTCTGCCTACTTGTGATCTCTCTCCTCTCTCCTCTCTCCTCTCTGTCAAATAAATAAATAACTAAATAATCTTTAAAAAAATTTTAAAAAAGAAAAATAGTCATTAAAGACACGGATTCATAATACTATGTTAGAGGCCATGCATAGTTCAAATAATTTGTTCTCTTATTATTTTTCTGTTGTCAGTCCATTCCTGACAAGAAACTGAGCATCAAATTGACTATCCTAAGCAAAGGCAGGACTTCTGGGTTACAGAATTAAATCACCATTATTGCACTTAGTAATTATCATGACACTACTTTAAGGTTTACACTATAAAGCTACAGTGGTTATGACAGACTGATACTAATGTAAGCATATACATTGAGATCAATGGAAAAAAACAGAAAGCCCACATGTAAACAAATATGTATATGGTCAATTGATTTTTTTCAATGATTCATTTATTAATCTTAGCATGTGAGCAAGGGGTGGGGGAGGGGCAGAGGGCAAGGCAGAGGAAAATGCTCAAGCAGACTCCCCGTTGAGCACAGAGCCCAATGTGGGCCTCCATCTCATGACCCAGAGATCATGACCTGCTGAAATCAAAAGTCAGGTGCTAAAAAAAAAAAAAAAAAGAGGTGCTTACCAGACTGAGCCACCCAAGTGCCCCTATGGTCAAGTGATTTTTGATAGAAGTGGCAAAGTAATTCAGTGAGGGAAGAATAAGTATGCAGGGTTTGAAAAACCAGGCCAGGTGGGCACTGCATGCCTGCATGACTGACTCTCAGTAAAAGCCCTGCTGAGTAAGCTTCCCTGGTGAGCAAAACTACACAATTGTTCTCATACGTCATTGCTGGAAGAATTAGCAAATCCCCATGTGACTCCGTTGGGAGTAAATAGCTATAAGCTCATGCCTGGTTTCTCCTGGACTTTACCCCATGTGCCTTTTCCCTTTGCTGATTTTAATCTGTATCTTTTCACTATTGTAAACTATAACTACGAGTATAACAGCTTTTTCGAGTCTTGTGAGTCCTTACAGCAAGTCATTGAGTCTGCTCGTAGCCTCGGAGATCTTGGACCCAACAATGTTTTCATCAGATGGTATTGGAACCAGTTTGGAATTGGTCACAGGTCTAAATATTTAGGCTAATACTATAAAACTTCTGAGCAGAAAAATTAATAGAAAGTGTTCATTAAAAAAAAAGAAAATGTTCATTAACTTAGGATAGGCAGTCATTCTTTACATAAAATGCAAAAAGCAAAGATCACAAAAAAAAAAAAAAAATTGACTGAACTGTATCACCCCAAATCCATATATTGAAGCCTTAACTCTCAGTATTTGGAGGTAGGGCCTAAAGAAGGTAATTGCTAAATGAGTTCATAGGTTTGAGGCTTTGATCCGATAGGATTAGTATCTTTATAAGAAGAGACACCAGGAAGTTCTTTTCTTTTTCTCTACCCTATGAAGACATAGCAAGAAGGGAACTATTCACAAGTCATCAAGTGAACCATCGCCAGGAATCCAATCAACCACACCTTGAACTTGGACTTCCCAGCCCCCATAACTTTAAGAAAATAAGTTCCTGTAGTTTAATCCATGTAGTCTGTGGTATTTATTATGACATCTTGAACTGATTAATATAGATGACAGAGGACTTACATTCCACAGTAAAGAACCCTAACAACTCAAAAAGAAAAGTAGCCCCAACAACTGGCAAAAAAAAATCGGGCAGATGCTTTATAAAAGAAAAAATGCAAATGTTCAGTTAGCACATGAAAAGACATTCAAGGCATTTAGTTAAGAAATCCAAATTAAAACCACAGTGAGCTACCCATAACGAATCAGTAGAAAGGCTTTAAAAGTATTAACAATACCAAGTGATAGAATGCATAACTTCAGCTTCATTCATTACTTCTATGACTTTAAATGATACAACCACTTTGGAAAATATTTGGCAATTTCTTAGAGAGTTTATTATCTACTTACTATATGGCTAAGCAATTCTACTACTAGAAATTTATCCAGAGAAGATGAAAACATTTTGTACAGAAAAACTTACATGTGAATGCTCATGGCAACTTTATTCATAAGAGCCAAAACCCCAAAATAATATGTACATGTACCAATAGATGAACAGATAAATAAAATAAGCTATATCCATGCAATATAATATAGTTAATAAAAAATAAACTACCAGTGCATAAACACTACATGGATAATACTCAGAAATACTAAGGTAGAAGAAAAAAAAATCAGGCACAAGAAGTACGCCCTTTGATTCTATTCATGTGAAATTCTAGAAATGAAAAAGCTAACTGTAATGGCAGAAAAAAGATCAGTGGTTGCCTGGTATGACGTGAGGGTGCAGATACTGTTTATAAAGGGTACAGATGCACTTTGGCAAAGATGGAAATACTCTATTTTGATTTTGGTGGTATTTATACTGTATATTTGTCATATTTTGTTAAACTGTATGTTTAACTGGGTGATTTTATTGTTCGTAAATCATACCTCAATAAGTTAACTTTAAAAAGAGGGAATGTAACGTGAAACATATATACATTTGCTTTGCATATGCAATTATTGTCTCCATTAACAAATGAGACACTGCCAACATCAGCTACTTTTTTAACAGGCAATTGTTTTAGGAAAGTTACCTTAGTATGTTTTTTGAATTTTGAATCAACAAATATGTTACCTATTAAAAAAATTATACTTTTTTCTTATATTCCAGAACCTAACATGATTCCAAGAATAAAGTAGGCACTGTAAATGTATAGTTAAAACTAAGACTGTGAACTGAATTATGAGTCATTGTTTACCACATATTGAACTTATATTATAGTGATAACTTTATACATATCTCAGAAGAAAACTTTTTACTGGATAATATTTCAAACGAGTACTATTTTAGGATAATAATAGAAGAAAAATTTGATAAATATCATTAGTTCCTTCAATATTCTTCAAATTGGCTTAAAGGGGCCAATAGTCATGAATCAATACTACAGAAATGTTTAATGTTCGATGTAGTTTCTAGCTGGACAGAAGATCTTATAATAAAACAGAACACGTCCACTTAAAGCACATAACAGATCGTGGTAAAGATATATTTTTTCATAGAAAAATGTAATAAAAAACAATATGTAGAATTTGTTGACAGCATTTCTAGGAGCTGGTGAATTCAGTTATTCCCTTAAGATACATATTTTTATTTTGTTATGATTTTATTTTCATTTTCTTCTTTAATTATAGAGGCATTTATTAAATATCTACTATGTGCGAAGGTAATTTTACATCAATACAAAATTATCATGCTCTTAAAATTACAGTTATTAATAAACTAAATGACACTAGAAATAAATTTAATACACAGTTTTATTTCTATGTAGTTATATATACATATATTTCAAAATTATAATCTGGAGAATATATTTAAGTATTAGGGAGTTTAGTTTTAAAACATAATTTCGAGAATATCTATGAGGATCATTTATCCCATTTATTTTGTTACATCTTTGCTTCTTTTGACTGTGTGCCACACCCACAATATTGTGGGTTTTTTTTTTTTTCTCATTATGCATTTTACAAGGAACACTAATGAATTGGAATGTGTAAAAAAGAAAGTGGCCTATATAATTACTGGGTAGGAAGCTATATTGCTGATAGTCAACTCTCCTAAGGATCATCAGAAAAACTTGTGGATAAAATAAAGATGAGTTTACTAGACTTAACTTCAGGAAGGATGATCCTATTAGTGTCTCAAAAAAGAAAAACTAGTGGAAGATATCTATAGTGTTTTAAGGCATTGATTCTGTGATTTTAGGTTGGTGAACTGGTGGATGGACAAAATTTATGATAAGTTATCTTCGTTTTAGTGGGCATGCTGTGGTGGTGGTCTTGAAGAGAGCATTGATCAGCAAAGTTTTGTCTTATTTAAGTGAGGTAATTTGCTGGATCACAGCTTTGCTTAGCACAGGAAAGAGTGAATCTGTTTTGTCTCAGAATTGTTCAGCACAGGAACAGAAAGTATATTTGTTCTCATTTTCAATGTCAAATGAGTGGCAAATTAAAAAACTGGGGCTGTTTAGTATAAATTTAACAATACAGTACCCAGCTTGGAGTAAAGAAGAATGATGGTGATCATTAGTTTCTTAAATAAAAATCTATTGTAAAAAATTCTACAAGAGGGACTGGGCAACTGTATCTGCAGACCTGACATAGGAGCCCCAGATTAATTTGTTGATGTCCTAAAGAAAAGAAAAAATCTAGCACTGTGGTAATACAATAAATGTAAAAAGCACATAGAATCCCCTATATAAATTGTAAAAGTACTAATCTATGTGTGTGTGTGTGTCTGTGTGTATGTATTAGTATGAAATCAAAAATTTTCAATAATCTTCATTTATTTTACATAGTATATAATATAGTATTAGGTATTAATAACATTCAACATTTAACTGGTTTAAGAATTAGAATTTTTCAAAGAAATTTTGTGCCCTACAGGAAAAATAATATTGTTATCTTTTTGTACTGGAAAGGTTGACAAACTATGAGACATGTCCTCAGTGAGAAACTCCTTTCTGGTCTGTAAGAAAAAGCACTTCGTTGGCGTAAAAACACTTAGATTCTGATCTCTGCTTTGCCAGTTAATTCTCGTTGTGTGAACTGGAATAAGCCATTAACATCATTGACCTCAATGACTCACTACTAAAGTCTTTCTAATCATATGAGAGAGAAAATGCATATTTGAAACAGTATTATAAACTAGAACACAACTTGTAGGTGGGTTAATATCATTTTTTTCTTTAAACTTAAAAGAAGTTCACCCTGCAGTTGTCTCACTTTTTTGTGATCTCATATCTAGCATTGCTTAGATTTCTACATTTCATTTTTCAGAGAGTACAACTGATTCTTTGGCTTCCTTCTGTTAACAAATGAAACACTGTATTTAAAATACAAAATCATGTGGAATCTGGTACACAAGGAAAGCATATTTCAGTAGTTTGTGTGTTTTTGTTTTTTCCTGTCCCAACAAATATAATGCATTGAGTTAAATACCTGTTGTGTTTCTCAATTCTCTAAGGTGTTTCACTTTGCACAGAGGAGGAAATGTTTTGTACCGAGTAAGACTATTAATTTGGAAATGCAGGGCTTCTTTGGACTAAATGGGGTACACATTAATGTTGTAAATGTTATTATTCTTGCTATTTTATTAAAATGAGCTATTACAAAGTCCTTGAATTCTGTTCTAGCTAGATATTGCCTGACAAATTTATATACAACTTTTTCATCTCCACATTTCTTATCTGAATAATTGTTTTCCATAATAACTTATAATAACTAAAAAGATTTCTCTGCCGCATATTGTAGTGTCTTTAAGTTTCAATTTTTCTTTTAATTTTATATTTTCAGTGTTCCAAGATTCATCGTTTATGCACCACACCCAGTGCTCCGTGCAATATGTGCCCTCCTTAATACCCACCACCAGGTTCACCCATCCCCTCACCCCCCTCCCTTCCAAAACCCTCAGTTTGCTTCTCAGAGTCCACAATCTCTCATGCTTTGTCTCCCCCTCTGATTTACCCCAATTCACTTTTCCTTTCCTTCTCCTAATGTCCTCCATGTTATTCCTTATGCTTCACAAGTAAGTGAAACCATATGATAATCGACTTTCTCTGCTTGACTTATTTCACTCAGCATAATCTCATCCAGTCCCATCCATGTTGATACAAATGTTGGATATTCATCCTTTCTGATGGCTGTGTAATATTCCATTGTATATATGGACCATATCTTCTTTTTCCATTCGTCTGTTGAAGGGCATCTTGGCTCTTTCCACAGTTTGGTGATTGTGGCCATTGCTGCTTGAACATTGGGGTACAGATGGCCCTTCTTTTCACTACTTCTGTATCTTTGGGGTAAATACCCAGTAGTGCAATTGCCGGGTCTTGGGGTAGCTCTATTTTTAATTTTTTGAGGAATCCCCACACTGTTTTCCAAAGTGGCTGCACCAACTCGCATTCCCACCAACAGTGTAAGATGATTCCTCTTTCTCTACATCCTCTCCAACACTTGTTTCCTGTCCTGTTAATTTTGGCCATTCTAGCTGGTGTAAGGTGGTATCTCAATGTGGTTTTGATTTGAATTTCCTGATGGCTAATGATGATGAACATTTTTTCATGTGTCTGTTAGCCATTTGTATGTCTTCTTTGGAGAAATGTCTGTTCCTGTCTTCTGCCCATTTTTTTTATATGATTGTGTTTTGGGTGTTGAGTTTGGGGAGTTCTTTATAGATCTTGGATATCAGCCCTTTGTTTGTAGTGTCATTTGTGAATATCTTCTCCCATTCCGTGGGTTGCCTCTTTGTTTTGTTGACTGTTTCCTTTGCTGTGCAGAAGTTTTTCATCTTGATGAAGTCCCAAAAGATCATCTTTGCTTTTGTTTCCTTTGCCTTTGGAGACGTGTCTTGAAAGAAGTTGTTGTGGCCGATACTGCCTATGTTCTCCTCTAGGATTTTGGTAGATTCCTGCCTCATGTTGAGGTCTTTCATCCATTTCGAGTTTATCTTTGTGTATGGTGTAAGAGAATGGTTGACTTTCATTCTTCTATACATAGCTGTCCATTTTCCCAGGATTAACATATTTTCCTGTATTTGTATAGTGGACTATTACTGAGAAATATAAGAACATATCATTGATATGCACTACATGGAGGAATTTCAAAACCATTTCCCTAAAACTAAGAAGCTAAACCAAAAAAGAGTACATACTCTCTAATTCCATTCATGTGAAGTTCTAGGATGAACAAAGCTAAGCTACAGTGATAGAAATTGGACTGATTGTTGCCTAGGGGGTGGGGTTGGGAAATTGAACACTAAGAGCCATGAGGGGTCTTTTTAGAGTGGTGGAAGGTTTTCTTATCTTGATTGATATAGTGACCCCCCCCACACACACACACTCTGTTAATTCATCTTAAATATATTTTTCATAAAAGGTAACTTAGACCAGTGTGACAGCAATAGGGATTGAATGAAGAATATGAATTTGGAAAATTTTAGATATTTAAAAGAGACAGGATTTAGTGATGGAAATGACAGTGAAAGATGATGGATAGGAAGTTTTTCAAGACTAACTCTAAGGTTTGTGGCTTGGGTAAGGGTACATTCACTGAAGCAGGAAACCCTGGGGAAAAACTAGGCTGAAAAAAGCTAAAGATAGCAGGAAGAGGGCTATAGTTCCAACTTAAGTTGGAAGTGCCTTTGATATATGTAAGTAAAAATGCCATGCAATAAATGAATTTATGGGATTGGAACTAAGAGGCATGTATTGGGAGAATCTGTCTGCCGTCAGCATTTAGGAGTAATTGAACTATCGATGTAGGTCGAGCTACCTGAAAGAGTGAGAAGAGAAATGGACTTTCAGGAATTGCAACTTCTACTGGTATTGTTAAGAGGACGCAGATAAAGGATAGACTTATTAACAATTTGAGTATTTATTCATTGATTCAGCAGATAATTTAGAATGCCTTTTATTTACCAGATACTATTTATTCTAAGCACTATAGGTAAACAATAAATAAGATAGAAAGACTCCTACACTTATGATCACAGATTTAGAATGAAATCAGTTTGACCCACTGTGTAATTCTTCCAAAGTTCATTCATTCAGTATTGGTGCACAGTCAACTATTAATATACTTATGTTGATCAGAATTGGGTTTTTATCACTTATATTCTAAACAACAATAAAAGTTAACTGATTGGCAGCATGATTTGAAGACCATGGAATCTGGATGATAGATAAGAAGGGATATAAAAATAAGGAAAGTGTATGTTATGATTAACAAAATTATTGTCTCAGAAAGGAAAAATAGTAAAGGATAATGAAGATGTCTTCTGATGTCTTGGGCATAGTATTTATGCTCCTAACTATGATTCTAACTATGCACTAAACTTTTTGTTCCATCCATATGCAAAGGCTCTATTTGGAGTCCTTTTCATTTCATACAGAAGCTGGCTACACACACACACACACACACACACACACACACACACACACACACGTTGCTGTACGGACCTTAATATACTTTCCTGCTGTTCTTCTGCATTGTTTTAAATTAATGGATAGGTGAATTACCAAACATTCAAAAAAACTATCTTCCTACCAAAGAAAAATACGTCGTTGAAAATTAAAATGAACATCAGGACAGGCTTACTCTCCTTAGAGAAGTGCAACAGCTCTCTCAGGGAAAGGACACTTCAAAAGCAACCAAAAAACATAATACGAACTTTTAGAATATGTAAGCACATCATTTACCTATAAAACTAGTTAAATTTATTATCTCTTATGAAATAATGAACAAATAACAGAAACTTTTAAAAGGTGATTAAATATTGCAATTGTATTTAAGAAAATAAAATAAATATTCATTTAGCATCAAATTAAAATTGAGCCTGTTGAAGTGGCAGATACTTTCTGCAAGCAAAATAATAGGAGACATTCATTAATCATAGAGCCAGAGCAACAGCTAATAGAAAAGACACCCATCCAACCATGCAAATTATCCTCTTCTGTCAGAAAACTGTGGCTCCATTGACAAACATCTCTTGCCAGTTTCTTGACTTATTTACAATTCTAGGTTTATTAAAAATACTTGTACAACTGTTCTAAGGAGTCAATATTTCATTCAATTATTTTTTAAAGATTTATTTATTTGAGAGAGAGAAAGAAAGAGTGGGGGGGGGAAAGAGCGAGAATCCTGAAGCAGACTCCCTGCTAAACACTGAGCCCAACTTGGGGCTTGATCTCATCGCCATGAGATCATTACCTGAGCTGAAACCAAGAGTCAGATACTTAACTGACTGAGCCATCCAGGTGCCCCACAGTCAATTATTAAGTAGTTATAATACTTAATGTACTTGCTATAAAATAATTTCTTATATTCAACTAAGAGCTCCCTTAGTTTATATTTATTCTTCAACTAAAATATACCTTACCATACTTACCGTATGTCAATTCAGACATAAATCCATACCCAAGCACATACTTTTTAAAAATTATTGTTCCTTTGTTCCTTTCAAAAAATAACTGTGTTGATAATGTTGTTCTTTCTTTGTGCAGTGGAAGATTACCATTTATCTCTTCCCTGAGTCAGTATCCTATCTTTCATTTGCAGAGATCATCATTTGCAACTTACTTTGCTAAATGATTGAATGTAGGATGAGGGCCATCAGATACAATGATAAATATCATAATTTGGAGTCAGTTGCCTACATTCAATTCCTAGTTTCATGGTCTAGTAAATGTATGACCTTGAGTAATTGTTTTTAACCTATTCACCTCAACTTCATTATCTGTAAAATGGAGAGGGTAGTCATAGATGGTATTACTAAGCACATATAACATGCTAGGCAAAGGCCTAACGTTAAAGTATTAATTCATTAATCCCCTCAATAACTTAATGAGATTATTGTCATCAGTATTTAGTTTAAGATAGGAAATTTGAAAAAGTAAGGAAAGAAATAATATACCCAATGCTATACATCTTGAATCATGTAATGGCGAGTTTATTTAATCATAAACATTGAACAGTACCAATTTCCCCAGCCCCACATGAGATCTACCACTTAGTAGAAGTTATTGTAGAAGTTACCATTCCTATTACATGGTATGAGTTCCAAAAATATCTATCTTCCCATTTGTTGTGAAGGATTGGTTGACTCAGCTCAGTCAGCTAATGAGGTAGTAGGCATCCTCTTTCTTCCTTGCCTGTGAAACTTGCCTCCCTCAAGCTTCATATATAGTCAAAATGTCAAAAATATAGAATAATGAAGAGTAAAGTACTAAAGTTCATTTACCCCCTCCTCCCAGTTCCAACCCAAATACAGTCATTATTAATGATTTATTGTGTTTCTGTGAAGTTGTTTTTCCTTATACATTCTCTACTCACATACACATAGAAGGTCATATACAAATACCTAACTTTCATTAAATAGTTATTATACTGTATCCTCTTTAAAAAATTTTATTCAATATATTTAAACAAAAAAAACAATCAGTTTACCTAATCCTCCCATGCCCGCCCCCTGCCTCTTGCACTGTCAATCTGTCCTCTATATCTATAGATCGTTTATTTCTTTAGATTCCACATATAAGAGACATCATAAGGTATTTGTCTTACTCTGAGTTATTTTACTTCGCATAATGCCCTTGAGTTCCATTTATATCTATACTATTTTTTGTCTTACTTAATCTTATTTTGGTAGGTAGGTACCCAGTTTAGGTATAACCTATAGATTCTAGTGGCCCTCAGAAACTGCACTGAAGGTCTGGCCATAGGTAGATAAGGTGCAGCTGTTGAGAGGTGTAGGGGAAGGGATGGCTTGGCCTGCCACAGCCTTGCTGGTGATGCCACCACATAAAAACGGGCATAGGCTGCTGTTAGATATGGATCTTAATGCCAAGTCTTTGCTGCCCAACTCCTTTCCAGATGCCTTGGTCAAAGAGATCAGGCTTTTCTTGTTTTCTTGTTTTTTATTTTTAAATTTTGTTGTCTTTATCGTTCATTTTTTTGTGTTTGTTTTTTGCTTGTTTGTTTTCCCGTTCAGAGTTGGAGGGTTTCCTGACACCAAATTAGATATGTATGGGTTATAAAAATGAAACCAGGTCACTGACAACTGTCCCTCTTTTAGTATTATGGGCCTTACTTAGCCAGTCTGCCTTCTTCAGAGTCCTTTTATGGCTGTCTTTTGAATTATTTCTAAGGTATTTCATTGAACTTAGAAAGAAAGAATGGGAAAAAAAAGAAAAAAAAAAAGCAAGAATAGGGAAAATTGGTTCTGTACTCTCTTATCCAAGAACTGGAAGTTCAAAGCATCTATTTTTAATTGTTTTCAGTCATGAATTTTGCTTTTAATTTTATTAAATCCTCTCTTCCACAATATTTGGGTTTATTCCATTGCTCTTTTAAATTACTGACTTTAATTTCTAGTGTATTCAGTTAAATCTTGTTTTCTAATAAAGTTGGCATTGCAAGTTTTTATTTTGCATAAAAAAATAAATGGAGTCACAACCCAGGCATTTTTATGTATAGTGCTTTCAGTTTCTTTTGAAAAAGAGAAGGCTAGTTTACCAAGTGAAATGCAGGTACCATTTTCTGTAGGTAGAGTTGACATTGGAAAGGAGCACCCAACCAGGAACTGATTTCACACTCTTTTTTCTTCCTGCAGTAGCCCCGTGACTATTTCTGGTCAGTAGATTATGAGCAGAGGGTTTTGTGTCACATCTATGCCTAGTCAGTATAAACCTCCAGCACATGCAGAAAACAGTGCAGAGCCTGTTAGCCCAAATTTTTGAATAACTCTTGGAAACTTGCCTTTCTTTGTTTATAGACTTAGTATTTACCTGAAAAAGAAATGAACTTCAATTCTATGTATTCCTATGTACATGTTTACATCTATAATTTGTAAAGCTTATTTGCAGACTGAATGATTCCCTCATTTGCAGATGAGTTATTTAGAACTTCAAAACATTGGCCCATATTTTAGGTCAATTCTAAAGAAATATTTAGGCTTATTTGTAAAGATCCAACCATAAGGTTATTTAATGTGTTCTGTATTTTAGACAAAATTTGGAAAAAATGTACCTGTCCAAAATTATGTTATTATAGATATAACAACATATGATAACTTGTGGCATATAATAACATATAATCATATAATTCTGATAATTTTATTAAGTAAAAACTGTCATATATAAAAATTACTTATGAAATATTCTGTTTTCATAAAACATCTCTGAGTTCACTGCTAGCTGCATCTCTGTTTCCAGGTCTTGATATTTGGTCTTCTTTCTGCCTAAAATAATCTTCTCTGATTTTATTTAAGATCATTTAGGTTTCCACATGTATATGTCCTAGACTTTAGGGCAGTTTAAATTGTAATTTTTAAAGTTATTTTTTTCTTAAATTATTACTTGTATCTTCATAATATTTTTAATAAAACATACCTTAAAGTATTGAATCAAACCGGATCCCCTTTGAATATTTTTCAGCTGTTTATTACGTAAACAATTTATCTGTTAAACCTTGGATGGTTTGTTGCTATTGTTGATAATGTTAACCTAGTTATCCTGCAACTGGGCTTCTTTCCATAGTCAAATAATTTAACAGCATCAAAGAAATTAGTTAACTATGGGGCGCCTGAGTGGCTCAGTGGGTTCAAGCCTCTGCCTTCGGCTTAGATCATGATCTCAGGGTTCTGGGATCGAGCCCCGCATCGGGCTCTCTGCTCAGCGGGGAGCCTGCTTCCCCCTCTCTCTCTGCCTGCCTCTCTGCCTACTTGTGATCTCTCTGTCAAATAAAAAAAAAAATCTTCAAAGAAATTAGTTAACTATAATTTCCCAGAACATTAATTAAATGTCTGGCAGAATTTAGATTTTGAAATATTAATTTAAAAAATTTTCAGGTTTGATTGTATTATATTTTCTTTTTTTCTGTATTGCAAATGTTTCTGTCAAATTCACCTGTACTTAACACAAGCCAATATCAATCAAGTATTAAAGCAATTTTAGCTAGTAGTTTCAAAATTTGTTGTTTTGATAAGAATAATATTATACAAACAATTGACAGTAGAACTTCTGGGAGAATTATCATGTTTTTTTAACCTCCTAATAATATTTTATCTGATATAATCAATAACTACAAACAAATTGAGACAAACCTCTCCAAGCTTGCATATTCAGCACATAAATGTATGATGAAATAAACAAAAGTGACATATTTTTATTTTAGGTGGTTTGTTTGAATTTTCTAACTTAAAATATTTTATGATCTGTGGTCTTCAGTTGCAGTACACATTAGCTGGATAGAAATTTTAGATGTGGCACAAAATGCTATTTTTTTTCTATTTCATAGATTCTGTAATATTCCATTGAGACCTATTTTATTGGCTTTTTATTCTTATGCAAAGTCATATGAATGGATCTTAAACTACAACAAATTATTATCACTGTTTATCTTTAAAACAATCATTTCTAAAAGGCCACAGACAGCTGGTAGAGTTACATAGCCTTGATATGCAATCAGATCTTATTTCTACTATGGATTATTGAAACATCCTGGTAGCCTAGGAACTAAGGTATTAAAATAGAACTTACATGGTTTAATTTTTTGTTTCTTAAATTAATTTTTTAGAAAGTATTTTATGGAGATAGTGAGATACAGTATTTTCTCCATTCCTGTGCTTTGCTGTTTCCTCTCCTGATAAAAGTACTACTTATAGTTAAAGTACTTGTTTAATTTCCCAAAACAAAACCCTTGAGGCATAGTAACAATTTTAAAAACCATACAGGAAGAGATAAATAGATACAAAACTTTACAAAATGTAGAAAAGTAATCTCAGCCTCTACTATCTTTAAATTCTATTGCATATGAAAATACTTTCATGGATAATTATGAGTTTTTAAAAGAGATTAGTTATGCAACAATAAAATTATAGTTTCTCTGAGCAGAAGAACAAAGAAATTTCTAAAAAATTACTCCATACCTATAGATGAAGGAGGGAAGAACACAAGGAAGAAAAAAAGTTAATACATTTGACTCAGAGAACTGTTCATAGAGAAGAAAAAAAGGACAAAATCAGGTGACTTCACAACAAAACTTTTTTTTAATGATTTATTTACTTATTTTTTTAGAAAGAGAGAGAGCGCAAGCAGGAGGGACAGAAGAGGGAGAGAGAATCTCAAGCATACTGAGCACAGAGCCCAACGCGGGGCTCGATATCATGACCCTGAGGTCACAACCTGAGCAAAACTAAGAGTGGGATGCTTAACCAACTGAGCCGCCCAGGCGCCCCGGAACAAAACTTCTTAGGCATGTTATGTGTAATTACATTTACAATTAGCTTCCATTTTCTTAGAGTCTAGCATCACCACTTAATCAAGGTTTCAGAAGAAATGTTCAGCCAGCCCTTAAATGTTAAAGATTTTGTTTGAAATTATTTATCTAGAGCTCTGTCATATCCGATATAGGACAGGAAACATATTTTATTCTAATATATTTGTGATATTTTAACATTTTATAATAATTTAAGGTAGTATTTGAAGTCAGATATGCATTCAGATTCTTTAGCAACTTACTAAAAAAAACTTTCGTCAATGGAAATTACATTATGTATGTATTCTGTATTTAAGAGAAAAAAATGGGTACTTTTATTAGTCTAATACATTACCAAATATCCAGCAACACAGAATAAACTTCCTCACAGTACTTTATAACTCCATATTAAAATCATGTTTTAGTTCCTGTTGCATAAAAATCCTATTCCAGACGTTGCAGTATACCAATTTACAAGATGTATTGAAACCATCAACTATGTAAAATCAAGTAATGAATGCAAAAACAAATAACTGTATTCAGGTATAATTAAATAGGAATTTGAAGTATAGAAAAATGCTGCCATGTTACAGAGATAAGAAAACTTTTTAAAAAGACGTTTTTTCAGAACAGTTTTAGGTTGACAGAAAAATTGCACAGAAGTACAGAGATTCCCCATATACTCACTGTCTCCACACTCATACAACTTCCCTATCAACATCTCCAACCAGAGTGGTGCATTTGTTATAAGTTATGAACCTACATTGAAAAATCATGATCACCTTAAAGCCATAGTTTATATTATGGTTTACTCTTGGTATTATATGTTCTATGGCTTTTGGCAAATGTATAATAAAATGTATCCCACGTAATAATACCAAACAGATAATTTTCACTGCCTTAAAAATCTTCTGTGTTTTACCAATGCATCCCTATCTTCCTCCTAACCCCTGGCAACCACTGATGTTTTATGGTCTCCATAGTTTTTCCTTTTCCAGAATGTCACATGTTTGGAATCATACAAAATGTACTCTTTTCAGATTGACTTCTGCAATATGCGTTTAAGTTTTCATTACGTCTTTTCATGATTTGATAGCTCATTTCTCTTAGTGCTTACTAATATTCCATTGTCTGGATATGCTATAGTTTATCTATTCACTGTCTAAAGGACATCTTAGTTGCTTCCAACGTTTGGCAATATCCCTAAATGACATGATACTCGGCATCTTTTTACATGTTTATTTGCCATGCATATACTTCTTTGGTGAAGTATTTGTTCAGGTTGTTGCCTATTTTTTAATCAGGTTACTTTATTTCATTGTGAAATTAAGAGTTCTTTGTATATTTTGGATGACAGTCCTTTATCAGATATGTCTATTGCAAATATTTTCTTCCAGTCAGTGGCTTGTATTTTCATTCTCTTGACAGTATCTCTTGCAGAGCAGAAATTTTTTAATTTTAATGAAGTTCAGCTTATCAATACCTTCTTTCATAGATTATGCCCTTGGTGTTGTAGGGAGATGATCTTTTAGATCTCAGAAGTTCAGAAAGAATATGTGAGACAATAATAATAGTGTCAGCAAAAACATAGAGGTATGAAAATTTATACTTTAGGAAAAAGAAAGTAGTATTATGGTGCTCAAAAATTACACATTTTGGGGCACCTGGGTGGCTCAGTGGGTTAAAGCCTCTGCCTTCGGCTCAGATCATGATCTCAGGGTCCTGAGATCGAGCCCCGCATCAGGCTCTCTGCTCAGCAGGGAGCCTGCTTCCCCCTCTCTCTCTGCCTGCCTCTCTGCCTACTTGTGATCTCTCTCTCTCTCTGTCAAATAAAAAAAAAATCTTCAAATTTACACATTTTGAGTGGGATAGAGTAGGAAATATTATTTAAAAAGTAGTAGGGCACTGTATTAGAAAGTAGTATGAATAGCATCCTAAGGAGTTCCTTTATATCATGCAAGCAAAGGGGATCATTGAGTTTTTCATTTCCCTTCCAACCTTCACACCCAGGACAAGACTTAAGCAGATTTTTTTCTTTGTGTCTAGGAAGTTCATTATGTTGGCAACCATTCATTGATAATGACATCATTAATTAATTACTGAATGTAACAGCATGCTCTATATGTGCATTAACTAATTTAATCCTTACCAAAATTTAGTTCGCAAGTCGCATTATTAATTTTCAAAAACAATCTTTGTAATAGCAAAGAAAAACTAGAAACAACCTAAATATCCATCAGTATATCCATGGAAAAATTAATTGAAGATATAGTCATACAGTAGAATATTAGCAATGAAAAATGTTAAATAATAGCTATGAACATATAGCTCTAGAAGCACCTGGGTGGCTCAGTCAGTTAAGTCTCCAGCTTTTGGTTTCAGCTCAGGTCATGATCTCATGGATCCAGCCCTGCATCAGGCTCTACACTCAGTGTGGAGTCTGCTTCATATTCTTTCTCTCTCTCTCTCTCTTCCCCCCTCTGCACCTTTCTGCTCCTGTGCGTGCTCTCTCTCTCTCTAATAAATAAATTAAATCTTAAAAAAATATATATATAGCTCTATGTGTATATATATACTTCTAACTGAAATTTCTGGACCTTAAGATATGCATTTGTTCAAACGTACTAGTTAATAATAAATCATCATTGGAATGCATTTATTTATGTATTTATTTTCCTACCTGTGTATATGATTTCTGTTTCTCCCCTACTTCCCTAATACTTGTTATTGTCAGTCTTTTTATTTGTAGCCTACTTTGTATGAAAAGAGTATTTCATTTTGGTTTTAATATGCTTTCCTTGATCAATATTTAGGTTGGTATTTATTGATTATTTTGTTGAACAAAATATTTATTGAAGAAAGTCTTTGTAAGACCTGTTTCAGAAATTGGGAAAAAATTGTGAAAATATAGATAAAAATCCCTGCCCCATGGAGCTGATATTCTATACAATACTTGCTTGCCCATTTTTATTGATGTTTAGGCATTTTCAGTATATTCTGAATATTTTTCTCTCTGATGCTTTTATTTTTACCTACTTTTGTCCTTAACTTTTATCTTTTGATACATAGAAATTCATATTTTCAACTTTACCTGCATTTTCCTTGAAGAGTTGACTTTTTGGTGTTTTTTAAAAGAAATCTTTGTGATATACACAACAGTATTTTTCTATAAGGTTAATCTGTAGTCCAAGTACCACTTATGATGTTCACTCATTTTGTGCCAGAAATTGAGTATATCAACTTGGGTCTCTTTCTGCCCTCCAGTTTCTATTCCATTTTATTTGTTGTCTTTCTGTGCCAATATTATGCTCTCTTATTACTGAAAAGTGAACATACCTGGTTGGATGGGATACCATTACTTGTTTTTCATCATTTGTCTCATATCATGGCTTGAACCATGAGAGACTGTGAACTCTGAGCAACAGAGTGAGGGTTTTGGAGGGGTGGGGGTGGGGGGTTGGGCGAGCCTGGTGGTGGGTGTTGAGGAGGGCACGTATTGCATGGAACACTGGGTGTGGTACATGAACAATGAATCTTGTAACACTGAAAAAATAAAATAAAAGTATTTGGGGGGAAAAAAATAAAGACCATCTCTAACCTATTAAATAAACCTATAAATTTCCTCAAAACAAAAACAAAAACAAAAACAAACCTAAACCCTATTGTGATTATTTACTGAAATTGCAGTAAATCTATAGATAAAATATGGAGAATTGAATCTTAGTAATAGTTAGACTTATACAATGACAGTATTTTATCATTCCAAATGTATAGATATCCTTTAATTTTAAAGGATAAGCTAGCTAGAAAATTATTATATAATTATTAAATAATTATTATTATATATAATTATTATACTATATGTTATTAACTGTGTGTCTGTGGTTTTACCCTCTTAATGTGATATTATTTAATGAAAAGACATTCTTAAATTTTATGTAATACAATTTCAATTTTTCCTACTTGTCTAATGCTTTTTTTTTTGAGAAATCTTTACATACACTCATTGAGAATATATTCTTCTATGCCTTTCTTCTTGTTTATTTTTATTGTTTTGCTGTTGGCATTTACATGTCAGACTGTTTGTGTGTGGTGAGAAATAGGGAACAAGTTCTGATTTTTTTCATAGATATAACCCACTTAGATTTCATAAATAATCCTTTCTTTCTTCATGGCGTTGTAGTGGCATCATCTGAACTTTGTATTTAACCAATCTATCTGTCTGTCCTTGTATCAAAATCACATTTTATAATTGATACGGCTTTATAACATATCTTGATAACTGGTAGTACAAGTACTCTAGTTTTGTTGTCCTTTGTCAAGATTGCGATTACTATTTATACCTTAGGTACTTGTATAATAATTTTCTAGCTGGCTTGTAAATTTCCACAAAAAATCATGCAATAATTTTTGTTGGAATAAAAAATGTTGTTTGTTACATTTTTACAACCTTTCAGCTTTGTTCTGTCAACCATGGACCTGATTTTTCCTTTTGTTTTTGTATATCTTATTAAATAATTCCTCATGATATAGGGAGATTTTATTGTAAGAGTTGTACGTTGCACTGATTTTATTTGATGTTCTTTACTGCTATTATTTTTTTTTAATTTCAGTTAATTTGTTGCTGGCACATTAATGTATAATTAATTATTGAATATCAATCTGGTTTTCAATAGCCTTAATATAATTTTGAATAGATATAGTCATAAAAGTATTCTTGTCTATTATTCAATCATAAGAACACTTACAAAATTCAATTATTAACTAAAATAATTGAAGGTTTTTAGAAAAGCTATTCTATAAAGATACTCGCCTTTTGTTTCTAGTTTGCTCTTTTTTTAAAATCATGAATAGATTTTAAATTTATTCAAATGCTTTTCTGTTCCTATTGTGATGATTATTTATCTTTTCTCCCTTTATTCTTTGAAATGATTCTAATTATCTAATTTGTCTAATTACATACTATTCATTAACTATTTTCTAATTATTAATTCTAAACATCCTTGCTAAGATGACTTCAATCATACATCTGTGGTCAACTGCTGGTAAGACAAGTGGCTCTATTGACTTAGTTTTTTTTGCATGATTTGGCACCTTGCTGAAATGGCTCAATTCTTCTCAGTTTGTTCTCAGAATCCATCAAAGAAGCTGAAGGTTGTCCTTTTGGGAAAGGCAAGCTTGAGACAGACAGAGACATAGACAAAGAGAGACAGAAACAGAGAGAGAGATCCTGTAAAGCCTTTTGAGACTTGGGCTTAGAAGTGGAAAAACTCACTTTATCCACATTATGTTGTTCAAAGTGAGTAACAAGGCCAGTCTAGTTTCAAAATTTTGGGTAAGAGACTGCTTCTCACTGAAAGAATAGCTGTCTCCCCTACTAAGATTATGGATAAGGGGAGTAATGAAAAAGTAGAGACATTTTTGTGCTTAGGCTACTACATATTATAAACACTGTCACTACTAATAGTTTTTATTTCATAATTACTGTGTTCCAGATATTATGCTAAGTATTCTATGCATTATCTGTTAGAATTCCATTATAACTGCAGGAGATTGTCTTAGCTCAGGCTGTTGTAATATAATACTGTAGATCATGTAGTTTAAACAACAGGCATTTGTTTCTCAGTTCTGAAGGCCAGGAAGTCTAAGATCCAGGTAATAGCCAATTCACTATATGTTGATGGCCTTCTTCTAGCTTTCAGACAGCCACTGTGGCCTTACAAGAAGCTCTGGTCTTTCTTCTTATTACTATATGGAAACTAATAAGGACATCCCATCATGGGGGCTCTATCCACATCACCTCAACTAAACCAAATTAACTCTCAAAGTCCCCAACTCCAAATACCATCACATTGGATGTTAGGGCCTGCTTCAATATATGAATTTTTGGGGAGAATAAATAATCCATAATAGAAATTAGTACAACTTTTATGTTTCTTTGATATATGATGTATTTTAAATTAAAATTTTGTTATTAGTAAATAATTTTACTGTGACTCTCTCAAGAATAGTGGCATGGAAAAATTATATTTTGGTTATATAATGATTACAATAAGAAATACATATTGATAATTATTCCTTGGACATAGAAAAAAGTATATGGTTCATCAGAAAAAAGTAGACAATGAAGCACAGTTAATCAGTCCAAATAACTATCTTTTTTTACCACCTGCATGATCAAAATTTAGATTAGCTATATAATAGTTCAATGTTGTGGAATTTTTTTTCCTCCTAAATGTTTATTGCTTTGCTTACTTTATCCTAAAATGAGAGCAAAGAAAAAACAAGTTCTCAGAACAGCAAAAAACTGAGAGATTTTGTTGCATTGGATGCACTACAATAAATAATGAATTTGAACAGGCTGAAGGTAAACTACCCCAGTAGGAGACAGAGAAGAGTAAGAAACAATGGAGAGTACCAGGAAAGAAAATAGTTTGGTAAATATAAAAGGCTATCAACAGTTTGAAGAGAAAATAATTGAAATGTTTATGAAATATGTCATAGCAGAATATATAACAGTAATAGTAAATAAGGTAGATGTAGGGTTAAAGGAATTAAATAGTGAAAAGTTGTTGCATTTAAGGCCAGGATAAGGGAAGGTAATTTAGACATCTTTCTTGATTGCTAAGCAATTTCTGTATCTTGATCTGGTAGGGGTACATATGTGTCTAAATATACCAAATTTATTGAGCTAAAGTGAATATTTGTATACTCTTAGTTCATGTGTTATACCATACTAAAATTTAAAAAAAAATTTGAGTTATTAGAATTTTTATACTGTTTATATATGTTATTATAGTATGTTAAGTATAAAAATTAAACACAAAACAAGCTTTTCTTTTTCTTGTAAAAATAAAAGATACCTCTTATAAGATGGTCAAAAATATTAAATAGCTAGTATATAATGAAAACTGCACATAGTCTTTAGGAACATACTTAAATGGGTGAAATACTTTTATCTGAAAACTACTAATCATTGATGAAAGAAATTTAAAGACACAGATATATGGAAAGACACTATATTCATGGATTGAAAGACTTAGTATCATTAAAATGCCAACACTACCCAAAGTGGTCTACAGATTCATTGCAATCCCTGTCAGAATCCCAGACATTTTTTTAAATAAAAATAGAAAAAAATTCCAAAATTATTGTGGATCACAGAAGACCACAGATAATGAAACAAATCTTGAGAAAGAAGAACTAAGCAGGGAATGTCATACTTCCTGATTTCAAATTATATTACAAAGCTATAGTAGTGAAAACAGTATGGGATTAGCAAAAAACAGACTTATGGACAGACCAATGAACCAAATAGTGAGAAATAAACCCAAAGATAAAACAATCAACTGATCTTTGACATGAGTGCCAAAAATACACAATGAGGAGAGGACAGTCACTTCAATAAGTTATGTTGAGAAGTATGGATATCCACATACAGAAGGATGAAATTGAAACCTTATCTTACACCATACACAAAAATCAACTCAAGATGGAGTAAAGATTTAAACATAAGACCCGATACTGTAAAACTCCTACAAGAAAATATAGGAGAAAATCTTCATAATGTTAGGGTTGGCAGTGATTTCTTGGATGTGATACCAAAAGCACAAGCCACAACAGCAAAATTATACAAGTGGACTACATCAAACTAAAAAGTTCCTGCATAGCAAAGGAAACAAATAAGTGGAAAGGCAACCTATAGAATAGAAGTAAATATTTACAAACCATGTATCTGATAAGGGGTTAATATATATAAAATATATGAGGAACTTTTATAATTTAAGTTAAAAAAACTGATTTTAAAAATGGGCAAAGGACTTGAATATATGTTCCTCCAAAAAATACGTAAAAATAAACAACAGGTATATGACATGATGTTCAACATCACTAATTATCAGGGTAATGTAAATAAAAGCCATAAGAGATGTCACCTCACACCTGTTAGGATGGTTATTAAACAACAACAACAACATCAACAACACAAGTGTTGACCAAGATATGGAGAAATTAGAACCCTTGCAGACTTTTGGAGGGAATCTAAAATGGGGCAGCTACTTGTACAACAACATAGAGATTCCTCAAAAACTTAAAAATTGAGCTACCTTATGATCCGGCAATCCTGTTTCTGGGCATATGTCCAAAATAACTGAAATGAGGATCTTAAAGAGATAGATCACTCCAATATTTATTGAAGCATCATAGCCACAATATGGAAGCAACCTAAATGTCCATCAATAGATGAATGAAATTGTGATATAGATATATAATGGACACATATCTAGTAAGAAGTTACTATGGCCAATGTCAAAGAGGTTGCTACCTGTGGTCTCCTCTAGGATTTTCATGTTTTCCTATTTCACATTTAGGTCTTTCATCCATTTTGAATTTATTTTTGTATATGGTGTAATAAAGTGGCCTAGTTTCATTCTTCTGCCTGTTGCTGTCCAGTTTTCCCAACACCACTTGTTGAAGAGATGGTCTTTTTTCCATTGTGTATTCTTTCCAGCTTTATTGAAGGTTCATTGACCATATGGTTGTGGTTTCATTTCTGGGTTTTCTATTCTGTCCTTTTGATCTATTTGTTTGTTTTCGTGCCAGTACCATACCGTCTTGGTCATTCCAGCTTTGTAATATAAGTTGAAGTCCAGAATTGCGATGCCTCCAGCTTTGTTTTTGTTTTCAAAATTGGTTTGGCTATCGGGGTCTTTTGTGGTTCTACACCAATTTTAGGAAAAAATTGTTGTAACTCTGTGAAAACTGTGGGTGGTATTTTGATAGATATATAATGAAATATTCCATCCTAAAAAGAAGGAAATTCTACCATACACATCATGGATGAGCCTGGAGAACATTATGCCTATCATGGAAGGAAACATACTACATGATTCCACTTACGATGTATCATAAAATTGATATGAGGGATTCAAAATAGTCAAACTTCTAGAAATAGACAGTAGAATGGTGATTGCTAGATGGTGGGAGCTAGGAAATACAGTTGACATTCAATTTATATAAAGTTTCAGTTATGAAAGATGAATAAGTTCCAGAGATCTGCTATACAATATTGTGCCTGTAGTTATCAGTAGTGTACTGCTCACTTAAAATTTTGTTGAGAGTGTTCTTACTACAATAATAAATGAAGTACTGAAAATACAACAAAGTAAACCCATTAACAGTCTAATATTATAATACTAATGTGGGTCTAAATTTCCTTTACAGTAAATATAAAATATTTTACAGTGTTATTATGGAAAACAAATATTATTTCTATGAAAACAAAATAACCACCCACACAAAATTAATGTATAAGATCTCTACAGTGAAAACTGTAAAACATCATTGAGAGTAATGGGGACCAGTAAGTGCAGGGATGTACCATGTATATGAATTAGAAGACTTAATAATTTTAGGTATGAGTTCTTCCCTAATTGATACATAAATTCAGTTCAGTTCAAATCTGATCAAAATCACAATAAACTTTTCTAGAGAGATGGATAGATGATTCCAAGTTGTATGTGGTAAATCATATGGCAAAAAAAATAATGAATGTGATATTGAAAAGAAAAACTAAAGGACTTATCAGATAAGTCCTATGATAATATTATACTGATGTAAGGAAAGACAAAGTAGCCAAAAGAACACTATAGAGTTCAGACATTCACATGCATACATAATGAAATTATGCTAAATATGGCATTGCCATATATTGATAAAAAGATGAGAAAAAGTCTTTTCATAAATGGTGCCACTTTAATTAATATTTATATGAAAAATTATATCTTGACCTCTTCCTCATATTATGCATAAAAATCAGTTTCAGTCTATATTGTAGTCCTAATGTAAAAAGTAAGGAAAGTTAATATTTTCATAACTTTGTAGACAGTAAATATTATTTAAATACACAAAGAAGGAAAAATTGGTAAATTTAACTACGTTAAAATTTAAACTTCTGTTTTTCAAAGCACATCATGAACAGCATTAGAAGATAAGCCTCACTCTAAAATAAATTATTTACAATGAAGTAAATTATATCCAGAATACATATGAAACTCCTCAATTAGTAAAGCAGATAAATTCATATAAAAGGGCAAAAGGAACTGAAAACAGAACCTGAACAAAAAAAGAATATCCAATTGGCAAATAAATTTATGAAAAGGTGGTTTATTCTATGAGATATAAAATGAATGCAAAATCAAACCACAATTAGATACCACTATGCATCTGCCAGGATGGCTAAATTGTTTTTTAAAAGATAAATAGAAAGAACTAATGATCACCTGGAGCAACATCAACTCTCCTACATTGCTGGTGGAAACGTAAATTGACATATATTGGAAAACTGTTTGGCAGTGTACATATATACCTCAAAATATGCTTGTACTATGCCTCAGTGATTCTACTTCTAAGATGTACCCAAGATAAATGAATGACATATTCAACAAAAGTTGTGTGTATGAATGTTAGTTAACAGAATACTATTTGTAGTAGCCTGAAAGTGGAAACAGCTCATCAGAAGTCATATGTATAATTGATGATATATTCATATAATGAATTATTACACAACAGTGAAAATGAGAACAAAAGTCTAGCCGCATGAAGAACACAGATGACTCTTAATGTTTTCTGAAACAAAAAGTCATGCTTCCTTATTTTATTTATGGAAATTTCACTAAGAGACAAAACTAATTTGTAATGTTAGTGGTCAAGGCAGCTGTAAAACTATTTGTATTTGTCAGGATGTGGGGTGTGCAGGAGTATAGAGGATGGTCAATCTAATGTGACTGAAGGGAATTTCTGTTCTGTAATGTTCTGTTGTTTCATCCATGCTAGTTACACAGTTGTATTCATTTTATGAAATGTATTGATCTGTATGCTTTTTAATGTAAACTCACGGCATAAACTATTTTATTTTATTTTTTTTTTCAGCATAAACTATTTTAAAGCATGTTATTCAATGGCATTTAGTACTTTCATATTATTGTTCAACTACCTCCTCTTTGTAGTTCCAAACATTTTCATCCACCCAAAAGAAAATCTCATACTCATTAAGCAGTCATTCCCTATGCCACCTATCCCCCTAGCGCCTGGCAACCAGAAAGCTGTTTTCTGTTTCTATGGATTTACCTATACTGGGTAATTCATATAAATGAGATCATATACTATGTGACCATTGTGTCTAGCTTCTTTCACTGAATAATGTTTTCCAGGTTCATCTCCATTGTGGCGTGAATCAGTACTCCATTCCCTTTTTAATGGTTGAATAATATTTCATTGTGTGTGTGTTTGTGTGTATGTGTGTGTAACTATATACCTTTGATTTTGACACTGAAATTTTTCCTCCTACTAAATTTACATATTTTGATATTCTGTTGAGAGTTTTTTAAACAATTCTTACATTTAATTTTGAGGAAAGCCATTGTCATAAACACATTTTAAATTTTTTAAAAATGAGTTTTTGGTTTGAGAAAAAATACTAATGTTTTTGTTCCTTCTAAGTGATTTTGATAATATTAGGTAATAGAAACAGTCTTTCATTGAGAGCGTTATAGTGTATATACTTTTTTCATTTGAGAGGCACTTTAATAAAAATACCATGTCATAAAATTACAATTTGAGAGACTACCCAGACACAAAATTAAAGAGGGTTTATATTGAATCTTTAAATACTCTTCAAATCTTAACTTGATAAGTTTATTTATAACAATGCTTCCTGGAGATTTCTGCCTTATCTTAGAAAGTTTGACTTGAATCATGATCTTTTGACCAAATGTGATGTGGAATATTATATATAATGAACTTCTAGCTTGAAAGTTAGTGGAGTTTTTTTTTTTTTCCTCTCACTTCTGCGACAACTTGCCTTATTACAGTTTTCTATATTTTCTACTTATTGATATACTTTAGATAGTGGAATTGATTTTCAGCAGCCAATCTTTTCTCTCTTACATTATTTATTAGTTCACAAATTCAGTTGAGATGAAACAATGTCTTTTTGCTTGACTTGTACATATACTAACCTCATTTTCATGACATTGTACAGTATAATTTTGCTATTTATTCAGATGACTAAAATATTGAGCATGAAGAGTACCCATAATGAAAATGATGAATAAATAAAAACCGTATTTGATGGTACACAATATTGGAACTCTGAGTGCATCTCATTATAAGAAATGGAATCTATCAATACTCTAGGCTAAAATTTTGATTAATTTTCAAAATAAGAAATACAAAGTTAATTTCTGCTGACACAGAAGACGTGAATAAATGTTTTAAAAAACTTTTCTAATAAAAGAACTATTTCTACAGATAAGATGATTAGGAAGAAATGAGGTAAATGAGAACAACTTTATGACTCAAAAAAATTGTGTTAGTTAAAAAAAAAAACATTGTTAAGTGCACTCCTTAATCCCTAGCACCTATTTAACCCATCGCACCACCCTCCTCCCCTCTGGTAACCATCAGTTTGTTTTCTATAGTTAAGAGTCTTTCTTGGTTTGCCTCTCTCTCACTTTCTCTTTTTTCCTCTTTGCTCACTTGTTTTATTTCTTAAATTCCAAACATGATTGGAATCATATGGTATTTGTCTTTTTCTGACTGACTTACTATTTCACTTAGCAAAATACTCTCTAACTCCATCCGTGTCTTTGTAAATGACAGGATTTCATTCTATTTTTTTACTATATTATACACCTGAAACTGATATTACACTGTATGTTAACTTACTGGAATTTGATTAAAAACTTAAAAACTTCATATGCAGTCATCTTCTGCTGAAATAGGTTAAGACTATAGTTATAGGGGTGCCTGGGTGGTTCAGTGGGTTAAGCCTCTGCCTTCGGCTCAGGTCATGATCTCAGGGTCCTGGGGTTGAGCCCCGAGTTGGGCTCTCTGCTCAGCAGGGAGCCTGCTTCCCCCTCTCTCTCTGCCTGCTTCTCTGCCTACTTGTGATCTCTCTCTGTCAAATAAATAAAATCTTTCAAAAAAAAAGACTATAGTTCTATAACTATGCTAACATTTTTTCATTAAACAAGCAGTATCGTATACCAGTTCTTATGCCATTAACTCTTTTTGTCCTGTTATTTTTTTTTTAAAGGTTTTATTTATTTATTTGACAGAGAGAGATCACAAGTAGGCAGAGAGAGAGGGGGAAGCAGGCTCCCTGCTGAGCAGAGAGCCCGATGCGGGGCTCGATCCCAGGACCCTGAGATCGTGACCTGAGCCAAAGGCAGAGGCCTCTAACCCACTGAGCCACCCAGGCGCCCCTTTTTGTCCTATTATAACAGAAAGGGTTTTGAACTTCAATTTGAGAGATAAAGTTCAGTTCTTTATTCAACTCTCAATGACCTGCATGCTAATAGTCATGACATAAGTCACAAATCATGGTATTTCATCTGTAAAATGGGGCAGCTAATTTCTTTTTAAAAATTGTGTCCCAGTCTATACTTGTATGTTTATGCATTTTGGATATGTCACCTACTTTCTGGTATCTCAGATTTCCTCCAAAATTCAGAGAGGGTAACAGAGAAACCACAAACCACGATTGAAAACAAAGGTATGTGTGCTTTATTTTTTTAAGACCCTAAATGTTGTCATTATTTGTAAATTTAGTCTTCTAATCAAACTGCATTAATTCTATAGTGTGGTGATAGGGGAACATACTCATTTTAATTTTTGCTATTATGACTGTTAATGTGCCACAACTCCATTTATTAAAAATACTATCTTTTCTGAATTAGTTTAAAACTTCATTTTTTTAAAAGATTTTATTTATTTATTTGACACAGAGAGAGATCACAAGTAGGCAGAGAGGCAGGCAGAGAGAGAGGGGGAAGCAGGCTCCCTGCTGAGCAGAGAGCCCGATGCGGGGCTGGATCCGAGGACCCTGAGATCATGACCTGAGCCGAAGGCAGAGGCTTTTAACCCACTGAGCCACCCACGTGCCCTAAAACTTCATTTTTGTTGTTTTGTTTTGTTTTTGGTTTTCATATTTATGTTTTTATTTTTTTATTAACATATAATTGTTATTTGTTTTAGGGGTACAGGTCTGTGAATCACCAGTCTTACACATTTCACAGCACTCACCATAGCATATACCCTCTCCAGTGTCCATCACCCAGCCACCCTATCCCTCCAACCCCTTCCAGCAGCCCTCAGTTTGTTTCCTGAGATTAAGAGTCTCTTATGGTTTGTCTCCCTCCTCGGTCCCATCTTGTTTCATTTTTCCCTCCCTTCCCCCTGTGACAGCCCCCCGCCCTGCCTCTCAAATTCCTCATATCAGAGAGATCATATGATAATTGTCTTTCTCTGACTGACTTATTTGCTTAGCGTAATACCCTCTAGTTCCATGCCATTATTGCAGATGGCAAGGTTTCTTTTTTGATGGCTGCGTAGTATTCCATTGTATTGTATTATTGCTTTGCTTGTTTATTTTGTTTTGTTTTACTGAGGCCCCATTAGTTTTTTTTATTGAAGCATAATTGACATAAAATATATTAGTTTCAGGTGTACAACATATTGATTTGATAGTTCTGTTCATTACTTGGTGCTCATCATAAGTATAGTAACCATCTGCCACCATGCAGTGTTATACAGCATTATTGAGTGTATTCCCATGCTGTACTTTCATCTCTACTTGTTGATTTTATAAATGGAAGTTTGTACCTCTTAATCCCCTTTATCTATTTCATCCATCCCTCATCTCCCCTCTGGTAACCACTCGTTTGTTCTCTGTATTTAAGATTATGTTTTTTGTTTCTTTGTCTATTTGTTTGCTTCTTTTGTTTTTAGATTGCACATATAAGTGAAATCATATGGTATTTATTTTTTCAGACTTACTTTATTTAGCATAATACCACTCTAGGTTCATCTATGTTATCACAAATGGCAAGATTTCATCCTCTTTTATGGCTAAGTAATATTCCAGTGTGTGTGTGTGTACATATATATTTTTTTTTTTTTTTTTTTTTTTAGTTTTGTTTCAGTTCCGGTTAACATACAGTGTTATATTGGTTTCAGGTTTGCAATGTAGTGATTCAACAATCCTGTATATCATCCAGTGCTCATCACAATAGGTATATTCCTTAATCTGCATTACCTATTTCAATGATCCCCCCACTCACCTCCCCTCTCGTAACCATCAGTTTGTTCTCTATACTTAAGAGTCTATTTCTTGGTTTGTCTCTCTCTCTTTTTTCCTTTGCCCATTTCTTTCTTAAATTGCACATATGAGTGAAATCACATGGTATTATCTTTTTTTGACTTATTTCATTTAGCATTATACTCTCTAGCTCCATCCATGTTGTTGCAAATGGCAAGATTCCTTTCCTTTTTATGGGTGAATAATATTCCATTGTGTATATATACACCGCTTCTTCTTTATCCATTCATCAATTGATGACACTTGGGCTGCTTCCAAAATTTAGCTATTGTAAATAATGCTGCTATAAACATAGGAGTGCATGTATCCCTTTGGATTAGTGTTTTGTATTCTTTTGATAAGTACCCAGTAGTGTGATTGGTAGATCATAAGATAGTTCTATTTTTAACTTTCTGGGAACCTCCATACTATTTTCCAGAATAGCTACACTAGTTTGCATTCCTACCAGCAGTGTAAGGAAGTTCCCCTTTCTTCATATCCTTGCCTTTCATATCCTTCACACCTATTGTTTCTTGTGTTGTTTTTAGCCATTCTGACTGTTTTGATCTGCATTTCCCTAATGATGAGGGATGTTGAGCATCTTTTCATAATGTCTGTTGGCCATCTGGATGTCTCCTTTGGAAAAATATCTGTCTTCTGCCCATTTTTTAATTGCATGATTTGTTCTTTGGGTGCTGAGTTGTGTCAGTTCTTTTTTTTTAAGATTTTATTTATTTTTTTGAGAGAGAGAGAGAGAAGGAGCAGAGAGAGAGGGACAAGTAGACCCCATGCTCAGCATGGAGCAAAATGGGAGGCTTGATCCTAGGACCCTGAGATCATGACCTGAGCCAAAATCAAGAGTCAGAAGCTTAATCAACTGAGCCACCCAGGTGCCCTGAGTTGTATCAGTTTTTTTTTTTTTTGATTCAGATTTTTATTTAAATTCTAGTTAGTTAACACGTAGGATAATATTGGTTTCAGGAGTAGAATTTAGTGATTCATCACTTACATATAATACCCAGTGCTCATGGAAATGACATATCTGATAAAGGGATAGTATCCAAAATAAATAAAATCTTAGCAAAATCAACTTTTTTGAGCTAATCAAAATCAACATATATATGTATATGAATGTATACAGTGGAGTATTACTCAGCCATCAATAAGAATGAAATCTTGCCATTTACAATGATATAGATGGAGCTAGAGTATATTATGCTATGCAAAATACATCAATCAGAGATAGATACCATATAATTTCAGTCATATGTGGAATTTAAGAAACAAAACAGATGAACATGGGGGAAGGGGAAAAAAAAAACAAGGGAAGCAAACCATAAGACTCTTAACTATAGGGTACTTGTTGTGAGTTGTATCAGTTCTTGATATGTCATTTGCACATATCTTCTCTCATTCTATAGGTTGACTTTTAGTTTTATTGTTCATGTCCTTCACTATAGTTTACTTTTGCTTTTGTTTCCCTTACCTCAGGAGACTTAGCTAAAAAAAAAAAAAAAAAAAAAAAAAAAAAAGTTGCTATGACTGAAATGAGAGAAGTTACTACATATGTTCCCTTCTAAGATTTTTATGTTCTCAAGTCTCACATTTAGGTCTTTAATCCATTTTGAATTTATTTTTGTGTGTGGTGAAAGAAGGTATTCAAGTTTTATTCTTTTGCACATGGCTGTCCAGTTTTCCAAACACCATTTATTGAAGAGACTGTCTCTTTTCCATTGTATATTATGATCTGCTCTGTTGCAGATTAATTGAGCATACATTTGTGCTTTATTCTGGGTTTTCTATTCTGTTCTTTTGATGTATGTGCCTAAATTCGTGCCAGTACCATATTGTTTTGATTACCACAGCTCTACAATATAACCTGAAGTTCAGAATTGTAATGCCTCCAGCTTTGCTTCTCTTTTTCTAGAATGCTGTGGCTATTTGGGGTCTTTTGTGATTCCATACAAATTTTAGGATTGCTGGTTCCAGTTCTGTGAAAGATGCTGTTGGTAATTTGTGTTTTGATAGGGATTCCATTAAATGTGCATGGTGCTTTGGGTAGTATAGACATTTTAACAATATTTGTTCTCCCAATCCATGAGCATGGCATTTTTTTTCCATTTCTTATATCATCTTCACTTTCTTTCATCAGAGTTTTATAGTTTTTCAGAGTATACATCTTTCGCCTCTTTGGTTAGGTTTATTCCTAGCTATCTTATTATTTTTGGTACACTTGTAAATGGGACTGCTTTCTTAATTTCTCTTTCTTCTGCTTCATTATTTGTGTATAGAAATGCAACAGATTTCTGTATGTTGATTTTGTATCCTACAATTTTACTGAATTCATATATCAGTTCTATCAGTTTTGGGGTGGATTCTTTTGGATTTTCTATATATAGTATCATGTCACCCACAAATAGTGAAAGCTTTACTTTACTGATTTGGATGCCTTTTATTTCTTTCTGTTGTCTGATTGCTGTAGCTAGGACTTCCAGTATGGTATCGAATAAAAATAGTGAGAGTAGACATCCTTGTCTTGTTCCTGACATTAGAGGAAAAGCTCTGTTTTTCCACATTAAGGATCACGTAGCTGTGGGTTTTTCATTTATGGCCTTATTATGTTGAGTATGTTCCCTCTAAACCTACTTTGTTGAGGGTTTTTATCATGAATGGATATTGCACTTTGTCAGGTGCTTTTTCTGTGTCCGATGAAATGATCATATGGTTCTTATCCTTTCTCTTACTGATGTAATGTATCACGTTGATTGATTTGTAAATATTGGTCCACCCTTGCAATGCTGGAATAAATCCCACTTGATTGTGGTGAATGATTTCTTAAACATATTGTTGGATTCAGGTTTTGCATCTATGTTCATCAGAGATATTGGCCTGTACTTGTCTTTTTCTGTGGTGTTTTTATCTGGCTTTGGTATCAGGGTAATGCTGGTCTCATAGAATCAATTTTGGAAGTTTTTCTTCCTTTTCTATTTTTTGGAATTTGAGAAAAATAGGTATTAACTTTTCTTTAAATGTTTGGTAGAATTCACCTGTGAAGCCATCTGGTCCTGGATTTTTGTTTGTTGGGAGTTTTTTGATTACTGACTCAATTTCTTTGCTTATACTATATCTTCTTTATCCTTTCATCCATCAGTGGATATTTAGGTTGCTTCCAAATCTTGTCTAGTACAAGTATTTCTGCTATAAACATCATTTTATTTGGGTAAATACCCAGAAGTGAAATTACTGGATCATATTATATTTCTATTTTTAATTTTTTTTGGAATCTCTATACTGTATTCCACAGTGACTGCACATTGCCACGAATGGTTTGTAAGGGTTGCCTTTTCTCTACTTCCTCTCCAACACTTGCTATTTCTTATCTATTTGATACAAGCTATTCTGGCTGATATGAAGTGATATCTCAGTGTGGATTTGATTTACATGTTTCTGATTAGTGATATTGAAATTCTCCCAGTTCAATCTTGATTTTTGCCTTTTTCAGTATCACTGGGATTAGATTAGCATTGTGTCTGAAAGATTCCCTGTTCAGCTGTGCTATCCTACTTGCTTTATGTCACAGACATATCCCTCAGACTGGATAAGCTTCTAGCTCTATCTCAGTTTCTGCTTTTTGGAGGACCCAAGTGACCTAGTAATACTTTACATTTTGTTTATTTGGTAACTATTTGTCTTTCTTTACTAATATATAAGCTCCAATAAAACATTTTTTAAATATTTCCTTGAGTGGCTAGGATAGTATCTGACACATAGTAAATATTCAGAAATATGCATTGTGTGACATTTAGGCAATATAGCACCAAGACTAACTATTAGGAAGCTTTGATTGCATGATTTATAAGTGATGTCCTTTCCTCCATTCTTTACTCCACATATCATATAATTAGAGATGTATTCTCTTTGAGAAGTCAAGAAATTCTAACTGAATTCATCTGAGTTGGTCTTAAAAAACAGAAAAGCATAATTTACTGTTGCCTTAAGATATATTAGTCAACCACGAATTTAAATCCTTTGACCAGGGTAAGTAAGAATTAAGATGACAATATAATAGCTCTCTTTTTCCGTAAAAACAGACCTCTGACGCCCTCCCTGGTAAGAACAAGATGAGAAAGTAAATCAAGAATATAAAAGGTGTTTCACCATCCTATTGATTTACTAGTTCCAGCTTCACACTGACTTACCCAATGAATGCATACCTCAAATAAAAGGAGTCAGTGGAAGGATTTGAAATGAATCAAAGAGAAGAAAAATGAGAATACATTTATAATGATATGGAAATCAATTTTATTTTTGTTAAACATAAATAAATCTTCTCAAGTATCCTCCACAGAATGTATGTTGTCCCACTGACCACTAAATATACTTACCTGTATATTGTACCTATTGTAATCATCATATGGTAAACAAAGCTGTCTATATGAGTATACTAAAAATGTGTATACTACTGAGATCAAATTATAAAATACTTGTTAAGGATAATTCCTCAGAGTCCATGTTGTTTATGAGTTAGATTCACTAATATTGAGAGCTATAAAAGTTAACAAAGTACAAAATCTTTGCACCAGAATCCTAATTTTAGATCTTTATATGATAGTTGTATATTTTGTAATATACAAAATAAGATTGTGTGTAAGAGCATAAATAAATACATAGCAAAGAAAATGATAACTTAAATGTTAATAGTATGCTGGTTAAATAATTATAATATATCCCTGCAGTGTCACAGAGAAAAAGTTATATCAATCTTTATGTAACAAAATTATAATTTTTTCCACAACTAAAAGGTCAAGTTGAACAAATACTTGAAACATGTAAAAATATTTGTAATTGGAAAATGATTCTTTTATATAACATTTATTAACTTTTAAGTCACTTAACACAATGAGATAGGTTCTAATATCATTTCTATTATATGAGGGAGGGCACTGAGGCACAAAGAGGTAGACATATTTGGAAAGTTCTTTAAATATACCTGACATATGTAAATATTCTTTGACAATTAAATTAATTAAAATAAATAAATATGGCATTATGGGTTTTCAGTATGAATTATTTTATGTTATAAAGCTAACTTAAAAAAAGTAAACTTTTTCCTAGTACTTATATTGAAAATGAAGAGACTAAATTATGATACCATTCTTAGGGAACCAATTTGTAAGTTACAGGGAGAAATTATGTTAATTTTTGTGTCTGGTGTGTAAAGGAATATTAAATTAGAATATCTTCAGTCCTTAATAATGATTAATACATCTATGACATACTATGTTCTCTTGATGTCTGTATATTCATATTTCCTGTATACCCTAGACTATAATTCTGCCTCTAGAGGCAGATATAGAGTTTCCGAATAAAAGAGAGCATAACTTCTGCGCCAGTAGAAGAGTATAGCAAGTTCACATATGATCAGAAATCTTTAGAAATAAATTGTACTGTATTTCCAAGAGAAATGTAGGCTAAGACTGTCAGTACAACTAACTTGTAGAAGTGGTCTTTTCCTTTCTTCCTTTATCTTAGTTTGGGCTCCTATAACAATACCATAGGCTGGATGGCTTAACAAACATTTATTTCTTAAAATTTCACAGGATGGGAAATTTAAAATTAAGGTGCCAGTGGATTCACTGTCTGGTGACAGCCTGCCTCCTGGTTCATAGATGGCCATCTTCCTACTGTATCTTCACAAGGCATGAAGAAGATGAGAGAACTTTCTGGAGTCCCTTTTATAAGAGCACTTATCCCATTCACGAGGGCTCCACCTTCATCACCTGATTACCTCCCAAAGGTCTCACCTGCTAATATCATCATCTTGGTGGTTAGAATTTCAACATATGAATTTGGGGGAGGACACAAACATTCAGTCCATTCCATTCTGCTGGCCCATCCTACCTTCTTTCCCTCCTTTCTCCTTCTCCCCTCCTTTCCCCTCCCCTTCCTTCCCCGCCTTTTCCCTCCCCTCCCCTTCCCTTCTCTTCCCTTCCCTTTTTATTCTACTTTTGGCCTATAGGCCAAGGTTTAGTTCATTCTTCTACCCATTACACCAATCCAAGAGAATTCTGAATTACTGGGCTTTGTCTTGATTCCTAGGGGTTCTCCCTCCTCCCTTTTTGGGACGCATTAACTTACTTCTGATATAGAAATGTTTGGAAATCAAGAATTGTTGATGAATATATAGCTGTTTGATATATGCATAATTTTATCAGAGTGTTAAATGTATCCTTCTAAAATCAAGGTCATGTGACATTACATTTTCTAAGAATGTTTTTGAGCTATTTATGTTAGTTGCTCACAATTCCACTTCTCTGCATAGATAACAAATCTTAGTGGCTTATTAATTAAGAATCATGGATTCCTTCAAATGTTCGAACCAGGGGAACTGAACAGTAAAGTCTTCTGTTTGTCAAGTGAAAATGTAGTATAAAGGATTATATAAATTTTCCCAGCTTTTTTTCAAAAAGAGGCATTGAAGACAAACAGTTTTTCACAGAAAGGAAACTTTCTCTCTGGACCCTGGATACTTTATCCAGATGGTATATGGGAAAACTCTATCTTGAGCTAATAAGGAATCTGAAACAAAAGTGGTTTTGATTAGCTGATTAATCACACTGAAGTAATGCTCCCCAAAGACTACATTTAACTATATCATGCTCTGTATCTTAAATGCAAAGTTCCTCTTTTGCAAATTCCCCCAAATTTTCATAAATGTGTAACTTATTTGCTTCCTTGATTTCTTTGTTCAAATGTCATCTACTCTCCAAAACTGTTTCTGAACATGCTGTTTAAAAATAATTTAGCTTTGTTTTTCTATCTTTATTGTATATATAGGACCTTCTTCCAAATAGAATGTGTCCTTTAATTAAGGGATAGATTTTGGTCTTAGGTTAGCTGGTTGTACCCAGTGTCTACAACACTGCCTAATAGATAGAAATTACACAAGAAATGTTGGTCGAATGACTATAGTCACAGTCAAGCAAGCTTCTTTTTTTTTTTTTTAAAGATTTTATTTATTTATTTGACAGAGAGAGAGAGAGAGAGACCACAAGTAGGCAGGGAGGCAGGCAGAGAGAGAGGGGGAAGCAGGTTCTCTGCTGAGCAGAAAGCCTGATGCGGGGCTCGATCCCAGGACCCTGAGATCATGACCTAGTCGAAGGCAGAGGCTTTAACCTACTGACCACCCAGGCGCCCCTCAAACTAGCTTCTTATCCATCTCCTTAATTTACTCTGAATTTAGTGCCCCACAATCTTGTCTAGTCTGGTTGTGTTTTAACCATATTGCCTTGATTAAGGTATGGTTAGGCCAGACACAGATCAAGTGAGAAACTGGAAAGAGTTTTATAATTTTGTTATACTCACAGTTCCCATTGAGAACACAGCACATCATGCAGGACCACTCAGGGAAAGCACCTACGTCAGTCATGAGGCAAAGTGAGAGAGGGGGGAAATGTGGGCAAGCACCTTTATTGTATTTCTGCAGAAAGAAAAGGTAGATTAGGGTAAGTACGTTTAAGATTGGCTAATTTGAACAATTTAAGTGTGCTCTGGGGCATAAAGGCTGTTCCTGGTTTCCTGGTACCTGGCCTGTGACAATTATGATGGGTGTATAGTAACTCAGACTGTGAGAATCTCAAAAGGGAAGTGGTTGAGCCTGTGGATTTAATCAACTCTCAGGAAAGGCTAATGACTGGCTTTTAGCCGGGGCCTGGAAACTGTGTCAAGATGCTATTTTTAAAATTTATATTACAATTGGCTTCTTGACATCTTGACATCAGTTTTGAGCTTGATTATTTGGAATATTTGAGTGACCTAAAAAATAAAGAAGACTTTCAGACTAATTTGGGGTATTAGTGGCCCTAAACAGTATAGATAACATTTTATTATGAGAGTAAAAAGGAGAAACATAAATAGAATTATAAGGAGTCCTTCAAGGCTGGCCCATAACTACATTTCTCATTTATAGGGCATTAGCCCTGAAAACAGATCTGAAATTTTGAGGATTTCTAACAATATCTTTGTGGAGTTGTAAAGTGTGCTGAAAGTATCATATCTATATCTATCAGTCCATCTATTTATCTATCTGTCAATCACCTATCTTTTGACACAATATTATTGATACTATCTTGGTGTATTTTTTGAGTCAGTGTGGCAGTTGCAGTTATGTTGTTAGAGGGTATAAACTAATGGTTTAGTAAGCTATATTTAATAAGTTTTGTGGTATTTGTGTGTAATCAAGGGGAAAAAGTGGTTGTTTTGTCCAAGGTTGAGACACTGAATGGGAAATTGTGGTAGAAAAGTAGAGGAAGGTGAGTAGGAGAAGGCACTGAAGGGTGGTCCTCTCCCTAGGGGCTTGACAAAATGAGTCAGGTGCCTCCTGGAGAAAGCAGTAGTGTTGATTAATTTTTAATATAGTACAGATAACAGTTACCTCTACCAGTCTTCCCTTTAAGAACAGGGGTCTAGCGGTATACATTTTGGTGAAAGCAAGTGGTATAACATGATATGAGCAAAACAGACAACAAGCTCAAGAAGCATTATAGAATCCCTAACATTGAAGGAAGCAATAACTATCTTCTGTCCAATTTTCCAGCATCTTAGGAGAAGTAGCCTGTTGGTGTTGAAGATTTTAGTGTCTGGTTTGGAGTTGTCTTTGGCACAGAGGGTAAAGTCATTTCCGATGGTAGATTTTAAAGTCTTGGGCTAGAGTGTTGTCATCTGATGTGATGTCATCTCCACCAGTGAGATTCTGAGCTGAGTGATGTCATCTGGGATATGGGACTGAGGTACCTTTTCTAAATGAGTACCCATTCAAATTTATGTGGGTCTTGTTTTTCTAGCTCTGTGGTATTATGTAGCTGAGATTGGAGCCCCAGAATTATTAACCTATGGGCAGGCCCACTAATTTGGCCAATAGTATGAACCCTTTCCTTGATGTGTTAGTTTGGTTGGTGATGGGCAAGCCAGACAGGTCTTTGGGTTATAGGGCTTATATTGGCCAAATTCAGTGACACAAGGGTCTCAGCATTTGCCATGTTTGGTTGGAACTATAGCTTACTTGGAGGGCTTGGGCTTCTGTATTGCAAACCATTGAAAACATCCAGGCCAATAGTAGTTAAGACCAGCAGACAGTAGAGTGATGTGCAGCTGCACTTGTCAGGCTTTTGCTGTTTGCTTTTGGTATTCCTTTAGCATGTAGTATTACCAAGGAGGCACTGTCTGCTTTCATCATTATGAGATATAGTATTGATTTTATTATCTCTGAATATGATTTTTATTTACTGAGTTTTCTATCTCCTCTTTTGGTAGCCTACACTATCTATGGGAATAGCCCTATAGTACTAATTTTAATTTCCTGAGGGGGACTAGAGGGGGAACTTGGATTAATTATTCATGTCTTATAACCCAAATACTGACAGAGAATTTTTGGGTGGTAAAAGTTTAGGATCCCATAACAGATAGAGAGCCGCCTAGCCTATGGGGCCATCTATGGTTAAAGGGTCCCAGGAGATTATGTACCTTCATCTGGCCTTCATCTCTTATGAGTTATAGGCAAGATGGCAAATTTGTAAAAATAAGGATAGACATTATTAAAAGGCCTAATATATACTCAGTCTTCATATTACATAAAGGAGAGATGTATTCTTTTTAAATCTAGGTAGGAAAGAGCTATCGGAATATTTTTTAGAGTTGGTGTGAGGTGTTAAGTCCATCAAGGGGCCTTAAATTAAGATATATTAATGCCTGATGCCTGGGCAAGATACAGATCCATTTAGGGGTGCATTTGATTGGCGTTTAAGAAAGAGATGTTTATTGAACACTACATCAAAAACTAACGATGTACTAAAAATAATAAAAAGATAAAAAATAAAAAGGAGATGTTTGAGGAGACTTACATTATCTACAAGGCAAAAGATTCCTGAGTTCTTTGCCCTGAAGGGAAAAACTCTTAGGTAATGGAACAATAGTTTAGAATAAATGTGAAAATGCAGCCATTTGTTGCGTAGAGCATCCTGTGCTAAGATTGCTCCCTGAAGTTTGGCTAATTGTATTGACCCTTGGGTTTCATCCTTTACCAGAGACATCATGGCTAAGGGAAAAAAAGCAGCAACATTCCATTGAATTCCAGTATTAATGATGGTGTCATTGTCAACAGTATAGGATATGAACTCCCACTGCTGCTAACTCAGTCTTAAAGGGCCCTTCAGTAGCCAAAGACTCTGAGGAGGAGTGATCTTCTCTAGCACTATAGCATTAGACTGAGGACACAAGGCTACCTCCTCCTGCAGGTGGAGTATGCCGGAGGCTTAGGTTTAGCTCCATTCTCTGTTAAAGACATCTCAGTAGCCATGCTTAGCTTGTGAGGTATCGCTTCTAAGATCCAAGGTATAGTGGGTGGATGGGTATGGAGGGTCATAGGCTAAGGGTCTGTGAGAGCCTCTGTTTCCAAGACAGTCTTGTAGGAAGCCAGCAAATTTTACTTTAGTTGTATATACTATAGGGTTGAGAGAAGCAGTATTTTGCATCAGAAGCCCTTAGGCAACTTCTGGTCATCATAAGTGTGTCCAGAGGTTCCAGGATGCATGAGAGGAGGTTGGAAAAACCTCTACAGTGAAGAAGTCTCTGAGGACACTAAGAGGAGTGTCTGTTGATTTTAATTTTTACATATTCTACAGCCTTTTGTTGAAAGTTCCCCATTTAAGGTAGACCGATTTATAAATAACATAATCAGTAAGATTAAGTAAAATTTGTAAATGAGGAATATGTTGCTACCAGCACCCAAAAAGGACTATTCCATATTTGACTTGTATGTCCTTAGTGAATGTGTCAAACAAATTTTGGAGGAAGGTGTCATCAATTTAATGTCATACACCTGTACCCCTAGAAAAAGGTAGGTACAGTTAATATTTTGTCTATAAAGATTGTGTGTAATGGCAAAGCTGTTCAGGTACCCCCTAGATAGTTTAAAAAAGATGTGTGATGACCTTTTGAGGGTAAAGGCAAACTGCACCTAAGAGGCTATTGAAATAGATACTGAAAAGGACATATTAGCCAGATCTATAAGAGCAAAATATTAACCAGTTATCATTTGAATGGAATAAGTAATTTAATAACATTGGATATTGGGCATATTTGACTTAATGGACCACATTATTAAGATTGTAGTAATCCACCATGAAGTGCAATGTGTTCCCTCCATGTTTAAGAACAGGCAAAATTGATACCAAATGGGGCAACAGTGGGCATAATCACCTTATTACCTTATTATTAATTAGGTCTAATATAATAAGTTTCAATACTTGAAGGCCCTATTTTAAATTAAATTGGAACATATTCACATTTTAACTGGAGATCTATGGGGACCCATTTTATCAAGCCAGTTTGTAAATGTCAAAATTTTAAATTAATTTCAGTGTATTATTTAGTGTGTTTGAGTGTCTTTGCGAACTATGGGATATTTTAGCAAGATGGACACTATGACAGTGGGAAATTTAGGCAAGGCTATATATAAATGAATCAATCATCCCTATTGTTTTCTCTATTTTATGTTTAGTTACTTTCCTAAGATTATAGGAAGTACCTTGTTTAAATTTAATGCGATAGGGGCATCTGGGTGACTCAGTCATTAAGCTTCTGCCTTTGGCTCAGGTCATGATCCCAGAGTCCTGGGATAGAGCCCCTCATTCGGCTCCCTGCTCAGTGGGAAACCTGCTTCTCCCTCTCCATCTCCCCACCCCCCCCACTTGTGTTCCCTCTCTCGCTGCCTCTCTCTCTGTCAAATGAATAAATAAAATCTTTAGAAATAAATAAATAATAAATTTAATGGGATACCCAAGTATAATTATAACTTGAGCACTAGTATTTATTAAGGCCATGAAGCTATGTCATTTTAGAAGATGTTCATTTACAAGATGTTAATCTAGAACTGATTTTGTAGAGGCATAAACCCAATCAGTGCCCCTTTTATTTGTTTGATATGTAAATTCTTTTAGCAAGTTTTTGATTTCCAGTTGGGTCAAATTATACATGTTTGTTTTGATTTAGTTATACATATACAACATATGATATATATACAATATTGTATATTACATTCATTACATGTAATTTACCCTCCCTCTTTCCCTCCCTCCCTCCCTCCCTCCCTCCCTCCTTCCCTCCTTCCTTCCTTCCCTCCTTCCTTCACTTCCTTCCTTCCTTCCTTCCTTCCTTCCTTCCTGTTTTTAGTCTCTTGTCTGCCCCTGACTACTTTTACCCTTTGAATAAATTTTATCCAGATAAATTCCTGATGGTCCATTATGGGCCTGTTCATAGGTCTGCCTCGGGTTCTAGGGTATCCTAGTTGACCTAAAAGGACTGGAGTTGGCATTCAACTCAGAACATCAGTGTTGGCTCTGGTTCTAGCAAGGACTACTCGGCTTTTTTATCTCAGGAACAAGCTTTTAGCCTGACAGTAGGCTGTAGCAACATTAACTCCATATACCATCCTGGGCTTGTGGGTGATCTGTGGCCAGCCTTCTACTACCCCACTCTCAGGCAACAATAAATTAGATTATGACTTATCAATGCCAAGCAAGTTGCTAGCAGCCTTTTTTTTTTTTAAGATTTTTATTTATTTGAGAGAGAGTGAGAGAGAGCATGAGAGGGAAGAAGGTCAGAGGGAGAAACAGACTCACTGGGGAACCGATGCAGGACTCGATCCTGGGACTCTGGGATCATGACCTGAGCCAAAAGCAGTCGCCCAACCAACTGAGCCACCCAGGCGCCCACTAGCAGCCTTAATATAAAACTTTGTATTCATTTTGTATTGCTTCTACTATAGAAAGCATTAGGATTTTCTCAACTCTGTAATCACTCAATTTATCATTATAGTATAGTATAATATATAAATGTGTAAAATATCAGATGTTGTGGGTGACACATTCCAATTATATTTACAAACGTTTTTAGATAAAAATATTCGAAGAACCATATAATAACTACTGAAATATTCAGTTTCATAAAGGGAAGTGATATGAAGTAATTACATTTGGAAGCTTCAGTGAAATTTTATGAATAAATTACTAATACCATAAACTTTATCGAAGACACAAGCAACTCTTTCTTTATGTCCTTCATTTTTAATTTTTCTCCATGTATCTGTCTTTATATTTACAATTGTTTCTTGTGTTTTTAACTGTCATTTTCTTCTTTTTTTTCTTTCTTTACTGTATTTGTCTTTACCTATTTCTACCTTCTATTTCTTTTTTCTGTAGTCTGCATTCTTTTTTATTTCTGTCTTCTGCCATAACTCATACTATTTTTTAATCCTCTGTTCATAGTAAAAAGTTAAAGATCCATGTTAAAATATTCTTTAAGATAAACATGAATTTTCTCTATTCATTGTTTTCCTCATTTGTTCATTGAACGTACTACAAAATCATTACTAAAAGTTTCTTATTTTGTGTATTCTTTGATAGATATGTTTTCCTTATGGATCAGTATCTCTCAATAGAACAATCTGCTGACCTTGTCTTTGTGCCAGTCATATCTCCATTTTATTATAAATGCATAAAATTCATGGCTTAGTCAATAGAGTGATAGAGTATATATTACAGTAATACATTATATTACATAAAAAAGCATGAGTAAAATGACAGCTTTTGGGTGATCATGAGAATATACAGTATTAGAATTTATTCCAGAAATTATAAAGAATATCATCTAGGTCTCCCTCCATTTGTGACAGTGACAGTTATTAACTTTCTTTTTAACAGTCACCTAATTTCTAAAATTGAATTTGTGACTTCTGAAGAATGAAAGAAAGATTACAGTAAATATATATACATACATGTATATATGTATATATATATACAGTCACATCCTGAACTTGCTATTTTATTTTATTTTATTGAAGGGGTTATGTAGTGCTTTTCATTGAAACTGAAAAACAAAAAAATGCTTTGACTTTAACTAATGGAGTATTTAAAATTTGCAGAATGAGGAAGAGGATATGTGTTTATAGTCTTTATTTGTATATTCTCATTTATAGAAATTTACTGTTATTTTTCCATCATTACAAATTTTATTATTGAGGTTAATACTCTTACAAAACCAAGTTATATGTATTTTTAGAAGGCATCAAGCGCAGATTCTGACACGATGTTCTTTTTATATGAGTAAATGAATGCATGAATAAATTAATAATTTTAGAAATACATTATTGACTCTGATAAGCAGTAAGAGCCACACTCCATTACAATTTCAAGACATGTGACATTGAGTAAGTTACCTTAATTTCTAATAATTTCATTCTTCTGCTTAATGGGGATGAAAATGGTACTTAGTTTAGAATTATTTTGAGGATTATTTCAGAAAGTATATATTGAAATCATTATCAAAATATCTGGCACACAGTGAATTTCAGTAAATATTAACTCTAATTTGAAAGCAATTATAGAAAGAATGTAATATCATTCCTCCCTTTTCACATTGAATATTACAGTAGAGGAAATTTAACATAGGACATCGAGTAATTGGGAATACTGGGATTAAAACCCACATCTATTTGACCTCAGAGCTAATAGTGTTTAACAACCATTAAAGCAAAAACAAAAACATATTAACATACCATGATAAAATAGAAAGAATAGAAATAAGTAGTAGGGAAAATAAGTAGAAAAAGAGATACTTTGACAATTAGCTATGCAATTCTGTTTTTAAGTACATTATCCTGTTAGTCACATGAACCAATAATGTCAGTGATACTTTAATGCAGCCTATAAAAGTATACTGATGTACTTATGTACTCTAGGTGACTTTAAAATAGTCATCTAATACCAGATATTATAAATTAGCATATATTAGGATAGCAACCTGCCCACAAAGGATTTACCCCTCCTAATGAACTATGCAAAGATAGTAAAGTTCCAAATGATGAGGCAGAGGGGAAACAATTTATCAATTGTCACAAATTTCTACTGTAGTGAACTATGGTAAAGTTAACTGTTCCAGGTAGACCTACTTTTCCTAAATTTATTAGATTTAAATAGCTTCAGAGCAACCAAGTTTTTGCTAATACTCTGTGTATTTCACTCTTTTCCCCTCCTTTACTGCAAAGGTGTCCAAAGGTATCTGAGATTTAAAAGCATTGCTAAAGTTAGAATAGAAACATAGAAATGTGGATTTACCTTATGTTAGATTTCATCTGATTTGATCTAGGACCCAACCCCTTCATCCATTACCACACTGGCCCTAGAAATTGCTGCAATTTTATATTTCCATAATTTTTCCCCATTTACTAATTAAAATTCTCGTTGCAAGCCCCTAATATATTTATTGTTACACATATACAGAAGAGAGATCACTACATCTCCTTATCTATGTGCCTTTGAATACAAAACCATGAATTCATAATGATAACTCCAATTCTAGACCAACACCACAGAGTTTATTCTGGTTTTTTCCCTTTCTCTATTTGTAACTGCTTTTTCTAACAGTGAGAAATCACTTCTTATTATGTATATTGTATTTATTTGTGTGTACACTCCTAGAATACACATAAAATATTTCAGAATTGCTAACCCATGCCTTTGTGAAAAACAAATTTACTACCTAGAGTACAATATTTGTATATAGTATTTTTTGTGTTGCATCTTAGACAAAGATAGCCAAAATGCTGTTTTGCAACTTTCCTGAGCTTAGTTCTTCTCTTTTCCATTCAATTCATTGTTTTTATGTTATTATTTATAATATAGTTATATTAGTGTTTTCCAGTTTGTATTGTATTTGAGGGGTTTTTTTTTTCCCCCGCATCTGGTTGAATCAGGTTTTTTTGTATTTGTTTTTGTTTTTTTTCCCCTTATTCATCACTTGGTCATATGGAAACATCCCTCCCCACTCAGGGGTATAAGAATGAGCTGAGGGAGAGAAGTTGGTGCAGCAGTCATAGATGACATAGGAATCTAGGCCAACTATTCATCTGACTCATTTGTGACCTGTAAACCTGTTTGAACTGTCTTCTGAATGCACCATTTAAATCATATGAACAGGATGCATATTGTACCTTATGACTTGGTAGATCTGATAATATACTGTATATGCTAGGATGCTGTGGTAATATAGTCACTTGATGTCCTATGATCAGGCATGTAGTTTCTACTAAACCACAGTACTATAGCAGCCAGCTGTCTTGGGAATAATGAGTAGTTATTTGCTGTAGAAAGTATGGACTTTTACAAAAACAAAACAAAAAAAAGAAAGTATGGACTTACTCTAGAGTCCTAAGAATCTGCACAGTACTTCCCTTATTAGGCTTGTCAAGGACTCCACAGTGACTCAACCTACTATCAGTACTACAAGCACTATGAGACATAATAGGCCATATGGGAAAAGGGGCAGGGCCACTTACACTGCTGTTAAAATCTAATACAGAATATTCTTTTATGAACCCTAATCAAAACTACCATCAGAATTATATAATAAATTGGTAAAATTAGAATTTTTAGATGTATTATGTGCTATCTGTGAGATTTAAATAAGCCTACTACGAGCTGTCACTCTTTACTGGGGACAGGAACTGAAAGGTACAATATTGTCTTTTACCATGTTGGGGATGACTTAGCATACTAGAGTTGTTAATGCACCATCAACAATTGGATTCTTGTTGTTTGGCTGAAAAGTTATCAATTTCTGCTATCTCATACTGAGGATCTTCATTTTATAGGAGAGTGGGTGTGTATAAAAAGGAAATTGGAGGCATTTTAACAATATCGGTTCTTTCAGTCTATGAGCATCGAGTATCTTTCCATTTGTTTGTTTCATCTTCAGTTTCCTTCATCAGTGTTTTATGGGTTTCAAAGTACAGCTTTTTCATCTCCTTGGTTAAGTTTATTCTTTTTGGTGCAATTGTAATTTCTCTTTCTACTACTTCATTGTTAGTGTATAGAAGTGCAGTGGATTTCTGTATATTGATTTTTTTATCTTGCAGCCTTACTGAATTCATCCTTTTATTTTGTGACTCTCCTGACTTTATGGATATAATTTATTTTACTGCTTTTTTGCCTTAATGTCTATACTGGTTTTATAAGTGATTAATCTACTTTTATTATGTTTGAATTTTTTTCTTTCCATAAGGAAAGCCCAGTTATGGCCTTTTCTTTCTACTCAAGAGAATTTCCTTTACCGTTTCTTGTAAGGCTGCTTTATTGGTGATGAACCCCTTTAACTTTTATTTCTCTGGGAAACTCTTTATCTCTTCTTCTATTCTGAATGATAGCCTTGCTGGATAGAGTATTCTTGGCTGAGGTTTTGTTTTGTTTTGTTTTGTTTTTCCTTTCTTTCTGCATTTTGCCATTTTCTTCTGGCATATGAAGTTTCTGCTGAAAAATCAGCTGATAGTCTTACTGTGTTTCCCTTGTATGTAACTGTTATTTTCTCTTGCTGCTTTTAAAGTTGTCTCTTTATCACTACTTTTTTGCCATATTAATTACTGTGTGTCTTGGTGTGGACCTCCTTGGCATGATTATGTTGGGGTCTTTCTGTGCCTCCTGGATCTAGATGTTTCTTTCCTTCTCCAGATTAGGGAGGTTTTCAGCTATTATTTTCTCCCTTCTTTTCTCTTCAAGTAAATTTTCAAGTAAATGTTCTCTCTTCTTTTCTCTTTTCCTTCTGAGATCCTTATGATGCATAAATTATTATGCTTGATGATGTCACTGAGTTCTTTGGGTCTTTGTAGGCTTATAGTTAGGCAATGTCAGTAGTCAGACCAAATTCCTGCCTTTAGCTGATTTAGCGTGATTATGGTTGCACTAAACTGCAGGCCATTCTCCGGGAATTATCCAGAGAGGCTATTGTTAGTCAGCAGGACCATCATTCAGTCCACATGCTTGCAGATGAACTGATCAGTAGGGCACTCTGTCTGCACTGCCAAGGTCTGATCACTGGGACTGTGAGTTATACCGAGTATACTCGTCAGTGTGTCCCCTCTCCTTAGGGCAGGAGTCACTTTGGAGTAGTGTTGGTCCCTGCTGGGGCTTGCTGGCAGGATAAGACATAGCAGGAGCCCTTTGGAGGGACAGAATGGGGCAGATCCAGAGGCGAATACAGGGGTAAGGCATGGTATTAGCAAGTTAGGTGGAGTGTGTTTCTGCTGGTTCCTGCAGGTGTCTGTGTATCTAATCTGGGGTGGGGAGTAGGGAACTGAGAAATTGCATCTGCCAGCACTTTTGTTTTTGGAGAAGTTTCCTAAAGATCCCTGCCACTCCAGCATGCATTCTGAGATTAGTAAATAAATATCCTTCACAGCTACCCCAGGCACTTTTCAAACTGCTGCTTGTGTGCTGTATCTCTGCAGGACTGTTTGTTATGTTGTCTCTTTAAGGGAAAGATTCCATTTCTTATCACCCTTGGGCTCTCCCCAAGCCAAACCCACTGATTTTTAAAGTCCCCGGAGTTAAGCTTTGCTATTTGTGAAAACTCAAGAAGGCACACTGGTTTTCAAGGCCCAGTGTTATGGGAGCTTGTCTTCTCAATGCAGGTTTTCCATGCCTGGGGTGCCTGGGGTGGGATCTGTTCTTCCCCCATCTCTGTACTTGTGGTGTCCCTTTCTTTTGTGGTTAGTCGCATTGGGAATTTGGTTCCTGACTGCATCTCTATGCCTCCTGTCCTTTTCAATGTGTCTCCTTCTCTACAATTAACTGTGGAAAGTCTGTTCTGCCAGTCTTCAGGTAGTTTTCTGGATTGGATGCTCTGATATGACTGTTAGCTAGGTGTGTCCTTGAAACAAGGTGAGCTTAGGATCCTTTCACTTTGTCATCTTCCCAGTAGTTCTCCAGCAATTATATCTTAATCCCATCAAGAAAACTGTAGGATGCAGTATATAACACATAATTGTGTTATCTGTGAAATGGAAAAACTTGTGTAGTTATGCATAGATTCCCATTCCCATTAGTAATTTGTTGAGAGAGTCATTTGTTGAGGCAATACTAGTGGCACTTCTGATCTGCCCAGATTGAAGATCTAAATATGAACTTCAGATAAATAAAGGTATAAAATTCAACATGACCTTGAGTAGGAAAGATTTCTTAAGCAGAGCCCAAAGTATGCCAGTCATAAAGGAAAAAAGGGCAAATTGGATTCCATTAAAATTGAGCTGTTCTTTATCAAAAATCACCATTAGGAGAATAAAAATTCAGGTCCCATAGAGGCAAAACATATTTGTAATTCATGTATCTTACAGAGGAATCATCATATTCAGTATACACACATACACACACACACACACACACACACACACACACACACACAGATACACACACACACAGATACACACACACACACACAAATCAAAAGAAAAATTCATAGGTCCTGATACCAAAGCCAGACAAGTATACTACAAGAAAATTACAAGCTAATATCCCTGATGATCATAGATGAAAAAATCCTCAATAAAATATTAGCAAAAAAATATATATATTAGCAAATAAAATTCAACAGTACATTAGAAGGACCATATAACATGTCCAAGTGGGATTTATTCCAGGGATGCAAGGATGGTTCACATTCTCGAATCAATAAATATGATATAACACATTAACAAAATGCTCATCTCAGTGCAGAAAAACCATTTGAAAAATCCAACTTTTTTCATGATAAAAGCACAACAAATAAAGTATAAATGGAATAAAAAAGATCATAATAACAAGCTGATAGCTAACATCATGTTCAGTGGTGAAAAGCTGGTTCCATTCAAGAGTAGAAACAAATAAAAGGTATCTAAATCTGGAAGAAATGGATAAAATTGTCTCTTTACAGATAACATAATTTTATGCATTGAAAATCCTAACTACTCCACCAAAAGACTGTTAGAACTAGTAAACAAATTCAGTAAGGTTGCAGGGTGCAGAATCATTCTACAAAAATCAGTTATGTTTCTATATACTAATGAAAAACTTGCAGAAAGAGAAATTAACAGTCTCATTTATAGTAGCATTAAAAAGAGTAAAATATTTAGGAATAAGTTTAACCAAGGCAGTGAAAATCTGTACACTGAAAGGTATAAGACATTGGTGAAAGAAATTCAAGAGGATACAAGTAAATGGGTATTCTGTAATTCATGAATTGGAAGAATTATAATGTTGAAATGACCATATTACACAAAGCAATCTACAGAGTCAGTGTAATCCCTATCAGTATTCCAATGCATTTTTAACATAATTTATTAAAACAATATGAATATGGGCCCAAATACCCTGAATAGCTAAAGTAATCTTGAGTAAGAAGAGCAAAGCTAGAGGTATAACACTTCCTGATTTTAGAAATAAACCTATACATATATGATCAATTAATTTTTGGCAAAGCACAAAGAGTAAACAATGGGAAAAGAATAGTCTGTTTCATAAATGGTGCTGGAAAACTTGTACTTGCATCAACTTAGTGAAAAATTATCCACTGGAGAAGGAATGGAATTGTATTCCTGTATTACACCATACATAAAAATAATTCAGAATGGATTAAAGACCCCAAAAGAAACCCCAAAACAAAACAAGAATTAGCTCCTTGACACTGGTTTTGTCAATGATTTTTTTTAGATTTGGTAACAAAAACACAGGCAACAAAAGCAAACAAACAAAAATAAGTGGAACGACATCATACTGAAAAGCTTATGTACAGCTTTTGAAAAGAAAACCATCAACAAAAAGAAAAGGCAACGTTGAAATGGAAGAAAATTTTTTCAAACCTCATATCCAATAAGGGGTTAATATTCAAAATACATAAGGAAATCATACAACTCAATAGCAAAAGGAAAAAAAATCCAATTAAGAAATGAGTAAAGGACTTTTTTTTTTCCAAAGGAGACACACAGATGGTCAACAGACATGTGAAAAGATGCTCAACATCACTAATCATCAGGGAAATGAGAATCAAAACCACAATGAGACCCTCAACACCTGTTAAGATGTCTGTTATTAAAAAGACAAAAGATAACAAATGTGGATGTGGAGAAAAGGGAACCCTTGTACACCATTGATGGGAATATAAACTGGTACAGCACTATGGAAAACAGTATGGAGTTTCTTAAGTTAAAAATATAGCAATCATAAGACTCAGCAATCACACTTCTAGTTACATATATAAAAGAAATGAAATCAGTGTCCTGAAGAGTTATCTGTACTCTCAAGTTCATTGCAGCATTATTAACAATATCAAAGATATGGAAACAACCTAAATGTTCATTGATGAATGATTTGGTGAAGCAAATGTGTGTGTGTATGTGTTTATATATATTATATATAATACATTAGATATGTATTAGGTATAAATAAATACAAATATTCTATAAATTATTATTATATAATACATATATGTGTATATATATAAAAATAGCATTTCAGCCTATAAGGGAAGGAAATCTTAATATCTGCAACAACACAAATCAACATAGAGAACATTATGATAAGTGAAATAACAAGGCACAGAAAGATAAATACTGCATTGGTCTCCTATATATGTGGAATCTATAAGCCAAACTCAGAAACAGAGAATAGAATTATGGTTGCCAGGGGCTATAAGGTGAAGGAAATAGGGAGAAGTTGGTCATAGGTTACAAAGTTTCATTTATGTAGAATGCTTATATTCTGGACATCTAAAGAACAACATAGTGATTACAGTTGATGATACTGCATTGTATAACAGAAATTTGCTAGAATAGATCTTAAGCATTCTCATCAAAAATGAATGAATGAATGAATAAATGAATGGTAACTATTCGAGGTGATAGATGTGTTAATTAACTTGATGGAAATCCTTTCACAATATGTACATATTTCAATCACATTGTACCTTCTAAATATATTATAATATTATTTATCATTATATCTCAATAAAGTTAGAAAAAATTAAGTGAAAGAAATAATAATAGTTTGTAATTTTATATTATATGTATTTTGCTGTGATAAAAAATGGGAAAAATGAAAATAAAAGATAGAATTGATAAGTTAATAAAATCAATAAAAGATTGCATTGATTAAAAAAAAAAGGAGAAAAAAAAAAAAAGGAGAAAGATAGTGTGCCTGGCTGGCTTGGTCAGTGGTCAGTTAAGTGTCTGACTTTGGCAGAGGTCATGATCTCAGGATTCTGGGATCAAGCCCTGCATCAGGCTACATGCTCAGAAGGGAGTCTTCTTGAAGAGTCTCTCCCTCTGCCCATATCCCCACTCACTCTATGTCTCTCTCTTTCAAATAAATACATAAAATCATTTTAAAAATTAGAAAAACAGGTGTAAAAAAGTAAAGACAAGAGATTCATTTGAGTTGATCAGCAAGGCCAAAGCTTAGTCCTCAAAACATGGTTCTTGCCTAGAAATAGAGACAAATCTACTGGATCAGAAGAAAGTACATTTAAACATTTACAATACAGATGCAAAACTGAATATTACTAAGGCTAGAATCTAAAGTTTATGCATACTGATTTCTTATTAACTGGTTCTTACCTAGGCAAGTTCATGTAGCACAACCCCCCCTCCCACCCAGCAATGAGTAGTGACAGATGTTTCAAGATAATAAGCATCACTAGAATGTAAGCTCCTTGAACTTTGAATGTACATTCATTTTAAAAATATCACCACTTAAAAAAATGGGTAGATTGTATAAAATCTCGTTACTCATTTATTGAATTATTGAGTTATCACAAATGATCATAGAGAAACCTGCTCATCCGTGAGCTAGCCATTGACAATCTAGTTTAGGCCAAGACTGAGTCCTAACTAGAACTTTAAATTGGGAAACAGACATTTCTGATAAAAGACTATATACCTTCTCTTAATTTATGGATCCTTTGAATCTGCAGTTTTGAAAAAAACTTGAGAAATCTTGCAAGCAAATGGAGAAAGAGGATTGATGGAATAGGAACATGTAATAAACCAAAGACATAGGGAGTCAGATATTTTTAAAAAAGCATATTTAGATCGGGTGTCCAGATATAACTTTTAGTTTCTAGGAAATTTGTGTGTTGCAGAAACATGTTAAATAACTATATTTATGCCACCAGCAAATCCAAATTATAGAGAACCACATGGTGAAGGACTTATTATCTTCAACAACAAAAATTATAAGGAAAAAGAAGAGGTTGGGAGAATATAAGGGATATAGTATAAAAATGATTGGCAAGTTTTTAAATTTTGAAAATGGATGATGGATACTTCTGGTTTATTATGCTAATGGCTCTCCTTGGATGTATGTTTGAAATTTTCTTAATAAAATTATTTATTAAGATTAAATTTTCTTTTTTTTCTCTTTTTTTTTTTAATATTTTATTTATTTATTTGACAGAGAGAGAGATCACAAGTAGGCAGAGAGGCAGGCAGAGAGAGAGGGGGAAGCAGGCTCCCCGCCGAGCAGAGAGCCCGATGCGGGGCTCGATCCCAGGACCCTGAGATCATGACCTGAGCTGAGGGCAGAGGCTTTAACCCATTGAGCCACCCAGGCGCCCCTAAGATTAAATTTTCTTAATAAAAATTATTTATCAAGCATTTATTAAGAATCTATGCTGAAGCTGTTGACAAAGCAATTTTTATATACTGTATCATTAAACTATCTTGTAAATTAGGAATTATTCTTCAATTTCAAATAATTAAATTATATTACCTGTGGTTAGAGCTAGTAAGAGATTAAACCCAGACCTGATAAAGTATTTGTAGGGTGTTTTTCTTCTAGGTAATTAATATTCAATTTTAAGAGAGTCACTTTTTCCTTATCTTAACATTTGAGTATCTTAATACTCAAAGAAGTGTGTATGCAAATACCTATTTGTCTTTTTTTGTTTTTTTGGACCACTTTCTTATACTATCCACAAAAGTAAATTAAAAATGAATTAAAAGGCCTGTGGGGCACCTGGGTAGCTCAGTCAGTTAAGCATCTGCCTTTGGCTCAGATCATAATTCCGGGGTCTTGGAATGGAGTCCCACATCAGGCTCCTTGTTCAGCAGGGAGCCTGCTTCTCCTCTGCCTCTGCTGCCCCCCTGCTTGTGCTCTCTTGCTCTCTGACAAATAAATAAAATCTTTTTTAAAAAAATAAAATAAAAATGGATTAAAGGCCTAAATGTGAGACAGGAAACCATCCAAATCCTAGAGGAGAACACAGGCAATAGCCAACACATTGGCCATAGCCCCTTCTTACTAGATGTCTCCTGAGACAAGGGAAATAAAGGCAAAATTAAGCTATTGGGACTTCACCAAAATAAAAAGCTTCTGCACAGCAAAGAAAACAACAAAACTGAAAAGTGATCTCCTGAATGGGAGAAGATACTTGCAAATGACATATCTGATAAAGGGTTAGTATCCAATATGTATAAAGAACTTCTAAAACTAAACACCCAAAAAAACAAATAATCCAGTTAAAAAATGGACGGAAGACATGAATAGACATTTTCCAAAGAAGACATACAAATGTCTAACAGACACATGAGAAGATGCTTATCTTGTCTAAATTCCATTTATATATGAGGGAGAGGGAGAGAAAGGTTGGGGGAGTTGATGAACCTTGTTCATCACATTTACCTATGCTTAGGGAGAAGCATTTTATGCTTTTTACGTATCCATAGACATCTATAGGGACAGTAAAAAGGAGAGGATTGAGGCTTTAAAAACAATAACTTCCAGAATATTGTCTCTGCTAGGAAAAGATAGGGACACCTGGATGCCTCAGTCAGTTAAGCACCTGCCTTAGGCTCAGGTCATGATCCCAGAGTCCTGGGATGGAGACCCACATTGGGCTTCTTGCTCAACAGGGAGCCTGCTTCTCCCTCTGCCTGCCTCCCCCTGCTTTTGCTCTCTCTCTGACAAATAAAATCTTTAAAAAAAAAAAACAACAAAAAAACACCCTTCATTAGCTTCCCTTTAAAAAAAAAAGATAAAAGAACAAGAAAAAAGGTAATTAGTTAATTAATATTAAAGATGCTCTAACCCCCTTTTTTTTTATCTTGATCATGTTTAAGTATTAGTTGGTTTCCTGTTGTGTCACTTTGTTATTGGAATGCATTGTCTTTTCCAACAAACTTGAAAGTTTAAACTTGGAGAAGGATACACAAAAAACCAGCATCATAAACAACCAAATGTCATACTCCTGTTCATAGTATGAGAAAAAGACAATTCTTTTTTTATAATTTAGGACTAGACTTCTTAGAAAGAATTCTGAAAGAAAGGTTGAATAATTAACACTGCAAACTAATTCTTTTAGCAAAGCTTATTTCACAGTTTTGCTTCACTGTTCACCAGCTGTAGAGAAGGCAATTCAAACTCCCTAAATTAATCCCAGCTGCAGTGCTTGCAACACAATTAACACATTTAAAAGTGATAAATATATGTTAAAAAAACAACAATTTGGGGTCAATTTAGAATGAGCTGTCAGAAAGTCGGAGATTGCCTAAATCCTTTTCATTTCTTGTTTGTTAATTGTAAATTTCCATAATCAATTTGGGTTGGGGAAAAGGTTTTAAATTACTAAAATATTAATGCTATTTTCAAATGTGTATGTACTCTTTAAATTCAAAGTGAAGAATGTGACTAGAAGAATATTTCATAATTTCAGAGAATTTGGAAGATATTGGCTTATTCATTTTAACATTTCAGAATAAAGGGAGAATAATAATTATGGTGCAATTATCAAGGGGATAAATAGTTATAAATAATTGGATAATAATCTTGGATAAATAGTTATAAATAATATACATGGCTGCTGTTAGACTGTCTCAGTCATCCACATACCATGATTTCCATACCTTACAACATTTACAGTAGGAAATAATTGGAAGAAATCACTGTGATTCAGAAAGTGGTAGTTTGATAATCTGTCTACATAGGACTAGTTTGGCGACTTCCTGCTGCCATTTCTCACCTCAGTACCACATTCCTAGAATCCATTTTTGGAAATACACCAGCTTGGTGGAGATTGTGTTTACTTAATAATTTTTGTTCCAGGAACTTACAGGATTGCAAAATAGATTGTACTCTTCCTTCTGGAAACAAATGGAAGGTCTGCCGTGTACTTTTCATTCTCCATTTTATGCTTATTTTATCATTTCATCTTCACAATAACCATTTGAGTATTATCTCCATTTTCATACTTGAAGAAAGTGAACCTCATAATAAAGATTTGCCCAACAATAAAGAACAATAAGCATGTGCTAATAAAAACACTAGTCATTTTTTACTTCAGTGTTTTTAAACATTTCCATTTTTTTAGTGTTTTTAAACATTTCACAGCTGTATTACTGTATATTTTATCTTCATGAAATAAGTCGGAGATATAGTTAAAATTATAATACCACTTTTTATTCAAGATAATTTAGCACCTTCATTTGTGGGTTTTTTTTTTTTTTTTTAAGAATTTATTTATTCAACAGAGAGAGAGAGAGTACAAGCAGGGGAAGAGACAGGCAGAGGGAGAAGCAGGCTTCCAGCTGAGGCAGGGAGCCTGACACAGGACTTGATCCCAGGACAATGGGGTCATGACTTGAGAGGAAGGCAGAAGCTTACCTGATTGAGCCATCCATGGGTGCCCTGTATTGGGGGTTGTTAATGGGCTTGTTTTAGAGATGTGGCAGAGAAAATAGTTAATAAGAAGACCTGGTGATAACTTGGATACAACAGAACAAAGCATAGAAGTAGCAGCTTGGTCATTGAGATTATGAATTTAGATGCCTGGCAAAGTATAGATTTGCTACTAATAGCAACAGTAAGCTTATAGGAAGAAATTATGTTTTAAATTTTAACATGTTAGGTTTTATATTTGGAATGGCTATTAAAGTAAATATTAAGAAAATGAGTGCTTAGCACAATAATTATGAATGCAATAAATTCATATATGTTGGTCAATTTATATTTAAACTAGAGAAAATTTAAAAGAAAGACCTAGGAAGAGGGAGAAAAATATTAGCTGGTAAAAAAAGATACAAGAAAATTTGACTAAAATAAAGTCAAAGCTATTTAAACACATAATCATAGAGATAATTCTTAGGAGATAAATTAAGGAAATAGAGTACAAAATCATTTACTGTTTATAATAGTAAGAAAACAAAAGCTAATGCTGGATGATTATAGGAATTAACTAAAACCCATGGATGAAGGACTGTGATGGAAAACAAAATCTTTATAGTAAAAATAGGTTACATTGTTAACATATAAAAATAAAAAGTATAAACAGGAATTTACTAGCTTATCAAATGAAAAGTAGAACAATTTTATATGGTTAGATCTTTACAATGATATGTGCTAGGCACTTTTCCAACTCCTATGTATAGGATTTTTAGTGCTTCTACAGTCTCAGGAAGTAAATGCTGTTATTTTACTTTTACATAGCTAGATGAGCTAAGTGCATGACTGGTGGTTGCATACCAGATGATTTGTGGAGCTGGGACTCAAACGCATCATTTCAAAGTTCATCCAATTCTACTTTATGACCTTCCACTATATCAGATTCATTTAGAAATAAAGAGATACAGTGAATAATCTGGCCATTTTGTTGAAATAAACTAAAAATCCATATAAAAATTAACAAGGATATCATTCCATCTGTAAAATTCTTCCCCCTTAGTTTCTGTAATATTATTTACAACTGTTCTACATCGTTCTCCATTCTCAGTTTCTAGCTGCTTTTTCTTTTTTCCCCGTTTCTATTGTTCGAGTGCCACATTGTTTTAGCATCTTGTACTTCCTCATTCACACTCAGAACTTCACCAACTGTTAATTTCCACTTCCTACCTATAAGACATCTCCAAATATGTGCCCTTAAGAATTTTGAATTTATAAGTTTAAAGTTTTAAGTTAGAAATTCTCCCATACCAAGTTGTATTAGCAAGCCAGCAGATAGTATAATTATTGTCCCAGTCATTAAAGCTAGAAATCCTGGGCTATTCCTTTTTTTCCTTCATTACTTACATCAAATTAGTCTTTGTCATTCAACTCAATAATATTTAATCTGTCCTTCCTTTCTACATCTATCAAACTGCTTTAGTTTATCTTCTTATAGTTTTTCAGATCAATAATTGGAAAAGGTGTCTAGCTATTTTTCTTACTGTTAGATTCCACTTCAATCTTCGGCCTCCAACAAATTTTGTTTACAATATAATGCCACCTTAGAAAAACTTAGTTACTCCGTATAATTAGAAAACCTACAGTCTTACAGTTACACTGTATGTATGTATCCCATGTATTGTATTCCATGGAAATGTCTTAAGCGGAGTTATACCCTTTAAACAAAATATGCCACCTAAATTTTTTACTACTTTTCTAATTTGTAATGGTTTTCCATAGTGCCAGTTTTACTTTTCCAGTGTGAAATCTAAAGCAAAGATTCCTGAACTTTCTCAGTTTGTGGTGATATTAGTGTCTCAGAAATTGTTTCACAGTGCTCATAGGTATTAAATAACTAGATAAAAAGATGATAGAAAGAAAGGTAATAATAATCTTTAAAGTTTCATTTATTAAGACAGGTATAAATAACTTTTAAGCATTTGTGTCCTAAAATAGCTACTAAATTGTTAGGATAAAATAAAATAATACACATAATATTAAAATATTAATAATAATTTAATATTTAAAGAATCACAATTATAAAAGGAATAATATTTTAATTTAATTTTTAAATAATCACAATCACTAAGATAATGTTCGTGTCTATTGGCATTACACACTTCTCAAAGCTTAGGCTCAGATTATCTACCGCGACGCTTGTTTTCTGTTTAACATTGATTTTTTTCTTAGTATTTGTTTTTTCTTAAAACTGCCTCCCCAAACCAAACTTTGTACAGATACGATGTCATCAAAAGGAAGGCAGTATGATCTAATAGTGAAGTTGTGAACTATCTGGAGATAGTGTCCACACAATGATATGATGTTAGGCATCATTGAGTTTTCACCAGAAAAACTAAAATATTAAGGGGGAATCTTTCTAAATACATTGTAGCGCCTTAGGATGATTTGGCACACAGTTTCTGAATTATGCAGCAAAAACCAAAGAAACAAGATGCCCACAGTCTTTTTTTTCTTTCTTTCTTGTAACTACAGTACTTACACGATTTAGATTTAATCAGTCACATTAATCCAAAAATCTGATTTAAAAGAGAATTTGTATCTTCCATTATTCTGACGGGGATCATGGCAGAGACAAGTGGTTCAGTTTTTAGCAGTATTTTCTTTTTTTGTGCAGTGATAGTTCTATTCTTTGTATCTGTGTATGTATTTGCCAAGAACCACTGAAAACTTAATAAAGCCTATAGATGCCTTCTCAGAACAATGTTTTTCAAAATATAAGATATAATCATAGTGGAAGGCCTAGCTAATGCAATAAGACAAGAAAATAAAATATATCTATTGGGAAGAAAAAACTCATTATTTTTGCAGATTATCTATGTAGGAAATCAGGCATCAACAACAACAACAAAAAAACTTTTGGAACTAACAAGTAGTAATAGCAAGATTTTATGATACAAAGTTAAAAGACAAAAGTCAATTGCTTCTCAGTATACTAGCAACAAACAAGTAGAATTTGAAATTAAAATCACATTACTATTTACACAGAATCCAAAAACAACTGAAATATATAAGCGTAAGTCTAACAAAATATGTGCAAGATCGGGAAAACTACAAAACTCTAATGAAAGAAATCAAGGAAATACATTAATGGGGAGCTATTCCATGTTCATGGACAGAAAGACTCAATATCATCAAGATTTCAGTCCTTCCCAACTTAATCTATAAATGTCATGCAATTCCAATAAAAGTCTCAGCAGTTACTTTATGAATATCAATAAACTGATTCTAAATTTTCTAAAATACTGAACTCTAAATACTGAAGGTGAACAGAGTTAGATGACTTACCTTACTCAATTTATTTATTTATTTTTTTTAAAGATTTTATTTATTTATTTGACAGAGAGAGAGAGAAATCACAAGTAGGCAGAGAGCCAGGCAGAGAGAGAGGGGGAAGCAGGCTCCCTGCTGAGCAGAGAGCCCGATGCAGGGCTCAATCCTAGGACCCTGGGATCATGACCTGAGCCGAAGGCAGAGGCTTTAACCCACTGAGCCACTCAGGTGCCCCTACCTTACTCAATTTAAAGACTTACTATAAAGTTGTAGTAATCATGACTGTGTATTGGTAAAAGAATAGATAAATCAATGGAACAAAATAGCCCAGAAATTGACCCACCTAAATACAGGCAACTAATCTTTAACAAAGAAGGAAAAGTAGTACAATGGGGAAAAGATAGTATTTTCAATAAATGGTGCCAGACTAACTAATATGTACATGCCAAAAAAAAAAAAAAAAAGAAAGGAAAGGAAAAGAAAGGAAAGGAAGGAAGGGAAGGGAAAGGAAGGGAGGAAGGAAAGGGGGGTGGGAGGGACAGGAAGGAAGGAAGGAAAAGAGAAAGAAAAGAAAAGGAAAGAAAATAAAAGAAAAAAGAGTCAAATCTGGATACAAACCTTAGACCCTTTACAAAAATTAATGAAATGGATCATAGGCCTCATATAAAATAGAAAACTGTAAAAATCCTAGAAAATAAAATTGGTTGAAAACCTAGATGACCTTGTGTATGAAGATGAATTTTAGATAAAATGCCAAAGGCATGGTCTACGAAATGAATAATTGATTAGCTGACTTCATTAGAATTATAAAACTGTGAAAACTGTGAAGTGAATGAGAAGACACAGGAGGGGAAAAGATTTGCAGAAGACCTATCTGATAAAGGACTGTTATCCAAAATATATAGAGAACTCTGAAAATTCAACAGCAAGATAATGAACAACCTGATTAAAAAAAATGGGCAAAATACCCAGACAGATACCTCAGCAAAGAAAACTTAAAGATGGCAAATAAGCATATGAAAAGATGCTCAACATCATATATAATTAGGGGATTTAATTGAAAACTAAAACAACAATGAGGTACACACCTATTAAAATGGTGAAAAGCCAAAAAATTGAAAATATCAAATGCTGTTGAGTCCCTGAAGCAACAGGAACTCTTATTAATTGCTGATTGGGATGGAAAGTGACACAGCCAACTAGGGAAGATAGTTTGGGAATTTCTTGCAAAACTAAGCATATTGTTAACATATGGCTCAGTAATCACACTACATGATATTTATTTAAAGGAGTTGAAAACTTATGTCCAAATAAAATCTTGCCCACAGATGTCTATAACAACTTAATCATAATTTCCAAAATGTGGAAGCAACCAAGATGTCCTTTTTTTTTTTTTTTTTTTATTTGACAGAGGAAAAGAGATCACAAGTAGGCAGAGAGGCAGGCCGAGGGAGAGGGGGAAGCAGGCTCCCTGCTGAGCAGAGAGCCCTATGTGGGGCTGGATCCTGGGACCCTGAGATCATGACCTGAGCAGAAGGCAGAGGCTTAACCCACTGAGCCACCCAGACGCCCTAACTAAGATATCCTTAAGTAGGTGAATGTATAAATAAATTGTGGTACATCCAGATAATGGAACGTGATCCAGCACTAAAAATAAATGAGCAATTAAGTCATGAAGTGACATGGAGAAATCTTAAATGCTTATTACTAAATGAAAGATGCTAATATGAAAAGGCTACACACTATGATTCCAGCTATATGACATTCTGGGAAAGGCAAAACTGTGGAGACAATGAAAAGATCAATGGTTGCTAGAGGTTAGGAGGGCAAGGAGGAATGAATTGTTAGATCCCAGAAGATTTTTTAGGGCAGTGTATCTATTCTGTATAAAGCTATTATTGTGAATACATTTCATTATACATTTGTCAAAACCCACAGAATGTACAACACTAAGAGTGAACTCTAATATAAACTGTGGTCTTTAGATGATAATGATTTGTTAATGTAGGTAACAAAATACCACTCTAGTGTAGGATGTTGATAGTAGGAGAGGCTGTGTGTGTGTGAGGCCAGAGTATATGAGCACTCTCTGTACTTTCTGCTTAATTTTGCTTTGAACCTAAAACTGCTCTAAAAAATAATATGTATATAAAAGAAAACAAGTAAGATTACAAAGAAAACTTATAAATAATGCATCAAAATATTTTTTTAAAGTTTACAATATGTTTGTGTTTTATAAAGAAATAAATAACATGATTGAACAATAGGCCTATGATTTACCAAAATCATGAAATAATAAAGGTAAATTGTATCTTCAGAAATTTACAGCTGTAGTGATATATAATATCTCTGCATTTTAGTTGTGAAAGTCACAGGTGCTGTGAATATTGTCTATTTTTATAATTACAGACGTTAAAAAATATATGTAATTGTTTTTACCATCCAACTTCTCAGGCACTCCAAATTCTAATCAAAAATCTTTTGGAGAGTCATAAAACAGTGTTAAGAGTCATAATTCAAAATGCCGTTGTAAGGCAAAGGCAAGTTCTCTTAGTGAGCAGTTCTATAGCATGATGATGAGAGTCGATTCTGAAGTCTTAGCCTAGGGTCTCTTTTTTTCACTTTTCACAGTTAACTTATATCTATACCCCTTAAGAAATTCTTTCTCCTTACCCTAACAAGAGTGGATCCTCTTTCTGTAATAAGGAATTTATTATATACATTAATAAGAATACTAGATGCATCAGGAATTCAGAAATGCAGGTATTCTATACCCTATCTGCATTCTAGTCACCACAGTAGTATCCATAGAGTTGTACATTTTGAAGTAATAGATGAGGTTTCCTTTGGGAAATTAAGGAATACAAACAAAACAAAAAATGTGCATTATCTAAGGAAGCTGACACATCAAATCTGGCTCTCATATCCAGGTATGTATTAAACTCTCTGTCTTTTGCATATTATTATTCATTCTACACCACAGCGTCTCCATTTTAATTTCATCCAACAGAAAGGCTGTGCCACAGTGAAATCCTACATCTTTATAAAGATGGGTTATTGTACTGTATGGTGACTAACATAACATAATAAAAACAAAACAAAACACAAACTAGGGGCACCTGAGTGGCTCAGTAGGTTAAGTGTTGCCTTCAGCTCAAGGTCATGATCCCAGGGTCCTGGGATGGAGACCCACATCAGGCTCCCTGTTCGGTGAGAAGTCTGCTTCTCCCCTTGCCACTTCCCCCACTTGCATATGCGCTCACTCTCTCTCTCTCTCAAATATTTTTTTTTTTTTTTTTACGATTTTATTTATTTATTTGACAGAGAACCAGCGAGAGAGGGAATACAAGAAGGGAGAGTGGGAGAGTGAGAGCAGGCTTCCCACTCAGTGGGAAGCCTGAAGCGGGGTTGGATCCCAGGACCCTGGAATCATGACCTGAGCCAAAGGCAGATGCTTAACAACTGAGCCACCCAGGCGCCCCTCAAATAAACTTTTTTTTTTTTTAAGATTTTATTTATTTATTTGTCAGAGAGAGAGAAAGCACACCCAGGCAGAGTGGCAGGAAGAGCAGGCAGAGAGAGAAGCAGGCTCCCTGCTCAGCAGGGAGCCCTATGCGGGACTCGGTCCCAGGACCCTGGGATCATGACCTGAGCCGAAGGCAGTTACTTAACTGACTGAGCCACCCAGGTGTCCCTCAAATAAACTCTTTTAAAAAATAAATAAAAAATAAAAAAACACAAACTAATATTGTATTAAGAGACTAATGAGATTTTTTATAATGTCATTACTTAATTTTGGTGCTTCCCCATTTATTTAATCTCAAAATTCTAATATATATATGAGAATAAATAGAACATGAATAAAGTACTCTAAAATTCTTAAAAACAGATTAGTGATACTACTAGTTTCCTGGATACTGCTTCGTTGAGTTATAGAAGGGAGAGACACTAGAGAGATTATTTTATACATAATTTAAGGTTGGATTCTCTTTTCTGTGTAAAGCGAACAATACCAGAATATGTGTGGGTGTGCTCGTAAAAGGGAAAGAAACAGCAAAAGAAAAGACTTGGAGAGTTCAAGGTTCATACCCAAATAATGTAGTCTGAACTATTATCCAAGGTCAACATCTGAGAGCTATTCAGATCAATTCTGCATTATAAAAGTTGCTGTCCCAAGGATGAGGGTTTTTATGGACTTTTTTTCTTCATGCCAGGAACTTTATTTTGAAGGGAGATTTCAGTTGCATTCTGTCGGACCTCAATATATTTGGGGCAACAACTGAACTGCCAGAGGGAACGATAAAGCTGAATGAGATCTAAGAACATTTACTATTAGTCAGTGTGTGGAGCGAAATTTATTCAACCATTGAAGACTATATTTTCCAACCAAAAGAGGAAAAAGAAAAAAGAAAAGAAAATGACATGGGAGTCTGTCTGTATCAACAGATTGCTGTTGAAATCTAGAGTTGTTAATTCGGTAGATGTCTACAGCATCACCTATATCATCATCTGCATCTCACAGCATTCATTGATCTTCAGAGAAAAAAATGAAAGCAACACACATTTTGTGGAATGCATCATCCTTAAAAGTACACACAGAGGAAAGCAATTCCCGCCAGGCTTAACCTGTGAATTATGTCTGAAAATACAGTTATTACAATTTTCCATTTCTGAGCTGATGGCTGGCTATACCCACCTTTCGGTAAAGTTGAATTACTTATATGTGAAGCAGGAGGGGAAGTTAATGTAAAATAATAAAGGAAGTCATCATGAGTAAACTTCTAAAGGATTGATCTGATTGCCTTAAGATGGACTGCACTTAATGAAATCCTTATCTAAATTTACTTTCCTTTTTGAAATATTTTTCTTTAATTCTATATATTTTTTAGTAAAGTCATAGAAATATTACCTCACATATAATTTGAGGTTTTGTCACTTTATTGATGTCCCTTTGGACAAATATTATTGCTTTAAAAATACTTACTTCAGTTAAATGAAAAATCAGAACTTAGAAATAGTTTCTTTAGGCATCCCTATGTTTGCCAGTTTACTTCTAATTTATGTCAGCATGAGAGTGTGTGTGTGTGTGTGTGTATACATCATGCAATGTATATGTATTAGCTCCTGAATATTGTTTTTGACTTGACTAAATTAGAGGGGAAATTTATTTTATGGTTAAAATAGGACAAAATCAAATGAGTCATTGCTATGGATTGGGATGAATGGGTGGATGGATGGATTGATAGATAATAATTCACATGCCGAATTCTATCTAATCTTGGCCCATTTATAAAGATTTCTAGTAATAATACAATTGTCCATCTTTTATTTTCCTGAAAATACCTGGAAATTTAATATAATACTGAGTTAGCAAAAAAGAACCAGTGCAATAAATGGACTATAACAACTTTATCCTCACTTTAAAAAAATATATATGGCTTTTATCTATTTGAATTTTCTCAAAGTTTATTAGGTCTTTACTTGAGACTGAAAATACCTAAGTGTTTATGCATTTACTATAGTCTTTATGTACATTAGCAAACAGGCTCACCTATCATCAAAAAGACTGCTTATCACAACTTTTTTTTTTTTTTTTTTAAGATTTTATTTATTTGACACAGAGAGAGAGAGAGAGATATCACAAGTAGACAGAGAGGCAGGCAGAGAGAGAGGGGGAAGCAGGCTCCCCGCTGAGCAGAGAGCCCGATGTGGGACTCGATCCCAGGACCCTGAAATCATGACCTGAGCCGAAGGCAGAGGCTTTAACCCACTGAGCCATCCAGGCACCCACAACTGTTTCTTAATACCTTAGTACCAGAAATGTGGATTTCAAAGGGTGATGCACTTTATTTATATTTTTAAGTGAGAATGAAAATTTGAAAAACAGGTGGCTATGTTGTGTAACCTAAAAATATCACAACAAGTAAGGAACAAAAATAAAATTCAGTTTTCTCCTCGTTTCAGTTTCTTCTATCAGTAACCTGAATATTTAGTACTTTAGTTTTATGTTCATTAATTATCTTAATAAAGATGCATATGAAATATTTGGCAATCCAAGAATAGTGGAGTGGTAGTATGGTTCATAATAAAACTATTAAATTTTGAACTTCACTGAATTGTTCTGCTTAAAGAAGAAATAAAGAGGAATCCTGATATAGCCAATAATATTAACTATCATTGAAAGAAAATTCTGTACTCATGCTTCCAGGTAACTTACCTACTAATTTGTTGCCATTTATCTAGAAAAGAACTAGCTTTGGTGGGGAATGTAATTATAAGCTCAACTTGAAATTTAGAAATTGCATTATAAATTATAGGCATATCTTGGAGATATTTCAGGTTCAGTTCCAGATCACTGCAATAAAGTGAATGTCACAACAAAGTGAGTTAAATTAATTTTGGGGTTTCTCATGTAATATAAAAGTTGTGTTTACACTATAATCTATTAACTGTGCAACAGCATTATGTCTTAAAATAAAAAAACTGTGTACATACCTTACTTAAAAGAAAAACACTTAAAAGAAAATCTGGAGACATCATGAATCCAGATATCAAGTTATGTTACAAAGCTGTAGTAATCAAAATAGTATGGTACTGGCACAAAAATAGACACATAGATCAATGAAAGAAAAAAGAAATGAACCCACAATTATATGGTTAATTAATCTTCGACAAAGCGGGAAAGAATATCCGATAGGAAAAAGAATGTCTCTTGTACAAATGGTATTGTGAAAACTGGACAACAACATGCAAAGAAATGAGACTGGACCACTTTCTCTACACAAAGATAAATTCGAAATGGATTAAATGCCTTAATTCTGAGACCTAAAACCATTAAAATCCTAGAAGAGAACACAGGCAGTCAATTCTTTGACATTGGCCATTGCACTTTCTTTCTAGATATGTTTCTTGAGCAAGGGAAACAAAAGCAAAAATAAGCTATTGGGACAATATCAAAATAAAAAGCTTCTACACAGTGAGGGAAGGAATCAACAAAACTAAATGGTAACCTTTGGAATGGGAGACAATATTTTTAAATGACATATCTGATAAAGGGTTAGTTTCCAAAAAATATAATGCACTTCTGAAACATAACACTCCAAAAACAAATCATCCAACTTAAAAATGTGCAGAAGACATGAACAGACCTTTCTCTAAAGAAGACATGCAAATGGCCAACAGACACATGAAAAGATGCTCAACATTACTCATCATCAGGGAAATGCAAATCCAAACTACAATGAGATACCACTTCAACACCAGTCATAATAGCTAAAATCAACAACACAAGAAACAACAGGTGTTGGCAAGGATGTGGAGAGAGGGGAACCCTCTTACACTGTTGAAGAGAATGGAAACTCTGGAAAGCAATACGGAGATGCCTCAAAAAAAGCTAAAAATAGAACTGCCCAATGAACCAGCAATCACACTACTATGTATTTACCCAAAGAATACAAAAATGATAATTCAAAGGGATACATGCACCCAATGTTTATAGCAGCATTATCAGCAATAGCCAAATTGTAGAAAGAGCACAAATGTCTCAAATGTCTATGGACTGACAAATGGATAAAAAAGTGATATGTGTGTTTATATAAATTTTACTCAGACAATAAAACAATGAAATTTTGCCATTTGCAATGATGTGGATGGAGCTAGAGTATATTATGCTAAGTGAAATAAAGCAGTTAGAGAAAGACAAGTACTATACGATTTCACTCATATGTGGAATTTAAAAAGCAAAATAAATGAGCAAAGGGAAAAAAGGGAGGAGAGAGACAGACCCAGACATAGATTCCTAACTATAGAGAACACACTGACAGTTACCAGAAGGGAGGTGGGTGAGGGAATAGGTTAAATAGATGGTGGGGATTAAGGAACACACTTGTGATGAGCATCGGATATTGTATATAAGTGTCGAATCACTAAATTGTACACCTGAAAGTAATATTACACTATACAGTAACTAACTAGAACTTAAATAAAAACTTAATAAAAAAGAAAGTGGTTTCTTGAGGTGGATTCTACTCCTGGTGAAGTGCTGTGAAGATTGAAATGACAATAAAGTATTTAGAATATTACATAAAGTTGGTTGAGAAAGCAATAGCAGGTTTGAGAAGATTGGCTCCAATTTTGAAAGAAGTTCTGTGGGTAAAATGCTATCAAATAGCATCTATCACTTGTCACGGAAAACTCATTCATGAAAGGAAGAGTCAGTAGATGTGACAAACTTCATTGTTACTTTTATTTTTTTAAGATTTATTTATTTATTTGAGAGAGAGAGGGAGAGAGAACAGGGGTGGGGATGAGAAACAGAGGGAGAAGTAGAGAGAGAGTCTTCTCCAAGCTGAGTGCGGTACCCCACGCAGGGCTCAATCTCGTGGCCCTGAGATCACCACCTGAGCTAGAAACCAAGAGTCTGATGCTTAACCGATTGCCCCACCCTAGTGCCCCCACTGTTAACTTATTGTAAGAAACCATAAAAAATTTTCTTAAAAATAAGTTTTTTTAAAATAAATTTTAAAAAAGGAAAATAAAAAGAAATTGTCACAGACACTCCAGTCTTCAGCTATTGCTATCCTAATCAATCAGCAGCTATCAGCATTGAGGCAAAACCTCCACCAGCAAAAAGATTATGACTTACAAAAAGCTCAGGTTAGCTTATTTTAAGTTAGCATTTTTTAGCAAGAAAGTTTTTAGGTTTTAATTTAAATTCCAGTTAGTTAACATACCGTGTAATACTAGTTTCAGGCATACATATAATGATTCAACACTGCCACACAATACCCAATGCTCATCACAAGTGCACTCCTATAGGCATTTTAACAATATTTGTTCTTCCAATCCATGAGAATGGAATGTTTTTCCCTTTCTTTGTGTCATCTTCAATTTCTTTCATCAATGCTTTATAGTTTTCTGAGTAGAGATCTTTTACCTCTTTGGTTAGGTTTATTCCTAGGTGTCGTATGGTTTTAGGTGCAGTTGTAAATGGGATTAATTCTTTGATTTCTCTTTCTGCTGCTTCCTTATTGGTATATAGAAATGCAAGAGAATTTCTGTACATTGATTTTGTATCCTGCAAATTTACTGAATTTGTGATCAGTTCTAGCAATCTTTTGGTGGAGTCTTTCTGGTTTTCTATACAGAGTATCGTGTGGTCTCCAAGTAATGAAAATTTTACTTCTTCCTTACTGATTTGTGTGATTTACTTCTTTCTGTTGTCTGATTGCAGAGGCTAGGACTTCCAAGACTATGTTGAATAACAATGTTAAGAGTAGATAACCCTGGGGCACCTGGGTAGCTCAGTGGGTTAAAGCCTCTGCCTTCAGCTCAGGTCATGATCTCAGGGTCCTGGGATCGAGCCCCGCATTGGGCTCTCTGCTCAGCGGGGAGCCTGCTTCCCCCTCTCTCTCTGCCTGCCTCCCTGCCTACTTGTGATCTCTTTCTCTGTCAAATAAAGAAAGAAATCTTTAAAAAAAAAAAAAGTTCTCAGAAGAACAAAAATTATTTAAAAAAAAAAGGAGTAGATAACCCTGTCTTGTTCCTGATGACAGAGGAAAAGCTCTCTGTTCTTTCCCATTTAGGATATTAACTGTGGGGTTTTTAATACATGGCCTTTACTATGTCGAGATGTGTTCTCTATAATCCTACTTTGTTGAGGGTTTTTATTGTGAATGGATGTTGTATTTTGCCAAATGCTTTTTCTGCATCTATTGAAAGAATCATATGGTTCTTATCCTTTCTTTTATTAATGTGCTGTATCACGTTGATGGACTCACAAATATTGAACCCCCCTTGCAGCCCAGGAATAAATCCCAGTTCATCGTGGTGAATGATTCTTTTAACGCTGGATTCAGTTTGCTAGTATCTTATTGAGAATTTTTGTATCCATGTTCATCAGGCATACTGGCCTATAGTTTTATTTTTTAGTGGAGTCTATCTGGTTTTAATATTAGGGTAATGCTGGTCTCATAGAATTAATTTAGAAGTTTTCCTTCCTTTTCTATGTTTTGGAATAGTTTAAGAAGAATATATATTAACTCTTCTTTAAATGTTTGGTAAAACTCTGGGGCGCCTGGGTGGCTCAGTTAAGTATCCAAATCTTGGTTTCGCCTCAGGTAATGATCTCAGGGTTATGCAATAGAGCCCCAAGTCAGCTCTGCACTCAGCATGGATTTTGCTTGAGATTATCTTCTTCTCCCATCCCTCTGCCCTTCCCCCGCACAAACACTCTCTCTCGCTGTCTCTAAAATAAATAAATTTTTTTTTTTTTAATGTATTAAATGTTGGTAAAATTCGCCTGTGAAGCCATCCGGCCCTGAACTTTTGTTTGCTGATAGATTTTTGATTACTGATTTAGTTTCTTTGCTGCTTAACAGTCTGTTCAAGTTTTCTATTTATTCCTGTTTCAGTTTTGGTAGTTTATGTGTTTCTAAGAATTTATCTATTTCTTCCAGGTTGTTGAATTTGTTAGTATTATAGTTTTTCATAAAAATCCTATATAATTGTGTTTCTGTAGTTCGGTTGTTATTTCTCCTCTCTCATTTGTGATTTTATTCATTCAGGTCCTTTCTCTTTTCTTTTTGGTAAGTCTGTCTAGGGGTTTATCAGTTTTATTAATTTTTTCAAAGAACCAGCTCCTTGTTTCATTGATCTGTTCTATTGTTTTTTTGTTTGTTTTAGTTTCTATATCATTTATTTCTTTTCTAATCTTTATTATTTCCTTCCTTCTGCTGGCTTAAGGCTTTGTATGTTGTTCTTTTTTTAGCTCCTTTACTGTAAGATTAGGGTGTTTATTTGAGATTTTTCTTGCTTCTTGAGGTAGGCCTGTATACTATATACTTTCCTCTTAGGATTGCTTTTGCTACATCCCAAAGGTTTTGAACCATTGTGTTTTCATTTTCATTTGTTTCCATATTATTTTTTCTTTGATTTCCTGGTTGACCAGGTCTTTGTTTAGGAGCATGTTGTTTAACCTCCATGTATTTGTGGTCTTTCCAAATTATTCTTGTGGTTGACTTCAAGTTTCACGGTGTTATGGTTAGAGGATATACATGGGATGGTCTCAATCTTCTGGTTCTGGTTGAGATCTGATTTTTGACTTAGTGTGTGATCTGTTCTGGAGAATGTCCCATGTGCACTTGAAAAAAATGTATATCCTGCTGTTTTAGGATAGAATGTTCCAAATATATCTGTTAGGTATGTCTAGTCCAGGGTGTCATTCAAAGCTATTGTTTCCTTGTTTTCTTCTGTTCAGATGATCTGTTCATAGATCTAAGTGGGGTATTAACGTCCTCTACTAGTCTGGGGTTATTGTCAATGAGTCCTTTATGTTTGTCATTAATTGTTTAATATATTTGCATGCTCCCATGTTGGGGGCATAAATATTTACGGTTGTTAGATCTAATTGGATTGTCCCTTTTCTTAAGATTTAGTGCTCTTCCTCATCTCATTGTTGTTGTTGTTGTTGTTGTTTTGGTTTAAAGTCTAGTTTGTCCAGTATAAGTATTGCTACTCTGGCTTTCTTTTGACATTCATTTGCATGATAAATGTTTCTCCACCCCCTCACTTTCAATCTGCAGGTGTCTTTTGTAGGTAACATTAAGATTGGTCTTGTCTTTTCATCCATTCTGACACCCTGTGTCTTTTCTTTGGAGCACTTATTCCATTTACATTGAGAGTAATTATTCATATGTTTTTAGTGTCATTACTTGTTTTGTCATTGTTTCTGAAGATTTTCTCTGTTCTGTTTGGTTTTTCCTTTTCACTAAAAGAGTCCTCTTTAATATTTCTTGCAGGGCTGTCACTACTTTAGTTTTTTGTTAGTCTGGGAAACTATCTCTCCTTCCATTCTGAATGATAGCCTTGCTAGATAGAATATTCTTGGCTGCAGATTTTTCCCATTCAGTGCATTAAATTTGTCATGCCACTCTCTTCTGGCTTGCCATGTTTCTGTTGAGAAATCTCCAACTAGCCTTATGGCTCTTCCCTTATAAGTTAAGGATTTCTTTTGTCTTGCTGCTTTTAGAATTTTTTGTTTTCTCTTTGTCACTATATTTTACAAACTTAATTTCAAAATGTCTTGGTGTGGGCTTGCTTTTGTCGATTTTGATGGGAGTTCACTGTGCCTCCTAGATCTGGATATCTGTTTTCTTCACCAGTTTAGGGAAGTTTTCAGCTATGATTTCCTCAAATAAATTTTTTGCCTCTTTTTCTCTCTTCTTCTGAGACACCAATAATATGAATGTTATTATGTTTGATGGAGTCTCTGAGTTCCCTTAGCCTATCTTGTGTTACATAACTCTTCTTTCTCTCTTTTGTTTAGCTTCATTATTTTCCATTATTTTGTCTTCTATATCACCTATTCATTCCTCTGCTTCTTCCAGTCTTGTGTCCATTTCATCAAGTGTATTTCCAACCTCAGTTATTGCACTTTTCATTTCTGACTGATTCTTTTTTTTAACTGTTTTATTTCTGCAGTAATGGTTTCCCTGAAGTCTTCCATACTTTTTTCAAGCCCAACAAGTATCCTTAAGATTGTTGCTTTAAATTCTCCATAATGTTACTTATATCTGTTTTGCTTTGATTTTTGATCCTGACCTTATGTTGTTCTTTCATTTGGGATGATTTCTTCTTTCTTGGCATTTTGTCTAAGTCTCTGCCTTCTTCTCTGTGTTAGAAAAGCCTGTTATGTTTCCTGCTCCTGAGAGTAATGGTTTTATGAAGAAGAGGTCATATAGTGTCCAGAACCTTATGCCTCAGGGAGTGTCTCTGGTGTGTGCTATGTGTGCTCTACTGTTGTGTTCTGGCTGCTCTATCTTTCAGTGTAGTTGTCTATAGAGACTCTCCTTGCCTTCAGTGGGCAGTGTTTGCTCGTTGGCCCTAATGTGGTGAGTTTTAACTAGATGTGCTCTGGTCTGCTTGTTAAATGAGACCTGACACCAACTCCACCAGTATGGAGGCCCTGCAAAACTCTCTGGTCAGGAGATGTGGTGTGGGCAGGGGTATCTACTAGTCTTCTACGGGAGGGTCCTGCTTCCCTGGGACTGAGGCAGGTTTGACTGAGAAGGGCAATTGCTTCAGAACACAATTGGGTAGGACTTGGCGTAGTCAAGTTAGGTAGCCAGTGCTGGTGCTTCGCTGCTTCCAGAAGGTGGCTCCGTGTTTCTACTGAAGGGCAGGGGAAGGAAATGGCTCCAGCCAACTCCTTTTTCCCCAGAGAGGCATCTTGTGAACACTGGCTCTCAGGGAGTCACTTCAAGAGAAGAGAATGATCCCTCTGTGTGCCCCAGGCATTCTTTAGATCACTGTTTCTATGCCTTCTTCCTCCAGGTTGTTTGCCTGTCCTCTCTCCAGGAGCAGCACAGTGCCCTTGGGGCTCTATCTCAGCCAAGCCTACTGACCTTTAAACTGCCAACCTTTAAGCCCCGCTGGTTGCAAGAACTCACAAAAATCAGCTGCTCTCATTTCCCCAGCCAATGGCTTTAGGGAAATGTTTTCGTTTTGTGTTCCTCTGTGTGCTCCTTTCTCCCTTGCTTTTCTCTGCAGTAATGGCTCCTTCTCCTCTGTAGCACCTGCAGTATGTTTCTTCCCTAAATCATGTCTCTGCACTTCTTACCTTCTTCATTGTGGCTTCTTCTCTCCCTTTAGTTGTGGAGTTTGTGCTGTCAGTCTTCAGGTCGATTTCTGGGGTATTTAGAATGATTTTATAGTTATCTAGTTGTGTTGGGGGGATGAGATGAACCTAGGGTCCTCCTACTCCACCACCATCTTAGCTCACACCTCTAAAACCACTTTCTTTTTTCATCCATAAGAAGCAGCTTCTTGGAACGTCTGGGTGACTTAGTCCGTTAAGCGGCTGCCTTCGGCTCAGGTCATGATCCCAGGGTCCTGGGATTGAGTCCCACATAGGGCTCTTGCCTACTTCTCTGCTTCTGCCTGCCACTCTGCCTGCTTGTACTCTCTCACTCTCTCTCTCTCTCTCTGACAAATAAATAAATAACTCTTTAAAAAAAAAAAAAAAGCTTCTCATTCATGGAAGTTTTATCATGAGATTGAAGTAATCCAGTCACATCCTCAGTCTCCACTTCTAATTCTAATTCTCTTGCTATTTCCATCACATCTGCAGTTATGGCCTCCACTGAGGTCCTGAACCCCTCATAGCCATCCATGAGGGTTGGAATCAACTTCTTCCAAGCTCCTGTTAATGTTGATATTTTGACCTCTGTTCATGAATCACAAATGTTCTTAATGACATCTAGAATAATTAATCTTTTCCAGATTTTCAATTTACTTCGTGCAGGTCCATCAGTGGAATCACTGTCTATGGCAGCTATTGCCTTATGAAATGTATTTCTTAAATAATAAGACTGGAAGTAGAAATTACTTGTTGATCAATGGCCTAAAAAATGGATGTTCTATTAGCAGGCATGAAAACAACATTAATCTCATTGTACATCTCCATTAGAGCTCTTGGGTTACCAGGTACAATGTCAATGAGCAATAATTTTTTGAGAAAAATCTTTTTTTTTTTCTGGGTAGTAGGTCTCAACAGTGGGCCTAAAATACTCAGTAGGCCATGCTATAAAAAGATGTGCTATCATCCAGACTTTGTTGTTCCATTTATAAAGCGGAGACAGAGTCCATTTAGCATAATTTTTAAGGACCCTAGGAATTTTAGAATGGTAAAAGAACACTGGCTTCAACTTGAAGTCACCATCTGCATTAGCCCTTAATGAGAGTCTGCCTGTATTTTGAAGCTTTGAAGCAGGTATTGATTTCTATCTCTGAAAGTCCTAGATGGCATCTTCTTCCAATATAAGGCTATATTGTCTACATTGAAAATCTGTTGTTCAGTGTAGCCATCTTCATTATTGTTTTAGCTAGATCTTCTAAGTACTTTGCTGCAGCTTCTATATCAGCACTTGCTGTTTCACCTTGCACTATTATGTGATGGAGATGGCTTCTTTCCTAAAATGTCATTAACCACTTCTAGCTATAGACTTTTCATCTGCAACTTCTTTACCTCTCTTAGCCTTCATAGAATTGAATAGAGTTAAGCCTTTGCTCTGAATTAGGCTTTGGCTTAAGGAAATGTTGAAGCTGGTTTGATCTTCTATCCAGTTTATTCAGAGTTTCTACATATTACCAGTAAAGCTGTTTTGCTGCCTTTTTTTTCTTTTTTAAATCATTTGCGTTCACTGGAGTAGCACTTTTTCTTTGCATTTACAACATGGCTAACTATTTGGTCAAAGAGGCTTGTCTTTTGGCCTATCTTGGCCTTTGACATGCCTTCCTCACTGAACTTAATCATTTCAAGCTATTGATTTAAAGTGAGAGAGCTGAGATTTTTGCTTTTGCTTAAACACTTGGGGGCCATTATAGGGTCATTAATTGCCCTAATTGCAGTGTTGTTGTATCTCAGGGAATAGGAATACCCAAGGAGAGGAAGAGAAATGGGGGAATAGCCTGTTGGTGGAGGAGTCAGAATTCACACAACATTTATTAATTAAGTTCACTCTCTTATTTGGGGGTGGTTTGTGCTACCCCAAAACAATTACAATAATAACATCAAAGCTCACTGGTCACAGATCACCATAACAAAGTAATATTAATGTAAAATTTAGGAATATTGCAAGAATTATCAAAATGTGACACAGAAACATGAAACAAGAAAATCCTTTTGGAAAAATGATGCTGATAGACTTGTTTGACACGTGGTTGCCAAAAATCTTCAAATTGTAAAATTAAAATATCTGCAAAGCACAACAAAATACCTATGACTTTGGGTATATATTTAGTGCTCTAAGATGAAATTTGTTTATGTCTTCATTTAATAAATATGCAGGGAGAATAATCAGTAAACTAAATAAAAAAGATATGCTACATATTTTGCTTAAATAATAAAAAACATTATTATACAATATAAGATAATAATTATATTCTGAACAGTCAGTAACATTCAATCTGACCAATAATAGATTTGAGAAATGGGTACTAGAATTCTTAGAATATATTTTTAAAATGATGTTAGAACATGTTCTAACATCATTCTAACCAGCGCAGTGAGGGGTGCCTGGGTGGCTCAGTTGTTAAGCGTCTGCCTTTGGCTCAGGTCATGATCTCATGGTCCTGGGATCAACTCCGCATCGGGCTCTCTGCTCAGCAGGGAGTCTGCTTCTCCCTCTCCCTCTGCCTGCTGCTCCCCGGCTCATGTTCTTTCTCTCTCTGTCAAATAAGTAAATAAAATCTTAAAAAAAAAAAAAAAAAAGGAAGAAGAAGAAGAAAGCACAATGACACACAACTATAAGGTTTCAAGGTAAAGAAGTCTAATTAGAAAATTCTATAAATATTTAGTAATATTTTGTTTCTCTGTAACAAGGAGAGCAAATTCATAATGACTAAAGTTTATATTTTATATCAGAAAAAAAAGACGTACATTTTGGATGGAAGTGGTTTTCTACATTTAACATACATCCTTTTTCTGTTATCTAGAAACTTGAGGTTCCTTATCTAAAGAATAACATTAAAATATAAATAACTAGAATTCGTCACTGAAAAAAATGAAGTATGATTTACACATTGAAGGGTTGATGGACAAGATCAACAAACAAGAGCCAAAACGGGAAAAGAAAAACTGGAGTGAAGTAACAAATCAGGGGCAATTTTTTAGGAAGATGGACAATATGAGCAGAAGGGAGTAAATGTTTATGGAAGTTTTGTAATTTAGCTTAGTATAACACATAATTCGTAGACAAATTGGTTTCAATACTTAAAGTTTCATAATGTCCTAATTTCTTTATATTGAAATCCTATTTCATTCTGTGTTTGCAAAATATTCCAACTTTTTAGGCACTGTTAATTCACTATGCTTTTATTTGTCTCTCTTCTTTACAATTTGGGCATTAGCATCTTCTATTTCCTCCACATTAACATATCCCTGGCTTCCTGCCATTTGCTTATTATCACCTGCATTGGAGAAAACCAAAAAATAAATAAATAATAAGAAAAAATATACATTAGTCACTTATTTTAAATCTTAACCATACTGCTGGTACTTTAAATAAGAAAAATAGTTTAAAAATATAGACTAATAAAGCTTCAGAATTTTCTGTGAAATTTAACTACCCAGACAATGACATTTTAGCAAACATCTTCTAGGAGGGCGAATGCAATTTAAAAAGGATGGCTATCTTTAAGTTTCTTGTCAACAAATGAAGGAATATTTGCTAATATTATTTTTTCCTACTGAGACTATTAAAAACCACGAAGAAACTGAGATCTTGAGGAAATACAATACTTATATCTAGAATATAACTTTAAAAATTATTCAATGAATTAAATTTTAATATTCCTAACAGTTTATTTCTAAGGTTTGAGTTTTGTCTATATTGGGATGACTATATATATAATATATAGTTATACGTATATATAATGTATATAATGCATAGTAAATATCAAATATGTTTATATAATTATATATAACATAATTGGCGTTTGTATATCTAAAATTAAGGTATAGTAATTTGATGTCTATCATCTAAAATCAGGAATAAAAGAGACAGTTAATTCCTATCCTGAGAAAATAATGGGTAGAGAGTGGAATGTGCTAATGGAGAATATGAGCGTAAGTACCTAATATATAAAGTTTTATTGTTGGTCTAGAAAAGACAAAGAACCGTCCTGCCTACATTTAAAGGCAGAATCTATTAGAGATCTTCAAACTTCGTTCTTTCATGAACCAGAAAGGTTGCCAATATTTTCATTTTCTAAGAAAGGCCATTATAAATAACAATAAAAATGGTAACTCTGATTATCTCTGGAAATGATAGTGAATTTAAAGGATATAGAAGAGATATATATTCACTTTTTATTATATATTCTTAAATATTACTTATTTTACAAGAGCTTATAACCCTTTTGCATAAAAATATTAAAAATGAAGCAACTATCAAGTATCATATTTACTTATCTGAAATTGATAGGGTATTAATATCTCTGTGCCTAAATGACATAATCACTTAACAGAATTCTATAAAGTGAAATAATTTAGAAATAAAAACTCATTATATTGTCTTTATTATTTTTCTATGGGCCCATTAATAACAACCATAATGATGACAATGATAGCTTATAGTTAAAAGCACATATTGTATGCTAAACACTGTTTAAGAGACATACACATGTGTGTATACCGATTTATTTAATCCTCAAGAAAAAAATAAAAACTAAAATAGAAACTATAATACAGGTAGTATTTAATTATCCCGTCGAACAGAGGAGAAACCTAAGGTTTGAAGGGATTTATAATTTACCCAAGATCTCACAATTACATAAATGAGACAGGATTAAATAGGCGGTTTTACTGAGTGGCCTCCGTCCTTAATATTGTATGTATGTAAGGTGTTGGCACAAAACTCTAAATTGCTAGAGGGAGGAATCTGTGAAACTAGTGAAGGCAAAGATAGTGCACACACAAATTTTGAAAATTCTTGGGGAAAAATTCCAACAGTAAGGTTGGTTTTGAAAGAAATGTGGTTACACTCATACTGGATCTCAAGAGAAGGATGCCTAACAAATGTTAGGCCTGTTGTATTTCCCTGTGCTTTAAGTTAGTAAATAATCAAAAATATACTTTTTCCAGTAATTTATTTTTTCCTCAATTTTATATCACTGTTGCAAATAGATATACTTCAAGCATACTGTTGTTATCAAATGACATTATGGGTGAACACAGCAACTCAATATTTTGATATGTTAGTTGCCTTGAATACATTTCAAGTCGATATATTTTTAATGATATTCTAGCAATAAATATACATTTAGATATATGCACATATATTCATATGTGATATAGTTTCTAGTGGGTGTCTGGTAAATTTAACATTGTGATAAATTGGTATACACATATTAATTAAAACTTTTAACAATAATAGCAATATTTAATAATAATGAGATATTTTGAACTTATTATTATTGATCCAACTATTTTGTTACATATATCGAGTCCTAAATTAGAAACAATTTTATATTCAATTTTTAATATTTTGGTTTTAAATATATTTTCAGTATAGTTTTTAAAAATTTATTAACATCCAGAGTTTCCATACCCTGAAGTATGATTTCAGTCATGGATTATTGGACATCATGGGATTCTCTGAATATGTGAGAGAAGGATAAAGACTAGTTCAAAAAATCACTGCAGTTTTTTTTTTGTTTTTTCTAATTTTGTAGTGAATGTTTTGTCTGTTTGGCTCTGTAAGAGCACCATCTGGTGGCACCCAAGACTTTCAAAATAACATGTAGACATCATTGTTGCCAATGAGTTTGTGGTGGAGAACAGAAAACTTGTTAGAATGTAGATTTATATCTTCTAGATTTGTTTTGTTCTAAGTTCAACAAGGCAGTTATTTATTATTTTGAGTGAATGATCCATACATGAAGTCAAGTTCCATTAATGAAGTACATAAAAGATAGACTGTTTTCTGTGGAAACAGAAGAAAAAAATACCTTTTCTTGATTACTGATTATTAGAAGTTTACAATGACTAGGGCTTAACCACAGGGAAATCAACTTGCTTCAAATTGAAATGTGTGTATCCCTGCTAAGACTATGTTTAGGAGCAGAGAAGCTATTAAAAATCAGACAAGGTTCACTGCCAAATATTCTGCTTATTCCAGTCCTTTGTAGTTGCAAGATATGTAATAATTGTAATAAACTTTTTACTGAAAATACTGCTAAATGTTAGGATTATTTTAACTGAACTTTTGAAACATCTGTTACATTCAGTCTTGTCAGTACAATTCCCATGTAACAAAATTTTTAGAATAGTGAATGGCTGACTAGCTTGTAACAAGATATAGTTCCAATAGAATATGATTTCAATTTTAACAAAAATACTATCCAATATTTTACTAATATCTTTCTTACAAAAATAAAATTTTCTAGAGAAACAAATATAGTTTGTAATACCTAGAGAAAAATAATAATATAAACGTTGTCTAAGTGGACAATTATTATTTATGAGTTATGAATACAAGGAACCAATTTTAGTAAGCCTTAATCTTTTTCTGTTATTAAAATAAAGTATACATAAGTATTTCTTCTCTTTTGGTTAAAGATGTACTTGTTCTCCTATATCAAGTGAAGAATTAAGGTTTATTTATATAAATACATTTTGTAAATTTTGAGGTCAACAAATCTCTTAACACATCCTTTAGAATTTAAAATATTATAAATTGATACTAATTTTTACTCTTTTTATTGACAAATTTAAAAATGACCAAAAAAGGGCCAGTGGTAAAGAATTTAAGTTCTGAAATCAGGCTATCTGGGTTTGAATCATGGCTATGCTCCTTTCTAGCCATATGCTCTTGAACAAATTACTGACTAGTTTCCTTACTTACAAAATGGAGATAAAAGCTTCAATTTCCCATGGTTGTAATAAGAATTAAATGATTTAATACAGATAAAGAGCTTAGAATAGTGCCTACTTTTATCAAAGCATTAAATAAATAATAGTATCTACTGAAATGTTTTCATAAGAGGTATTCATTTGACTCTACTTTGTAATTGCCTATGGAAGTATATTAATATTCTTTTTGTCTCTTGACGCAATGTAAAAGTGACTTTATGCAGTGTAAAATATATTTCTGTGGCAGAATTTCCTAACCAATGCTGAAAATGAGTTCTATGTTCCTTGGCCATTGGTGATCAAAGTCCCTGAGTTTGTTTCCATTGTCTGTGAGCACCCCTCTTTTTTCCTAGGTCTTCTCTGTGTAATGACATGAAAAGGTTTTGGAAACAGTATTCTAAGTTGATGGTGTGAAGCAATCATACATATTTCAGTAATTTATCATGTTGTTAGAAAGACTTAGGTTTTATAATTCATCATAAGAAAACCCAAACAAATTCCAAATTACAGATTTTAAATGAATAGTTTGTATACACAAATGCATGGAATTTTAATGAGTATCTCTATTTGCCTCATTGAAAGATCGAAAACCACTGTCAATTTCCTTTACTAATAGTTGGTCTTTCATAACACTAAGTTATTAGAATTCTAGATTTTGTCATAAAATGTGCTCTTCTTCATAGGCATCAACATCTTTTACCTGTTTATAAAAATGTGTCTGTTTTCATTCTGTGTTTTTTTAAAACAACTTCACAGTGTTTGACTCACTATTGATTTTTTCCAGATATCATCTCACTCAAATACACTTTTAGGTATTACATTTTGGGTATGGCCTACCAAATCAAAACAGCAATTTATGTATCAAGTAAATTAAGATTGCACCATGAAACCAATTCAGAAAAATAAAAATTGAAAGGATAATGTGAATATGTTCACTATTTTGATATGAATGTGTATAGTCTAAGCCAGAGCTAAAAAATTTTACTTCGAAAATAACGGGTTAATGGGAAAAACAACTTTGTGCCAAATTGATTGCGCGTGTTAAGATTTGGATATAACCAAATAATTTAGCAGATTCCATGTTCTTCCTTCTGATTTTTGCATATATGTATTCATTACCTAAGGATAATACTGTTTAAATAGGAATAAAATTTTATAGAGCAAGAGATTACAGAAATGAGTTGTGTACAAATAAAGCACAAATAAACTAAGGTTATCTAAAAGTATAATGAACTGTTGATTAATAATACATTAGCAGTTAACACAAAAATCAAATTAGTCATCCAAAGAAGTTTGCATATATATGTTTCCCTTGTCATTGATGGGGCTGTAATAGTTTTTAAAGCAAGTATGCCTGTATGATGAGTTCATTTGGTATTCAGTGTAATAGCACAGATAATAATGAAGTCATTTGGCTTCCATTATATAAACATTAGATAATGGATACCTATATTAAAATGCAACTCTTACGTTTGTGCTTATTTTTGTCTTCATTTGTAAACAGTACTAAATCTTTAAAGTTGAGCTTTTATGCAGATTGTTGACATTTATAACTCTGGATCTCGAGTGAATTTTATGGACAAAAACATTCCATTATACTGTTTTACACTCCAAGATAAACAGCAGTTGGATTTGTTAAAAAGGGTGCTCTTATACTATTACCAGTTGTCTAATCTAATTCTCCCCCTTTCACTTTTTGTTGGTCTCTTTAATAGAAGCAAACATTCATGAAAACATCTTGACAAAATATACCGTTATATAATATATTTGAAATGTTTGATTTTGTTTTTTTATTTCTTGGGTTTTTGTTTGTTGTTTCTTTTGTTGAATCCTTTTTTTTTTTCATTCAAACATCATTAAACAAAAACAAAGTAAAAATTATATTTTAAAATTGTAATAAGAATTTTCCTTTCCAAAGGCTGCTACATATAGCTAGAGGATAATGATTTAAAATGACAAGTACTTTCAGCTTCTTTTCTTTCTGTTGAATGGATATTATTTATTTCTGCCACATGAAACAGCAAAAACTCTTTTGAGAGAGGAGGGATTACACTTATTATACTTCTGCATGTTTGTGTTTCTAAGAAATTGCCCATTTCAGAGTTTTGGAAGCACCATATATGCTGATTTTCTAATTAAAAAAGCAGACACATCAAGCATATTAAAATTTTTGGTATATTTTATATATCTTCAAAATTTTTTTGTAAATCCTCATTGTTCTGTATGTACATTATAACATACAGCTAAAAGGAAAGTAGATAATTATAATTGTATACTAAGTAATTATAATTTTGGAATAAAAATTGTACAATTTATATTATCCTCCATTTTTCATGGCCTGTTACAGAGAATTCCAAAATAGGTCTTACTTAAATTACAGAGAGGATAGGAGGTTTAGATAAACTCTTCTTCTAAAAATGCTTTCTCTGCATCATGAGAAAACCCAAGTATGATACAGCCTTCAACGTTGGTAAGAATGAAAGTAAAGAGATTGTAGAAAGAGCTTACACTTAATGAATAGAATTGGTAAGCCTTCCTGTATTTGATTAAACTCTTCTTCCTTCTCTGAAACCATTCACTGTAAGCCTATTCTTTTAAGTCTCAGATTTGAAAAGGAAGTACATACCCTCTAGCTCTCCTTGGGTTAGATGCTTCTCAGACAGATTTTCTAATCTCCGTCTGCATTTAAAATAATGTGATAGATTGTTTTGTTTTAAGAGTACAAAAAGAAAAAAAAAAAGAGAGAAGGAGAGAGCAAGAGAGAAAGAAAAGAAAAAAAAGCCATCCAGGCTCACTAACACAGGTAATTGGAAAAGAGAATTGTATTTTAATTGCTATTTCAGATAATGGTGGATATTCTTTGGTCAGAAAAATTCAACAATGGTAGTTTCTTAAAGATCATCTGCAGGGTGGAATCTGAAAACATACCAACGAAGTTTTCAGAAGCTGCTATATGAAGCTCCATTGGCCCATCTTGCATTTTTAAATGGATATTTTATCTATACATGATATCATCATATAAGACTTTGGTCATTTAGAAAATAAAGAAAATATAGGTTTGCTGAATTATACAAGTATTCAAAATAATGATCATTTCATTATAAAAATAAAAAATTCTTATTTATTAATATCACAAACAGTTCCATCAAAAAAGCCTTTAAGTATTGGGGTGCTCTCAAGCTCAAGGTGGCAGATATAAGTTTCCAAAATTACAATTTTCATTTGAATGGTTGAATAATATTATTGGTAACAAATATCATCAGTTTTTTTTTTTAAGTGTCAGCCTTACTTAGCTTATTTTTTAGAAAATATCTACCAAATACCCATGTATGAATAACTGTAGTTTATCTATCAATTGTCATTTCACATGAAGATGGTTTAAAAAAAAAAAAGGCATGCAAGCATTTTTCTTCATAACCATCATATTTAAGTATATAGCAGATACGCTTTATGCATACTTCTCATTTTATAACACAGAATATTAAAAAGACATTTACTCACATGGTCAGTTTTACTCCTCTTACTCCAAAGTTTTACTCCTTCATCAAGGACGTTCTTAAGTGAAACTAGCTTTTTAGGGGCACCTGGGTGGCTCAGTCAGTTAAGCGTCTGCCTTCAGCTCAGTTCATGATCTCAGGATTCTGGAATTGAGCCCCATGTCAGGCTCTCTGCTCAGCGGGAAGTCTTCTGCCTCTCACTCTCCTTCTGTGCTTTCTCTGTCTCTTTCTCTCAAATAAATAAATAATATCTTTAAAAAAAAAGAAACTAGGTTTTTGTTTTGTGTTTTCTTACTATAAATATGTGGCAGTGTAAAATCAAAATCATCCAGGTAAACTTAACATCATGCATTGATAAAGACACAGTATCACTTCTATGACATTCTCACTAAAAATTCATAAGCTAAATTGAATCATGGGTAAACTTAAGGCAAACCCAAATTGACGATCATTCTGCAAAATAGTTGTTCTATTCAAGAGTTGAAGTAAAAGGCAAAAATTGAGGATCTGATTCAATAAAAAGTAGACTGAAGAACATGACAACTAAATGCAAATGTTACTCTGTTTTGGAATCTGGACCAGGAAAATGTTTCTTTTCATTTATAGGAGTTAAAAAAAACCAAAAAATACAAAAAAGGAAAATTCTGTTGTACATTTGGGGTAACTCCACATATTGCAATCAAATATTTTATCATAATTTACTTAAAAATACAAGTATTAGGTTATCAAAGCATAATAGATTCTAATAACTTATAAAACATAAGAGTAGGACAAAAACCCAAACATCTCCGAAGAATGGCTAGCATCTTAAAGCATTAAACTAATAATATATACTTGAGATTTTTTATTAATTTCTAAATTAACTCTTTCTTGAAATATAAAAATAAAGGACAGCCTTGGGGAGTCATATAGTTGGTGTGGCTGACTGTATTGTGTCTATTTGTTGATGCAGTGGAACAAATAGCAATCATGAGAGCCACAGCATGGAAGATCGCTGAAAATAAGGCTGAACTGTTTATAAAGATACCCCGCCATCCTCTGGTCCCCATTCTCTACCATTCTCTCAGTTTTTTTTTTTTAACACCACTATATTTTGATTGTTGGAACAAGATTTAATACCATTGTTTCACTATGATGTTTATTATCTTTGCTGATATTGACACCATAGTCTGTGTAGTCAGCATTTGTCTTTCAATTTTTCCCTGAGGCTCTGGGTTTCCTAGTATATAGCTAAAGTGATCTGGAAAACCCAGAAGTAGTTTTTAGACACATTATTTACCCTTAGGAGCAAACAATACCACCACCAACAACAATAAAAATGGTTTCTTTATAAATTTCATCTGTTCTCTCCTACCAGAATGGGAAATTCAAAGATGTCAGTCCTCTTATATTCTCTAATTTAGGTGCTAGTCTTTTGCATATGTAGGGTTGATTTTGTCTTTTGTTTTTCAGTTGGGTTTATATATAATTTCCATTTAAATTCCATTTCTCAGAGACTCTAAGCCATCACCTATATGATTGATAGATATCAACAATAGTTATTTGTCTATATCTTCCAATGGGTGTCCTGTGTGTTCTCATAACTATAGTCTTTACCTCTCCCATGATCTTACAGTTCTTGCCCTGGCTTACTTTGGTGCTTATTGTCCAAGAAAACTATTGAAGTAGTATCTACCTCTGTTACTGTTAGAAATTTTCTTTGTGAGATTGCCAGTGCATGTGCCAGGGCTTCAGGTTTTCCCAAAGTGGTCTTGGATTCTTTATCCACATTTGGAAAATAGCTCATTTCACAGGTCTAAGCCACAGATAATCAGCTGGACCTTGAAACAGTATTGCCTGCTTCTTGAATCTCCATATATCTGGCAAGGAAATCTTTAGGTGTTAGAAACAATACCCAAAATCCAACAAATTATTTGTCTCATTGGAATGGAAAATAATTCAATTGAGTCCTATCTCCATGTTTTCCTTCATCAATTACTCCCATTCCAAAACCAACAAACCCAAACAAACAAAAATCTCTTGACCAAAACAATAATGAGCTTTAAGACACAATTTAACCTCTTTCACACAAAGCAATTTTCATTTACAAAATATATATAATAAATAACATCAGCATTTAGAGTTAAAGTTGATTCTATAGCTTTCCAAAAAATGTTTTAAAGTTGGGTAACTGAAGTTCTACTGGTGAATTTTCTTAAACAAAAATATTTTTTGTTCCAAAGGTCAAGTTAATCTTTACCTCTACATACCTGAAGTTACTTGTATTTTTACTTTCATCTTATTTTATATTTTAAAGTTTTAAAAATGATAGGGTTTAGGATCAGCCAGAACACAGGTTTGGAAAGTTGACCCACTTTCTTTTGGTCATCATGATTCCCCTTGGTCACAGACTAGAAGAAGATTTAATCCTGACTTTCTATTTACAAATGATCTAGATATCTGATGTGACACTCAGTAAGTAATATGTTCCAAGGTATTATGCCTTTCCTCTTTCACCATAAATAGTCCGTGGTTCTTCTACAAATGTAGATGTGTATGAATCTTGTCAGAGCCTTCCATAAATTGCCTCAGGCCTATGTAATTGACAGTAATGACAGTTATTTATAACCATTGTTTCTGTAACTGTGCTTTTGGTTTAATGTGCCTCTTAAGCCATTGTACTGAATGTGTAGAAGACATTTTCCAGGCATTTAATTCAAAACATGCATCTCCAAATTTTGAAGTATTACTAAATTTGTGTCATCTGTGGTACATTTTTCCAGTGATGATCAAGGCAATAGAAGACAGTGTTTAGGGGGACTAGAAAGCTACTAGTAATAACAGAAGGCAGGTCTGTGTGGTCAAATGCCAAAATGTAAAGGCAGAAAGGTGTTGTGTACTATTCAAAAAATTGATTGGTCTACTGATCACTACATGTCCCAAGTCTGGTGAATCATATGATTTTCTTATCATATTAAAACAAGAAAGACATAAATAGAAGATAAGGTAAAAATAAAGATAAAGCATGTTGAATAGGCTATGAAGGGAACTCACCAATTTACTCATTTAAGGAAAAAAAAGGAAAAATCAATACATAAAGTAGAATGTATCAATATTTTAAAGGAATATCTATACATGGAAGAAACAAACCAAACCAAACCAAACTCAGCAGTTACCCATCTCTAATACAATGCACATTGGAAGCCAAGTTGCTTAAGGGGATGGAAATCAGATTAATCTGGGCTCATATTTGGCCCTGTTGGATACAAAATGTGATTTCTGGAGAGACCTTCAACTTCTCTGATCTTTTGATCCTCAAAGTTCTTAGAATCTCCTTCACAGCAATATAAGGAGGAATGAAATGAGAATTACATATAAAAGTGCCTGGCACAGAGTTGGTGGCAAGTAATGGGTTATTATCAGTAGTAGTAGGAACAGTATCACAAGGTCAGAAAAAAGTCATAATGCCCTCTTCAGCTCTAAACTCGTTTTTTTTTTTTTTTTACAATGCTTTCCACTTGATAGGCCCAGTGCAAGATGGTCATACCCAGAGACTCTTAAATTTTAATCACTGCTGACGAATTATATAGTGCAGGAGCTGCTCTGAAGGCAGCTTTTGGAATGGAGACTAAACTTTCACTAGTGGTTGGAAGTGGATAAATTAATTTATCTTTTCATCTCGGGTGAGCCCTTGGAGGAAATCATTATCATAAAACATTGTAAATCTATAGACTTGGCAGCTTTTGCCCTGCAGAGTCTCGGGACTTGAGTAAATATGGAGATTTAGAGATTTACTGTCTTTTTCTTTGAAGAGGTTATTTCCCTTGGTAGGGAAAGATGGACATGGCAATAGGAAAAAAATTTCTTGTTTTAACTTTGAACCTGACCAGCTTTGAAATACATATATCTTTTTACCAGGATAGCTTTCACAGCTGCAAAGCCATTTTTATTAAATTACAATATTAAACTTTAGAGCAAAGATGAGCTGGGGGAAAGATCTTACTCAATATATGCACCTATCAAGACTCAACATTAAAGGCTGTGAACCATTACCAACGTTTCCTCTGAGGTCTGGTGAGACAGAGAAACATCATTAGTATACATTGTCAGGCCAGGAAATGGAAAATGGAAAATAAAAGTAGCCAATCAGTCTAAAAGTCAAAAGTTGCATTTGTTTATAACAAAGTTTTAAAGAAAATGTTTAAGTAGATTCTTACAATAATTATCAGAGTCTTTATCTCAATTTTTCCTGAGATACACATAATTAAAGCCATTACCTATTCTTTAGATATAATAGGTATCGTTTAATTGAATAAAATCATTTTAGAAAGCCTCCTGAAGAACGTCAAAAGGGGGGCATTCTTTAACAGAGAATGAAGTTAAGAAATTTTCCACCTGGAATCAGTTCTGCATGACAGCACATAATAATGAAATAGGATTCAAGCACAGTGGTATCTTGTACATAGAACAAAAGAAATGAAGGAAAATAACTGTTACACGGTATATGTTGACTACTCTGAAATGGAAGAACTTGTGGCATAGAATAAGTTGGATTGTTTGTGTTTTTGTGTGTGAGAGAGAGAGGCTGAAAGAAAATGAGAGGGAACGTATGTATGTGCCATCATGATCCAAACTTTCCAACCTAATTACTGTTGAGCAGCCAGAGGCTGAGCCTTCTTCCTGTGTGAAGAGAACCCTCCTCATTCTTGTGTGTCCCTTTTCATAATACCATTGAAAACAGTAGGGCAGAGAATTGGTTTAAAAGTGTATTAAAATTATTTTCCTCTGAATATGACAACAGAGTGCTAGTCAAAAGCATAGGGAACTTTAAAAAAAGAGCGTATCTGAACATCAAGTAGATAAACCATGTTCTACATATCCAGTAGCCAACAATATCTAGTGACAGGCCTCAAGAACATAGATCAGATACGTATTTTGTGCTTCCTAGAATATCTGGTATCTACAATACTCCAAGAAGAAAAAAATTGAACTATTTATAATTAATAGATTTTTCCAAAATGAAAGAGTCTCCTTAGGAAATGTTTTCAATATTTAGAATGAATACAACCTACATTAGTTTCTTACAACTCTTAGATAATTGGTATAACAAAAAAGTAAACATAAGAAATATATATTCTCAACAAGGAATTCTTAACACCAAATTGTAAAATAGGTAATTTATTTTTTACTATAATCTCCAAGCATACATCTCAGTTAGGCATTAAGAACCCAAAGGTGGAATATCTTGGGCCAACTGCCATCATTTCTGGACTTTATCAACTAAAGTTGCCTTTGTTAACTGACTTTGAAAAGAGCTTGTAGATTGCAGTATGGGGCCAGAAAGTAAAACTCTTAATAAAATAATTAACAATTTATTAGTAGTTTTCCTCTTCTAGGATTCTTTTTAAGTCTATATTTTTGTGTTTGTTTTGTGTTTGTTTGTTTATGGGTTGAAAGCTTTGAAAGATACTTAGGCTAGCTAGTATCTGGAAATGTGTCAGGAATTCATACCTCTCTGGTTGCCTAAGGGGAGTAGGAATTAGGGAGATAGTAAGGTATTGAAATTCTATATTAATCTTTGCATTATTTGACTACATGTAATGATTTATAATACATGCTCAGGAAAAGCATTAATACTACTAAATTGTCCAAGTCCTAACCTAAGGGTTTTCAACCACTATTTTAAGTATCAGAAGTCTCTTCTGTCTTCTGTTTCTCCTTATATCTTTTCTTTTGCTCCTTCTTGTATATTTTCTCCTTTTTCTTTTGTCATTGATTAAATGAACCCTTACTTGAAACTATTATATGCATCAGCAGAAAGAAACGAAGCCAGCAAGATCAAAACACAGACGAGGACAGGAAATCAGATCTTACGTAACCACCATTAACAATCGATTCTTTTATTCCCATCTGTAGGATATACCCAGGCTATATAAACAACCATAGAATTTCGAAGAATTCTATTTGAAAACTGTATCCTTAACTAAAAGAAAAAAATGCAGTAATGGTCAAATTTCATTTACTACTTTAGAATTTCACTTTCTTACCTTACACCTATAAGATAGTTATTATAGCAATGAAGTTGTCTTCCTACAAATTCAAATAATTCCACTAAGCCAATAATAACTTCTTCCTACTCCATCTTTATTTCTGAAATTCTAATCTGTCTTGACTTTTGAAGCTAAATGTTTAATATTAGCTTCTTGGTGACCATAAGATGTAACTTGAATTACTAAGTAATGTTGTTCAAAATCTTACAGTTCTCAGGGCGCCTGGGTGGTTCAGTGGGTTAAAGCCTCTGCCTTCAGCTCAGGTCATGATCTCAGGGTCCTGGGATCGAGCCCCGCATTGGGCTCTCTGCTCAGCAGGGAGCCTGCTTCCCCTTCTCTCTCTGCCTGCCTCTCTGCCTACTTGTGATCTCTCTATCTCTGTCAAATAAATAAAGTCTTAAAAAAAAAACTTACAGTTCTCACGTTACTTTCCCCAGTTAATAAAAAATACTTTGAAAATAATTTTCTAATATTTTGGTAAGCAGACTTATTTATTGGATTATCAGATAATGTGCTTGTTTTTAAAAAATAAATACACTGCCCAAATATGAGGCAGCAAACATTGAAATGGTGATAATGCGTCCATGTATTTTGCTCTTCTCCTTTCAAATTAGGTCTTTTTATCTATGTTCATAAGTGTAGCAGAGTAAATCAGTTCTAAGTTATGAAAAACCAGTATGAAATTGATGTACATTTTATCATTCTATCAAATGGTGATTTTGATTATCAATTTCTAATTGGTTTTATTTTTAAACACTTGAGAGCCTTCCTGACATCTAGCATCTTAAATAATAAAAATTAAAATTAACAGAAAAATCAAGTATTTATAAATACTCTAATACTACATGCAAATAGATTAGTGAAGATATCACATCCAGAGTAAAAATATAAGAATCTATAAAAAAGGTTAAAAGCAAGTAAAAATATATTATGAATAAAATTACTGAAATATTATATATATATATTTATTTTGCTAAAACATTTCTTTAAATAGGTCTGGAAAGACATGGAAGGAATCCCCTAGAAAATCATTCAAATATGCAAAGGTAAAATGTCAAAAATCTCAAGATACATGATCTGTCTAAGAGGTCAATAGCTGATGCATAAAAGTCCCTGAAAAGAGAAGAATAAACTTGGGCCAACATTAATCAAAAATAGTAAAAAAAAAAATTTCTCAGAGCTAAAGACATAAGTACCCAAATTAAAAGATTCCACCAAGGGCCTAGAAGAACGAATAAAAATAGTCATACTTGGATTCCTTATTATGAAACTTTGGAGTACTTTGGCTTCTAATGAGAAACAGAAGCAATAAAAAAGGTTCATCCTCCCTTCAGTTTTATTAGCTGTACAGTGTACTGACAAGAATGTTATAAGTCCATCAAAATCATGAAAAAGAAGCTATTTTCAATCAAGGGTTTTATTAATCATTCATGATAATAATATATAGATAGTTATAGCTATGCAGGGATTTGGTAAGTTTGCCTTCTACAGATGTCTACTAAATGATATAAAAACTCACTCCAACAAAATTAGACACATGCTAAGAAAAAGCAAGTTATATCTTTTTTTTTTAATATTTTTTAATTTTTTTTTATTTTAAAGATTTTATTTATTTATTTGACAGAGAGATCACGAGTAGACAGAGGCAGGCAGAGAGAGAGGGGGAAGCAGGGTCCCTGCTGAGCAGAGAGCCTGATGCGGGACTCAATCCCAGGACCCTGAAATCATGACCTGAGCTGAAGGCAGAGGCTTTAACCCACTGAGCCACCCAGGCACCCAGCAAGATACATCTTTAAGGAGGCAGTGGTTCCATCTCTGATAAACAGTGAAGGAAAGTTCCACTATTATTGATATCATCAAGAGTAAGAAAAAAATAGATTTACATGGAACCAGAGAAATCTAATCTGTGGAAGAGAAGTTTTTTAAGAATACAGAGATTAAATTAGAGAATAAAAAGTTCGAGAACTGGGAAAGATATAAGAAAGGTTGACGTACTAAGAGTCTTATTTTACAAACTAGGGGCTTGTTATTGAAAATTGAGGTTTAGATAAATCTATGCTTTAGTGTATTATTTAAAACCACACAAAATATGCCAGAGAAGAACTGAATAAGAGCAACACTAATATAAATATAATTGTCAGGCAGAGAAAAGAGCGGATAAGATCAATGAGTTATATATTATCATTTAGAAAATCAAAAAGTATCACCTGAGATATTTAAAACACCAATTACCTAGCTAACTAAAACAGATTTGAGGAGATACATACGTGCGTATATAATTTATGTTGCTTTGATACTGTAGTGAACTTATACTGTAATACAGATAATAAGCAAAAATGTTAAAGATACATGATGAATGCAAAAAGCACTTAGTAAAATAAACTAAGTAAACACCAGATTTTTTTTTCTTTTTAAGTGGTTGTGAAGCAAGGCCTGAGTGAGGAATGCTGGGAGAAAGAAAATGGGGGCTGCAATTCCTGCTACTGTTTGGTGACGTGATGAAAGTGAGAAAGGTAAGTAAAAGAATAAATGTCTAACGTTTGCTCAGGAGAACATTGTTCTTTGGGGCAAAGAGCTGAAATACAACTGTCTTGATTATACTTTTTTTTAACAAAAATATACAATTTAGGCACTTTTCACTGGCAAATGCAAGCTGATTCATTATAGCCAGTTTTATATTCAGATAGTGAGTTTTGAATAAAATATCTGTGAGTCATCTTAGTGAATATTAACATAATGAGAATTCGAATGACAAGGCACATCTGCATTAATTTAAAAATATTTATGAACTCACATATGCATTTTTTGCCTTTTGACTCTAATGCGATAGGGATTTATTTTCCTCTAATGTGTGGATCATGGGTCTATATTTCCTTTGTTGTGTATTAAATTATTATATGTAAAATTTTTATTTCTGGAACACGGGGTTATTTCCAGTATCTAGATGTAGCCTATGTATCCTGTTTTAATCATTGTTTTTTAGAAAATATTGTATGACCTGGTAGATGTTGACATTCTTTTCCTCATTATTTATTATTATTTTAGCTGTTATTTAATGTTTTCACTTAAACTAAAACTGAATTTAGAATCAGTTTATCAGATTCTATAAAATGTCTTATAACACTTATTTATGATCATATCAAACACCTCTGCATTTTAAACACTCAAATAAATCAGTAAGTATACATTGTCTTTCCCCACCCATATCACTAATGATAGTCTGTATATGTGAAAAAAACTATCACAATGAAATTTTTGTTTAGGTTTTATAAATTATTAATGTATATTAGTGTATATTTATTAGTCTTTATAAACTATTATTTCATTTAAAAATAACCAAAGTAATTTGTATGAGGGAGAAGAAATTAAGTATTTAGCTCAATACCTGACATGGAACACAAGTTCTAGATATATTTCTGTTTACTGAAACATATATTTCTGTTTACTGATTTCTGTTACTATGTAATGAATAATGATGGACTGATATTTATTATGTTCTATATGTTGCTAAATAATACACTGATGTAAATAAGATCTTAGAGGACCCTTCTACAAGCAAATAAGATTTTTCATGAAAAAAGCTTTCAGTGAAATTCATATTAATTGCAAGTGCTTAAGGCCTTCCATTAGGCAATAGTTTGATGGTCTCATTTGAAACACCATAAATTCCTTAAAGAAATAAGTATATATTTATGGTAAAATTATAATTTGCCATGATTTGTATTTTCAGAAGTTACTTTTTCTCTAATGATTCCAGATTTGTGAGATATTCTAGTATTTGTAGTTTGTGCATTGCCTTTAACATACAAATGGTGTTGCTGAAATTAAGATAATTCATTAATTTTTAGGAAGGTTAAACATTCATTTGCTGGCTATAAAAATCTTTTTATAGTATCAAGCATTAACTGTATTATATGTCTTAAAATACATCACAACTCTAAGAAAATTGTCAAGCTGATTCACTTTTAATTAATATGGTCTGAATTAAATTTATCTTGGTGAAACTTCATTCCCCTGATGATTTGGCCTAACTTTTATTTTTAAGTTGGATTATCTCTACTTCTTACATGATTATACCTACCTTTGTACTTCTTGGAACCTGAAAATGTTTTCTTCGTAATCATTAATTCAGCCAATGTTCACCTTTCTGAAACAATAGTATTTCATTAGCCTTCTCAAGAAGCACTCCAAAGAGTTTTCTGTTCTAATTGAAATATACATTTTGTTTCTTTTCATTGCTAACATCTTTCCCCCCATTTCTGGTGATGTTAAATGCTATTTATGATTTTTGTTTCAAAATTAATTTTGAAAAAATTAATTAACTCCTCCCTAAATTGTTTTTCTTTTCCATTAATATAACAAGACATGTTAACAGTACTCTCTAAGAATTGTTTTAACAATATATGACTTACTGCATTGATTTACCATGATTATTCATGTGGTTAGTCACTTTTGAATTCTTCTCTCTGGCATCTCTGATAAGCTTCTTACAGAACACAGTGTTTTCCTTTTCTGGATGTGAGACTTATAATTAAAACCTATTTATTTATCTGGTTACATTTAAGGTTATTCAAGGAAGCATGTCGGTTATTATTTTGGAATATGCTTAAAGTAAAATTTAAAATATTTGCTGATAGTGTTAATTTCTGCCTTTTAAATGAAACATTCCTTGTAGTAAAGTTTGCAAAATACCACCTTTACTGCTACTGATTTAGGTAAGTCTCAATAATTTTTGTCATAGGGGCTCTGGGTGGCTCAGTGGGTTAAGCCTCTGCCTTCAGCTCAGGTCATGGTCTCAGGGTCCTGGAATCGAGCCCCCGCATAGGGCTCTCTGCTCAGCAGGGAGCCTGCTTCCCCCTCTCTCTCTGCCTGCCTCTCTGCCTACTTGTGATCTCTCTCTCACTGTCAAATAAATAAATAAAACATTTGAAAAAAAAATAGTAATTTTGTCATAGATGTAATCCTCCCTGCAGGCAGGAGCAATTCCCCTTTTCCATATATTGTATTTTCAGGCCATTAAAATACTATTTAGTATGCCAAAGTAGTAATCTATTGAATGACACCCCAGTGGCTCAGAAGTGCTAATGTAGATTCCAAAAGTTCCATTGAGTAACATGTACACTGGATTGAGAAAATCTTTTTCCAGAGATACCTAAAATAAAACAAACCCACGTGAAATAATATATATTTCTTAATACCCTTAATTTTCTTGTGTCTAAAATCCCATCCTCAGGCTAAAGCTCTTTGAAAGCAATTCAGCAAGTTATTATGTACATTATATATTAGTATTTATAATTATCTAATAGTACTTAAAAATCTTTAAAAATGTATACCAAGGTTCTTACTTGTGAAATCAATTCAAATTGATTTTAGAGTGAGCAGAGTTCCTAGATTAAAAACAAGTTGAAGGTCATAGAAAAGATAATGCAACTGTCATTTATTAAGATTAATGAAACATTTCCCAAAATAATCACCATAGGTTTACACATGGTTCAATATCTATACTGTAATTCTAGAGATGAAAACACAGAATGTCATAAAGAAGTGGTCAAACTCTAAGTTGTTGAAATCATCAATGAGGTTAAAATCAAAGTATTTGAGGAGTTCAAAGAAGAATATAAGCAAAAAAAATTTTTAAAGAAAAAGATGATTAAATTTTGAATCTGATTATATAAGAGAAAATCAAATTATAGAAAGCTAAAGTAACTTGTCCAAGCTCATACAGCTTAATAGCAGTGAAATGATGATTTAAAATCAGATTGTATGACTCTAGAAATTATACTTTTAACTTCTAGATCATGCTACCTCCTAGTTATGTAACTTCTTTAAAGATTAATTTCTTCACTTATAGGTAGGAATAATAAATTTGAATGCCTAGGACTACTGTGAAGTTCAGTTTCCAATTAAGCAAACATTTAAAGAATGCCTTCTGTGCACTGGGTGATACAGTATGTATGAGGATACCAGTACTCTTTACAATTATAGTATTTTTGGTATCCTGAGATCAATAATGATAAGTAAGCAAGTAATTAACATAAAATGTGATAAGTCATTCTTCATAGTGCCCCTTCCTTCACTCCCATATTTAACAGTCAGCATTTTTTTTTGGGGGGGGGGTCTCTGCTTCTCCACATATTAAATCTAAAAACTTATCCTCTCTATTTCTAAAATCCTAGGTCAAGGCAAAATCAGTGTATCCTCCAGAGTACATAAGACTTTTAACCAATCTACTTGCTTCCCAAGGTCTTGGAAATAGGACAGATTGATAGAGAAATGAGGAAGAGGCAGCTAGACAGGATTTGGAGGGTTAGCTTTTTTTTTTTTTTTTTTTTTTTTTTTTTTTTTACTATTTTATTTATTTATTTGAGAGAGAGAGAGTGAAAGAGAGAGAGCACGAGAAGGGGGAGGGTCAGAGGGAGAAGCAGATTCCCCACTGAACAGGAAGCCCAAGGCCTGGCTTGATCCTGGGACCGAGCCAAAGACAGATGCTTAATGGACTGAGCCACCCAAGTGCCCCTGGAGGGTTAGATTCTAATAAAAGAGTGTCAGGAAGAAAGAAATTACTCTACCCTTCAAGATCCTTCTAGCTGGACTAAGAACCAAATTGACATGAGACAGATTAACATGAAAAAATCAAATTTAATAGTATATGTATGGGGAATCCACACAGACATGGGAATTCCAATGACAGGCAACATGATGCTTATATGAGTTAAGGAGATGGGTAGGGATAGGGATCTGAGCATACATAGAGGAGAAAGACCATTAGCCAAGAAGGGGAAAGATGTTTGGAAAACAAAGGTTGTATTATGTAGATAAGTTTCTTATGTAAAGAAGAATCTCTGTTAATAGCTCTCTTGCCGACATAAGCAGGCAGTTGAGGGGGAGGTAAAGGGCTTCTTCTGATTTTTCTGGATTTTGATTGCTTTTAACTTAAAATAATGTTCATGCCAAAGTGGCCCATCTTGGGGAGGCCTGCCCTTGGCCCCTGCAAGAGTCCACAGTAACACCCGCTGCCTATGTAAGATTTCACTATGACAAAAAGTTCAGGGTGGAGATATTCTTTCAGGGAAGGTGAATCTTAATTTAAGAAGAGAGAGAAAATGTAGCATCTTAATAAAACTAAAGAATTTCAGTTTGTTGGGGCGCCTGGGTGGCTCAGTGGGTTAAACCCTCTGCCTTCGGCTCAGGTCTTAATCTCAGGGTCCTGGGATCGAGCCCCACGTTGTGCTCTCTGCTCAGCAGGGAGCCTGCTTCCCCCCTCTCTCCCTGCCTCTCTGCCTTCTTGTGATCTTTCTCTCTGTCAAATAAATAAATAAAATCTTAAAAAAAAAAAAAAAAGAATTTCAGTTTGTTAGAAGAAAAGAGTATCAGGAAACAGCCCCCCCCCCAATGAGATTAGGTCACAGAGACTTGTAGGAGGTATTAAGGATTTTGTAAATCATATTTTAAGTTATGGAAATTTATTAAAAAGTTTTAAGCAAGAAGGAATGTGGGAAATGTTATGTGAAATATTCATTAACAACAATGTTCATAATATTTGGGGTATTTATATCATTTGTATTTAATATGAGTTTTAATATTGTGAGGTTTAAGTCTATCATGTGCTATTTGTTTTCTGTTTTCCCAGTCTTAACTTTGTTCCCTTTATCCTTATAATGAGTTTAATTATGCTACTTTAGGGTATTGCTGCCTCTACATCCATCTTGTTTGGCCAAGCAACCTGTGGAGGCCTTTAACTGACATTAGGTTCTCATATATCATATGACCTAGGTAACAGCCCACCAAATCACAAGTAAATGTGAATTCCTGATATGGCTTTTCCAATAGTCCTTGTGATAATCTCCTCTGCCTCCTAGGGCCTTCCCCTTGTATACTCCTTAGATAAGACCCCTATTGAACTTCACCAAAACTCTGCTCTTTTTGGTTTGAATTAATCGATCTGGCCTTAGTGTGGAAAGCCCAAACCACTCCACGCAGACCCTAAAGAAGGCATGTGCCTCTCATCCTGGTGCTTTCTCTGCCTACACCACGTCCCTGTGTGGTCCTTCAAGGCATGTCATGTATTTTCTGTAGGACCTGTGCATTATAAACTTCTCTGTCTCACTTTAGCTTGTGGTCTTTTGTTGAACCAAGTCTCACTATCCAACACTCTGAGGCTCTCTCTACTAACAAATGTTAATTTAACACAGTCACAACAATCCTCTTTTTCTGCCTTCTTATGGATTAATTTAATAAAATTATGAATCTGTTTTACCTCTTTTGTTGGCTTATTAGCTATAACTCATTGTTTTGTCATTTAATGATTGTTTTACATTTATAGTATATTTCTTGATCTTATCACCATCTACCTTCAAGTGTTACTGTAGCACTTTCTTTCTCTCCCCTTCTGGATTTGTGTTATTATTGTCATGCCTTTTACTTTTATGTATATAAAAATACATGCGGTATATATATTTATGTATACTTTTATGTATATATTTAAATATATGTATATTTTAAAATCCCACAGGAATTCTGATTTTTAAATACAGTTATTATCTGAGATAATTAAAAAATCATATATATTTGCCCAGCTAACTTCCATTTCTAATGCTCTCATTTCATATTTCTATCCAGTGGTCTTTTCTTCCTCTGATTAAAAGAAAATGGCTTTATTGTTATGATGGTCTGGGGTGATATCTGAAAAAGTCTTTTTTTCACATTTTTTGGAGATATATTTTTATATATATCTGGTATATAATGGTACCATATATATATATATATATATATATATATATATATATCTGGTAGATAATTCCAGGTTAACCACGTTTTCTTTCAGTACTTTAAAGATGCTACTCCATTTTCTACTCATTTGCATATTTTCTTTGAGCAGGAAATCATCCTTGCCTTGTTTTTGTACATGACATGTATTATGTTAATACATGATTAAGTTAAATAAGATGTCTTTTATTTAGGCTGTTTTAAAGATTTTCCATCACTAGCTTTAAGAAATTTGATTATGTTGTACCTTAGAGTACTTTTCTTGATGTCTCTTGTGTTCGAGATTTATTGAGATTCTTGGACTTTATTGTGTTTTTTTTTTACTCGAAGTACAGTTGACATACAATTTTACATGAGTTTTAGGTGTACGGTGTAGTGATTTGATAACACTATATGTTATGCTGTGCTCACCACAAGTGTAGCTCCTGTCTGTCACTATACAATGCTATTAAATACCATTAACTGTATTCCCTATGCTGTACCTTTCATCCCTATGACTTAATCATTCCATAATGGAAGCCTGCAGCTCCCACTCCTTTTCACACATTTTGCCCATCCCTACATCTCCGTCTCCTCTGGCAACCACCAGTTTGTTCTCTGGATTTATGGGTCTGTTTCTTCTTTTGTTTTTTATTTGTTGTGTTTCTGATGTTAATCAATTTTGAAAGAAAAATTAGCAATTATTTCTTCAAAATTTTTTCTGTCCTTCTTTCCTCCTATCTGATATCTTCTAACCTTTGGAGTTTCCATTTGCACATATATGAGACCACTTGAAGTTTTCTCACAGTTCACTTATACTTTTTGCTATTTTGTTCTCTTTTGTTCTCTGTGTTTTATTTTGGATAGTTCTTATTGTTATGTCTCAGAGTTCACTTATCCTTTTTTTCTGCATTGTCTAATCTGCTATTAATTCCTTTCACTGTATATTTGATCTAACACATTGTACTTTTCATCTTTAGAAATTCAGTTTGGTTCTTTTTAAAAATATGTATCCGACTCTTTTTTTTTTTTAATTTTATTTATTTATTTGACAGAGAGAGAGAGATCACAAGTAGGCAGAGAGGCAGGCAGAGAGAGAGGGGGATCTTTTTAAAAATACATATTTCATATCTCTAACTTTTTAAACATATGGAATGCAGCTATAATAACTATTCGAATGTACTTGCTTGGTAATTCTAACGTTCGTATCAGTTTAAGGTAGTTTTTGATTATTATTTTTCCTCATATCGAGTTATTTTTCCTTCAATCCTTATAATTTTCTATTTGATATGAGACTTTGGGACTTTCAGTTGAGTGTTGCATATTTTTTATATATAACATATTCTTCAGCTTTGTTCTGGGATACAAAGTGATCTGGGATCACTCGAAAACAGTTTTATCCTTTGAAATTCTGATTTTAAGATTTTTAAAGGAACAACTGGAGGTGTGCTAAGTATCTTTCATAGATAAGGAGAGCTAAGTATTCTCCATGACTGAGGTAAGACATTTTGTGTATTCTACTGAATGTTCTGAGAATCATGAGGTTTTCTAGTCATTCTAGTGGAAAAAAGTACAATTTCTGGTGCCTGTGAGCACCAACCACTGTTTCCATTAATCCTTTACTTGGGTTTATTTACCAGTTTTGGACAGCTTCCACAGGCATGCACTGATGCATTGTATGTTGACTACTACAAGGATATCTTATACAGACTTCTGGTATTCTCTGTTTATGCCCCTATATATTTTCTGATAATCTGCCTTGCAAGATCTAACTGCCTAGAAAATTCTTGTTTCTTCTGACTCTCAGACCCACCTTTTCAACTCAGGGAATCTTCTTCTGCCTGGATGGTTTATCCCTCTTTGCACTGATTCATTTGATTCACGTGTCTTAGAACCCTCTTGTCCACATTCAGCATCTTAAAACTGTTGTCTCATATATTTTGTCAGTTTTTTGTTTTTTCAGACAGGACGGTAATTTGGGTCCTTGTTATTCCATCTTGTTCAGACTCAGAAGTTCTTTCCTCTTGGTTTTAGCCAGGTAGACAGCCATCTAGTTAAAGACTACACATATTTGCCTTTATAGACTGGTGCAGTCATGCAAATAATTACCAATTGATGGGATAAAATAAGTTATGTATGCACATTCTGAGGCCTGCCACTTAAAGGGTTGCACCTGGACTCCCCTCATCCTTTCCCCCCGTTGGCTGATTATAATGATGAGAACAAGAAAAGATGCCAGAGGTTAAGAACAGCTGAACTATTTAGGTTGAAAATAGAGAATATAAAGAGAAAAACTAGCATAATGGTCTATACTCTAAGAGAAAAAAGATGTGAGGAAAAAGTATAAACCCAGTCCAGAGATTGTTGAGTTTAAAGTCCCTGTAGAGATGGAAATGTAAGTGGAGAAGATTCTGAAGCCCAAGACAGTGGTCCAGTTGGAGATGTGGACTAGAGAGCAGCCAATATGCAAGTAGAAAATGAAACCTCAATGTGTGATTGAATGTACAGTGGTAAGAGAAGAAGGAATAGGCTAGAAATCTGAGATACTAGTTCTCAAACTTGGCTGCTCCTCGGAATCAACTGAAAAGTTTAAGAAAATATATTGAATCCTGAGTTTCTCCCCTACATATTCATATTTAATTACTATAAGGTATGACCTGGGCATCATGACATATAAAAACTCCACTGCTGATTCAAATATGCAGCAAAAATTGACTTCTGCTGCTCTAAAATATATTAAAACTTAAGGAAAAATAGAAAAAGATGTGCTCACAAAGGAGACAGGGAAGGAATACAGAATGTGATAGGAGGAAATCTAAGAGAATGTAGTGTTTTGAACTAATTTTGCAAATAATAGGCCCCAAATAAATAACTGCTATGTTCCAACTCTGGATTTTACATGTTATCATGTAACTGAATTTGAGAATGTGTTTTTAACCTAAAACAGCTTACTAGATCAGAACCTCAATACAGTCATCTATAAAATGTGCTTAATAACCCATTCCATTTTACCTCATCACTATATGAATAATAACATATTTGACAGTGCCTTGCAAACAATAATGTTACACCATTCCTAAGTGAGGCTTTTAAAGTCAAATTCTGTTCCACTCCTGACTTCTTACTTTTCTAACTTTCATAGGAAAATTAGGTCTATGTCTCAGAAGTGACTCAGTAAAGAGAAATTCAGGGCGAATATAAATGACAGACAATTATTTGAGTTTCCTTTCCTTCCTAATGGCATAGCTTCTTCACCATTATGATTACTATAACAATTCTGTTAATCATGTTTCTGATGTAATTGGCAGTTAGTAGCAAGAGAAGACAGTCTTGGCAGAAGGAGTAGGTTCCTCTCTCATTATTGTACTAGTAACCAAGAACTCAGAAAATTTTGTTGAATAATGGCAAAAGAAACCATTATAGTTCATTCCTAGAAGATACTAGATACTGGTAAGAGTATATAATTTCCATTCCTTCCAGAGAGATTCTGCCTAGTTTAGCCTTGGGATAGAAACATTAGAAGACACACTTATGAACCTCTTTAAAGTTCAGATTGACAAAAAAAAAAGAAAAAAAAAAAAAAAGAAAAATGTGCCGTGGGGAATAACCCTACCCAGAGAAAATCTTAAAAGGGTGACTTAGCAGGTTATTTATATCTCTAATTTCTGTAACTCCGTTGGAATTGGGAATAGTGAAATGATCTTGTGTGTTCTGATTAGAACACTTATTGGGAGTAAGCGATTAAATCCCAGGTGAATCAATAAACGGCCAGTAGTTTATGGGCAGTAAAATAGGGGCTTGTATCACCATCTAAATATTATATACCAAGGAAGAGAAGGCAGCACAGCTCTACAGGTTTATTTGGAGAATATATCTAGATTCCCATACCTTGATCTTCTAAGCCAGACTTAAAACAAATCCTGAACAAAAGTTAGAAAAACTTACACCAGGGTAAACTAAAGAATTACATCATGCTAAGGCTTATATGGTGAGTAATACCACATTTTCATAGGTTGAGAAACAAGCTTCAATTTTAAAAAGGCTGGTTGCTCATAAGATAGGGGACCTAAAAGTCAGTATTAAAAAAAGCAAAATATGTAGTCACTTGGAAAGTATGATTCAATTTATATTTGGGAAGTATATGATTCAAGTATATCAATTTAATATAAAAATCTTATGAGGTGGTTTGTTATTGAAATATCTATTTTAATTTGTTTCTTTGTTCACTAATCCATCAATAATGTGTTATTAGGTCTCTCTTTTTTGTGGTATATGTGAAGGTTAATTAAGTTTGGTTCTACCTTTTGAGAACTTGCTTTCTTATAGGATAGAAACAAAACATTAATTTTAAAATACAGGATAGAAAGTGATGTAGATCACACAATATATGAGTAAAATTATATAGCTGGGAGATGATATTATAAACCATGTATCAGACAAAGAATTCATGCATAACGAGCCTATATAGTCAAATTAGAAATTGGGCAGAAGTCATGAGCAGATATTTCCATGAAGAGGATGTATAGATAGTAAATAAGGACAGAGAAAGATGTTCAATATCATTAACAATTAAGGAAATACAAATTAAAACCACTGTGTGGTATTTCTTCCTTCCCGTCAGAATGGCTAAAATAAAAATAACAATAACACCAAATGCTAGGAAAGATGCAGGAAAACGATTACTCTCATGCATTACTGGTTAGAATGTAAAATGGTACAGCCCTCTGGGAAGCAGTTTGTCAGTATTTTACAAAACTAAACATGCACTTATCATACGACCCAGCAATTACACTCTTGTACACATCTATCCCAGAGAGATAAAAATGTATGTTCACACAAAAACCAATACACAATGTTCATACCACCCTTATTTGTAATAACCCCAACCTGGAAATGACATAAATATTCTTTAATGTTTAAATAGACAAAATGTAATACATTCATATCATCCAATATAATATTTAGCAATAAGAAGGAGTGAACTATTGCTACACACAATAACTAGAAATCTCAAAAGAATTAGAGTGAAAAAAGCCAATGTCAAAAGGTTACATACAGTATTTTTCCATCTATATAATATTAATTAAATAACAAAATTATTCAGATGATAAATAGATTGGTGGTTACCAGGTGTTAGCGACGAGTAGGGGGGAAACTGTAGATAGAAAGAGGTAACATGAGGGAACCTTATAATTGGCGATGAAACAGTTCTGTATCTTAATTGTGGTGATGATTACATAAATCTGCATGTGTCATAAAATTGTATAGAAGTTTACACACATCTGTACAACAAACAAATGAGTTAGTGTACAACCGGTGAGATCTGCATAAACTCTGCAGGTTATACTACATTTCTGGTTTTTATATTCTACTATAGTTTTACAAGATGTTATCATTTGGGGGAAAACTGAATAAAAGGAATTTAGGGTTTTCCTCTATAGTTCTTTTTTTTTTTTTTTTTTTTTTTTGGTATTTTTAGTAGTTCCTCTGAATCTCCATTTCAAAATAAAAAAAAAATAATAATTGATATGAGTATTCAGAGTAAAGAACCCAGAGGTAATTTCATGAAAAGAAAAAAAAAGGAATATAACTTTAAGAATAAAGATTTGGCTTGTTCAAAGTTTAGAGGGTGCCATATTTAAGAGAGGGACTATATGTAGATGGAAGTGTTTAAAATACAGTGGTTACATGAAGAAATTCTGTTGGAACAAGCTTAGGGTCAATGAAGTAGTGAGAGATAAATTTTGGAATCTAGGTCGGGCTTAGATGTTACAGAGCACTTCCAATGTTAGGATAACAAGTCTGATACCATTAAGTTTGAAGCTGATGGTCATGGAAGGTTTGTAAGATGTTAAGTAAAATGATTAAAGCTATGCTAAATGGATTCAAGATAAAGTAAACATAGGGAGAATTGTGTGAAGGCTATCTTAATAGCCCAGATGACAGATGATGAGTTTATGCTAAATCAAAATAGATGTGGTGAAATGAAATCTGTCATTTATAAGAATTGATTGGCTGTAGGATGTATGAAAAAGGGGATTGAACTTGTGATTCTTGAGATGTATCTGTTAGGAGATAAGGACGTTGGTGAACATAAAAGTTTCATTGTACTATAAACCTAATTTGCATTTGGTCTCCCAGAAATAGTTTTTTGAGGTTCATATTATCTCATCTTTGGGGGGAGCATCTACTAAACCAACATATATAAGTATATGTCAGTATGATTTTGAATGAAAGTGTCATTTCATAGAAGAAAAAACAAAAAAAGGAAATAAAGAACAAATGCATTTCTTTTAGACTATGCTAGAGCAGTGCATAGTTCACTCACTTTATATTTGTTTGTATTCTGTTAGAGCTTGTATTAGAATTTCTTTGTTGGGCAACCCTCTCAGGTCCCCTCCCTCTTTGGGAGTTTTTTTTTTTTACTATCACTCAATAAACTTTGCTGCCTACCAAAAAAAAAAAAGATTTCTTTGTTAATGTTATAAACTTGTATTGTCATATTTAAATATTAAATTGATAGCCTTTGAAATTAGTCTGGATGCCATCAAAATATGTACTCCAAAATGCCACTTATGTCCCTTTGTTGGAAATAGAGAGGAATAGTGCAATTTTTGAGAAACAAATAATAGTCTTATCTACCTTTTGTTTTTTTAGATAACACAATCTACTTTCAGAATATTATGTAAAATAAATGCTACTAAACCATTTGAAGAATATTCTACCTCCCTCCATACCTCCTAAACAAGGACTGAACTCATTAAAGTCAAACTACTTCCTTCTCCTTAATGCAAGTCAATATTAGATGTTAACAGTATATATCACTTATTTTTTACCTTTATTATATTTAGGATAATTCATTCCCTTTCCAAAAATCTTAAGGTCTACATGCAGCAGACCACTGAACATAATCTATATCTTATATACTAAAGGAACTACTTGAGGAGAAATTGTAACAATCAAAGCAAAACATAATTCTTTGTTACAATTGAAAGCATAGTTTGAAATATGTGAAACTTTGTTCATCAAATCAATGCTGTCTATGAAGTATATAAGGTCTGCCCTATACATATATGTATATATTTTTTATGGATGATTCTTCCCCTTTAGGAAGCAGAATTTGCCACCTGAAAATGTGCCTCGTTGACATAAAGATTGTTTTGAACTGATTTTTAAGAAATACCAGCCACAGAAAAAGTTCTGAAAATGAGCAGAAATTACCGTTTTACAAGAGACACTTGTATTTATAAGGGAAGTCCTCATTTGTAAGGGTGTCTCCCTCCCTGTATCAGGAAGAAGTGGATGACCAATCTCTACAAATTCTTATCAATGGAGAAAGCAATAATTTAATTTGTATAACATTCATACCTATGCTTTGTCTGATAACCTCCCACAAATGGCTCTCCTGTCCCCTGACATCTTTCTTTTGTCTTAAACCAGAGATAGCATTTGAAGTGATGGCTTGGGGGGTGTCTGGATGGCTCAGTTGGTTAAGCATCAGACTCTTGATTTTGGCTCAGATAATGATTCCAGAGCCGTTCAAACAAACCCTGAGTCAGGTTCCACACTTAGTGTGGAGTCTGCTTGTCCCTCTCCTGCTACTCCTTGCTCCTGCTCACTTTTGTTCTCTCTCTCTCTCAAATAATAAATAAGATCTTAAAGGAAATTAAAAAAAAAATAAAGTGATGGCTTGGGCCATTTCAGGGAGTTACTCAGTTTTCCTGGTTGTCTTCCATATATACAATAACTATACATGCTATTAGACTTCTGTTTGTTTTTCTACTGTTGATCTGCCCTTTTTTACATGGGGAATTGGGGAGAGGTCTCAGCCAAGAACACAGAAGAATAGAGGAAAATTCTTTTTACTCCCCTACAAATCAAAACTGAGATTTTCCCTCTTTCACACCTAAATGGGAAAAAAATGCCATTAAATTTGTCAGCCTTTGTTCTGTTCATTTTAATTCTCCCATTGGTACTGAACTATACAAGCCTAAATAGAAAAAGTTAAATTTCCTAAATATTTTTCTTCTTGAGGTTTATTAATAAATAGATAAACTAGCCAGAGGGAGTAGTAACAAAATACTACTTACCAATGTAAAATTTTTTAAAAAAATTCAAAATGTTAGCAGAAGAAAAACATTTTATTGCATATAAATTTAGAAACATGCTTTTGAGGACCTGGTAATGAGTTGAAAAAATTTATCATCTCTTTTTTATTTACTGAAAATAGTGATATTTCAGGCACATACTTCAAAACCCGTTTGTTTAAATGCAACTCATGCTAAGAAGTTTTAAATATAAAGACAGAAGTTTTGGTAATAAAATTAAAGAAAAAAACAGCTGAGAAAATTAAATTAGGACTTACAGATTGAATATCATGAGTAGTCAGATAAATATAAGGGACCTAGAAATACAAGATACACAAAATGACCTGAGATAAAAGCATGGATACAGAAAAGAATTTCTCTGGACATAAGTCCAACCATGATGTTCCGGATGCTTGAGTGTGATATTTACATAAATATTTGCTTCAATATTGCCTCCTCAAATCATAACACTTATAATGTCTTTAAAATTAATAATCTATAATGTAATCATGCAAAAATAATTAGAACATTGAAATGAGTATCCAGATAACTCATATTTATTCAACTAAAAAAATGATATTACTTCTATTAAGTTTTTTTTTTCCCAGTGTTTTGGAATAATTATGTGAAATAGCTCTGCAGATGCTTTAAATTGGGTTTCTGCTAAAGCAGATACCAGCACAAAGACTTGGGTACAACTAGTCTATCTACAATGTAATCCAAGATGGTACAAGTGAGAGAATAATAAAATTAGACAGGAAATGGAGAAAAGCCAAGAACCTATATAAATGAGCAGATTATCACTGTAAGCAAGAGACATCAAACCATTAGGAGCCTATAAGAGACTATGTGGAACACACCTCTGAATTATTCCACAAGAAGATGGGTATGCTAGTGTTAGGGAGAAAGAATTTTCTCTACCTTTCAAGGTCCTTCTAGATGGACTAAGAACCAAATTGACCTGAGACAGATTAACAGGAGAAAATCAAATTTAATAGCCTACGTACAGGGAATCCAAACAGACATGAAAATTCTAAAGACATTCAGGTTTATATGATGCTTGTATGAGCTAAGGAGAAGGTTAATAGTCTGAGGATACAAAAGGGAGAAAGACAATTAGCAAAAAGGTGAAAGATGTTTGGAAACAAGGTTTCCCTATTATGAAGATAAGTTTCTTAAGTAAAGAGGCATCCCTGTTAACAGTCTCTTCCTAATACAAGGAGGCAATTGAAGGGGAGGTAAAGAGCTTCTTCGGAATCTGCAGGGTTTTGATTGCTTATAAATCAAAACCATGTTCATGTCAAAATGGCCCATCTTGGGATGGCCTGCCCTTGGCCCCTGTACTACTGAGGATTGCCCTTGGGGCTATTGACTCCTTCCTTTACTCTTAGATTCCACTTGGTCACAGCAAACAATTTCCTGCAGTACATAAAGAAGACTTCCCCCAAATTCCTAACTAAGAAGTGGAATAATTTGAGCATTTGAATTAGGAAGCTATCAGCATGCCCAAACTCTGTACCTCTACCACTACCACAACTTCAGGTAACTCATATGGGCCAAAAAGATATAAGACAAGGTATCAACAGTATCTGCTACAATTGATGATTCCACATTTAAAATCTAATGTAGAGTCACCAAGTGTTGAAAATAGTGTATTTGGTTTCTTAGAATAAGCTCTTCAGTTTAATCATGTCATCTGTAAAATCTGAGATAAATTGATAAATGAATGGGATTTTTTTTTTTGGTTGTTTTTACTTTGTTTTGTTTTGTTTTTGAAGATCATTGCTTAGGCAAAAAGATTTAAATTAAAAGATTATGGCCACATATTCAATATTGGTGTACGAGACTGGGGTGTGAAGAACTTAAAAATTTCTTCTAGAAAGGTAAAGAAGAAATACAGTAAAAGCAGGGTTTTTTTTTTTTCTTACTTAATCCTTTTCATGTCATAAAATAGCCCATCATTTGCCAGGAATCAACTTTGTGCTAGAAAAATCTGATTATTTTTACTGCTGTCAAAAACCAACCTCTGTGCTCCAGAGCCGAAATACATAATATAAAAACAAGTTTGGTTATAAAGGGGTAAACAATAGCTTTTTTGCTTTGCCAGGCAAGGGAGGGCAGAGGAAGGGGCTGCAGGTTTATAGGAAAATATAGAGCAAGAGACTGGGGGTTTTATAGGGAAATACAGGATTGAGCTGGTTTCGACAGGAATTCTGTACATGTTGCCACCCACTTTCTTATGTTTTCAGGATGGTACCAGATTCTTGAAACAAAAGACTTAAGAAGGGAAGAGGGGAGGTTTGAAGAAGAGAGAAAAAAAGTTTACTTAATTTAAAATCGAGCCTCGTTGAAGCATTAATGCAGTCATTTTGATTTTTGTTCAACTTTATGCTTTAAGCAGTGTTTCATTACCAAGGGAGTTAAATACCTCAATGTACTGAATTTTCTTAAATTTAATGGAAAAAGAAAAAAACCTTTAATTTATGTTCGATTTTAAGAAACTGGTCAGAATTCTATCCAAGAAATAGAAATCAATATAATCTTTTACACTGTTGCAAGATGACATATAGAAGCAAAAATGTAAAATAGGTACACCCGTTATTTAGCTTGAACTTCAGAAATACTCATAAATACTATAGGGGCAGAAAAGTTTTCCTTTCTTCCCTTCTAGGTTCTTTGGCTGGTCTAATAATTAAATTGATATAAGACAGTTGAACAGGAGAAAAACAAACAAGTTTAATAACATGTATAATGCTTGTAGACCTGGGAGAGACCCAGGAAAAGTGAGTAACTCTCCAGAATGGCCCAAGCTCTCTCTTTAAATACCATCTTCAGCTAAAGAGAAAAGATAATGGGAGTGGGGAGTCAGTTATGGGAGGTTTGGGACCAGGGGGGCAACAGTAAACAAGGGTAAGATGGTTATGTAGATTTAAATTCTCCTCTTCTTCATTGGTAAGAGTTTCTAGAGATTGAATCATCCCTCTATTTCCTGAACACAGCTAGGGAGGCACCTCTTACAAATGGAGATTTCCCTTATAAATGTAAATGCCTTTTACAAAAGGGTAATTTCTACTCAGTTTTCAAAGTTTACTCTGGATCTGCCAATTCTTAAAAATAACAAGGTAACAAGTTTAAAATGATCCTCATGCCTAAGAGACACATTTTGGGGTGCAAATTCTGCTCTTCAGTACTTTGTACTTAAAACGAGAGAATGTCTGTGTTCACAAGATTGCCAGGTACTCTTTAACTACGGAATTACTCTCCTTCTTCAAATTCAGTAGGAAAAGCAGAATGTTCATCAAGGCAAGTAGGAAACTTCATGTACAATTTCTTAGTCATTTTAATGGAAATTCTGTATTTAACTCCCCAAGCTCTCAATAAGCACATCTCTTAAGAAGATGCTTTAATCTATTTAATTGTTTTTGAAGTTTGATATTTCTTCTATGAAAATGACTTTGCTACTGAAGTGTTTTTATTCAATTCTGAAGAAGTGAAGCATAGCCATTTTAAGCAAATGTCTTTTTAAAAAATACATCAAAAAGGCAAATACCATTAATGAATAACATTAGAATTTTGAAAATCCAATAAAATGTAATAAGCATGTTGTTTTCAAGTATAAGAATATACATATATAGGGGCACCTGGGTGGCTCAGTGGGTTAAGGCCTCTGCCTTCGACTCAGGTCATGATCTCAGGGTCCTGGGATCCAGCCCCTCATCGGGCTCTCTGCTCAGTGGGGAGCCTGCTTCCCCCTCTCTCTCTGCCTGCCTCTCTGCCTGCTTGTGATCTCTCTCTCTCTGTCAAATGAATGGATAAAATCTTAAAAAAAATAGAAGAATATACATATGTATATATTTATATCTCTGTTTCTGTATGCATGCTTCAGTATTCATCTTACTGCAAAAACAAAATAACTAATGAGAGTTTGGCAGAAGAGACTAGATTTAAAAAAGGAAATAATCAAAAACAGGCTATAATAATTTTTTTCAAAACAAAGAGGTACAAATTTCCTGTTTTAAAATACCACCAATTGCCAGTTTAATGGTCGAATGAAAAATGACACTGCCACATTAAAAAACAGAATAACAGCATCTTCTCAAGTTAAACATCCATCTACTTGTAAGTATTTATCTAAGAGAAAGAGAAATACATGTCTATACAAGATGGTATGTAAATGTTCATGGCAGCTTTATTCAGAATAATCAAAAATCCAGAAACTACCCCAATGCACATTAATTTGTGAATGTATAAGCAAATTTTGTATATCCGTGTACTGAAATACTGCTCAGCAACAAGGAATAAACTATTGATAAAACATCAAACTGGATGAATCTCAAGACCAATATACTAAGTTGAAGAAGCCAGACACAAAAAACTGTGTGTTTATATGAAATTCCAGGAAAGTCAAAACTATGGTAACAGAATGGTGTGAATGAAATGTTTTAATTCATGAATGAAAGGGTAGTTATATGATTTTATACATTTGCCAATCTCGTAGAATTATACACTTAAAATTGAAGAATTTACTGAATATATATTTCTCCTCAAAGAAGTGACTATGCACCAGGGATATCATTGTGCAATTTCAGGGCTTTAGGGACAAAGAGAAAATGCTGTAGGGCTTCTGAAAACAAAAACCAAAACAGGAGACATACAAAGGATTGGTTAAGCTGAAATTTAGAATTTTATGCAGGAATGGTTTTCTTATATCAAATTTAGTAACTAATGATTTATCAATGGGAAGATAGAATAAAATTGTTTCCTGACTTGTAAGGGCAAAAAAACCACATCAAATCAGTATCTCCCATGCACCTCTTCCAGAAAGATTCTGGCTGATGTGCTATAATAAGTGTATAAACCAGGAACATATTTAAATAGCTAATGCAGGAAAGAAGGGATCAGATATTTGGAGATGGATGATGGATTTCCCTAGATTATGACCAAGGAATTCTAGTCATTACAGCTGGGTAATGGGCCTAGAGAGCAGTAACTTCCAACTGGAGCACGAGAAATTCAGGTTCTGATATGATATTAATTAGAATTTGTTCAAGGAATCAGAAAGCATTCTGTGTAATCCATGTCAGAAGAATTTGAAAAGACAAGAGTTTAGGCTATCACATCTATTTGGAGACATTAAGGTGATGGTCAGGAGACATACCACTGAAGGGCTCAGCCTGAAGCACCAAGGCAGATGGTTCTAAAAAGCTACCTAAGCAGGAATTTTATTATTATTCTCAATTTAAGGAAGTTCTTGCAATTTCAGCTTTGGCTGGAGAGTGGCTTATTCTATGGACACCATAGTCCTACTCACAGAGGCCCAATCATCTGGCTGTAACAACCTCCTTGACTAATATAATTTCCTTTTCTTCTGCTTTTGGAATCTTATTGAGTACTTATTGGCCCATTCTAACTTGGAACCATATGAGTAAAAAGATACTGAGAACCATAGGTCTTGTCTTCTCTTCTGAATTGTAGAAGAGAGTTTTGAGGCAGTGATGGTAATGCAAAATTTACAGAACTGATATCTTCAATGAAAAAATAATTGACATTGGAAAAATTTTCTGTTATGTTGGAAATAGAGTTAGAAGATACATTTGAAAATTAATCTCATTCAATGAATAGAAAATAAATTAAAACAAGAAATTAATGATTAACTCCAAGGAAAGCAAAATTTGTCCAAGAAATTTAGAAGAATAATTACAGTGTACTCTAAGACACAGCTTAAATTTAATGTCACTATACAATATAAACATTATATTATGACTTAACCAAAAATTTATTTTTCACTATATATGAACAATGGAGATTAGAATATTATTTGTGTTGACTGGGATTGACAGCAGGATGATACCTAAATTCTCATCTTCCATAATAAATACTAATAAATTATGTCTAACATTGGAAGGAAATAATGAAAAATATCAACACCACAGCAATTTCCCTGACTTTTAGTGATTAACAGATATGCCATCTCCGGCATGTTATGGATCTTATTCTTTGGATATACTCCTTTGGACACTGCATTAACTGTTCCTTTTTCATATGTTACTTAGAATTCACTTTGCCAATCCTTCATTACCCTAATCCCAGTTATAGTTATTAATTTTTCATATTACATTCACTGTTACATGTTTAAATTACTCTGTGGTTTTTGTCTCCTTATTAGACCTTAACTGATACATTCATTAAGATTAGCTTCTTAAAATATCAAAAAACTATTAAGTGGAATGCCATTTTGAATAAAAATGAAATGCATTAAAACTCAAATGGTATGATGTTTTTCTGAAATTCAAATATTTAAGCAAGAACAATCTATATTTTAAAAAAAAATTTAATAAGATTTTATTTATTTGAGAGAGAGGGAGAGCATGAGCTGGGAGGAGGGACAGAAGGGAGAAGGAGAAACAAGACTCCTCACTGGGCAGAGAGCCTGCCGCGGGGCTCAATTCCAGGACCCTGAGATCATGACCTGAGCCGGAGGCAGATGCTTAACCGACTGAGCCACCCAGGCACCCCAAGAACAATCTACATTTTAAAAGAATATTCTTAATTATATTTCAAAGACATTTGAGAAGGATATGATGAGATAAAAGAACACATTAACATAATTATCTGTTTATCATAGTACTGTCCAGTGATGCATAATGAGACATAAATATGCATCATCTCCTTTGCTTAGTGCAGGGGAAAATAATAATAGTAATGGTATTATTATTGGACTGGAAAATAATAATAATGCTGACATTATTATTATTCTCTGGAGTCCTTTTTCAAAAAAGTGGGCTAATATAATGACAGATACTCTGCTATGTAAGCTTCTCCTTACAGCCTGTAATAGTTTTGAAAAGCAACCAGTACCTAGTTAAGTTCTACTTGAAACTATATTGTTACAAACTTTTCTATCATATTCTTACTTTGGAGCTTTTACTGCTTAAAGATAATGAACTTGATACTCTTCCCTGGTGTATTCAGACTCATCTGGTTGATTGAATGAGCTAGTTGTTTTTCTTCCTGTCTTTTGGCAATTTAAATAGTTGTCTCACCTTCATGGGTTCTTACACTTCTTAAAGAGGAGAAGGAAAATTAGAATATAATTAAAATAAATATTGCTAACTTCAAAGTTGTTTATGCCTACACTTCTTTATAAAGAATTATAACTACTTATGTCCTTATAGCCATCTGAAAATAAAATGCAACAGCTTATAAGTCATTAATACACTAGTTAAAATAAGAGAAATGTTATTAAAACATGTTATAAAATTTTGAAGTAGTGAAAATTTCCAATGCAGTTTTTGTGCATGTTTTAATGTTATTTGGAAGGCATAATATTGGCCTGTGTCACAAAGTATATTTGATTTTTTTAATCTGGTTTATTTGCTAAAGGCAATATTTATTAAAGTAAAAATTGATCAGTTAAAAATTTGTAAGTTCCATGTAAAAAAGTTTGCCATACAAGTAAATTATAATTGTTTACATTCAGGTAGTATAACAGAGTTATAAAAGTAGAAAATTAAGCAACTAAAACCATCACTACTGTTGGCTAAATAGGTCAAAAAGATAAATGGTTTGTTCAGCTTAATATCAATTACTGACAAGAAAGCACCGTAATTCATTTTCCTATTATTCCAGTGCTCATTCCTTTATGTCACAATAGCATGCATGTATTCATTTATTACATACATCTATTATCGGCTAGCTTATGTCCCCCTATAATTTATATGTTGAAGTCCTAATCCCCAATATCTCAATATGACAGTGTTTGTATGTAGGACCTGTAAAGAGTTAGTAATTATGGTAAAATGAAGTCATATGCATGGGCCCCAATCCACTATGACTGAGGTCTTCATAGGATAAGGAGATTAGGATACAGACACATATGCACATAAAGGGAAGAACATGAGAAGACACAGTGAAGTGGTAGATATTTGTAGTTTAAGGAGAGTGACCTTAGAAGAAACCAAACCTGCCGATACCTTGATTGCAGACTTTTAGCCTCCAGAACATTGAGAAAATAAGTTTCTGTTGTTTAAGCCACCCAGTCTGTGGTGTTTGTTATGGTGGTCCTAGGAAATTACTACGATATCTGTATGCCAAATGTCATGCCAGACACAAAAATACAAATAGGAATAAGATGTCCTTAACTTTTAAAATATACTTTAGTGGGAAAGAGAAATATCAAGTACATAATTACAGAATAATGTTAAAATAACTATATAATTTATGGAGAAATCACTGTGATTATATTGGATACATTTTTTTAAGTCATGGTTGTTGAGATAGTAACACACAAAAAATTCTGGAAACTAATTTTGGCAGTGACTACTTAAATAAACCAGGAAAAAAACACACACACACAAACCCAGACAGTAGTTACCGTATGATCAGAGTTTACTGAAAACATGCCTCAAGACTTTACACGTGGAATATGAATTCCTATTATCTGGTCCACTGATTAGATCATGCTGTAATATCCCTGTTGAGAAGTAATGTAATGACAAATTAAAACATTAAATTTCAGTTGTTTATAATATACCTTTTACAGAATTGCTATATACAAACAGAAAAAAATGCACAAATAATTCTCCAGTTTGACTGATAACCACAAAATGAGCACACATATGTAACTTCCACCCTCATCAAGAAATAGAATGTTGCTAACACTTAAGAAACTTTTAACATGCTACCTTCCAGTTATTACACTCTCCAAAGTAACCATAATTCTGACTTCATATTAGTTTCATAGTTGCATTTTCTAAATATATTTATTGTGGGTTTATCTCATTATTATTATTAATTATTATTATGACATAATAATCTTAAAAGTACACTTAAAAGTGTCTACTTAATAGAGCTTTGGACATATAGCAAAACCTAAAAATTGAAAGCAGAAAGAGATAAATCCACAATTTAAGATTGAAATTTTGAGACACATCTGTTAGTAGTTCGGAGAACATTTATAGAGAAAACAAATATGGATATAAATGATCTGTATTATATTATCAACCAGTTTTCCTAATTGACATTTATAGAACATTCTACAAGACACCATAAAATCATGGTGCTAGGGAAGGCCAACTAGGGAGCTGAGACTTACATGACCATCAGCTGGTAATAAGTCCTCCCATTCAGCAGTGTCAGTAAAAATCACATGGAGAACATAAATTTCCAACCCATCTGGTAGTAATGAGATGCCCATCTCCTTCTAGGTAGGCTAAGGTAGAATCAGAAGAGGCCTACTGGAAAGTTAGGAATTTCACCATCATTGAGTGGTAACAAAACAACTTGCACCACAATGTCAGTGGAGTCCTTGTGGGAAACCAGAACTCCCACTCCTGCCTAACAGTAACAAAGAGCTCAATCTCCTTGAGTGTCAGTGCAGAATTAGTGGGGAACCTGGACTTCTCTTTCCATCTGGCAATAATGAAGTTTTATGCAATACCTACCCTGTTTGGAACAGTGTCACAGAAAGCCTGTTAAAGTCTTAAGACTTTATATCCTTATATCAAAAACTAGGAAGATATAAAACCTAATGAAAAAGATGACCAATAGATGTCAATACTGCAATGACAGATATACAACTTATCTGAAAAATATTTAAAATAGTCATGATAAACATGTTTAAGCAAGCAATTGCAAAAAGGCTTGAATAGTATTTTAGTATTAGCAAAAATACTTTTAGTATTTAGCAAATGCTAAAAGTAGAAGCAAAGAGATTAAACACCTCAGCAGAAAAATAGAAAATATAAAGAAGAGCCAAATGGGAATTTTAGGAGAAAATATTCAATTACCAAAATAAAAAGGTCCATGGGTAAAAAGACCGCTGGATAGGCTTAATAGTAGAATGAGATGGTGAGAAAAATGGATCAGAGCCTGAAGGTAAGACAATAGGAATTATGTAATCACTGTGAGACTACAGCAAAAGATCTAAATTTTGTGTTATCAGAGTCTTAGGAGAACAAGAAAAAAGACTGGGGCAGAAAAATTACTTGAAGTAACAATAGAGGAAAACTTCTCTAGTTTGGCAACAGACATAAACCTACAGATTTAAGAATAAACACCAAATCTAAAGATATCCATGCCCTCAAGATAAATCATCATTTAATTTCTGAAATGACATCTTAACGATAGAGGAAAGACAAAATGAGAAGAAGTTTTCCTTCAGAAACAACAGAGGCCAAGGAAGTGGCACAGTATTTTTCAAGTCCTGGAAGAAAAGAATTGCCAACTCAGAATCCTATACCCAGTGAAAAAATTCTTCTGGAATAGAAGGGAAATCAAGACATTCTCATATAATTGAAAACTAAGAGAATGTGTCACCAGCAGACCTAATCTAAAAGAATGGATAAAGGAACTTCTCTAAAGAGAAATGAAATGCAAAATGAAGGAAACATGTAATATTAGGAAGAAAGAAAAGAATAAGAAAAAATATCAGCAAACAAAATATAGCTTTCTTCTTCTTATGAGTTCTCTAAATTATTGTCGACATTGAATCAAAAATTATAATACAGATTGATTTTGTTCTAAATGTATGTAGAAGAAATATTTAAGAACAATATATTATAAGCAGGGATGGATAAAGATGTAAAAGACATAAAATTTCTGTACCTCACTTGAACTTGTTTAAAGATGACACCAGTAGACTGTGGTAAGTTATGTATATATGTTGTTATACCTAGAGCAACCAACAAAAAATTCTATATAAGAAAGGACATAAATATACAAGAATATAGAAAAATAGAAATTGAATTTCTAAAAAATGTTAAAGTAATCATCATGAAAGCAGGAAAAAGAAAAAAGAAATGCAAGAAAGAATAGAAAAATATAAAATGACATAATTAACAATAATTACATTAAATGATTAAATATAAATGGTCTAAATTCACCAAATAACAGATGGATTGACAGAGTGCATTAAAAAACCTGACCCAAGTGGCACCTGGGTGGCTAATTTGGTTGAGTATCTGACTCTTGGTTTGGCTTAGGTCAAAATCTAGGGGTAGTAAGATCAAGCTCCGTGTCCAGCTCCACACTTAGTGGGGAATCTGCTTGAGATTCTCTCCCTCTCCCTGTGCCCCTCCCCCAACTCATGCTTGTTCTCTCTCTCTCTCTCAAATAAATAAATCTTTAAATAAAAAAAAAGCTTGACCCAATTATTTGCTGTCAACAAAAATCTCAATTGAAGTACAGTGATATAGGCAGGTTGAAAGTAAAAGGATAAATAAAGATATATCATGTAAACTTGAATCAAAGGAAAAGAATAGTGGCTATAATATTAGAAAAGTAGATTTCAGAGCAAAAAGAAAAAATTTCCGGTGACAGAGAGGGACACTATATAACAATAAAAGTCTACCAAGAAGATATAGCATTTGTCAAAGTATATGCACCCAACACAAGAGCTGTGAAATATGCGAAGCAGAATTGATCAAACTGAAAAGAGAAATATACAAATTCACAGTTACAGTTGAACACTCCTCTCTGAACAATTTAATCAACCAACTAAATAGAATGTCAGCAAGTACATATAAAAACTTAACAATACCATTAAATAATAGGATCTAATGAAATATTTCTAGAACATTTTAGCCAACAACAAGAGAATACATATTAATTTCAAGTGCCCATAGAACATGTAGGCTTTTAAAAAATCCTCAAAAATTTAAAAGCATAGAATTCATACAGAGCATGTTCTTGAATCACAATGAAATCAAACTAGAAATAAGTAACAGAAAGAAAAATTTCCAAATACGTAGAAGCTAAAATACACGATTAAAAATAATCTATGGATCAGAAAAGAAATATCAAAGTAAAATTTAAAGATACATTTAAATGAATGAAAATGAAAAGACAACATACCAAAATTTGTGGTACACAGCTAAATCAGTGCTGAGAAGGAAATGTACAACAAAAATAAATGCAGACATCAGAAAACTTCAGATAAATCATGTACACTCCCACTTCAAGACAGAGAAAAAGATGAATAAAATAAACCCAAAGCAAACAAAAGGAAGGAAATAATAAATATGACATTAGAAATCACTGAAATAGAAAATAGAAAAAATAAACAATGGAAATCAATCAATGAAACACAGAATCCATTCTTTGAAAAGGTCAATAAAATTGACAAACATCTAGCAAGGCCGGCAAACAAAAAGAAGAAAAAATTACCAATATCAGGAATGAAAATAGGATATCAAGACAGACCCTGCAGACATTAAAAGGTTAAAAAGGAAATACTAAGCAACTCTAAGACACATAAATTTAACAACTTAGACAAAATAGACTTATCCTTTGAAAAACTCTTCTGCAACTCACCCAAAATAAAATAGATAATTTGAATAGCCTTAAAGCTATAAAGGGATTGGATTTGTAATTTAAACTTTTTATAAAAGAAATCTCCAGGTCCAGATAGTTTCTATGAAGAATTCTACCAAACTTTTAAAGAATTAATACAAATTCTATACAATTCTTTCAGATATTTAAAGAGGAAGAAACACTTCATAATTGATTTTTTGAAGCTATTATTATGCTAATACCTTATACCACATTAAAAAGTCCCCCTCATTCTTAGAGAGTAGTGTCACTTATGAATATAGACACAAAAATATTTAACAAAATATTAGCAATATACAATATGTAACAATTATATATATGACTCAATGGGGTTATTCTAGGGATGCACAGCTGGTTCAGTTTTCACAAATTATTTAATGTCATTATTAATAGGCCAGAAAAGGAAAATGACATGACTATGCCAGTCTATGCAGAAAAACCACGTGAAAAATTACAGCACTCATTTACGATAAAAACTCTCAGAAAAATGGAATAGAAGTGAACTTCCTCAACTTGACAAAGAATTTCTACAAAAAACCTAGTTACCATTATATTTAATGGTGAAAGACTGACTAGTAGACCAAAAATTGCAGCCTAATCAGGAAAATAACAAAATTGACCAGGGATATAATAGCTATTGACCCTGCACAGTTCTGAGGTCCCATTCTACTCTGGGGTCTAAAAACCCTGTAAATCACCTCTATTTTGACACTAAGAGAGGTGAAGCAGGACATTGAGACACTGAATATTTCACCTAGAGAGACTTTGAAGTGTCACCCAAAAGAGATTTTTTCAATTAGTTGTGGTAAGGAGTTGTATTCCTATTCTATTGCTACTGTAACAACTTACCAAAACCTTAGTGGCTTAAAACAACACAATTTCCTTACCTTACAATTCTGAAGGTCTGAAATCCAAGATGAGTGTTAGTAGGCTAAAATAAGGCATTAGTGGAATTGTGTTGCTTCTGAAAGCTCAAAGGAGAAAATTTGCCCTTGCCTTTTCCAGCTTCTAGAGGCTGCCTTCATTTGCTGGGTTATGACCCCTTTCCCCACCTTTGGATTCCAAAAGTGTAACAATTTCAAATCTTTCTTTCTGGTTCTAACCCGTCTGCCTCCCTTTATAAAAGGGAGCCCACCGGTTAATCCAGAATAACCTGTCTACCACAAGATGCTTCATTTAATTACATATGCAAGGTTTATTTGGTCATGTAAAGTAAAATATTCACAGGTTATGGGAATTGAGGAAAGGGCATTATAATGCCTGCCATAAAAATTGAAGTTGGAATAAATCAAATGCATACAAAAAATAAAATTTATCACATGGACCAAAAGTTAGCATTGTTATTTGCTCATTTATTTTTTCTCTTATCAAAAAGGAGGCAAATCTTTTAGAAAAGAGAAACTACATATTTTTCATCGTATCTGAGAATACAGATTTTTCTCATTAGGTAAGTATACAAAAAAAAACAAAAAACAAAAAAAGGAAAATCCTCCACAAATTTCTTTTGCATTTTGCACAGTATCCCAGCCTTTTACAGTGTGACTAAAATATGAAAATAGCACATTCTTTCTCTCTCTCTTTCACACACACACACACACACACAGACACACATACACACACCCTACATGCACACACATGCGAACAAAAAATTTAGTCCAGATGGAGTTTAGAGTTTAAGACAAATTCACTAAACATTACAAGTTTATGGAATAATGAGGCCATTGATATTTATCAAATTCATTCATTGTAAAAGTAAAAATTGTCTAGATAAGAGGATACATGAATGAATAAAGTCTGAAAATTGTCTAGATGAGATAAAAGGATACATGAATGAATAAAGTCTGATATGATAGTGTAGTTAAATAAACAAGAAATCTTCTCTATAAATACATTACCAGTAATAACAGCTTAGTGCAACAAGCAAAGTTAAAAATTTCAGGCCAAGGAGGGAATATTTGTGGGTGTAGTAACTGTCAAGATTATATAAGATCAAGGTTTTATGATCACTACAAGAGGTGTGAGTCAGAGATTTATTAAAACCCTTTACATTTTCTTACATTTCTTTATGTATCCATAATGTTTCATAACACAAACATCATAGATAAAGATTTCTCCTAGCAAAAAATAAATAAATAAATAGAATTGGAAAAAAAATAAAAATAAATTAAAAAAATAAAAAGATTTCTCCTAGCACTGTTTGCTAAAGTTTTTTGGAAAAAATTCCTTGCAATTAATTTTTTTTTTAACACAACAAATTTTAATTTATGGGTAGTTATTTAACAACCATATACTTTACAGAATAATATAGTTGTTACCGTATTAATTTAAAATAAATATATAAAGTGGAGAACCCAAGTTCAATATAGTTTCTTTGGTCTGCTGTTTGAAATATTCGATTGCTCTGTAACTCAGCTTATGAGTCATTACTTCAGCAATCATTCTTAGTTTTCTACCCAATATCTATTGTTCTCTTTTGTTGTTACTAAAAAAGATTCCAGTTGAAGTACCTAGGTACACAGCTCAAAATACACACCTTTTTACGTTCTCTAACAGCAAAGTTTCACCATGTTATAGAATTGTGGCCATTAACATGTAAGCAGAACTCTCTGAGAGGCTTCAGGAGAGGTTTAGTGCCTCTCAGATAAAAAGTTTCACGGGTATCTCCTGTTTGCCTTCTTCTGTCTACTTGGAATAGAGATTGCTACCAGAAGGAGCATCTTTCAACTATAAGGAAACAGTAGATACTGTTTTTTTTTTTATGTTTAAGCCACTCATATTAGGTTTTTTGTTACTTGCAGGAAATGTATTCTTAATCCAAAAACACATTTTTTGTGCTTTAAGTTGCTAACTTTTGTGCAGATTAAGAAAAAAAAATCTAGTGCTGGTATACTCAGTTCTTGAAATAATAGTTCACTCCTATTGAGTTGGTTAGATAACCCCCAGTTTGTTTGTTTTTTCCATCAATTCTCTATATTTAAAATTACTGAGGGGCGCCTAGGTGTCTCAGTCAGTTGAGTGTCTGCCTTCAGCTCAGGTCATGATTCCAGGATCCTGGAATAGAGCCCCACATCAGGCTTTACTCCCTCCCCTCTCCCTCTGGTTCTCCTTCTCCCTCTGCTGCTCCCCCTGCTTGTGTGTGCTCTCTCTCTCTCTCTGTCAAACAAACAAACAAACAAACAAATAAATGACATTACTTGATCTTCTGAACTGCTGCTCTGGTTGTCCTTTAGGCATCTTGTTTTTAACTGAGGGCTAACATTCTACCTAGATAATCTTGTGAAGGTGCAGGAAAGTTTGAGAGGAACATCCTTAATTATGATATATCATACCAGACATTATTTCTTGATTTTTCCTTCCTATAGTTTTGTCCTCAAGAAATGGACAAAAATAATTGAAGAACTTCCCTATGATGTATGTAATTCTGGATGTTTCTCAATTCAATAAAATAATGATCTGGATAATTAATCGACTGTTTTACCACTCAGTCTTGATCCCACATTTCCTCTCTCATTCTCAGGAATGTCATCTTGCCTTCTTCCATTTTTTCCAATATTTTACTTGCTACTATTTCCTTTACTACAAGGTATCAGGCTTCTTTTCCTGAATGCCTTCAAACACCTCTTTTTAATAAAAAGAACCAGATGATACATAGTGATGAATTGTTTAAAAACAATGGCATTAATAGTTTCCCAACATGCTGTAAAATAAAAAATGTTGAGTTAAGGCTTATGAAAACAGGGATAGAAGGGCTTATAGTACACAGATATAAAAGCAAAAATAGAGTAATACATCAAATTTCATAGTTGCATATGTCAAATAGCACAAAGGGTCAGTTTACAAATAAGACACATGAATCTGAGATCTCATTCAATATCAAAGTTTTACTAATTCTAAGGACATGGTTAATTGTGAAGCATGTGAGAGACATGGAGAAATCCAGAGTGTCAGCAACACTCATGTCCTCCTTCTTTACAGTGTGTCTGACATAGGTTTAACATATTCATTCTCACCTATTCTTGAGGAGCATCACTTACACAAAAGGGAGCTACATGAGTTATGAAATATTTCCATTTTATACTCTGAAAATTATCTAGCCTACATGACATTCTCTAAAGAGATATATCAGGTTTATTTATAGGAAGCAATTTAGATGGAGCGGGTACAATTTGTGTAGAGCAAAAGTGTATTCCCCCAAGTTCATATATTGAAACGCTAACCCTCAGTGTCTCAGAATGTGACTATATGTGGAGATCTCTTCTTTATAGCACTGATTAAGTTAAAAATGAAATTAAGCTAATTAAGTTAAATTAGGGAGAGCTTTAATCCAGTCTGATTTGTATCATCCTAAGGGGAGGAAACTTGGACACACGAAGAGACATCAGGGTTGCAGGTAAACAGAGAAAAAACCATGTGAGGACAGAGCAAGAAGGCAGCCATCCACAAGCTGAGAAGATAGGCATCAGGAGAAATCAGACCTGCAAAATCTAAATCTTGAACTTCTGGTCTCTAGAACTGTAAAAAACAAATTTCTGTTAAGCCACCCCATCTGTGGTATTTTGTTATGGCAGCCCTAGAAAACTGATAAGAGTTTTCTAAAATATTCCAAACATAAGGGCTTGCCACTAAAAAAATATCAGTATGGGTTTTGCAGAAGGCTAGACATTAACATGTTTGCAAGATGATTTGACTAAGGCATCCTTCTGTCCAAAATATCCAAATAGATGGAAAAAAATAGACTGCAGGCCTTTTCTTCCAAAAACCATGGCACTGAAACCCTATTTGGTGTATATCTGAAGATACTATCATATATGTATGTCTGAGGGAAGATTTTAGTATAAGTTTTTTATGGTGACATTGTTGTAGCACACTATAGATCGTTAGTCAAGTATACAATTAGTTTTGATGGGCATTCATCATGGAACAATAGGCATCAGTTAAAGTAGCAGACAAGATATGGGTAACTCAACCTAATGTAAAGTGGAAAAAACAATGAATTATTTTGAAATTGACTACACGTTTCCATTCTGTATGTTACAAGTACTGAATATAAATGCTTGTTTTAAAAGAACATATACCAAAAAATCATTCCCATTTTCAACATCATAGAATAGCTTTCTATGTGGTATGTGGGAGAGGGAAAAAAATAAGACAGGATAAAATGAATTTTAAAAAGCCTGAGAATTTTACAGCATACACCAGTGATGATGTGCCATGAAATGAGAAGTATTATAGTTCAACACATCTAAGTTCCAACTTTAAAAGCATATATTAATAATAAATTTAACCAGAGAAAATCCTGAACCAAAAACCTTAAATAAATTTTAGTCACAAATACAAAGACATATTTTACAATCAATACTAAAAAAAGTAACCTAAAAAGTATACAAGAACAGAAGATAGTTTATTTTAGAAAGCTAATTACATAAAACAAGATAGAAATCCAAAGAAATAATACTAAAGGTTTCACTAGTTGCTATTCATAAAAATATGTATTAAACGTGCCTTTTGTGGTTGAAATTCTCATAAGAATTGAAAGGAAGAGAACAACGAAAATGAGGAAATTGTCTCAAATTTTAGATATCAAATGTAAAGATTCTGGTGACCTACTTACTGATTACACGGGAATATAAGAGAAGTAAAAGATAACACTGAGGTAAAAAGAAGAAAAGCATTAAAGGTATTATTAGTAAAAAGAAGAAATTAGCAATTCTCTCAATTACCTACCTATTTATATATTTATTGGCTATCTTGCCAACAAGACTATACCAGAGGGCAGAGATTTTGTCTTTTTCATCTCAGTACTGAAGCATCTAATCCAGTGTCCATATGTTCCTGAAATAATGTATTACTATACATTTATATTATACATGTATATTATACACATAATATGTATTATACATAACTGAGGAGTATGTGTGTGATGGAGAGAAATAGAAAGAGGACAGTTTTATCAAATGGCATGGAAATTCCCTGTAGGCAAGTTGAACTGTGGAGTATTAGAGGATCTCAAGCTTCTTCCTCAACCATTTATTTCATGGACTCTTTTAAGTCCTCTTTTAAGACTAAGGCACCTGTAGTAAGATGATGGATGGGCAGACCCTTATTCCTTACCTTCTCTGGCTAGTAGAAGGCATGGTCTTTGTTCTTGTGTTTTTTTCATGCCAAAGAATTACATGAACAAAATTAGACATTATTTTATGATTTTAAGATGATTTTAACCTATATGAACTTACATGGTAGATTCAGATTACAAGCCCTTTTAAATTCTAAATATTCTATTGAAACACTCCCAATAGGCATGCCAGTGATAGTTGATCTATACATATATATGATTGCAGTCCTTTCAGTTACTTGGAATTAAAGTTCTTTCACAAGCAGTGTTCCTCGCTCTCTCTTTAGGACTGACAGTGACATTTGTCTTTACTCAGGTGGAGATGCCTGATAACTCACTTCTATCACACACTCCACAGTCATGAAGTTTTAACACAATAGATCAAAGCTGTCACGGGTTTCTTTTTCACTTCGCCTATGAATGCAACTTGGAGAAAATAGGGAGAAAATGGAGAGGAGAATTAATTCATAAAATAAATTATTTTTGGATAATTATTCTGTAATAGAATATAAAAAAGCCTCTCAATTACAATGACAAATTCAGAAATACAAGGTTATATGCCTGTGGCCATCACGTGGTTTTGTAACTGTGGCCTTGGTCTCTTCTGGTGTATGCCAGATGTGGGTGCCCACACACACGTGCGCACACACATTTTATATGACAGCATGTCTACTGGTTAGCGACTGGACACTGAGGTCAGAGTTTTTTGGATTGGAATTGAGCACTATTATTCATTTACCTATCTAACCATGGATTTGATACTTATCTATGCCTCATTTTTTCTCAGCTATAAACATTAGTAAAATATGTATAGAACTAAAATGTATTTATAAAGATTAAAAGAGTTTATATAAAGCCTGTAGACAAGTTCCTGACATAGAGTAAGAGGTAAAATAATGTTTCCTAATATCACAAGTATGTGTGTTTTGTGTGTTTGCATATATATGCATAGACATGTGCACATACATGCAGATGTATACATACACATTTAACTGATATTATGCAACTTTGAATTTGGCAAAATTAAGTGAGAGCCTGGACTTGAATTTCACTGAGGTTAAAACTATAACATTTCCTTCATCTTTTTTAACCATACACATCAGCTTTTCTTTATGAATTTTACTTTCAATATAGGAAAGTGTAAAAATACCCGTATATCATAAGCAAATAAAATATTGAGGTAAAAGATTGCTTTAGCCACTGGGAAAAAATGCTGCAGGCTCTGTATGCCTTATAACTAGGGTTACCATATCATCCAAAGTAGGGCAGCTTAAGAGTAAAATGTGTGTGCTTTTAATAATCACTCAGGCAAACCAGGAAGAATTGTCACTCTACTCAATGAGAAGCATACATTTTACATGTTCCAAGGACAAAGACATTTTTAAAAAGCGGTACCAATTTTTCTTGGTAAAATAGTGTCATCTATTTAGGTTACATATACAACTCAGGCTGAATTTGTAATTCAGATAGAATTACCAATTTTTTATTTTCAGATTTTATTATTATTATTATTATTCATAATGCTTTATGTCACAGTTTAAAACAATTGTTCTAAACTTCCAAGTGCTGCTGAGGTACAGCTGCCAGGATTTAGTGTGGATCACATTGTTTGAGGCGTTCGTTCAGCTGTCTGTTGAATCCCCTGAAACTAATGCTCAGTCTATATTAATGTCTCAGTCCCGGGAAACCTCAGCCTATTCTCTCCTATAATTAATCTTGCAGGTACTGCCTTGACATTATTGGTTCACCAACAGAGCAGAACTGCCTCGGCCATCAATAATAATTCAACGCATTAGGATGAGGCCTGTACGGGCCACAGAGGTAGCCAGATCTGCACGATCTCCTGCATTCCTATCCAGCTGATGGGAAACTGCAATTGAAACTAGTTGTTTTGGTGGCTCGATAATTTGTAATAGAGGGGTCTTGGTGTTACTAATTGTTTTGCTTTATGCTTTTCTCCAAATGTAGCCACTGCTTGGCACAATGGGAGTGATTGTCTGTTTACTGAATCTTAATATTGAGGCTGTTACAAATTGTCTTTCACAGATGGTGGGAGCTTTTCAGATCGAGAGAGGCAGGGAATTTATTACTCAATATTTCTGTATTACTGATTGGGACGTGAGGAGCATAGACAATCTGTCCTACTGCAGGGTTTGCCGCATGGTTTTTTCCTTCTGCAAAATTATGGCTGGCTCTAGACGTTTTTCTCATTTCGTATAGATAGCAGCTGTGTAATTTCAAGCAGAATGTTTGCTTTGATCCCCCTTCCTTTAATTGAAATCCACAATTATGAGATTTGTTTCTTTTATGTTTGCGAGTTTATTGGTTTAATCTACAAAATGTGCTGTCTTGCTGTCTTACACAGTTAAAGGCTACAGCACAGTTGGGACTTAAATGACAAACATTGGAAGGAGGGGCTTTCTTTTTTTCTTTATTGGTTGACTGTGGAAAGAAACCAATAGATACTTCTCTCCTCAGATAGCAGGCTGGCTATATGACAACCAGATAAACTATTATTCTATAGAATTTGAAGCTATGTCTCTTGTGCGTGTGTGTATGTATACATACATGTACATATGAATGATTAAGCTCATTTCTAAAAATGCCTCTGTGTGTGTGTGTGTCTAGAATGGAAGGGTAGACAACTGACATAGGATCATCTCTTGGATCAGATTAACTAGTATCATTAGCCTTAGCACATTTTAGAGGGAAGAGAGCAAAGGATTGTAAAGTAGATAGATATGAAAACAAGACTGTTTGGCCTCTGAGATAATTTCACAAGAAATAACTTGAGTGATTACATGTCATTGTGCTCTACCAATGGTTGAGGCAGTTGTCCTAAATGGTAAATTTCCAGGTACTTGGAGTTCCTTTTGAGCAAAATGAATGAAAAAAAAATTCAAGTGAAGAATAAGATTCCACTGCCAAGTTTACATGCTTCCTCTCATAATATGTCATAAATTATAATTAATGTTTTTTAACAACCATTTTTGTTACTATTTTATATGTTATATTTTTTCTGGTTCAGTATGGTGAATTTTAATTTGGAAATCTGGTCTGTGTCTATAAAAAAGGAAATTCCCATATTAACAGGTATAAGGTCAATTAGTTTCGAAGTGAATTAAACTTTCTATGCAACACCCTCACCCCACTTCAACTAATTGAATTAGTTTAACAGCCTCGATATCATTTGGGCATTTCTCTTAAATGCTCACGAATAATTAATTCACTTTGGCTTCATAAAACAAGGGACTTTTCACACAACTCTTCCATTTGTTATTGTTTTTTTTGGAGGGGACAAGCAAAACAAGTAGTCATATGAATATTTTTAAAAAACTTTAGAACTGCACGTTATGAGCATGTCTGCAATTCACTGTGTTGTCTCCTGATTATTACATGGTGAGGTCTGAAATCACTCAACTGTAGTATATATTCTTTAAACTATATCTGTGTGGGCTATGTATTTTGAATTCAGAAGATATTTGGGTATTTCCTATATTCCATAGTAACAGTTGGATATAGGAAGAAAAATTATCCTAAAAATAAGCCATTTAGTAGACTACTGCCAAGTCCTGATATCTACTATTAGAAAAATTTCTAGGTGTTTTCTTTTTCATAATAGTTATAATTTGATTATATTTCCAAACTTCCAGGAGTTTATTTATAACAAAAACCTTGGCGATTTTAGATATTTGCATTTTACACATGAAAAAAAAGTTAGGCTAATCAGCCTTAAGTTACTTAAGAATGTATGGAAAACTAAGGAAAGGGAACAGAATTCAAACCTGTATCTTTCTGCAAAAACTGTTTCTCTAATCTGACCCTATTGTTTTCCTTGGGTATGTAGTGACTTAAGAAACCAGCATGAGTCTTTGCATTGTGTGTGATGAAGGTTCAGGAAACTTAAGGACACAGCTAGCTTGAAGATGCAGAGGAAGGTAGATGGGAGAAAACAATAGTGGGATCCAGAAAAGAGAAAGGAAAAAAAAATGGAAAAGGAGACTGGAAGGTAAAGAAAGCTCAAGGTAAACTATTCATTCACAATGTTTTTATAGGCAAATTCAGCCTATGTGTAATAAGAGTTATGCTTATGGATAAAGTGTTAGATTTTTGGGGTCATACTCATCTTTTTCATTTCCTGCATGCAAGTCAGATTTCATTTATGATATCAACTCTTAGGAGGAATATGCATTGAATTTGCATGAAGAGGTTTATAAGGTAACATTGCTTCATACCTGGCTTTATTCAAGCCACTAAAGGAAATATTCTCTGTTGGTGCTTATTCTAATAGTGGCTGATAGAGTAAGAAACCTCCACTCATTCCTCCTGACAGGACAGATAGAAAAATAACTTTATGTATCTGCTCGCTCTCTCTCTTTTGTCTATCTCAGGAATAGAAGAAACAGTTGTCAAATTGGTGAGATTGAAACAAAAAAGGTCCAGATATGTGGGGGCACCTTGGTGGCTCAGTTGGTTAAGGGTACAGCTCTTGATTTCAACTGGGGTCATGATCTCAGGGTCATGAGATCCCAGCCCACATAGGTTGTGCTGGGCATGGAGCCTGCTTGAGATTTTCTTTCTCCCTTTTCCTCTGCCCCTCACAACCCCCGACTCCCTACCCCATGAGACTGGAGGCCCGTGTGTGAGCTCTCTCAAAAAAAAAAAAAAAAAAAAGTCCAAATATATGTTTCAGCCACTGCCTCTTTTGGGACAGTCTGTTCTCAGTTCATTTTAGTTCTGTTTCACAATTTCGTGAGCTTACCATGCAGACTCTGCCCCCTACCACGTGGAGTCCCTTGATGGGACATGATATATTTATTTCTGAGAATAAAGTGGTTAATCTGGCTGCAGATCATGCCATATTGCTTGATTCACCTTTGTTGGTAGTAAAGCTGTTTATGTGTATAATATCTGCATCTATTTCTTCAGAAGTGTGACTCTTAACTCATATTACCCCAAAACATACAAAGATATGTCGATATATCTCATTTTTTCAGCTGTTGCATAATATTTTTCCAAGCCACTAGTTATCAGCATCCTGCTTGTTTCCAATGTGTTATAAATTGGAAATTTGATGGTAGACAAATAATATTATAATACATTGTTCATAACTTGGCTTGTGTTTTTGAGTATATTTTAGATTGCATTTTGAGATTAATAGTTGAGTCAAATCATATGTTGCTTTAAATTTTGCTCCATATTACCACATTCCTTTGCAAGAGTTATACCAATTTATAATCCCACAACAAAAGTACAAGATTGCTTATTGGCTCACACCCTCACCAAACCTTGATTTTTACTAAATGTTTTAAAATTTTTCAAAATGACAATTTCTTCTATGCTTTATTGCTTGTTTACTTCTTTTCTTTTCTTTCCTTTTATTTTCTTTCCTATTTTCTTTCTTTCTTTGGAACAATGTTATTTTGGCCACAGATATATTTCTTTGTCTCTGAAATTTCTTATTTTATTTCAGTCTATTTTTTTCTCCTTGATAGATTCTCACTTTATAGAATTATTATTTTTTTATTTTTATTTTTTTAAAGATTTTATTTATTTATTTGACAGAGAGATCACAAGCAGGCAGAGAGGCAGGCAGAGAGAGAGGGGGAAGCAGGCTCCCTGCTGAGCAGAGAGCTCGATGCGGGGCTCGATCCCAGGACCCTGAGATCATGACCTGAGCCGAAGGCAGAGGCTTTAACCCACTGAGCCACCCAGGTGCCCCTAGAATTATTATTTTCATTGCATTTTTCAATAGAATTATTATTGGGGGCAATTTGTATTGTATATGTTACAGAATGAATTCCTAATCTGCTGCTGGCATATTCTTTTGTTGCCTTGTCTTCTTACTGTATAACGACTTTATACTTGCCATTATTTGCAGTTTGTCAGGCTTAAGATGGACAGCTCTTTCACTCTAATGTATTGCAGGCAACTTCGTCCTTACTTTTTCACATTGAGCCACAGTTTCAGGACTGGGTTTTGAAATGTGTCTACTTTTTCTCTAGCTTCACTGTGTAGGGAATAGCCAGATGAACTCAGCTGGTATGCAGCCTTGGTTAAAGGGCCTGGACTCTTGTTGCCACATTTGAAATTTTATTAAAGCCCCAATATAAGGGTTTGCTTCGTCTTTCCAGAAGATGTCTTATTTTCCAGGAGAAATAGCCTTGCTTTTGAATCATTTCCCTAATTTAGCAGGCTTTGCCTGTATCAACAAGCCATTTCAGATGTTTAGATCTCCCTATTTTGCCAGTCTCTTCCTAGTATTTTCTCCTTCTATTCCCCACTCTAAGCCTTACTGGAAAATACAGATTTGGTAGAAAAGGATATGATGTCTTACCTTGTGTGCCAGGACAAATGTTCAAGTTTTATGTATTTTTTTCTTCATTATACTAGAGACATAGGTTCTGAGGGTATTTATGATAGCGTCTTATTTCCTCTTTGCTTTCTTTCCAGCTAGAGACATTAAAATGATAAGCTATAACTACTTTCCTATTTGTGATAGGAAATGAAAGTTAATATTTCATGGAAATTATCAGGTGTTTGTCAGGCTGCCTACATAAACCCTCATTTTACCTGTCTTTAAATAGAGGCTTTCATGAGATATTTGTGTTTTGTAAAACAAAGATAAATGCTATATGCTCTCTGAAAAGCACATCCCCCATCACTATTTCTAATATAACCTGAGTTTGAGAATTAAAGCTTGTCTTAATTAGAGGCATATTTTTTTAATACTCCTTTAAAAAATCTATTGTTTTGCATCTTCTAGTAGTCATTATGATGAACCCAGAACTCATTCCCTCCCATCTCTGCTTCCCACTAAAATCCACCCTGTAAAAGGATTGCACATGCCCTTGTTTGAGTATGTTGAAAACAAAAATCAAAAACAAATTCCATAAAGACAGCTATTACAGTCAGTTAGAACTTGCTTCCAATCCTGCTTCGCCATCTGCTTATTGTCTGAAATGGAGCAGATTACTTAACAACTCTGAAAAATGTTTTAACAATCAAATAGGCATAATGAGGGGCACCTGGGTGGCTCAGTGGGTTGAAGCCTCTGCCTTCGGCTCAGGTCATGATCTCGGGGTCCTGGGATCGAGCCCCGCATCGGGCTCTCTGCTCAGCAGGGAGCCTGCTTCCCCTCTCTCTCTCTGCCTCTCTGCCTACTTGTGATCTCTCTCTCTAGAGCTCTGTCAAATAAGTAAATAAAATCTTAAAAAAAATTTTTTTTTTCCAAATTGGCATAATGGTATTTACTTCACAGATATTTTGAGATGAGTAAATGAGATATTTTATCAAGGTAGTGATAAAAACTTGAATAAGAAACACACTTCCCCATATTTTCCATTTCTCTAAGCCAATTAATTTTTCTCTACTATATTTAATTTTATACAAACATTTGTATATGTACCATACAGTCTGAAATGTGCAATCCTTTAATGTTCATAGGCTTATCTTCTTTAGGAATTTAAAGAGGTATATTCTTCACTTTTATTTTCATAATTCAGTTGTTATGAATGAAAAGTTTATTTAGCTGGAAATGAATTTTGCTCTATCCGCCTTTGAGAAAATATCTACAATTTGATACAAGCAATTTTGTAAAAGAGTGAACTTCTCTGCCAAGTATTTAAAAGAATAGATATTTGGGTTGCAGACATTGACAGAACACTGGCATTATCTGAGGCCTCAGGCATTTGATATCCAAGCAGATATCACTTTATGTTATGCTTCCTAATTCTCTGAGAATGTTGCCAGGAGGGGCTCATTTTTTATAGCAGTTGTTAAAACTTTATTATTTTATTACTCCAAGCTGGTTTGATTGCTATACATTTTAATTGAATCCATGTTATAGTTATATATTTGCTTCTACCAGGAAGTAACATTGGAAATTAGAATTTTCGTTGTAGTTTCTCTCCTTAATATTTAAATTTTATGTGATTTACCTGAAATTGCTTTAGAAAGCAAATTAAACTCTTAATTTTTTTTCAGTTCTTTTTGTTGAATATGTTGTTCTACCTTCCAAAAATTCTCAAAATAGTTAGAGTGGTACCATAAGGATTTAAAATGAAAAATAATTATAGATTTCTTATGATTAAAAAAAAAATGTTTTTGAATGCTGAATTAGATGAGTCTCTTCAGTTTAGGCTTCCCCCCCACCAAGGAAACAGTGTATTACTCATTCTGCCAATAGATTCACTTTTACCATGGAAAAATAGAACTGTATCTTACAAAGTTCCGAGGAATATTGATTGAAAATCTAGCTATAGATAACATTAGAACATTTTATGCTTTTGGTTTTATTTTTCCTTAACTTAGTAGGATGTAGTTACTTACACGCACATACACTCTTACACACACAATTCTAAGTGTCATTTGCTTGTAATATAGAAATTTAAACCATTTACGTTTATTGTCATGAGGGATGTTTGGTTTTGATTCTCTCGTCTTCTTTATATTTTCTTCCTGTAGTCTTCCTTTTGCTGTATACATTTTGTTATGCCTCTTTTTATGTTCCCCACTCATTTTACTATTTATTTTGTTAATTACTCTTAAATAATATATGCAAAGATAGGATTTTTTTGGTTAAGAATTCAATGCTATTTTCCCATGTTTCTCCTCATTTCTCAATGCTTTATTACAGTTTAGGGTTTATAACCAGATAGTTTTATTAATTTTTTAAATAACATGGTTTCTATTTCATTACTCATACCTTGTATAATATTTCTACATTATTTTTACCATTTAAAAAAAAGACACTCATAGTCTTTTTACTTTCCTATTTATTTACCTAGGAGCAAAGTATTTTGCATATACTTTACCGCTGGAATATTTCTAATTAGGACCATCATTAAATTTATCTTGCATTGCCAGTTCTGCTCTCTCTCACAGAATTACAAATTTTAATTCTCCTATGAGATTTGTTATATTTCTTGAAATTATTTCTGATGTCATTCACACCCCTTTCCAATTCATTCTGCTGTTCATTCTCCTTTCCTTATATTTTCTGCATCAAGTTTTTTGAGCCCACATTTCCCACATATTTAATTATTAAACCATTTCCTAAGATTTTTTGAAATGATTTTATTTATTCAAATGAGATGGAGAGAGACAAAAAGAGAGAGCATAAGCGGGGGGGGGGGAAGAGGGAGAGGGAGAAGCAGACTCCCCACTGAGCTGGGAGCCCAACTTGGGCCTCAATCCCAGGACTCAGAGATCATGACCTGAGCTGAAGGCAGATGCTTAACCATCTGCACCACACAAGTACCCCCTAAGATGTTTTTATGATAAAGCATTTTCACACTCTTTTTTTTCTCACTGAGTAATAAAAACAAAATTGTCTAATTAATCCTTTTATCAGCACTATACGTTTTGTGTCTGAGCTTATCTTTGTAGCTAATATCATTATAGTATTTCTATTTGCATTACCTGAGGTTACAACTACTAATATTCACTGGATATATTTTATAATAAACAGGATGGAAGGTTAGTATATTTCCCATTTGTCCAGATGGATTATGAACATGAAGATCCAGAGGAGAGAGATAGCTTTGCTTATTAAATATTTCTCATACTTGGGGCACCTGAGTGGCTCAGTGGGTTAAAGCCTCTGCCTTCAGCTCAGGTCATGATCTCAGGGTCCTGGGATAGAGCCCCGCATCAGGCTCTCTGCTCAGCAGGGAGCCTGCTTCCCTCTCTCTCTGCCTGCCTCTCTGCCTACTTGTGATCTCTCTCTCTGTGTCAAATAAATAAATAAAATCTTTTAAAATAAATAAATAAATAAATATTTCTCATACTTTCTTTCCAGCTCTTGCATGGTGCCAAGTACAATGTAGATGGTCAATAAATAATTTTAAATAAATGACCTAATAACCTGAGAGAAGTCATTCAGTGGGAATATGGGAGGACAAATGTCATAGTAGAGGAAGATAGAACAAGTAGGCCAAATAGTAAGATAAAGATACTAGAATTCATTTTAAGACTAGTAAGGAAGTAATATAACCATATTTATGTTTTATGCAAATTACTCTAATTGCAAATTGACAGTACTGGAGAAGGGTGATCAGTTAGAAGGTGAGCATAATTCAGCTGAGAATTGATGAAGGGCCAGACTAATTTAAAAACTATTTTGAATATAGAATTGTTAGTACTTGCCACTTTATATGTGTGTTATGAGTGTGCAGAGGATAAAGGAGAAAAGAACAAGGATAATATTCATGATATGGCTGTTCGCTGATAGGGAATTTGGAAAGCATCTTCTATTTTCATTGATACTTCCCTGACAATCTTAATAAATGAAGTATAGGTAAAACTAGATTCTGCAAGTTATAATACCACTAAAATTTTCCACGACTTTAACCCACCATATGTTAGTACATTACCTGAAGTTCAAGATGCATTGTGCTAATGGAAGGTACCTGTATGTTGAATATATACACTCACTAATCATTGCTCCATTCTAAAACTTGTGCTTTTCAAATAAATATTCATACCTTGTATAAAAATAAAGTAAAATGATATAAACTAAGTCTCTAAATTATTGACAGAAGTTGCTTTTTAAATCTCTTTTTAAAAATTTTGAGTTCTTACCTATTTCTGAGTCTTTAACAATATTTTCTAGGAAGCTTGAAGAAGTCTCAGCATTAGCCAAAAATGAAACCACTTTGTCATTAAACATCTAATACCTGCTGTGTGATTTTGTTCCCTTTATTCAAGTCATTTGAAAACCAACTTGATTCATCCTTCTATTCTTTGCTATGTACTCTTGACTATATTTCCACTAGATAATTACCTTATTTTAAGGTGCACAAGAATAATATAGCTCTTTTGCACAGCATCCTTATGTTACTGAGTTTAGAATTACAGTTATAAAGATTTCTCAGATACACCTTTACAAAAGAGAATGACATATGAAAATACTCTTCTGTTTGGTAGTTTTCCTTATTATCTGATTGTGTCACTTTGGACAAGGCTTTTCAATCCTCAATCTTGATTATTGTCACTGAAAAAAAAAGGCATAAAATGGTAAAATCTCTAAAGCTAATAAGGTCCAGAGATATCAACATGCTATTTAACTTATTGTTCTTATGGATATAAAAAACAGTGGCCATATTTCCACACTCTGTCCTTTTCCAGGAAACATTAAGTGAAATTAGCACTGAGTTAATTGGCATTGTAAATTATTCTCTATGTTCAAACTGGAAATAGGTAGAAAAATGTTAAGCATATTTACTGTTCTATGAATATATGAAAGATTACAACAGGAATTCATGATGCTTATCTAAATTATCCCACCCTTTCAGTTGTCTCGTTTGTGAAATATCTGAGCTCTACAATAAGTGACAAGTGTCTCATTTTCTTTCTTGTCTCCTTTAATTCCTCTGTTTTATTTAATATCTTTTTAGCAGATATTGAAATATGACAGGATATTTAAGAAATAATAAAGCAGTCATATTTGAATTCAAATATAATAGCTTTCCTTAGTTCACATCCGGATGATCAGAAACCCAAGGAAGTTTTTATATTTTTAGAGAATTTTTTATTTTTTTTTTAGGAGTTAAAATTTTTAAGTTAAATTTAATTTACCTAAGCATACTACCATTTGTAGGAATTTAAGTCATTATTTTCAGACAGTGGATTTACTCGAAGTCCCTTTTCTTTTCCTTTTTTTTTTTTTTTTTAAAGATTTTTTAATTTATTTGACAGAGAGAGAGAGATCACAAGTAGGCAGAGAGGCAGGCAGAGAGAGAGGGGGAAGCAGGCTCCCTGCTGAGCAGAGAGCCCAATACGGGGCTCGATCCCAGGACCTTGAGATCATGAACTGAGCCAAAGGCAGAGTCTTTAACCCACTGAGCCACCCAGGCATCCCTCAAAGTCCCTTTTCAGATAAATATTTAAATATTTGATGATATATAAATCAAAATACAAATAAATATTTGAAATATTTACCCCCAAACTATCTTCTGTAAAACTCAGTGTCTGGTATTGGACAGAAAATGGCACATATGAGATAATAATGGATAACAAAGGATATCTGAAGTTTTATCAATTAAATAAATTAAACCGTAATGAGTAAATACTATTTTATAGGCATTGGGATGAAAAAAGCAGAGTGATATAATATTAATATTATCAAGTAATTAGTCAATTCATCAAAAATATATATTATCCTAATTTTATACAAAAGTAACAACATAGGGGCACCTGGGTGGCTCAGTGGGTTAAGCCTCTGCCTTCAGCTCAGGTCATGATCTCAGGGTCCTGGGTTTGAGTTCCGCATTGGGCTCTCTGCTCGGCGGGGAACCTGCTTCTGCCTCTCTCTGCCTGCCTCTCTGCCTACTTGTGATCTCTCTCTGTTGAATAAATAAATAAAATCTTAAAAAAAAAAGTAACATAACTACAAAAAATACATAAAGAAAAGATTGGAAGAATTAAATGTTCTATTCAAATATTTGGAGGTAGCAGTAACATTTGATGTAACCCATGAATCAGAAAAAAATCTTAATAGAAATAGAAAACATTCAATTGGGTGATAATAAAAATAAAACAGTAAGTGTGAAATGCAGCTAAAGTCATCAGGGAAGGAAATTTATAGCATTAAAATTACATATATCAAGAAAAAATGCTGGAAAGCAATTACTATTCATCTTTAGAAGTTAGGAGTAACAAAATTAGAATAGAAAGGGATGAAATTATCAAATAGGTTGTTATCCAAAAAGTCATTAAAACAAATGTGTAAGAGAGAAAACAGAGATAATGTCAAAAATTGTATATTGAAATATTAATATAACCTGTAGTAAGAGAGATTTTTATGTTAGGTATTGCTATATATGCTACAACACATCTCACATATTAGTATACATTACATTATATGTTCTATATTATTAACATATTTGTCTGGAGTTCAACTGATCTGGAAGAGTAGGTCTGAACCGCCAGGTGTTGGAACAGCCAATTAAAGCAATAGCCAAAAATGAATAAAAGTGCCAAGAGTGGGCATCCAGTCTTTTTCCTGATATTAGAGCAAAGCTTTCAAAATATACCATTGAGTATGTTAGCTGTGGGCATATCATATATTATCTTTTATTATATTGAGTGTTTTCCCTCTATGCTTAGTTTATTGAGAGTTTTTATCATAAAGGTATGTTGAATTTTGTCAGATGTTTTTCTGCATCTATTGAGATGATCACATAATTTTTAAACTTCATTTTCTTTATGTAGTGTATCACACTGATTTGTGGATGTTGAACCAACCTTGCATCCCTGGATCATGATATATGACCTTTTTAATGTATTGCTGAATTCAGTTTGTTAATATTTTGTAAAAAAATTTTTCATTTATGTTCATCAGGATATTGGTCTGCATTTTTCTTTTTTTGTAATGTTTTTTTCTGGCTTTGGTATCAAGATAATGCTGGCCTTCTAAAATGAGTGAAGTGTTGGGAGTACCTGGCTGCCTCAATTAATGGAGCATGTGACTCTTGATTTCAGGGTTATGAGTTTGAGCCCCATACTGGGTGTAGAGATGACTTAAAAAATAAAATCTTAAAAAAATGAGTGTTCTCTCTTCTTTTATTAGAATAATTTGAGAAGGAATGGTATCAATTCTTCTTTAAATATTTGGTAATTCACTAGTTTTACTGTTCCTGGACTTTTGTTTGTTGAGAGGTTCTTGATTACTGACACAAGCTCCTTACTTGTAATTGGTCTGTTCAGATTTCCTATTTCTTCATGATCCAGTCTGGGTAGGTTGTATGTTTCTAGAAATGTATCCATTTCTTCTAGGTTGTCCAATTTGTTGGCATATAATTGTTTATAGTAGTCTCAAGATCCTTTGTATTTCTGTGGTATTAGTTGCTATGTCTTTTCTTTCATTTATAATTTTACTTATTTGAGTCTTCCCTGTTTTTTTCTTGGTAATTCTAGCTAATGGTTTGTGTAGTCTGTTTATAGTTTCAAAAAACCAGCTTTTAGTTTTATTGATCCTTTCTATATTTCAACTCTGACCTTTGTTATTTTCTTCCTTCTGCTAATTTGGGGTTTAATTTATTCTTCTTTTTCTAGTTACTTGAGGTGTAAAGTTAAGTTGTTTGAGGTTTTTTTTCTTTTTTTTTTTTAAGATTATTTATTTATTTATTTGACAGAGAGGAGAGAGATTACAAGTAGGCAGAGAGGCAGGCAGAGAGAGAGGGGGAAGCAGGCTCCCCACTGAGCAGAGAGCCGATGTGGGGCTCGATGCCAGGACCCTGAGATCATGACCTGAGCTGAAGGCAGAGGCTTTAACCCACTGAGCCATCCAGGCGCCCCCCCTTTTTTTTTCTTAATATAGATGTTTATCTAAGAAATTTCCCCAAAGAACTCCTTTTAATGCATTCCATAGTTTGGCAATATAGTCTTTCTATTTTCATTTGTCTCAAGATATCTTTTGTTTTCTCTTTTGATTTCTTCTTTGAGCCATTGGTTATTCAGGAACATGTTGTTTAACCTCCGTGTATTTGTGAATTTTCCAGTTTTCTTGTTGCTGTTGTTTTAAGATTTATTTATTTGAGAGGGAGAGAGAGAGAGAGAGAGAGAGAATCCTTAAGCAGACTACCCACTGATTGTGGAGCCCAATGTGATGTTTGATCCCAGGACCCTAAGATCATGACCCAAACCGAAATCAAGAGTCAGACATGCAATCGACTGAGCCACCCAGGTGCCCCCCCCTTTTAAAAATTTTCAGCTTTCTTATAATCAATTTCTAGTTTAATACCAGTGTGGTCAGAAAAATGCTTAATTTGATTTAAATCTTCTCAAATTTTTAAGATTTGTTTTGTGGCCCAACATGTGATTTATCCTGGGACTACCTAGGTGGGAAAAAGAAACAAAAAAAAGCATCCAAATCAGAAAGGAAGAAGTAAAATTTCTCTGTTTGCAGATGACATGATATTATATATAAAAAAATTTCTAAAGATTTCACCAAAATACTGTTAGAACCAATAAACAATTTCAACAAATTTGCAGGATACAAAATAAATACACACAAAAAAGTTGCATTTCTATACAAAAATAATGAACTGTCAGAAAGAGAAATTAAGAAAAAAAATCCCATTTACAATAGCATCAAACAGAATAAAATTCTTAGGAATAAATTTAACCAAGGAAGTGAAAGACCTATACATTGTAAGTGTAAGACCTTGATCAAAGAATTTTTAAAGACACGCAAATTGGAAAAATAGTCTATGTTAATGGATTGGAAGAATTGATATTGTTAAAATGTTCATATTACCCAAAGTGATCTACAGATTAAATACAATCTCTAGAAAAATCCCAATGTCATTTTTTACAGAAATAGAAAAAAGCAATCCTAAGACTTGTATTGAATCACAAAAGACACCAAAAATCTAAAGCAATCCTAACGAAAAAGAACAAGCCTGGAGGCATCACACTTCCTGATTTCAAACTATATTATAAAGCTGTAGTAGGGTATTGGTATAAAAATAGTCAAATAGATCAATGGAACAGAATAGGAAGTCCAGAACTAAACTATTACATATATGGTAAATTAATTTTCCACAAAGGAACCAAGAATTTTAAAAAGTGGAAAGGATAGTCTCTTCAATAAATGGTATTGGGAATATGGGACAGTTATATACAAAAGAATGAAACTAGATCCCTATCTAATAACATCCCACACAAAAGTCAACCCAAAATTTAATAAAGACCTATACATAAGTCCTGAAAGAATAAAACTCCTTGAATAAAACAAGACATAAAGTCCTTAAGCTCCTTGACAATGATCTTGGCAGTGATTTTTTTGGATTTGACAAAGCAAGGAAACAAAAGCAAAAACAAACATGGGTACTACAACAAACTAAAAGGTACAGCAAGAGTAACCATTAGCAAAATGAAAAGGTAACTTATGGAATGGGAAAAAATATTTGCAAACCACATATTGAATAAGGGGTTAATATCCAAAATTTACAAAATACTGATACAATTCAACAGCAAAATACAAACAAAAAAATCAATTAAAATATGGGCAGAGGAGGGGCACCTGGGTGGCTCAGTCGTTTAAGTGTCTGCCTTCAGCTCAGGTCATGATCCCAGGGTCCTGGGATTGAGCCCCATGTCAGGCTCCTTGCTCAACAGGGAGCCTGCTTCTCCCTCTCCCCCTCAGCCTGCCACTCCCTCTGCTTGTGCTCTCACTCTCTCTCTCTGTAATAAATAAATAAATAAATCTAAAAACAAAATACAGGTGGAGGAACTGAACAGACTTTTTTTTTTCCCCAAAGAAACATACAAATTGTCAATAGGTGTATGAAAAGGTGCTGCTCAGTGTCACTAGTTGTCAGGGAAATGAGAATCAAAACCCAAATGAGATATGACCTCACACCCTTTAGGATGACTGTTATCAAAAAGACAAGAGATAACAAATGCTAGCGAGGATGTAGAGAAAAGGGTGTACTGGTACACTGTTGGTGGGAATGTAAACTGGTATAGCCACTATGCAAAACAGTATGGAGTTTCCTTAAGAAATTAAAAATAGAACTATTTGATCCAGCTATCCGCTTCTGGATATATACCCAAAGCAAACAAAATATTTACATGAAAGAAGTATCTATACTCCCATGTTTATAGTAACATTACTCACAATAGCCAAGATATGGAAATAATCTGTGTCCATCCCTGAACGAATGATGGATGAGTACATACATACAATGGAATATTATTCAACCTTAAGAACAAAGAAAAGCCTGCCACTTGCTACAACATAGATGAGCCTAGAGGATATTATGCTAAATGAAATAAGGCAAATACCACATAGTATCACTTACATGTGGAACCTGTAAAAAAAAAAAAAAAAGTCAGATAAAGAGAGTAGATACAGATAGCTTACAGATAAAGAGAGTAGAAAGGTAGGTCACCAGGGGCAAGGGGGTAGGGGAAATAGGGACAAGTTGGTAAATGGTACAAACTTTTAGTTGTAGGTTAGTAAGGTCTGAGGATCTAAGGTATAATATGGTGACTCTAGCTGGTAACACTCTATTGTATAATGAAAATATAGAGAGAATGCACAGTATAGTGAATATAGACAATGATATAGTATTATAATCCTCAGACTTGCAGAGAGACTAGCTCTTAATTATTCCAGCCACAAAAATGGTTATTATGTGATTTGATAGAGGTGTGGCAATCTATAATATATAAATTTATCAATTTATCATGCTCTACACATTAAATGTACACATGTTATATGTCAGATATATTTCAATATTTAAAAAATTTTAAAAAATAAAAACAAAAAATATAGTAAAATAAAAGACACTTCCTACTCTCAAAAGATCAACTCTTCAAAGCTTACATGGACTGTTGAAAAAGAAGAAATTTGCTGAGACAAAAAAAATGAAAGTGTTAAACCTTTAATCATTACTGAGATGGTATAAGCAACAGTTCAAACCTAAGAAAACAATGACTTCTGTTCCACTGTCTTCTATGGAAGCACACGCTTGAGGCTCAGGTGGAACTGGGGGCCATGTCACTGTTGAGGGAGCTGCAAACACAATGATCTGGCAGTTTTCTGGACCTTGATATAGGATTGCACAGAGGGGGAGCAGAGAGAAGGAAGAAGGCTAAGAGTAGAAAATATAGGGTATACTAAGTCCAAGTGGGGAGAAATGTCTTCTGGTTTTCCCTATTCTTCTCCTTAAGGGGAGCTCTGCACAGACCCCTGAAAATGACTTCTGCCTGAGGGCTCAGGTAAAGAGACCTAGGAATGAAGGTGTTGGGGCTAGCAATGTAAATATGTGAAAGAACATGACCATCCTGGGGGCTGAATCTTGAATGTGACTCCCTTCAGAGACTGCAGTCATTAGTTGTGCTCCAGGTCTCGCGTGAGGAGGCCAGCTTTCCCCTATGAGACCTGTCAGGTAAAGCCTTTGTAATAGTTTATTTTCAGGCCTGAAAAATCACACCTAGTTTTTTAACCAGGAGCCAGACTCCTCAGTATTGAGCAATTTTATGCCCATTTATTTTGGAAGATATAGGCAGATTCCTAGGAAACATAATTTACAAAACTGACCCAAATACAATTGTATATTTGATCATCCTGTATCTATAAAAGAAATCTAATCCATATTTTAAAATAGTCTCAAAAAGAAATTTCTAGGCCCAGTGTGCTTTACCAGCAACATCTTCCAAATAGTTAAAGAATTAAAGCCATTTAAATAAAATTATTAGAAAATCAGGAAAACAGGAGATAATTCCAACCTTGTTTTTATTGATTTATTCTTTCTTAACAATAAAACCAGAGTAGGATACTACATGGAAACAAAAATTACAATTAGACCTCTCAGGACCACAAAGAATAAAATCCCAAATCTGACAGTATATGAAAAAGTTAAAAATCACAACCAAATATGTTTAAGCTAGGATTTTAGAATTGGTTTAACATTGGAAATTAAACCATTGTTAGTTACCATATTTTTAAAAAGGGAGAAATAATCATATTCTCAATAAACTGAGAAAAATAAATTCCAAATGATCCATACCTATTTATCATAGAAACTACTAATCAGAAATAAAGGAATACTTTGTAATTCAATAAATAGCACATGCAAAATTCTACAGAAAATGTTATACTCAATTTTTTTTAATATTTAAATCTTTTGCCTGAGATCGAGAATTAGAAAAGGATGCCCTTATCATTACTTGATATTGTATTTGGAGTCCAAGTCACTTATGTACAATGTAATAAGGAGGATGGATAGATGATAGATAGGTAGATACATACATACATACATACTTACGTACATAGATGTTAGAAGGAAGAAATAAGACTGTCATTATATTCTCCCGATGCAACTGTACCTTGACAAAAAGTCTTAATTTAGATATAGAGTCTTTTAGTAAATAAAATGAGTGATCAGGTGATTATTATATGAATAAATCCTTAAAGAAGAATTGAACATAGCTAATCTAGAAGTGACAAGAACAAAGAACAAATATTTACATGAAAGTGGAGGAGAAAGAGTTTGAAGGCATCATTGAGAAACCCTAAGCAAATTTGAGGTGTGTGTTATATGGAAGAATTATCAAAATCCAGTAGGATATTTTGGATAATCCTAGGAAGTTTAGGTAAAGAAATGTGGCATATAAAGCAAATCATGATAGTTCGAATTCAAGTAAGCCTTCTCCATTTCACAGAATCAATATCTAAAAGGAGTAATGAGAGGCTTCCTTATTTTAAACATCTAACTTTTATATTAATCGTTTGGAATGCCAGTTTTTCTTAATTGGTTAACTTTTATATAGCCTTTTTGAAAAGTATATTTCGTAAATTTCTTTTTTATAACTAATTATGTATATATGTTAAACTTTCTGCATCTCTCAAATACAGAGATAATCTCAATATTTGGCTATTTTTATCAAGCTATGCTATAATTTAATGTTAATGTGTTCATTACTTGTATGTTTATTCAATAGTGGAATCCTAAGATGAATTTATCTTGTTAAAGGATAAACAGAGACACATTAAAATTTTCAAGAGTTTATTTGCTCATACATCCATTCAAACCATGACACGCCAAACAAAAGTGGTTAGAAGCACTCCCCAACAGGAGCTAAATAAGGCAGAGGTTTTTATAAAGAAGACTCTAAGCTAAGCAAGGAAATTATTTGATTGGCTATAGCTTAAGTGGTTGCCTTATTTGGGAAAGCCTGCTTGATTGTTTGTGATTTCTTGTTTTTACGTTTCATTTTCTCAGATTTTGAATGCATTGATTTTTGGTTAGGTTTTAGTTTTCTTATGTAGGCTGCCAAGGCATTAGAACCACCCTAATCTAATGGCCTCCTTGTTTAACTACCTTAATAACACCAATGTAGTTTGATCCATCCCACTCCCTACATAATCCTATACAAAAAATCCATTGCAAGTGGATTACTGATATAAATATAAAAGAAAAATCTCTAATGCTTCTAAAAAATGCTAAGAGAATGTGTTCCTAAATTGTGATGTAGAAAGTTTTGTTTAAAAGGATACATAGAACACTATCCATAAAGGAAAGGAATTAATATATTGAAATGTGTTTTAATGAGAAACTTCTCCAAAGACAGCATTAAAAAGAATATGCATGCCAGCTATGGATTGGGTATTTGCAATGTATGTAAATGAAAAATGGCTTAATCAAGTCAACAAAACCTTTCTGGATCTCAAACATATTTATACCTGAGGTCAAATTTTACACATTTTCAAAGTTTTGGAAGAGCTCTTATTTTAACTTAACTACTTTAGCTCTCCTAAAAGCAGAGCAAAAGTAAGAGTGCAGATTAAACTGTATAATGAGCAGTTAACTCAATGACTTTTAATGACCATAAAAAACGGATATGTCCAGCACTGAAGCACAATCTCATCCAGGGTCATAAAAGTCTATTTTATGTGCTGTAAATCTCACGGGAACTGTGAAGTATGTGTCCCTTCTCCCAGTCTGAAACCTTGTGGCTTGTCTGATTGCCCTTTACAATGAGTGAGGTTAATATCTCTTGCCTATAAAATCTCTTGCCTATTTTATAAAAAAAGATTGTGAAGATTTCTTTATAAAGAAAGATTGTGAACTATATACTTGCATTTGCTATCATAAGATATTTACTCAATCCCTTTTATCTAAGAATCATTTAATTAAAAATATCCTAAATTTTTTGTTCTTAAAAAAGATAACTTTATGTTTCATAGTACATTTCAGGTTGAAAATTCAGGTTTAATCCATGAATTTTAGTGTAACCAAATTTTAGTTGTTAGTGTAACCAAATGTTACTCATTCTCACTAACAAAATGAGAAAAGACAAATTCACCTAATTATCTAGATTTTTTTTTTAAAGCCTGAATACTTCGGTACACAATCAATCTAGGCAATTAAGTAAAAACAAAAACAAAAACAGGGTTTGTTTTACTCTAGGTAATGTCTTTGGTTCTTTATTTCACTTTGATTTTACGTTGGCACTATTTATGAAATTAAGCTAGCAAAAAATATGTGAACATCTGACCCACAAAAATCATGTGGACAGTTTTTTATCAACTTTTTATTGCTGTTAGTTAAATATAAACATTCCATTAACTGTAGAAGAACTCTCTAACAGTTTTAAAGTATGTATCCTAGACTGGGAAAGAAAGCTGTTTTTTTGCTCTTATTTCCCATAAAATCTTTTTAACTGTTGTTTATTATAGGCACTATTTATGATAATGCTGTTGTATGCATTATTACAACCCTGTATTTTCAGTAAAATGCTCAATAAATGTATTTTTAAAATGCATTCTTCTCTAACTGCTTGAGATAAAATGTTGCTGTCATTTTACTGAACTGCACAAACACATAAACATGGCAATAATAAATGTTTTAAAATTTCTAAAGCACTGAATGGTAGGAAATTAATCTGCATCATCACAATCTCTTTCATAACATTTTTTAATGAGTCAGATTCATCTACTCTATTTTGATGGCAAAGTGGATCATTTCTTCAGGAGATATGTCAGCACAAAAAGCAATATGAATTTGCCCTGTACTTCAAAAGCCTGAAAATAGGGAGTGAAACTTTGCAATTTAGTACAGAATATAACTCTTTATCCACCTTGGCTTCTTCCAAGATCACAGATTCATCATTTAACCTGGAAGTAGATGTTCTAAATGGGAAAAGGGAAGCATTCTAAAATTAATGTTATAAGGTGGTATTTGTTCCAGTGAATTTAAAGCAATTCCCTTAATCAGCATATTTCCTGATTTTTCTTCTGCAATGATGAAATGGAACAACTGAGATCCTAAGAAATAATACTGTTTATCACATTACACAGAGATTTCACGACAAGAAATATAGTCTTTACTAAAATCTTCTAGTATACTTCAAATATAGTCCATTATATGAGTAAAGTGCTACGTAGCAATTTTAGTACTTTGCCTGTTTGGAAATATTTCTTTATTTTCCTGTTACATATTATAATTTCTTCATGCTTTTCTAAGGAAAGAATTCCATGAATTCTTGATGATCTGACAAAGGTACTGAATGTAGCCCATTTATATCTCATTTTTCTTTCTTTTTTTTTTTGAAGATTTTATTTATTTATTTGACAGAGTGAGACACAGTGAGAGAGGGAACACAAACAGGAGGAGTGGTAGAGGGAGAAGCAGGCCTCCCGCTGAGCAGGGAGCCCAATGCGGGGCTTGATCCCAGAACCCTAGGCTCATGACCTGAGCCCAAGGCAGATGCTTAACAACTGAGCCACCCGGGTGGCCCTATATCTCATTTTTTAAAAATTTTCACAGACTTCATATACACCTGCAATTTATTAGGCTTCCGAGACTTTTATGGACCCTGGTAAGATATTGTTTTCCAGAGATTTGTTAAATACTACATGTAGCGATCAGTAGGGTTTTTCCCAAATATTCCAGTTCTCTCCTGTATACTTGTAGGGGATTGATTGTACTCCCCCCCTTTGAAATTAATCTTGGCCACTTTCAATTTAACCTTGCCTTATTCTGGAAAATTAAATGTGAAATATTTGAGAACCAGATTTTAAACAACGATCCCCCTTTTTTTTCTTTTTTCATGTGTAGAAGTACATGTTGAAATGATGCCTATATCAGCTTGGACCTATGAATTGTTAATATATTAGGTAGAATCCCTTGAATTATACATTTGTATGAACCAGGAATAAGTATTTGCCATCTTAGACCTCTAGGAATTTTTTAGGGGGAGGAGGATTGTTAGGTTATCAGGACTTATAGTGTATGCTTTTTTATCATTCATAATGATAATATAATGAAAAGTAAGTTGTATATTTCTAAGTAATGCTTTTCTTTTCCTCCTTGGTAGCTATAAGGGATTTAAACTTTTTAAAAAGAGAGTAAGATAATATTAAATAATAATGTTCAGCATAAAATATATCATTGGTATTTAAGATAAAAAATATGATACATGACACATTTCTAAGCATCAGAGTAACAACTTATGTATCCAGAACTCAGCCATCAAGCAGTGAATTATGAGGAGGTTCTTAAGACTGTCTCTCACTGGCAGCACCTGAGTGGCACAGTCAGTTTAAATGTTGAGTCTTGATTTCGGCTCAGGTCATGATTTCATGGTCATTGATGATCTCAGTGTTGTCACATTGAGCCCATGTTGGACTGGGCATGGAGCCTGCTTAAGATTCTCTCCCTTTCCCTCTGCCACCTTCCTTCACGCTCACCCTCTCTCTCTCTTTTTTTTTTTTTTAAAGGACTGTCTCTCAGTGTCTGGATACTTTTTGTATAGGCTTCTAATAATCTTTGTTCTCTTCTTTTCAAACCTAAACATAAAGTATTGCAAACCACAAATTAGGATCAGATGTACCTACGGACAGTTGCTAGAAGGGGAATAAAGGAAAAACGCAAATGCTGGTCAAAAGAAATGAAAAAGAACACAACCTAAAGCCATTTAGTAAACAGCAAATATATTGATAGATACTTGGGAAACATAATAATAAAAGAGGTAAGGTTCTACAAATATCCATTTGATGACATTAAAGCTACACTGATTTAAGTCAACATCTTTGATTAGTATAGCTTTATAATAAGTTTGGAATCTGGAAGTCTGAGACCTCTAATTTTTCTTTTTCAAGATTGTTTAGGGTGCCTCTGTGGCTCAGTTGATTAAGCGACTGCCTTCAGCTAAGGTCATGATCCCGGAGTCCCCGTATGAAGTCCCACATTGGGCTTCCTGCTCAGCAGGGAGTCTGCTTCTCCCTCTGATCCTCTCCCTTTTCATGCTCTCTCTCACTCACTCACTCTCTCTCTCAAAAAAAAAAAAACAAAAAAAAACTGGTATCTCAAGTATTTAAAAAAAAAAGATTGTTTTGGCAGTGTGGGGTCATTGAGATTCCATGTGAATTTTTGGATGAAATTTTTTATTTCTGAAAAAAAATCTTTGGGATTTTTAAAGGAATTACATTAAATCTGTAATGATTTAAAGATCACTTTGGGCAGTATCAACATTTTAACTGTTAAGTTTTTCATTCCATAAACATGGGATATTATTCCATTTATTTGTGTTCTCTTTAATTTCTTTCAGAAATGTTTTTTAGCTTTCAGTGTACAAGTCTTTTGTCTCCTTGGTTAACTTAATCCCTAAATATTTTGGTTTTTCAATGCTATTATAAATGGGGTTGTTTTCTTAATTTTCTTTTCTGATTGTTTATTATTAGTGTATAGAAATGCAAGTGATTTTTGTATGTTGATTTTGTATCCTGCAACTGTTTTGAATTTGTTTATTTGTTCTAACAGTGTGTGTGTGGTGTGATCTTTAGTGTTTTCTACATAGAAAATCATGCTCTTTGTGCACAGAGAAAATTTTACTATTTCCTTTCCAATTGAATACATCTTATTTCTTTTTCTTGACTAATTGCTCTGGCTAGGATTTCCAGTACTGTTGAATAAAAGTGACAAGAGTGGGTATCTTTATCTTATTCCTGATCCTGGAGAAAATACTTCCAGTCTTTCATTGAGTATGATTTCAGCTATGTTTTTTTTCTTTCTTTCTTTCTTTTTTCCTTAAGATTTTATTTATTTATTCATCAGAGAGAGAGAGAGAGAGCACAAGCAGGGGGAGTGGCAGGCAGAGGGAGAAGCAGGCTCCCCCCTGAGCAAGGAGCCCAATGCGGGACTCTATCCCAGAACCTTGGGATCATGACCTGAGTTGAAGGCAGACACTTAACTGACTGAGCCACCCAAGGGTCCCTTTTCTTTCTCTCTTTTGGTAGTTTGTATGATACTTTTTCTCATCATTTTATTTATAATTACAAAGCCTTATTTGAAGATATGTATCTTATAAATATATATCTTTTAAAATTTAAATGTACTCTGATAATCTTTGTTTTTGTGATTGTATCTTTAGTTTTTATGTAGTTAATATTATTACTGATATATTTCAGCTTACAGTTTTCTAATTTTTTGAACTAGTTCTACTTATAATGATTTATTCCTCACCTTTTTAAAATTAATCAAACATTTCATATTCCATGCTTTCCTTTATTAACTGTTATTTTAAGTATATAAGCATCAGGTAATTTTACCTTCAGTAAAAGTTTATTCATTCTTTCCTATGCAAATGCAATAAGACTAACCAATTTTATAAACTAGAGCTGAAGCTGAATTGTGACATGGTTTGTGTTTTGGCAATATTCATTTTACCTCTATTTAGTCATGTTCTTTCTAATAATTTAAATTATGTCATGGTGGTTTCACCATGGCCCCTAGACCTTTTAGACCCTTAAATCTTATATTCATTTCCTAGATTTCTTGAAAAAGTTCTAGTATATGCTTGTTACCATGGCATAATTAATAATATTACCAATTTCACTCTTAAAATTTTTGAGTATCATCTTATAGCCACCATTGTTATAGTCATTCTATTTATATAGCATATAAAACCTGAAGTGGTTTCTTGCAGTAGCTAAAGCCAGCATTTTAATGAACACTATTTTTACTAGTAATATACAGGTATTTGTATATAATCATGTGTCGAAAATGAAATTCATAGAGAAAAGTGGAAGGTGAAGTTACATTAAAGAAAGACCTGGTATGCCTTATACATAAGTGAAATTCAACTCGGGCATTTCATTTAACTTTGACAAATTCATTTATTGAAGCTATATCTTATAACAGGAAATAGTTTATGCATTTTGTAGGTACCAAGTAATTTAATTCTAATGACAAATTGTTGCTGCATACTAGTTTCGTCCTCATTTTACACCTGAGAGAAATGAGTTACAGACAAGGGTAAGGACTGTGCCCACAGTTGCAGATGGAGCAAATGGCAGATCTAGGATTTAAACTCAGGAAGATGAGTGCTAGAATCCATAATTTTAACCACTATACTATACAGCCTTGTCATACATTCGTGTGTGTGTGTGTGTGTGTGTATTTTATGTATGAATTACAAAGTTTTATGTGTAGCTCTTGCTACTGAGAAACATCTGCTATACACTAGTGAAAACTGTAACCATGGTAACAAAGATATGTGATAGCCTGAGGCTTCTACTAGTGTGCTGCTTAATTTATCTTTAAAAAATAGGAGATATTTTCAGATATGCTACACAGAATAATGATTTAAACATGACTTATTTTATGTTGAGAGTTAATGCTACTATTAACATCTTCCTAATCTACCACTAGAAGCAATCAAAGAGGAAGTTCATAAGAGACCTAAGGTAGATTGATCTATTGTGTTAAAGCTTCATGACTGTGGAGAATGTGATAGATGTAAGTGAGTTATCAACCATCTCCACATGAGTAAAGACAAATGTTATTTCAGTCCTAAACAGACAGCATTGAGCACTCTGCTTGTGAAAAAGCACTTATTTCCAAGTAACAAGAGATTAAAGTCATATATATGTAGAAATCACACTACTCTAGCACTCCTGTTGAGTATGTTTCATTAGGAAAAAAAAAAAAAATAAAGATGCTGGCAACCTGAATTCCCCCATGCAAAGTAATATATTGAGAGATTGTTTTGTTCTAGTAAAGTACTGTTTTGCCCTGAGGAGAACACATAACTACGGAATCTGGCATATAGTAACCAGTGAAGATGAGAAGTCACTATGTTCTTTCCGTAGTGTCTTAGGTTAAATTTAAGAAACTAAGTTGACAGGAAGCTCCAGGCTCTTATTTCCAAACATAAACATCAAATAAGCAAATACACATTGACTAAAATAGCTATAGGAGTTCTAGAAAGCAGTAAAACAAAACAAAATAAAACAAAAAACTACAGCAACTAAGCAAATGCCTAAACAAGAAAAAGTCATATTCAAAATGGTAGGAAATTTCATGGCATTTTTATTCACCCTTGCTTCACTGCCCTCTCCAGTGCTGCACAACTGGGAGGTTCTCTGACTTGGACTACAAAAAGTGGAGTAGAAAATATTTCCTGGCCTGTCTTGGATGCCTGAGGGACTATAGCTGTCCTGTCTGACTTGGAAATCAGACAGGAATGGCAGCAATGCTGGGATCTGAGACTCGAGGCCAGAAAGGCAGTGGCAGGTGGTGCAGCACAGGAAAACTAATGGAAGACTTCAGACCTACGGATGCCTGGGGCAAGACATTATGAGCAAAATAATATAATAGATTATTTAAGGTCCTGAGGAGATTCTGGGTGAGACTCTTTGGAAAATTAAGTCATTTCAAAACAGATGGGGGAAATAGGAAAAAGAAGTGCACACACATTCAGGTCCAGACAGGACATATGACCAAAATATACCTGAACAGACCTTAAGTCTTTACCTTAGGCTGATCTCAAGGCTTAGGAGTTGGATGAGTAGTAATGGCCGTCCACACTAGAATGCAAGACCAGGAGAATTTGTTGTTTCTTCAAATGCCTAATTGTCAACAAAAGATGATAAGGCATACAGAGAAACAGCCAACAAAACAAATCACAAACAGTCTTAAAGAAGAACACACAAGATATATTAGACAATAATTATAAAACAACTGTTTTAAGTATGCTTAACGAGCTAAAGAAAAACATGGGAAAAGAATCAAAGGAAGTAAAGTAACTCATGAACGAAATGAGAATGTCAACAAAAGAGACAGAAGTTACAAAAAGAGTCAAATATGGAGATAAAAATATAATACCTGAGTTGAAGAATTTACTAATGGGATGCAACAGCAAAGTCAAATATACAGACAAAAGAATCAGCAACTTTGAAGACAGTTAATTTGAAATTGTTGAGTCTGAGAAGCAAGAGGGAGAAAAAAAGAATGAAGAAAAGTCAATAGAGCATCGGGGACTTATGCAACACCATCAACTGGATCAATATAAACATGATGGGAGTACTAGAAGGACAAGTAAAAGAGAAAGGAACAGATGGATTGTTTGAAGAAGTAATAGTTGAAAACTTCCCAAATTTATGAAATACATGAATATAAAATACATCCAAGTAGCTTAACAAGCTCCAAGTAAAATAAGTCTGGAGACCCAAGCTGAGACACATTGTAATCAAAATGCCAAAAGCCAGATACAAAGAGAGAATCTTGGAACAGGAAGAAAAATTGATAATCACATGCAAGGAATCCCCAATAAGACTTATAGTAGATTTCTCATCAGAAATCTTGCAGTCCAGAAGGTATTGGTATGATATATTTTAAATGCCGAAAGAAGAAAACTGTTAGCCAAGAGTTACATCTCTGGCAAAACTGTCCTTCAAAAATGAAAAATTTAAGACATACTCAGACAAACAAAAGCTGAAGGAGTTTATTACCACTGGATCTTCTACAAGAAATGATAATCTGAATACTTCAAGTTGAAGTAAAAGGATACTAGATAGTAATTTGAAGTCATACACAAATACAAAATTCTCCAGTAAAGATAAGTACCTGGACGTGTATAAGAAACAGTATTAATGTAATTTGGGTTTGTAACTCCACTTTTTATTTTCTACAACTTTTAAAAGACAAATATATTTTTTAAAGATTACAAGTGATGTTAATAGTTGCACCAGATATAAAGGCATATTTGGGGACATCAGTAACATAAACTGGGGGAGTGGAGCTTTCAAGAAATACCATTTTTATATGCAATTGAAGTTATATTGGTATCAATTTAAGATAGATTATCACAACTTTATGAGGTCATATGTAATCCCCATGGCAAGCACAAAGATAATATATATAGAATATACACAAAAGTAAATAAGAAGGGAATCAAAACATATTATTATAGAAAAATCAACTAAACACAAAGGAAGGCAATAATGGGGGAAAAAGAGACCCAAAAGCTACAAAGCATATTGCAAACATATAACTGTTTCTGTCTTCTGCCCCTCTCCACAGCCCGTACTCACTCTCTCTCTCTCTCTTTCAAATAAATAAATAAAATCTTAAGAAAAATTGTTACAGCTTTGGATAAGAAAATGAATCTTTGGATATCTTTCCCATTGTATCCTGCTCCCACCAGCTCATTAGAGCCTTGGTGGGGGGATAAACATCTATAGTTCTAGAGGTGGAACACTCAATTCAGAATGGGAGATAAAATGTCACAAGTCAAGACAGGGCGAATCTTCCAGTTTTCCAGTCCATTTTGGAGTGTTTGGCAGACCAGCCAGAAATCTAATTAGAAGCATCTGGAAGTGAGAAATCCATAGGGCTAAGGTAATGTCTTCACATATTCCTGGCTTACTGATAAACTATTTTTTTTATGTTCAGGAGACCCAATAGATCACAGCAAAATATGACTCAAGAGATACTTGAGAACTGGCTGCAAATTTGATGTCTTCTTCAACCAATATATAGCTTAGTCAGTAGAACTTGAAGCATCTGATCACATTTGCTAAAATATTGGTTGATCACTAAACTATGCAAACAAAGGTCTGTTGCCTCAGGAACCAGGCTAAAAAATATAAATTGCAGTTATGAAATCTGATGAGAGACATCACCATGGGGAAAACAATGCAGGGGAAACAAATATCACAATTTAAATTTAGCCAAGTTAGCAAAACACATAAGCAACAACGACAACAACCCTCAAAAATAAAATAAATCACATTTCAGAGTTGCTTGACAAAATACCATCCAAAATATATTATTTTTGACCAAAACTAGTAGACATACTAAACAAAGAAAATTGTAACTTGACCCACATTCAAGGTAAAAAAAAGTATTTAATAAAAACTAATTCTTAGTGGACCCAGGTATTGGATTTAGAGGGAAAAGAGCCTTGTCATCTGCAGTAGTCAGGTTAACAGTGATGAATATATGCTCTAATAAGCATAAATGTGCATGTCTCAAGGAATGTAACTCATTGCTACATAGCTAGTTTAATTACAGATATGTAGTTTGTGAATATTATGGCATTTCATTTAAAGTTAAGTAGTAATATTGCACTATGGGGTATAATGCAACAAGAATGATAACTGTGGATATATGCCATTTGACTTATAAACATCAAATTCTGTAAAGCAGTAAAACATAGAATGTAAATAATTTTAATAAAATAGTGCAATGTAATATTTTAATTTGTTTCTCTTAGAAACTATGTAGGGAAGGTAGGAAAACATGTTATTTAAAGAGACTATTTCATGTATCTTTGTGAAAATAAGGTGCTATGGGCCTTATCTATATGGTTCGAAGCCCAAGAAAGATATGACTACACTACCCTTTAAAAGCTATTAACAATTTCGGGGCTGCTCAGAGAAGAAAAAATGTTTAAAAAGGGAGCATAGGGGCACCTGGATGGCTCAGTGGGTTAAGCCTCTGACTTTGGCTCAGGTCATGATCTCAGGGTCCTGGGATCAAGCCCTGCATCGGGCTCTCTGCTCAGCGAGGAGCCTGCTTCCTCCTCTCTCTCTGCCTGCCTCTCTGCCTACTTGTGATCTCTCTCTCTCTCTCAAATAACTAAATAAAATCTTAAAAAAAAAAAAAAGAAAGGGAGGAGAGACTTTAAAAAAAGGCCATTGGTAGGTGTCGCAAAGAAGAATGGCATCTGATAAAACAGTTCCCAATACGGGCAGAAATTTATCATTTGTGTTTTGTTTGCTATTTGGCAATTTTTGACTTTATTTTTTCAGTAGATCTAGATGCTGAAATGTTTCCTGGAAGTGGTGTTTATTAGAGAAGAGGGGAGGATAAGAGAAAGTGATTTCAAAGACATGGAATGAATTTTCTCTATATATGAATCGTGTTATAGACTGATTTGTGTCCCACCCCCAAATTCATATGTAAAAGCCCTAACCCTCAGTGTGTCTGTATTTGGAAACAGAGCCTTTCAAGAAGCAATTACGGTTAAGTGAGGTTTTAGGGATGGGGCCGTAATCCAATAGGGACTGGTGTTGTTATAAGAGCAGGAAACAACAGAGATCGTTGTCTTTCTTCCTGTCTCTATCTCTCCCTCTTTCTCTTTTTCTCTTTCTCTCTCTGCATGCACACAGAGGAAAAGCCATGTGAAGATACAGCAAGAAAATAGATAATCATCTTCATGCCTAAAAGAGGGGCCTCGCCAAAAACCAGCCCTACTGGCCCCTTGATCTTGGACTTCCAGCTTCCCTTAACTATGAGAAAATAAACGTTTGTTGTTTAAGCCACCAAATCTGTGGTGTTTTGTTTTGGCTGCCTTAGTGGACTAATATAAGGCAGTAGCAGAGGCGTGAGAACAACCATCTAAAGTAATATTTAAGTAAGACCAATAGTTTGGTGGAAACTGGAAATTTAAGCAAGAGGTAATTTTGAAAATGAGTTCACAGTAACTTAAAGAAACTTCAGGAGGGCATTACACTTCCCAGAAAATAGTATAGAGGATTTAAGCCAACTTCATTTAACAGACAAAATGAACTCATCTGATACCTAGAACTTATTTTAGAGGCTTTCTTTGGGATAAACCCTGGGCTATTCTATAAAAACCATGAGGAGTAAGAGTAGCATTAGATTTCCTGACACAATATGGATTATTTTGTTTCCATTTTATTTTGTTCCATTCCTAAACTCTATTTCTAGTGTCTATCTTTTTTATGGTTTTCATCTTGAGGTGCGGTACTAATGCCCATAAGACTTGTTTTGTAGGGTGCCTGGGTAGCTCAGTTGGTTAAGCAACTGCCTTCGGCTCAGGTCGTGATCCTGGAGTCCCAGGATCGAGTCCTGCATCGGGCTCCCAGCTCCATGGGGAGTCTGCTTCTCCCTCTGACCTTCTCCCCTCTCATGCTCTGTCTCAAAGACTTATTTTGTATATTGAACAATTTGAGTTATACCTTTCAATATGGAATCTTTGTCCATTTGATTTGATTTGAAATTGACATAATTTGAATGTTGGGGTGAAGGATGTTGAGTTAGCTCCTTTCAGTTTAATGAATTTTATTGTCTAAGGTATGAAATTAAGGGCCTTGTATTTCTTTCACCAGCATAATTGGACGAGAAATGTGATAATAGCTTTTAAACAGTGAGTACCTCAAGAAGTTTATGGGAGACCATAGCTTTTATCTTCAGATTCTGAAGAGATTAGCAATGCTTTTTGTGTGACCAAGCAAAATAAAGAAACCTCTTCACTAAGATTGGTTAATCAAATTACTTGACAATAGAAGGAAAGCAGAATATTTGGGGAAGTGACTAAAAGATTTTGCCAATGTAAAATCAGAAATCTGCCTAAAATCCTGTTTAATGAAACTGAACATGCTATGTTCTCATTGTTGCATAATATTTTTTAAATAATAAAAAATTTAAATCATTCTACTCAGTCATTACAGAGTAAGCGAATTAATGTTTGTGACTTTTCTATTTCCATGCATATATAAACTTTAAAAATTATTGTCTAAAATATATTGTGTATTAAAGACTCCTACATCTGTAATTTTAATATTTAAAGTAATTACTTTCCATATCATCAAAATGTGCCCAAATTTAATTTCTATATCTACATATGTTTCATTAGATGAATAAATCAGGATTAATTGAAATATTCTTCCATTTGCTGTACTATAAATAATAATACAGCTGACATATTCATGATGAAATACCTACCTGCATTTCTCTCAGACTATCTTTACATGCAAAAGATTTTTTATTTATTGAAAGTTCTTCCTATACAGCAATATGTTTAATGCTACTCTTCAGGCATCCTAATACTATAATAATAATGATAATAATAATAATAGGAATAGTAATAACTGTGTTGCCTAGAGGTTTTTTATTTTGTTTTGATTTTTGTTTTTTTTATTGATTCTTGTCCAGGAAACTATTGTGTAAACAGAGTATTTAAAAGTAACGTAAATTTAAGTGATCTTAAATAGATTATTTGGGTGAAGGGCTATGATGAAAATGAAAGACGTGAAGAGTTACCTTTCACTATTCTGGAAAGGTCATTCCCAATATAAAAAGAAGTTCAGCAATATGAAAAAATATATAGTAAAAATATACGGTGAATATAAATGTTTATGTCACTTAATGGTACATCTAACTTAGTGTGCTTCTTAAAATATTCTTGTTAAAGTCAAATTGTATTGATTATATTAATAATAATTACCAGGGAAATAAATTGATAAGAATCCTGAACCGATTGTGTATATTAAATAAACAACACTTTTTAAAAAGAGTTTCACACAGATAGTATTTTACTGAAATTGTAATAAACTTCAAATTATGAAAATTTTCTCATTGCTTTACCTTTGTGTATTATTCATGACATCTTTAAATAGATGTTAATTAAAAGAAATGTGATACAAACATTTATATATACATGTAACAAAGAAGAGCTACAAAGTACACAAAAAGAAAAAAAAGCTAAAGATGTGATCAAATAGCATTTTAAAAATTATTTATGTTTGACTAACAAGTATATAAATAAATCAAGATACCTAAAGTAGCATGGACAAAATGAATATCAAAGGTATTTTCTGTATCAATAAGTGCCTGTAAGACATTTAAAATAATATAAATCCAAAAAGAATCAGTAAGCAAAATACCATCTGTAGTCTGTCTTGTAGTGGTAGCATCTCTTTTTAAATGCAATTTATCTGCTTTGAGTAAAATCAATTTTACAAAATGATAAAAGCTTCATAAAGGAAATATTAAAAATAACATTGAAATTAATGTCTTGGATAATTTCTTTCATCTAAATGTTATTTTGTCTTCTAATATAAAGCAAAAAAAATCACAAATTAAAGAGCACCTGAAATAACTTCAAATATCTTTTTTAGAAGAGTTTATTCATGATGCATAACATGCAGACGTTTGAGCTTCCCCAAATCAGATTAAATTTTCAAAGACATTTTCTTCAAAACTGAAAAAAACTCAAATTACTTGTCAAATGATTTTTTGCAACTTCCATTTTATGTCAGCTGACCCTTCTTGAATATCTACATTTCATGCTGTGTAAATAGAACCTCTTTTGTATTATATTCCTCAAAATTTTCTACATTAGTTCAATCTGGAAACCTAGCAACAGACCACTTTACTATGTGCTAGCTCTCTTTTTGAGCAAATAGCTTTTAATTGTCAGATAGCAGAGATTCAGAAATGAATGTCCCTGAATGCTTGACACCAGCACATTTAGTGACCTGGATTATCATTTTCTCCCTCCAGAATTATAATGAAAACCTTCTTATTAAATCACTTGAACATATATTTTAATGATTCAATTTACTTTTCCCTTTAAAAAAGCATGCAACTAATATGTGAATATATTCTAGCAAGCTACACAACACGAAACTATGTGAATGTTCAACTTCAGTCTCTTAACTGACACATTCCTTGTTTTCATACACAACCACAGACCATGGTTTGTGTTCACTTGGTTCTTTTTCTGTGCATTTAATAAGCATAATTTTGTACATATATCTCTTCAAATAAACATTTTACTTACAGAAATTTGTACCATTCTATACTTACTCTGACTTGTGTTTTTTACTTAATAGTATGACTTTGAGAATTTTTCATATCAGTAGTACTTGGCACAAAATATATATTCACTAATTGTTACCTGTAATAATTAGTTATTGTTATTGTTAGTGTTATTGTTGTCATGCAATTTTAAAAATGAGGTACATTTGTTTTATCATATAAACATTTTTTTCTCCTTCATAGATTTATTTTGAAATGTATTTATGTTTTTTAGGTATTATAAAAAAATTTGGAGTACCATTTTGGTCCATCCCAAATTATATAAGCAGTTTGGCCCTGCTCTCTCTCTTATCCAAATCCACAGTTATGAAATCTAGGAAATGTACAATTTGCATCTTAGAAATAGCAGCAACCCCACAGAGGACCTTGTGAGGCCTGGAGATTAACCCAAGGAATGCAGCATACTTCTCCACCTTGGCACAGCCACGGTCCAAAGTCAATAATAGATTTTTTAAAGTGTGATTTTGTGGATGAAAACTGTACAAGCGACAGTGACATGATTTGTTAAATAATTATTAATATGTTTTTCCCATTGACATTTCTGACTACAGAATATTTACTCTGTTGGTCTCAGTATTATTGGTTTGTGGAGTAGGATAAGTTTAGTGAATGGAAGATTGAGAATTTTCCTAGAAGATTGGGAGAAAAGAAATCTAACCATCAAAAATAGGATTATGCAGTAATACTATAACTTTGAAAGCCAGGGTAGATTCTCCAGACAAGATTTTCCTAATTATCTTAATGCCCATGTATCATTCTGAAGTTCAAGGAAGTAGTACCACCTTGTAAAGTTGCAAAGATTAGGCTTCCATCTTCTGGAACAATGCCTTGAAGTGTGGTGTTCTATAGTAAAAGGACGCAGTATAAGAGAGATGAAAGGAAAGCCCAACACTTTTCCAGTTGCAGAACTGCTAAAGCTGATCATGTTACTGAGAGTCAGATTGAGAGTAGAGCTACAGAAGACTAACATGGTACAAATAAATCAAAGAAAATTTGACAGCAAATGTTCAGGTAGAAGGAGGTCCTATAATTTAGTGTCTTAATGTTTCTTAGCCACCCTTAGTTTCCTTGAGGAATGGAATTGAACCAGAAAGCTGAAAGTGCATCTGGGAACTTGTCAAAGGAGAGCATTCTGACAGGGTCTCAGTCGCTTTGCCCTGAAGGCTGTATTATAGACTGCCCTGTCTGGGACCAAATCAGTCACAGCAGATCTTTTGGATGTTTACAGTACTGCAAGGGACTGGGATGCCATGGAGTAAGTTTGACACTCTCACCCAGACTCTGACCAAGACAGAATAACAAGTTACATCTTTTTCAAATTTCAGTCTTGAATGCAACAATGCAAAGAGAGCGAGTACAAGAGATACTGTCCCATAGAACATGAGTAGAATTCTATAGTAAGAGACTTTGTTTTGGGTTCCCCCCATATTATTAATCATTTTATATTTTGCTTTAAGTTATTTCCTCAAAAACAGAAAAATATGGGGCACCTGGGTGACACAGCTGGTCAAGCTTCCGACTCTTCATTTGGGTTCAGATTATGATCTCAGCATTGTAAGATCGAACCCCACGTAGGGCCCCACCCAGGTGTGAAGCCTGCTAAAGATTCTTCTCTCTCCCTTTCCTGCTTGCCCCTCCCCCTCTAAAAAAAAAACAACAGAAAAATATGAAATGGAGACCTAGGAACTTTAATCTAAAAATGATTTTACAGATTAAAATGTCTCTTTAAAATTATTTTAAATAATAATATAATAGAGAACATATTAATTATATCTATTTTGATTTATTATAGTTATAATACTAAAAATAATTTAAATAAGGTTTCTTTAATGAATTTTTTTAATATTTATTTATTTGACAGAGAGATTACAAGTAGGCAGAAAGGCAGGCAGAGGGAGAGAGTTTGGGAAGCAGGCTCCCTGCTGAGCAGAGAGCCCGAAGCGGGGCTCGATCCGAGGACCCTGAGATCATGACCTGAGCCGAAGGCAGAGGCTTAACCCACTGAGCCACCCAGGTGCCCCTAAATAAGATTTCTTTTTATAATTGGATCGAAGATAGTTTTAGCCAAATGAATACTTAGTTAATTTTTCCTGCTAGCCCACAAACTGAAGGCTTAAGAGAAAGGTCAAATTATTAAAAAAAAAAAAAAAAAAAAAAAGATTTAAAATTTTTCTTCCACATCTAAATTGTAGCATGAGTTAATCTAGCTAAGAAGCTTTTCTCTTTTCTCTTTTTTTTTTTCAAGTTTGCTAAGAAATGTTTCATTGTTGTTTTTTTCTTCAGGAGCGTGTTTTGGGCTTTGCAAATGCTACATAATACTGTTTTGGAGATAAAATATATTTTGTTTGTTTTTACTAATCACCTTACATTTGGTCAGTATTTCCTCAAATGTGCTTCACTTACTACAATTAAGGAATATGTGTGTACTCTGTGCTCCATGAAGAAAAGATTCCAGGGAGAGAGAAGCTGCTTAAAAGGAAGGTAGATAAGAACATTCTACGGCGTGGGGGCAGGAGTTGTATAACTGTTTTTCCTTGAGAGCTCAGACTTCCCATGAGTTTGGTTCATTCAAGACTTACTGTAATGAGTAGAAAAGTATGACTAGTCCACGGGGCGCCTGAGTGGCTCAGTCAGTTAAGTGTCTGCATTCAGCTCTGGTCATGGTCTCGGGGTTCTGGGATTGAACCTCACATCGGACTCCCTGCTCATTGGGGAGTCCTGCTTCTCCATCTCCCTCTCCTTCTGTGTGTGCTTTCTCTCTCTCTCACTCAAATAAATAAATAAATAAAATCTGAAAGAGAGAAAAAAAAGTATGACTATTCCAGCAATGGGCATTGCTGATTCCAACTTCCAAATGCTATCCCTTAGATCTTTTAAAGTAATCTCTGTTTAATGAAGATGTAGTGGCTAAACAAAAAATCACAGTAATTCGGGTATCTGGGTAGCTCAGTCGGTTGAGCATCTCCCTTGGGCTCAGTTTATGATCTTGGGGTCCTGGGATGGAGCCCTGCCTCAGGCTCCTCACTCATCGGGGAGTCTGTTTGTCTCTCTCCTGCTCCTTCTGCCCTCCCCCCACTCATGGGCTCTCTCTCTCTCTCCCCCTCAAATAAATAAAAAAAATATTTTTTTTAAATCACAGTAATCTCCTATTCTATATACATTAGTGATACTGCATTATAAGTTATATATACATTGTTTGTGTGTGTATATATAATATCAGTTTTGTAGTCTATATTGTTTTACAGACATATTCTCCTGGATTTTAAAGAATAGATAACCCTACAGTATTAAACTAACCAAAATGTTTTTAGCTTTCAGTCTATAATGACACTGATATCCAGAATTCAGCAAGAAAAATAGTAAGGGGGAAATTATTTGATTAATTTAATGACATACTTTCCATCATTGCCTTCCTTGATATATAATATACATTTTTTAATTAAAAAATAATAATTAATGTTTATTCAATCTACCTGGCTATACATATTTTACATCCATTACCTATTTTTTTTCATGCACACTTGTAAGACAAGGATTATTATTAGCTCATTTTACAGGTGAGGAGACATAAACTCCTTAAGATTTAGTTCCCACAATTCTCGGATTTTCTGGGTTTGTTTTTTTTTTAGGGTTTTTTTCCTCTTTATATTCCAGTTTTGGAAGTTTCCATTCAGATAGCCTCAAGCTTAGTGATTCTTTTCTCAGTTATGTCTAGTCTACTATTGAGCCCATCATTTATGTTACAGTGTTTTTACATGTAGCATTTCTTTTTGATTCACTCTTAGAATTTCTTACACTGCCCATCTGTTATTGCATACTGTCTACTTTTCCATGAGAGACCTTAGCATATTAATCATGGATGTTTTAAATTACTGGTCTAATAATGTCCACATCCCTGTCATATCTTAATCTGGTTTTGATGTTTGATCTGTCTCTTCAAACTGTCTTTTTGCCTTTTAGTATGCCTTGTAATTTTTCTTGACAGCTAGACATGGTGCTCTGGGTAAAAATAGCTGTGGTAAGTAGGCTTTTAACAATGTGGTGGTAATGCATGGGGAATGGGGAAGCATTCTGTAGTGCAATGATCATGTCTCGATCTTTTAATGATCTTGTGCCTCTGGATTGTCATCTTCACAAATACTTCTCAGGTTTTCTCTGTTTTAGGTGGGACAGGATGCCCAGAGTAGACTGAAGTTGATTATTTCCCTCACTCTAGGGTGCTTAGACTCTAAAAGAACTCCAGTAGTGTGGCTCTGGTAAATTCCTGACGGCAGACCTTGTTAAATAGAAAATAATACTTGGCATATTTCAAAATAGTATCCTTTCTCCTCCCCCACTTGCCTCCCCCGCCAGAAGCACAAAGGAATTTTTCTCCAGTATTCACTGTGAGAACCTGGTCAAACTCCTGGAGGTAAAACTTACAAAAGTTTGGGAGCCCTCCGTGACTGGGTTCTCCTGAAGTTTTTCATTCTCAGACTTGTTTACACTGAATCTCCAGCAATTTGTCAGTTGCAGTTTAGGTTTTCCTACTCCAAACTGGTTTCCATAAATATTTTTGCTTGTGGGTATCTGATTTAGTAAGTTGCAATTCTTTGTATTCATCTACCTATATCCAGGAGATTGCCGTATTACATCAGTTTTCTGAAGGATCTATAAAGAGTTGTTAATTTTTTCAGTTCGTTACTTGTTAGAACAGAATAATGACTTCAAGCTCCTTACATGCTGGACTATTAATTGGAAGTCCCTCACACAAATTTTTAAACCTGAAATTTGTTTAAAAATAAATTTTTAAGATCATAAAGAGATAATAATGGAAAGTATTAAGAATTACATCAAAATACTATTCTTGTCTTATCATTCCTACTCTCCCCACCTGTTGCAAATTAAATCTCAGATAAATTCTGAGACATCTCAGACAAATTCACTGATGTGTTCTTTCAGGCTTTCAACAAAGACTTAAAGCCTATGCTAATTACCCTCCTCCAGAGCACAGAGAGAGTATCATGTTTTCTTAATATCTTTTACCAAACCAGTACCTGATAACACTAATACACATATGGGTGAGAGAATAGGAGAGGAAATGGTCATAATTTTTAAATGAAATTGAAAAAAATCTTGAGCTACAGGATGGGTTATACTCTTTGTTCAGCCCTTCCTTTGTTAGTGAGCCAGAAAATGAGATAGGCAGGAGAAGCAAATAGATATCATATCCTTTTCCTTCAAAAGTGATTTGTGTCTCAGGAATATATCTAGGGATGTAGGAGTGCTCCTTTCAGCTTTTGGCCATTGTAGGGAAAATTTAACAGCCATCAAGCTAGCTGGTATGATCAGGAGTAGGAACAGCAGAGTTGAAAGACCCACTTGCCTTTTATTTGGCCACTTTCAACTCAAGTATTTTTGTTTTAATGTTTCAAGATTGACTCCCAGGTAAATGATTATGCTTTCCTCTTGCACCCTTTCTTATATCTAGATCTCTTTTGATTAGAAATAGTCGTCTAGAGAAATTAAATTGATCTCTACAAAAAATTTCTTCCTCATCCCGTTCTGGGCCCTTTTGAATAGAAGAATGGGGGTTCAAACAGGATATTTCCTATATCTCAATCCAAGCAGAAGTCACTGTAAGTGAATCTATAGTGCTTTGTAGATAGAAGAATGAGCTTTAGAGTCAGTCTTGGCAGCCTTCCAATCTTAGCTCTACTGCTTGCTAATGCTAGGACCTAAAGCTTGTAGTTACTGCTATGTGTTCACCCAGGGCTGCTATTATTTCCTCAGGAAAGCGTTGTTATACCTCATCATAGTAATATTTTACTTACTGCATTTTAATTTTATAGAAGTTTTGTGACCATATTAAAATGTCTTCCTTCTTCATTGAACTATAAATTTATGAGAATAGAGACTGGGTTTAGTTTATAAACATAATATCTATCATCAACTAGTAGAGAACCTGACCAATAGTAGACACTCAATAAATATGTGTTGAATGAATGAATCACTTCATAGTTTTAAAATTTTGTTTGCACATAGAATCTTAGTTTATCATAAATAGTATTATGTTGAATTTATTTGATGGATGATGTATTAACTTTGATGCTTTGATGTGAAAGTAGCTCAATATAAACTGATATGGATCTATGTGATTTTATTGAAATAATTTCCAGATGATAAAATTGAAAGTTAAAGATTTTTTGAGACATGTTAACTGTATTGTAAGTGACAAAAACTGAGTATGTAGAGAAGATACTATAAACTAAGAAAGTAAATATAGTTAATGACATAGAGATAGTGACAAAAATATCTTTAGAGCAGCACAATGGCTATTATTTACTTTGAGAAAATAAGACATTAAAGAAACTTTCAAATTAGGTAAAACACAGAGGTAGAAAACTACTTTACCTATTGGATGATTTACAAGGAATTTATTTCATCATCACTATTACTACTGAAAAACTCTTTTTTTAAATATTGACTTATTCTTTTGTTACAAATAAATTATTTTTTCCTTCTAGAAATTTTGCATATGTGTCTTTACTCAAAGATTATGACTATGGTTGTTAATTTTTTTCCATTAAAGCATGATTAAAACTTGATGCATAGTTGAAATTTCCTTGACTAGCTATGTTTTATCTTAAAATATTTAAACAAATTGGGTCCTCAACTCCATAATATGACAGTATCTTTTTGGTTACATTCTGTCATGTATATTGATATTTTAATGACATTCCATTGAGTAAATTTGACACTCGAGGATCAAATTTTACACATTTATCTCCTGACTTCTTGTATCCATGGAACAGTCAATATATCTGAGATAAGATATCTCAGGATATTATAATTTTGTACAGAAGAGAAATCTGCTTAGAGAAATTTGCCCTTTACACTTTTATTGCAGTAATATATTCAGAAAAAATTGACCGAAATTTAATACTTCTATAGATGTCAAACTTGAGAGTATTTTTCGTAGTTGAATTTTACTACTAAATTGTACCAAAAGAATATTTTATGTTATTTCTGTGTTAAAGTTTTTGTTAAGAGCTCATTTAAGGTGAAAAACGGTATTCATTAATCTATATTTATCTAGCTACAGTAACTTTACCTTTTGGTGAATTTGTATGTTACTTCTGTAAACATAAATGGACACATCACTGATGTAGGCTTTTATACCAACAAATGACTAAAATGAAGCAGAGAGCACAAATACCATTTATAACAGGGGAAAAAAGTATTGTTGGAAATATTTCCCTTTTGGAGCCTTCATTTAAGATATTAAACAGTCCTTGTGTTTTGTAATCCTAAGGTGTGTAACAAATTCATTATATTATCAGAATGAAGAATGATATATGAAAAGGTCTTTGAAAAGTTTTGGTTTACGGGCATAGAAACAGTCTAGTCTGAAATGTTTTGTCAATTTCTAAATAGTGTGCCTCTCCTAAATTTTTGTCATAGAGTGACCTTGTTAGACAAGGCCAGCTGGAGTCGCCATAGGCTTCACAGTTTGGCTTGCCTGATTTGTTTGTTATTCAAGGCCTTTCAGGCTATTGCTCTATAACCTAACAAGATCCAGCAGGAGTCAGTATCAGAACCAAATCCATCTGACAGTTTCTTTTTACTCTCTGGTTTGAAAAAATTGACACGTTGAGTCTTACTTTGTATCCACTGTCCACTCAAAATCACACCTATAAGATCTGGGAAATTTATTAGATTTCATCAGTCCCACTGTTTTCTCTAGGTCATTTGTCTTGTCTAAATTATCTGAAAAACAATGAATAGCGTGGCCTTAGTGTAGATGGAAGAGAAGTCACAAACCAAGGTGAGGAAAACAAAATCTCTGGTTTGTGCCATATCTATTTTACATAGCAGTCCCAGAGTTTGACCAGCTCCTATGAAATTGGCATAGTTTTTTAACTTTTTCTCTCTGGATTATTTACAATCTGAGTCAGAATAACCCAGAGAGGGGTGCCTGGGTGTCTATAAGTCAGTTGAGCGTCTATCTTGGGCTCAGGGGATAATCCCAGGGTGCTGGGACCAAGCCCCAAGTCAGGCTCTCTGCTCAGCAGGAGCCTGCTTCTTCCTCTCCCTCTGCCTGCCACTCCCCCTACTTATACTCTCTCTCTGTCAAATAAATAAATAAAATCTTAAAAAAAAGAAAAAAAGAATTCTCTAGAGAAACTTACTTAAAGCTTGCTAATGAACTACAGATTAATATGTTTTGTATTAAAATCACTCACCCTTATTACATACAATATAGGTTACAGTATCAATTTTACTTTTGGTGACCAAAAATAAGAATTACCTGTTGTGAAAGAAGACTTAAATATAATTTTGAGTAATCTAGTATATTATTTTTAAATTAGGTTTTAATACTACTTCAGTTATTTCCTAATCATTTTCACTATTTTAGAAAAGGCATAGATAAGGGTAAAAGATACTTAATAAATAGATAATATTGACAAATTTGGTAAAATAATTTTATCTTTGGATTATTGAAGGAGACAAAATACTTTTGTCTTAGACATGAATCTCAGTAGGGAAATGATTGACAAGTAGGAATAAATATGTTTGTTGGTTATAATTAAACATTTGGGCTATTTTATCATTTAAACAATACCCATGTGAAGTTTGGTGTTTATTTTTTCTATTTTGAATTTTTTTTGAGAAAGAGTGCATGTGAATGGGGTGGGGCAGGGGGACAGAGGAAGAGGGAGAGATTATCAACAGGCTCTATGCCCAGCACAGAACCCAAAGTGGGGATCAATCTCACAACCCTGAGATCATGACCTGAGCCAAAATCGAGAGTCAGATACTTAGCCCACTGAGCCATCCAGGTGCCTTTGGTGTTTTTTTGTTTTTGTTTTTTTCATTTTTAAAATTTAAATTCAATTAATTAGCATACAATGTATTGTTGGTTTCTGAGGTTCATCAGTCTTATATAATACCCAGTACTCATTATATCACATGTCCTCCTTAATGTCTATCACCCAGTTACCCATCCCTCCATCTCCCTCCCCTCTAGCAACCTCAGTTTGTTTCCTATATCTCTTATGGTTTGTCTCCCTCTCTGATTTCATCTTGTTTTATTTTTTCCTCTCCTCCCCTATAATCCTGTTTTATTTCTTAAATTCCACATGTAAGTGAGTACATGTAACTGCCTTTCTCTGATTGACTTGTTTCGCTTAGTGTAATACCCTCTAATTCCATCTACGTCATTGCAAATGGCAAGATTTCATTTCTTTTGATGGCTGAATAGTATTCCATTGTGCGTGTGTGTCTATATATATACCACATCTTCTTTATCCATTCATCTGTCGATGGATATCTGGGCTCTTTCCATAGTTTGGCTATTGTGGACATTACTGCTATAAACATCAGGGTGCAAGTGCCCCTTTGGATCACTACATATGTATCTTTGGGGTAAATACCCCAGTAGTGCAGTTGCTGGGTCCTAGGGTAGTTCAATTTTCAACTTTTTGAGGAACCTTCATACTGTTTTCCATAGTGGCTGCACCAGCTTGCATTCCCACCAACACTAAGAGAGTTCCGCTTTCTCCACATCCTTGCCAACATCTGTCATTTCCACACTTCTTAATTTTAGCCATTCTGACTGGTGTGAGGTGGTATCTCATTGTGGTTTTGATTTGTATTTCCCTGATGGCAGAGTGAAGTTGAATATTTTTTCATATTTGTTGGCCATTTGGATGTCTTATTTGCAGAAATGTCTATTCATGTTTTCTGCCCTTTTCTTGATTGGATTATTTGTTCTTTGGGTGTTGAGTTTGATAAGTTCTTTACAGATTTTGGATACTAACCCTTTATCTGATATGTCATTTGCAAATATCTGCTCCCATTCTGGCAGCTGTCTTTTGGTTTTGTTGACTGTTTCCTTTGCTGTGCAAAAGCTTTTGATCTTGATGAAATCCCAATAGTTCATTTTTCCCTTGTTTCCCTTGCTTTTGGTGATCTGTCTAACAGGAAGTTGCTGTGGCCGAGGTTGAAGAGGTTGCTGCCTGTGTTCTCAAAGATTTTGATAGATTCCTGTCTCACATTGAGGTGTCTCATCCATTTTCAATCTATGTTTTGTGTCTGGTATAAGGAAGTGATCCAGTTTCATTTTTCTGCATGTGGCTGTCCAATTTTCCCAACACCATTTGTCGAAGAGACTGTGTTTTTTCCATTGGATATTCTTTCCTGCTGTTTCGAAGATTAGTTGACCATAGAGTTGACGGTCCATCTCTTGGTTCTCTTTTCTGTTCCATTGAGCTATATGTCTGTTTTTGTGCTGGTACCATACTGTCTTGATGATTACAGCTTTGTCATGGAGCTTGAAATCGAGAATTGTGATGTCACCAGTTTTGGTTTTCTTTTTCAACATTCCTCTGGCTATTCAGGGTCTTTTCTGTTTCCATACAAATTTTAGGATTATTTGTTTCAGCTCTGTGAAAAAAGTTGATGGTGTTTTGCTAGAGATTGCATTGAATGTATAGATTGCTATAGGTAGCATCAACTTTGTAACAATATTTGTTTTTCCAGTCCATGAGCATAGAAGGTGTTTCCATTTCTTTGTGTCTTCCTCAATTTCTTTCATGAATATTCTATAGTTTTCTGAGTATAGATTCTTTGCCTCTTTGGTTAGATTTATTCCTAGCTATCTTATGGTTTTGAGTGCAGTCATAAACGGGATTGACTCATTAATCTCTCTTTCTACTGTCTCATTGTTAGTGTATAGAAATGCAACTGATTTCTGTGCATTGATTTTATATCCTGCTACTTTGCTGAATTCCTGTATGAGTTCTAGCAATTTTGGGGTGGAGTCTTTTGGGTTTTCCACCTAGAGTATCATGTCATCTGCAAAGAGTGAGAATTTGACTTCTTTGTCCATTTGAGTGCCTTTTATTTCTTTTTGTTGTCTGATTGCTGATGATAGGACTACTAGTGCTATGTTGAACACAGTGGTGATAGTGGGACATCCCTGGAAGGTTTTTATGACTCCTTCCATTTTGAATGACATCCTAGCTGGATAAAGTAATCTTGGCTGCCTATTTTTCTCATTTAGTACCCTGAATATATCATGCCAGTCCTTTCTGGCCTGCCAGGTCTCTGTGGGTAGGTGTTCTGCCAATCTAATGTTTTATAGACCTCTTGTCTGAGCTTCTTTCAGGATTTTCTCTTTGTGAGATTTGCAAGTTTCACTATTATATGTCAGGGTGTTAACCTATTTTTATTGACTTGGGGCAGGGGAGTTCTCTGCCTACTGGACTTGGATGCTTCTTTTCTTCCCCAGATTAGGGACGTTCTCTGCTATAAGTTGCTCCAATATACCTTCTGCCCCTTCTCTCTTTCCTCTTCTTCTGGGATCCCAATTATTGTAAAATTGTTTCACTTTATAGTATCACTTATCTCTCAGATTCTCCCCCTAATAATCCAGTAATTGTTTATCTGTTTTTCTCAGCTTCTTTATTCTCCATCATTTGTCTTCTATATCACTAGTTTTCTTCTGCCTCATTTAGCCTATCAGTTAAAGCCTCCATTTTTTTATTGCATCTCATTAATAGCCTTTTTAATTTCAACTTGATTAGATTTTAATTCTTTATTTCTCCAGAAAGGGATTCTCTAGTGTCTTCTATGCTTTTTTTCAAGCTCATCTAGTATTTTTATAGTCATTATTCTGAACTCTAGTTCTGACATCGTACTTATGTCCATGTTGATTAGGTCCCTGGCAGTCAGTACTGCCTCTTGTTCTCTTTTTTGACATGAGTTTTTCCATCTTGTCATTCTGTCCAGAGAAGAATAGATGAACGAGAGAAGTGAAATGGCAATAAAAACCCCAGAGAAATACACACTAAATAAATCAGAAGAGACCCAAAACCAAAAAAAAAAAAAAAAAAAAAAGTGAATATAATCAGACAGTTGGACAGAATAGAGCAATACATTTAACCCTTGTGTGTATTTTGGTCTGTTTGTTAGAAAACTAGATCCCAAAATTTGAAAGAAAGAAAAACTTATATATGCACAAAAATAAAATTAAATACAATGAAAGGATAGAATGTAACTGTAAAAATGAAAATTAAAAGACAAGAAAAAACAAAAGAGAAAAAAAACAACAAAAAAGGAAGGGATATAAGCAGACAGGTGAAGAGAACAGAGCCATACACTATATCCTGAGTGTATTTTGGTTGGTTTGTTAGAGGAAATTACATCTCAAAATTGTAAAGAAAGAAAAACTTATATACAAAAATAAAATTAAATACAATGAAAGGATAGAATGTAACTGTAAAGGTGAAAATTAAAAAAGACTTTAACAAAAAAAAAAAGAAAAGTAAAAGAGAGAATATGATCAGCCAGGTGAAAAGAACAGAATCATACAGTAGATTCTGAATGTATTTTGGTCTGTTAGAAGAAACTGCATCCCAAAATTGTAAAGTAAGAAAAACTTACATATATATAACAATAATATTAAATACAATGAAGGGATGGAATGTAACTGTAAAAATGAAAATTAAAAAAGATTTTGAGAAGAGTTGATAAAATAACAAATTGAAAAGTAAAGAGAAAAAAATTAAAATTGAAAAACCAAAGAGTCATGGGATTAAAAACATGATTTCTATATCCTTATTGCCCTAGTACTGGAGTTTTGCAGTTCTCAATGATTGGTAAACTTGGTCTTGGCAGGATGTTCTTGCTGATCTTCTAGGGGAGGGGCCTGTTGCTTTGATTCTCAAGTGTCTTCGCTCCAGGTAGAAATGTATGGCCCTTGCCGGGGGCCATGCTAAGTAATATGTTTGGGTTTGCTCTATGTGGCTTGTGACCCTGAAGACTTTCCACGAAGCTTTAGCAGACAAGAATGAAAATGGTGGTCTCTCAATCTCTGGCTCCGGAGCTGAAAGCTCAGGGCCCCACTCCTTAGTGGACCCTCAGAGAAAAGTGATCAATCACTCCTGTCTCCCTGGTCTCTGCCCGCACTCTGTGCTCACTCAGTCTGTGACCAAGTGTTTCTGTCTCTGGCACACAACCCCATTTCAAATCTTCAAACCCTGTAGATTCCTGTGGCACACTCCTGCACTGTTCCTGCCAGGGAAGGAGAGGGGTCTCATAGGTTCTGCCACTTTTGGGCCCCTGCTCAGAAAGCAGTCACCCGACCATGCTACAATTCATGGTTTATGGCTATCCCAAGCTAAAAGTCCACTCCTGGGCTCACTGTTTGCAGCTGGCTTCCCCACTCTGATGCCTAGGAGCTCTGCCATACTCAGGCACTCCTGGTCTTCCTGAGACCCCAAGGATTCTGAGACTGCACTGTCCCACCTAGGAATCTGCCCCATTTCATTACCTAAGTGCCTTTCAGGCTGGGACATCCCTCACTGGAGCAGACTTCTGAAAGTTCTGATTTTGTGCTCCATCACTGTATCACTTTCTGGTAGCCAGTTTAAGGAGGTTCCCTCCCCCACTGATTCATCTTCCCATATATCACCTCCATTCACTTCTTCATACCTCCTACCTTGCAGAGAGTGGCCACTTTTCTATTAGTAGAGTTGCAGCTGTTCTTTTTTTAGATCTCCAGTTGAGTTTGTAGATGTTCAGAATGATTTGATAGCTGTCTAGCTGAGTTCCTGTGACCAGACAAATCTAAGGTCTCCTACTCCTCTGCCGTCTTGCTATTAACTCCCTGGTGTTTATTTTTTAAAGAAGTGGCTAAGTTCATCTATCTAGACATACTCAATAATTTTGTCACATTAATAATTAAAATATCCACCTTAAGTAAAAAAATACTGTTTGCTTATATCTATAGAAAATATTGGAAATGAGATTTAGGGCTAAAGAATATTATGAAGTATATAGTCGCAAAATATGCAAAAAAAATGCAACATCTAGTCAGTTCTCTATACAAACTCATTTCCAAGTCCACTGAATTTAGGATAGTTTTGAAACAAAGTTGATACTAAAATTTATGTACGATTTAAAAAGTGTCTTGTCAAGAGTAAACTTTTAAAAATATAGGGGGTACCTAATGCATACTAATTTATGTCAACAGAGAATTTGCTTATTAAAAGAATTGTATAAAATTATATTTCTCTATAAGTTACAGTAAAACTGACTAAACACTGGTTTAAAAACCTTTGGTTTAGGGGCACCTGAGTGGCTCAGTTGGTTAAGCGGCTGCCTTCAGCTCAGGTCATGATCCCAGGGTCCTGGGAGCAAGCCTCTGAATCAGGCTCCCTGCTCCACAGGGCGTCTGCTTCTCCCTTTCCCTCTGCCTGCCACTCCCCTTGCTTGTGCTCTGTCAATCTCTGTCAAATAAAATCTTAAAAAAAAAAAATTTAAAAAATAAACTTGGGTTTAGAGGTCTAATTGCCTTCAGAGAGGAATATCAATCAAGAATGGAGACTTATGGAGTTTTGCACATATCTTGATATAGGTGGTGGTTACGTATGTAAAAATATATATGACTGTATATATATGGTATACATACAAGTGTATATATTTTTAAAAAGCTGCCAAGATGTACCCTTAAGATTCATGTATCTTGATGTATGTAATTTATGACTTAGTAATTAAAAGGAAAGAAAATAAAAGGATAAAAAGGAACAAGAGTTTATGCAGTAAAAAGTCTTATGGTGGGCATCACTCTCTTTGCTATCACAGGATATCACAGTCTCTAGGACTCTCTTAGACTTCTTAGTTGCATTATGGTTGCTGTATTTTCAGCTGTATGTCTGTATTCCAGGCAGAAAGGAGGAGAATGGAACAAAATGGTTATATATATGCAAGGGTAGGGGAATATGTTGGGAAAGAAAAACTTCTTCAGAATCTGCCAGCAGACTTCTGTTGAGTTTTCATTAGCTAGTCTAGTCACATGGTCAAATCTAGCTGTAAGGGAAGGTGGGAAACATATTTTTCATTAGATATATTTCTCCCTTTGGGGGGAATGGTCTCTGTTAATAAGAAAGGATAGAATGCATATAGTGCAGACAATTAGCAGTGCCTACTATATCACAAACGTGTGATTTTATTTTAATTATTCTAAGAACATATTCTCTGAGCCAATTATAGATCGAATGTGTGAAATATACTAGTGAATAATTACCATTTCCTAATGAATTTGGATTTATTATGTACTTGTATATCTTGAAATATTTCCCTGAAAATATTTTATGATTCAGTTTTTAATCCTTTCAATTGATTTGTCTTCTGCTAGTTTGAACAAGTGATACTGTCTGTATTTAGCAGCAGCTGTTTATTTCTTTTATAAAATGTTGAGGAATAGCTAAGTAACAGGTAATGGCAAAAGCTAAAGGTGATACATATATGTGACATTGAGGCCAAAACCAAGTTTTGTGGAAAAAAATAATTCCACCATGCACAGTGTTCCTATAAAGCCATATGGTTGAGATTCTAGTTTAAATCTGGTTGAAAAACTTTCTGAATTAAAAAAAAATGCTTGAATTCTATTTATTTAAATTAACTTAATGTACAGATATATGGATAGAATTCAGGGTTGATATGGCAATGAAAGTGTCTCAAACCAGATGACATAAAAAAGGGGGTATAGCTCAGTGGTAGAGCATTTGACTGCAGATGACTTAAAAAATAGGTTTCAGATTTATGCTTCCATATCATCTGCCAGCCTGGCAGCATAATTCCCAAACCTCTCAGCAGAAAATCATTTGAACCGAGCTTCTGTTATGTGATCTTTTTCCCCCTGGCAGATGATGTGTTAAAAATGTACTATCTGGGATGTGGACCAGAGGCAGGTGCACAGGTTTTGATGTGGAAGGCTTGGCAGGTGTGGCCCAGAATGGAATATATTCTCCTCAGAGAGATCCATTGAGATCAGATGTTCACTAGAAAGACAATGCTCAAATTATTCTAACATGCATATAATTATTTCTGAACGTGGTATTGTGACCTTGCTATAATTTGCACACCAGCAAATACATTTAAGCCATGTTAACAACATCTGAACTATAATGTTTCTGGATCTGTAAAAACATGAAATTGCATTTCTAATCTTTTGTTGTACTTAGGAAATCAGAGAGTAAGTTAGCTCCCTTGATTAAAAGGGAAACATGAGAGTAACTAGAGTTACTTTTAATTTTCTGCCCAATAAATGCCACTATCTAGGCATTTTGCAACATGGTTTCAATTCTTTCTTCCTTCTTCTCAGTCAATGCAGTTTCCCTTTCCTCTATGGAGATCTCCCTTCCTTGACCTTAGACTTGGTTTTACCTCTATTTTCATACTTCATCATTCTTAAGATGACAAAGATTTTCAAGTTTGGGGATTTAAATGAACTTTTACCAAGTGTGTTGCTATCATGTCACATGATGGGTGTTCAGTATATATATGGGTATTCAGTAGTATTTTAAAATTAACAAAAAACATGTAAATGAAGACACTGACCATACTGCAAGGTAAACTAGCCTCTCTTTTTGTATTCTTTTTACTTCTCTGGAATGTACTAGACTCCGTTTAGTATTCAACTGAGGTATAATACCCTATTAGCAAAAATTATTATTACCTTACATATGTACTCATTTATATTTGCAAAAATAATTATAATAAACCCCAAATTATTTGGCATGCCATCATTAAAACTGTAGTTAAACCACTGGCAACAAGTTTCAGTAGCTCTTAATAATAGGCTGTGTAAAGAAGTTGTTGACAAAAGTCCATGTTAGAATGCAAAGCACTAATTTTGTCCTTGTGATTTGTTTAGAAAATTTTTTAAAGGTCAACAAATATTTGTATAAGTTACCAAAAAGAACATTAATGTATATTTTTTGTGTCTTTTCATTATGTAGTTAAGTTACTGTTTGTTTACTAAAAAAGGCAAAAGTTTTTCTGTGAAATTGAATAGGTGTTTTAACAGCCAACTTCCAAAAATTAATAACTAGTATCTTTGAAACTATTTACATATTTGTAAGAAACAACATTTGTTGGCATGTTTGTCTTGGAGAATTGTGTTCATTTACATAAACTCGTGTAACATGGTTGTCATGAGAAGTTGAATTTGCTCACTTATTTTGTGATAATTAACTGAGCTAATCATAACTTATTCAGTCAGTATATAAAAACCATGTCTTCTCAATTAAGAATGTTTCTTAGCAAAAAAAAAAAAAAAGAATGTTTCTTAGCTATTTTGTATATGCAAGTCAGAAATTAGCACCTGACTTTTAAAGATTAATTTTAAAAACAGCAAAACTCTCACTCTTCCACAGCATGGAATTTCAAGGTTTTTGTTGTTGTTAACAAAATATTAGATTTATGTGTCCAAAATGGCAAATAAATGTGTTATTTTGTTGGGGGACTTAAAATTCCAACAATGAAACTTAAGGCTTGAATATTCAAGATTAACAAAAACTCAGTTATACCAGTCCTTAACAGTTCTTCCCTTGGCATTGTGTCTCCTTTCCCATTTATAATCAGTTTTAAAATGTTCTGCTGCTCTCTTTCCTCCTTTTCTTGCCAATTTATCTGTATTCTGAAACCCAGAGTTGTGAAAAAGAAGAAAGAATATCTGCATTCTTTTGCTTTCCCATGTTTACTTCTGTTTTATTTTTATGTTTACTTAGTTCTTCCTATTTTTTTTAAGGTTTTATTTATTTATTTGACAGAGAGAGAGAGCACAATTAAGGGGAGTGGCAGAGGGAGAGGGAGAAGCAGGCTCCCAGCTGATCAGGGAGCCCAATGCAATGTGATGTGGGACTTGATCTCAGGACCCTTGTCACTCTAGAATCATGACCTGAGCTGAACACAGACACTCAACCACTGAGCCACCCAGGCACCCCAAGTTCCTACTGTTTTAACTCATGTCAGTGCACCTAGGTAGAAGTACTTGTAATTATAGGGTATGTGGAAAATATGGCTTTTTCTGATTGGTCAACAAAATTAGAAAACTTGCAACTCTTTCTCACTTAAAGGCCAGCAAGTGGTCAGTAGGAGTGTGAGCATTGCTATGAGTTGAAATTCGTGCTATTACTAATTTACTAATTTATCAGTAGATGTTCTATTCTTACAAGAAAGTAAGTGGTCACTGGAACAAAGAGTTTTAAAACATGAAGGAGAATGTAGTGGCCTAGATAATTTCTCTGTAGGCAGCTTAGCTGCAAACATCTTTGCCACATATTGTAAGACAATTTTGTCATAAAAGATTAAATAATGAAAAATAAGAGGGGCATTCAAAAGGACAAAGAAACATGAAAAATTTAATAAAATTATTAATTTCTTCCTTCCTTAAAAGAAGTATTAGTTTTCCAAATACTAGGATGCACATTTTGTAACTGAGCTTTGTATTGCATTGTGAAAATTTTCTACAACTGTTGTTTATTCTTGGCATATTTTCACATCTGTTGATAGATATTCCAAAGTTCTATGAGAAAATCCAGTGCTGTAATGCTTTCATAACTGAGCTTTGTTATTATTGTAACTGATAAGTTATCATTTTGTAGTATAGTATGGTATGCAGTCTGGGTTTACACTCTCTTATTTCACACTACCATTATGTTTTATCACTATATTTTTTATAAAGACAACATACATAGTTTTTATTGTTCAACTCCATTGTTTATAGACAAGAATATCTGTTCTTTTGGGTTTCATTTTGTTTCTTTGCTTAATTGAGTTCATCAATACATGCAATTAACTTCTGCAAATGTAAATTTCAAGTTTATATCTGCGTTCTGGGATAGTAAAATATAGATATTTAAATTATTCTGTATTTGACAACTTTCCAATCTCTTATTTTAGACTATTAAACAACAATAATAATAGCAAGAGCAACCTCAAAATCTTTTTAAAAAATATTTTTTTAATCTTAAAGTTTTATTGTATGGACTCCTTTTTTTTTTTTTTTTTTTTTTGATACTACACAGTATCTATGATAGGGTGCGGTGTCCAGACACTGGGGAGGAATGCAGCTGGTGAGCACTGATATCTGAAGCTAGATTGGAGAGAATATAGGAGAAGACATACTGAAGTACAGATAAAGCACAATAATTCACCGGGAAGATGCTCAAAAGTTTTACATTCTATAGGTCTTTGTGTCATTACATATTTTCAGATCTATGCCTTTAGCAGCCTTGTAAAGCTTTGAAATGTGTTTCCTGTCGGGATAATATGCAGAACAGAAGATGGTGCCAAACTAACATTTGAGGTTCATGAGGAGACACTGGAGTGGGCACTAACTCCTGCCTAAGGAAATCTAGAAGACCGAGAAAGGCTGATGAACTGCTTTGATAAGGAGTCAGCAGAGTGCTGCTCCAGAATTGGGGGGACAAGGGATACATGATGGTTTCCTGTGGAGTAGGTTTGTGTCGGTGGGAGAGACAACCAGCATGGAATTATCTTGAGTCTTTTCTAGTAATTCTGCCAGATAAACAAAGAGACTTTGGCAGGCAGTTCTTAGATTTAAGGTACCTGAACTAAGGGAATTGCAAGAGAGACAAATCCAATAGGGACATGTACATAGTGCATAAAAACTTACCATAAGAATAAAGAAGTGTGTCTTTAAATACCTACATTATCAGAAAGGGCAAAACCAGCTTGGAAAATTTTTAGTTCAAGTGAGAATTTAACCTCCTCTGTTCCTCTCCCTGGTCTCCAAATGCTGATGTTGGAGAGACTTGGCAAGTTGGGAGATGCAAGGCAAGAAACAGGAAAGGCAACTTTATACCCTGTCACAGCAAGATTCCAGCCTAATGCATGCCCAAGCAGAGAAAGAGAAAAAATATATATGTTCAAGTTTTGAGTTTTCATTATTACGTGGGGCCAGGAATCACGATTTTTTAATTAAGACTATTTCTGATTTAATGTGATGGTAATTACCTAAGAGTGAACAGAAAAGTTACAGATTTACCAAAGTTGAGATCTAATGACAGGATAAGATAACCTCCACTGAATAAAATTCAATGAGATGGCAGAAGAAAATCTAAATTGCATTTTGTCGATAATCCATGTGTCATGTTTATTTAACATACCAGTTTCACATGCTTCTCCACTGTCTTTCTATACTACCCAGTAGAAAAATTTATCATAATCCTTATTACTGATTTATTTGTCTGCCTCACTTAGAAGATGAATGATAAGATAGAAACTCATTCTAAAGTAAAGCCAGTAATAGGAAAATAGTTACGCTTCATAGAAAGTTTTCTATCAGGAATCAGGCTTGCTTGAAAGTAGGAAGGAAACTCTGATCGGGAGACATTTTTCATTGAAAAGAGAAAAAAAACCATTTCTTGTATTTGTCAGAATGCAACAAAAAAGGAATTTTGAAACTATTCACAGAAATACGTTTGTTGTGTAAACATTTCCTAGTACACAGCCTTTGCCTAAAGCATTCCTCAAGCCATTGTTCTACTCCCTTGTTTGAAATGCTCAAGTCAGCAAGCATTCATCATTTGATCTTGTTATTTAAATTATAGAGATAGATATACCAGACTGATTTTCTTGGAAAGTTTTATGATCCATATCAAACTTACTTTGAGTTTCAATACTACTGACAACAACAAATAGGAAAATGGAAAAATTAATGATGCAAGGGCTTCAACATCATAAGCAAGTTATTACATGTCTAAATCATTCTGAATATTTGAAAATAGAACTGTTAAAAACCAGGAAACAAAAAGGACTCTCTAGTTCTGTTAACCTACCTTATTTTGAAATGAATTCATTTTGAAATACAATAACGTTCTTCTAAAGGAAATGTTGATATTAAGTGAAGACTTACCTGTTGTAGGTTGAATTCTCCAGGCTTAGAAAACCTGAGATGGAGTCAGGGGTGTGAAATGTTTGTTGGTGATTAACACCAGTGAAGGGCAGAGGAAGAAGCAGATTAGGCAGTGGAAAAGTTAAACTGCAATACAATCCTGACAAAGTCAACCCTGTCAGAAGCTCTAGGGCAGAATTGGCCATCACACTGCCAAACATTACACCAAATGGCTGAGCAGCTTTATCTCCATCTTGCTTATTCAAAAGATATGGGTTGTTTTGGGAAGGGTGTGACCTCTGTTGGCAAGAAAATGGTTGACAACTAAAAGGCTACTTGCTGACCACCCTCTTGTATCTGGTTATTCTTCCTTGATGAGGAGTGGGCTGTGCATTTATGCATTATCTGTATTATCTGCTACAAATTTTGGATGCAGGAAGCTTAGTTAGCATCGACATGTATTTATTTACTGAGGATATTTCCATGTGTTCAACATTCAAAATAATTAAGTATCATAGTCCATAAAAATTAAGTCTTACTATTCAGAAGTGTCTACTTGAGGATTATTCAAGAAATGTATAGATAAATCAATCCTGTCTAACTCCCTAAATTTAAGGTGTTCATGTCTTCATGTTATATTTGCTCGAAAAAAAAAAAAATGGTAAAGATAGAAATTTGAAAACAATTGAATATCGAGAGTATGTGTAATAGCTATGAGCCATTACTGTCATATAACATAACCTATGCATTCTAAAAGTTACTGTGCTATACAAAATAGGACAATAAAAGCTACACGCCTCATGGAAAAAATGGAGTTAGGAACACAACATTCAAAACTTCATCAATGAAACATTACTATGGTCTCAATGTTGTGCCTCCCTAAATTCATATGTTGAAACTCTAACCTCCAAGATGATGATACTAGGGTAGTGAGGCGATGATTAAGTTATGAAGACAGAGCCCTCATGAATGGGATTAGTGCCCTTATACAAGAGGCCTGAGATGGCTCCCTCATCCTAACCACCATGTGAGGACACAGTGAGAAGTGGCAGTCTTCAACCTCGAAGAACGCTTTCACCAAAACCCAAACATGTTGTCACCCTGATCTCAGACTTCCAGCCTCCAGAACTGTGAGAAATAAATTTCTGTTGTTTTATAAACTACCTGCTTTCTGGCATTTTGATACAGCAACCTGAATGGACTGAGACACCCCCCCCCCACACACACACACAGATGGGCCATGATAAAAACATTAACACAGTTTACTCATGTGAGATTGTTAGGAAATGTATAAATACTACAAGAAATATGGCACTTTGCCTTGAAAAAGACCTGAAATTTGCTTGTGGAAGTGGTCATAGGAAGGGTTGCAGCTTGTGAGTTATAGATAAGTGATTGAAGGGGTTATCTGAGATGGGACAGAAAGTCAAAATGCTAAATGGATGGGTCTGCCTAATTTCCCTCTCTCTACCTCCCTCTCACTCCCTTTCTCGTTCTCTCTCTCACTCTCTCTCTCTCTCTCTCTCTCTCTCTCACACACACACACACACATACACATGCATATGCATGTATGCACACGGTATGTTTGGGATGGGAGATGTTATTCTTGCATGTGTTGGTTCAGCTGGGTGCTCTTTTATGCATTCACCTACTGTTTCTCACAGATGAAATCATGTGTAAACAATCTCGAAATTTGTTTTATGCTCACATAGTTCCCATTATTGGAATAAATTTGCATTTCCAAAACAAACCTTATAGCAGAATGACTATACTTTTAAGACATGTCGTTTCCTCTTTGTTCTTTAATGGGAAGACATAGCTAATAATATGCTAGGTGTTTTCACTTAACAGCCATTTAATCATTCCTCATTCAGTTTTCTGGGCAGCTTTAAGAGGTAAATGTTACTGTCTTCACTTTTACAGATAAGGAATAAACTGAGAGCAGTTAAGGAAATTTCCAAAGGTATTACACTTCATGAGTGGTGGGGCAGAAAGAAACTCAGATCTGTCAAATTATAAACCCCATGTCCATTGTCCAGATTACACTGTCTGCATTATTTAAACAAAGTGATGTGTGAGGCAAAAGTGGTAATCTAAAAAAAACTTCTCCACTTGTATGGATCTACATTTTAATGCAATATAGTTAACTATATTTTCATACAGTATAAACATTAGCATACTCTTATAATTTTTATGTTTCTTTATGTTGATTCTTAGCCATTTCCAAAGAAACTATTTCCATGAATGACATTAAATATCTTTCTGCTGAAAATGCTTTTCCTTATGTACCTAATTTACATAATTCTTGAAAGAAAAGGAAATAATAGAAAATCTATGGGATTGTGAAAAAGTCTTGAATCACATATATACATTTTTCTCAATTTTCAGACATTACAGATAAGTTGTATGTTATACCAAAAAACACTATAACTAGAGCAATTTAAAACCCATCATTAATACAGCTCAAATAACTTGCATACTTCTCAGTTTGTTATTTCTTATAATCTAATCTATGAAATATAACACCACTACCTTAACAGCTAGCATCATTCCTTACGTGCCTATGTGCGTGACTTTAAGAAACTTAAAAGCACTACTCTTCATTCCTTTTGAGTCCATAAATGATTGTTGAGACCATAATTTTGTCATCTCTTTTGCTACAAAGCCATGTCATGACCTCAGAAAACATTTCTTTCCTCCATATATTAAAGTACTTAAATATATGCTGCTTCCATAATTACCCTGCTCCTTCGCCAAAGAGCAGAAATTGCAATTGGACAAAGTTTGGGGTCATTTAGAGATACAATATCAAGTGTACAACTGAGACTTTATATCTCAAAAATAATTTTAAACACCTGACAACTGTAATATCCTAATTGATAAATTCATCTGAACAAATATAGGTATAGAATTATATAGGTATTTTTATAGATATATTTGTTTCCTTAAAAATAAAAATACTCTGCAAATGATTAATCTATAAAGTGGCTATAAGCCATTAATATCTTTGCGTGCATATACTTTCACATATCTCTGTGTCTCTTCACTGTGAGTTTATGTTCCTGCATTAATGTATATATACGTCATAATGATTATACAGATACACACTCTTCTGAAACTGCTTTTCATCTATAATACATCACGATCATCTTTTATGTCAGTATATTTTCATATAGAACATTGTTTCTACAGGCTGAATATTATTTCATTATATGGAAACATCAAAATTTTTAAGCAAGCTGTATTTTGATAGTACCTCTATTTTTAAATTTTTTAATATTTTGAATGATGCTGTGAAGAACAATCAAAACTATAAATGTGCACAAATGAATTCATACTCTCTTTAAGCTAAATTCATAGAATAGAATTTTTAGGTGAAAGGGTGTGTACTCCTTATGGTATTTGCAATTATTTCTGAAAGGACCCACCATAATTGGAACAAATATATTTCTATACATATGAGACTTCATTGTGAACTTCATAACCAATAATACATTGTATAATTTTAAAAGTTATATGCATTCCTTGACTGTTTACTGTATGTGATGCTTTTTTGTGCCTGTTGCTTATTTTTACCTTGAAATTTCACCTATTTTTCTCACTATTTTTTTTCCAAGTTGATGTTTTTCTAAGGTAGTCTGTTTAAATTTGCCTATGCTAAGCATTTCATGTAAATGGAATAGTACAATCTGTGATCTTTTTGACTGGCATTAGCACGTTTTCAGAGTTCATCCATATTGTAACATGATCACTACTGAAATTCTTTGTATTGCCAGTAGTATCCCATTGTATAGATACACCAGATTTTTGGTTTTTGTTCATCACTTATTGGGCATTAGAGCTTTTCCTCTACTTTTTAACTATTATGAATAATGCTCGTATGAACATTTGTATACAAGCTTTTGTGTGGAAATATATCTAGATTTTCTTGAGTAATATACCTCAGAGTGGATTTGCTGGATTACATCTATATTCTACTTTTTGATAAACTGCCAAACTGTTTCCAAAGTGTGAATGAGTGCTCAGTGTCTCACATTCTCATGCAAACTTGTAATTGTCCTTTTTTTTTTTTTTTTAAGCCATCTAGTGCATGTGCAGTAGTATCTCCTTGCAGTTTTGATTTGTGCTTTCCTACTAAGGATGTTAAGCATCACTTCATGTGGTTAGAGGACATTTGTATATCTTCTTTGGAGCAATGTCTATTCAAATCTTCAGCCTATTTTTAATTTGGGTTGCTTGTCTTTTTATATTGAGTTTTGACCATTCTTTATATAATCTGGATACAAATTTTTTCTCAGATATGTGATTTGGAAATATTTTCTCCCATTTAGTGGATTATCTTTTCGCTTTTTTGTTGGCGCTCTTTGAAGCACAAAGTTTAGCTTTGATGTAGTCCTATTTATCAATTTTCTTGTTGCTTGTATCATATCTAAGACACAATTGCCTAACTAGGTCAGGAAGACTTCCTCCTATGTTTTCTTCTAAAGTTTTATAGTTTTAGTTCTTACATTTAGGTCTATGAACAATTCTGAGTTAATTTTTATATGTGAAGTAGGAATCCAATCTTATATATTTGCATATGGATATTCAGTTGTCCCAGCACCATTTGCTGAAGAGACTTTTCTTTTCCACTGAATTGTCTTGACACATTTGTTAAAAATCAATTGACTGTAAATGCAAATGTTTACTTGTGGACTCTAATTTCTACTCTGTTGATCCACATGTCTGTTTATGGCAGTACCATACTGCCATATATATGGATTCAAAACCAGGTTTTCTCTTCATTGGCATTAACACTATAAATTAATTAAGAGCCTATGTAAATAATAATAACTATAAAATGTATTAAAATAAGTAAGAATAGGGGCACCTGGGTGGCTCAGTGGGTTAAAGCCTCTGCCTTCGGCTCAGGTCATGATCCCAGGGTCTTGGGATCAAGCCCCCCATCGGACTCTCTGCTCGGCGGGGAGCCTGCTTCCTCCCCCCCACCCCCGCCTGCCTCTCTGCCTACTTGTGATCTCTCTCTCTCTGTCAAATAAATAAATAAAATCTTTTAAAAAATAAAAAATAAATAAAATAAAATAAGTAAGAATATATTTAACATACAAGTTGAAGGATCTACCTGAAAAATAATAAAACTATTATAAAATATATAAACTAGGTTTTTTAACTATATCAACATATCATGGGGCACCTGGGTGGCTCAGTCATTAAGCATCTGCCTTCGGCTCAGGTCATGATCCCAGGGTCCTGGGATCGAGCCCTGCATCGGACTCCCCGCTCGGCGGGAAGCCTGCTTCTCCCTCTCCCACTCCCCCTGCTTCTGTTCCCTCACTTGCTGTGTCTCTCTCTGTCAAATAAATAAAGAAAATCTTTAAAAAATATATCATATTCCAGAAGAGGAAGGTTTAATATCATATAAATGTCAAATTTGATAATTTAAATATGATTTGAAGCAGTTTCACTCAGAATTTTATTTGAATAGTTTTAGGAGTTGAGAAATGCTTTTACTAAACAATGGTTTTAATATTCAATAGAAATTTGAGAATGGTGAAAAAATGTAAAAGGAAGGAAGAAAGAGCAGTTATCAGTTTTCAAAACTTGGTTCAATGGTATAATAAGCAAAATTATATTATGACAGAGAAATTAAGTATATTGGTAGAGCAGTAAAGAAACTGGAAATAATTTTAAGTATACCTGAGACTTTATATATGATGAAGGTAATGCTTTCATTTCAGAAATGAAGCATAGCATAATGCAATAAAATCACAACAGGCATATCTTACTATTCTGCAAGAGAATGATCAACCTCAATCCCACATTGTACATAGAGTTCTTTAATGTGAATGATATTTCCCTAAGCAAGGCAGCAAACGCAGAGACCAGTAAGAAAATATTGAGAAAAAATGGGGCGCCTGGGTGGCTCAAAGTGTCCAATTCTAGATTTCAGCTTAGGTCATGATCTCAGGGTTGTGAGATCAAGCCCCGCATCAGGCTTGGCACAGGGTGTGGAACCTGCTTAAGATTCTCTCTCCCTCTCTCTCTCTGCCTCTCCGCCCCCCTACTCGCCCTCTTTTTCTCTCTAAAATAAAAAGAAAGAAAAAGAAAATATTGAGGAAGAATAGACCATGAATTAAACCTCATTCAAATCATGCTAATTTTTTCAAAAAACATCATGTTACTTCTAGAAACCCATGTATAATAACTAAAGAAAACTTTCTTAGGAGACTTCGATTTACATAAGCCAAAAATACACACATGCCATACTTGAATTTGTAAAAGGAAAAAAGTCTATAAAAAGAAGCTTCCACGTAGACTATATATCTAATCATAATAAAAGATTTATATATAAAACAAAAAATGTCCAAAGCATGTTTATCTTTTTCACTAAATAAGTTGAAATCAATTCATTGCAGTATCACATTAACTATAGCAAAAATCAAAATAAGTTTTGTTAAAAATATATAAAATCTGTTCAGAGATGTTTATTTTTGCTTTGGATTTTGGAAACTTGTTTTGTAACTAAAGTAGTATTTGAGAAAGTCATTTCCTGTCTTTGGTCTTTAAATTCCAGTTGAAAATAAATTTAAACATTTTGTAGCTCCTGCTTCTCTGCCATCCACAATGAAAGAAATATCACTCGTAAAGAGTCAGCAGTACAGAATCAGATCACTGTATACATGCAGTCACTCTGAAACAAAGGTGACATTGTAAGGTGGTGAGGAAGTAATGGTCTTTCAAGAAATAGTGTTAGGTCAATTGCCTTGCTATATTAAAAAAAAAAGGTAAATTACTATCTCAGATCATACATAAAAATCAGCTCCAGAGAAATTGCAGATTTAAATGTGAAAAATAAAACTACATATTTCAGAGGAAAACATGAGAGAATATCTTCATAGCCATATGGTATGCAATATTTTTTTAAATAGGATGAACACAGCTTTAATTATAACCAAAATAAAAGTTATTAGACTACATTAAGATCAACTCCCTCCAGTAATAGTGTGAATAGGCAGCCCACAGAGTGAGATATTTGTAATACATATATTTGCAAATGACTTCTCAGGATATATTTAAAGAACCCTTGGAAATCAGTAAGAAAAAGAGAGAAATCCAATAGAAAATTAAGCAAAAGATTTAGACAAGCACTTTTAAAAAGGGATATTCAAATGGCCAACAAACATGTGTTTGAATTCATTCATCTTCAAAAATTACAAAATGTAACTACAATATGCTACTATTAAAATGAAACAGAAGCCAATGCCAAATGTTGGTAAACTTGGGGGAAACATAAATTGATAAAATGACTTTGAAAACCAGTTTGGCACTATTTATTAGCAGTGATCATTTGCATACACTATTCTTTAGCAGTTCGACTTCTAAGTATGAACTCAACAGAAATATGTACACCTATTCACTAAATAATAGAATGTTCACAGCAGCACTGTATATAATAGCTAAAAACTGAAAGTACCTATATTCCTACCAGCCGTAGAATGGATAAAAATATAGGGTATATTCACATGTGGAATAATAATATATGAGACTTAGCATACTGTGAACGCCTTCATTGGTATGGCTGAATCTCACAAATACAGTATTGCATGAAGGACCTCATACCCAAAAGAGTTCATACCGTCAGAGTCCTTTTGCATATAGTTCAAAAACAAAAGAATCTTCATTATATTAAAAGTCAAAAAGCAGTTTATCTTTATTATGTGATTGCCTGTATGGGAGTCCCAGTAAAGTTGTTCTTTGATCCGGCTCCTGGTCACGTGGGTGCGTTCGGTTTATGAAAGGTCACCCAGCAATACCTTTATGATTCGTACACTCTCCTTTTTATACCTTATTCCTCAATAAAAAGTTCAAAAAATATTAAGAAGTCTAGCCCAGAGTAATTTTGGAATATATTCTCTGCATTAACCTATTTAGTTATATAGAGAGACATACTAGTAGATTCCAAACTGAAAAAGGAAAGTAGAAACATTTGGAACCACAATCCCTTGAGCATAACACAAATTTTCATTTCATATAGTGAAATTAAGTGGAAATTTTTGTCCCAAATTAGCCTACTATAAAAAATTTTGGAACTTAGCATTTCAGGCTTTCTTATTGATTCATAAATCTTTATGTATCTTATAAGTGTTTGTGCCATCTTTTCATTAGCTACACCATATCTGCAGCAAGCCCATCCATCAGGACAGCAGATGTGCATAGTGTTATGCATTTAAAACAATGATGAAAATGTAGGAAGGTAAAGCATAAATAAGTAGATAAGGCTTGTTATATCAGGGCTTCTACATCAAAACAACTTTTTGAACAGAAACAGTTCTTAATAATAAATTTCATATCCTAGTCTATGGGGGAAATTCCATTTATTGTACCTGCTCTGGGTCTGAATTTTCAATCTGACTTTCATATTAAGACTGCAGTGAACAGATTCTTTGTAAAGATGAACTCAGTAATTCATTTCTTGGACTAGTCATAAAAACTCTATCAAACTTGACTAAACTCAAAATAACAATCACTTGCCTGGTAATCTGTATTCAGTTATGTGATATATAGATTTTTCTAAATCTGATGGCTCACTTAGGTCAGTAATCCTGGATTTATATTTCACTACTAATAATCCTAAGAAATTGAATGATAATAGACTTTCAGATCCAATCTGGAGTAGATAGATGTAGGGATTTTCTGAGTCTCCTTAGGCATTTAAATTCAAGTTACATCAAAAATTCATCAGTATTTTCTATTCTAATAGTTATTAGTGTATGAATAAGGTTTGCCATCACTTCCTTCATTTTTTCAAGAGCAATTCAGTGAAATAAATTCTTTGAATCTCTAATTTTCTTTAAGGTATTTCTAGGTATTTATAATTAAGGAATCGTGATTCATTTTAAAACTATTGAGTTTAAGCAATTGGAATTTTAAATGTTAACATCAGCAACTAGAAAACTATACTAGCTTTTTAATGTGTTATTTTGACAAAGAATATATTAGGCAAATGTAATAAACTTGCGCCCCTACAAATTAATGATTAATAATAGCATATGATGAACAGTAGCCCATGTCTTTTACATGCTGGTCAAATTTAAATTATATCTGAACTATTGTATGGTCCAAAACCTGTCATACTGTTTCTAGCTCTGTGTTTTTGCATATTCAGATTTTTCTGTCTTAACTGCCCAAAAATACCTTTTAGCCTAGTTCCTCATTACCTTTTCTTTCCTGAATTGCCTAATGAAAAATATTGTCATTCACCAAATATTAAAAAAAAAATATGAGGGTGAACTTACCTCTCGGTTTGCCTTGGACAATCCCTTTTGTCCAGATCTAACTGTTAATATTGCCTCATTTTTCCTTCAAAAGTGTCCCATTTAGGGACACCTGGGCGGCTCAGATGGTTAAGCATCTGCCTACAGCTCAGGTAATGATCTCAGGGTCCTGGGATTGAGCCCCACGTCTGGCTCCCTGCTCATCGAGGTGTCTGCCTCTCCCTATCGCTGCCCCTTCCCCCTGCTCATGCTCTCTCTCAAGTAAATAAATACAAATCTTTAAAAAAAAAAAGTGTCCCATTTAGATGCCAAGTTATACGGCAACATAACCATCTATATTTACCCCAGAGGTAATCATTGTGTCCTGTGAATTTTATTTCTAAAATGTATCTGGAATCCATCCTCTTCTCTCCATCTCTACTGCCATCACTCTAGGTCAGCTACCAGACCCCTGGGACAGTTTCTATCTGCACTTTCCCCTTTCCCCCTTACAATCTTTTGTCTACTATAGACCCAGAAATCTTCTTAAAGCAAAGCAAATGCCTATTCTTAGTCGTTTTTATGGCTCTTAGAATGAAATCTAAACTCCTTATTCTAAGTCCCTATCTGACCTAGTGTTTGCCGACATCTCTGGCCTCACAAAAAAAGAGCAAGATGTGTTTGAGAAACCTCATCTTTGAGGTTTTTGTTTGTGTCACCACTTGAGAGGTCTTTGCCATTCAAAAATCTATAGAATCCCTTTTATTCTCTATCATATTGCCATATTTATTTCTTTCATAGCCTCAACGAGAAAGTGCTATTAGAGGTGTTTCCTATGCAATGAGTAAGGGAGAGCTGTATGAAAAGACTTACAAAAAAAAAAAAAGAGAGAGAGAGATAGACCTACAAGAAGATGGAAAAACTTGTACAGAGCCCCTGAAACCAGAAGATACTTGGCATATTAAAAGCAGAAAGATGACGAGTTTGATGACCAAGCAAATAATTCATTCAATCTTTCATACAATTCAGTAGATATTTATAAAGCATCTACTGCATGCCACTGATTGCTGTAGGCTTTTGGGATACATCAGTGAACACAATGCGGAAAAATCCCTACCTCTGGGAGCTTTACAATTTTAAAGAAAGAAGAGTAAATTATGATATTTAATAGCAAAATAACTAGGTATTTTAGACTAAATAATTTCTAGAGTCACTTCTCATACTCAAAAGTGAATTAAGTTTTCGGGCGTCTGGGTGGCTGAGTTGGTTAAGCGTCCAACTCTTGATTTCATCTCAAGTTATGATCTCGGGGTTGTGAGATTGAGCCCCACCTTGGGCTCTGCGCTCCGGGTGTCTGCTTGAGATTCTTTCTGCCTTCCCCCAAACCTTCTGCCTTCCCCAAACCCCCCACAACCCCACTTTCTCTCAAATAAACAAATCTTGAAAAAAGAAAGAAAGAAAGGTGAATTAATTTTTTTTTTTTAAACTATAACACATTGAACAGTCTTCACATGTCACCTAAGGAACCAGAGAGGACTATAAGCCTAGAACATGGATTGACTTGTTTCATTAGACTATCACCTCATTTTAAAGCAATGAGCAATTTCTTCCTATGAGTTATGTTTCCCGAATTGTCAAATCTAATTTTATGTTCACCAGTATGCTGAACTAACTTTTTACCACTCAGTCATCTTATCATTAAAGGAAATGGAACGTAGTCTAGCGTGCTGATTTCTGTGATTTTCTAAAGGCTAAGAAACTGTAGACAATTGTAAGTTCATTCTTTTTTAAGGGAGTAGAAAAATAATAGTGTTGTCTGAAGACCAGATACCATACTGAAGAGGTCTGCAAGAGAAGAATTTTTCACTTCAAAGAGCAGTGAAGGAATTTACCTTAGGTCTGTTCTATTTATGATACTGTTATTTCTTTCATTATGCCTATTGCTTTAATCAAAGGCTAATTGAATATAGCTAAATACTCCATTTGTTCTATAAGAAAAATACGACCTGTTTTGTTTGTTTGTTTTTTAGAGGGGAGGTAATTAGTGGCACGGCCTGAAACCCTTTAGGTCAGAGGTTATGACCCGTTGGTCACAGTATTTTCAGGGTGCACACTGTAAACTCAGACAATGCTTTGTTTTGATGTTATTTTTTTTTCTTGTAGGCATCCATATTTTCTATTTCAGCCAAAATTAAATGGCTATTTGCAGCAGGAAAAGGGATATGCCCTTCTTATACAAAATGATGTCTAAAATCATCTTTTTTTACTAAAATCTTATCTGAATTAAATCAAGAAGAAGAAAGTAGCTTCTCACTTTCTAGAATGTTCTGATATAATCCTATCTTTCTAAAACTATGAGAATAAGGTTGCGAGTAACATTCTGATCAAATATATGAAGTGTGTGACCCTGAAAAGACATAATGTAGTGGTAAGTTGGCTTCTAAAAATTATAATTTGGACTTAGGTTATATTAATAGAAGTACAATATTTATCATAAAGGAGGTAATAATCCTGCTCTAATGTTCACTGATCAGGTTACCATTGTAGTATCATGTTCAGTTTTGAAGAATATTCTCTGTGATGTTTAATTTTATGTATCAGTTTGAATGAGCCATGGGATACCTAGATACTTGATTAAACAGTATTCTGGGTGTGTCTGTGATAGTGTTTCTAAGTGAGAGTCACATTTTTTTTTTATTAACATATAATGTCTTATTCGCCCCAGGGGTACATGTCTGTGAATCATCAGGCTTACACATTTCACAGCACTTACCATAGCACATACCCTCCTCAATGTCCATAACCCAGCCACCCTATCCCTACCCACCCCTACCCCCCAGACACCCTCAGTTTGTTTTGTGAGTTTAGGAGTCTCTTATGGTTTGTCTCCTTCCTGATCCCATCTTGTTTCATTTCCCTCCTCCACCCCCACCACCCCCCGCCCTGCCTCTCAAATTCTTCATATCAGAGAGATCATATGATAATTGTCTTTCTCTGATTGACTTATTTTGCTTAGCATAATACCCTCTGGTTCCATCCACGTCGTTGCAAATGGCAAGATTTCATTTCTCTTGATGGCTGCATAGTATTCCATTGTATATATATACCACATTTCT
>CM052896.1:66182876-66201021 GCA_028534135.1 Potos flavus
TATTTCTCTGATGCCGAGTGATGTTGAGCACTTTTTCATGTGTCTGTTGGCCATTTGAATGTCCTCTTTGCAGAAATGTCTGTTCATATCTTCTGCCTATTTCTTGATTGGATTATTTGTTCTTTGGGTGTTGAGTTTGATAAGTTCTTTATAGATTTTGGATACTAGCCCTTTATCTGATATGTCATTTGCGAATATCTTCTCCCATTCTGTTGGTTGTCTTTTGGTTTTGTTGACCGTTTCCTTTACTGTGCAAAAGCTTTTGATCTTGATGAAGTCCCAATAGTTCATTTTTGCCTTTGCTTCCCTTGCTTTTGGTGATGTTTCTAGGAAGAAGTTGCTGCAGCTGAGGTCGAAGAGGTTGCTTCATGTGTTCTCCTCAAGGATTTTGATGGATTCCTGTGTGAGATTCACATTTGCTTCTGTAAAATGAGTAAAGCAGATTGTCCTCCCTGATGTATATGTGTGTGTTGGGGGGTTTGGTCAGGGGAGGAGGCTTCATCTAATCCACTGAAGGCCTGAATAGAACAAAAAGGCAGAAGAAGGGAGAATTTATTTTCTTTCCCTGCCTTTGAGCTGAGACATATGTCTTCTCCTGCCTCTGGACTTGCACTAAGACTATATTGACTTTCCTGGGTCTCTAACTTGCAGATCTTGGGACTTCTCAAAACTGCATGAGCCAATTCCTTATAATAGACTATATCTATCTCTATATATATCTAGCTAATCTTTGTAATTTATTGGGTTTGTTTAGCCGGGAACACAGATTAATACACTCTCTAAGACTGGCGGTGGTAAAGAAAAGTTATTTAAAGGGCATGTTCAGGATGGGTATGGAGTATAGTAATTGTGAAAGTCTAGGCTACAATAACATATAGATCCAAAAATGTTATAACTATTTCAACATATACTAGTTTAGCTCTCGTAAGAGTTCAAGTTGATTTAAAGATGTGAATCATGTTGGTTCCACATATTCATTTAGAGAGCCAGTCTGACAGAGGCTGTGCTTTTTTCAGCATGTGGGGTCCACAGTCAGCTTGGGCATTACCATCTCAGGCAAGCAGAGGGATAAAACAAAAATGCAAGCATAGATTCTATGAGTCTAGTGGTAGAGACAAACTCCAGAAATTATATAAAATCAATGAGCGATTTCTCTATTTTGTACTTGGGAAAAGCTCTACAGATGATGCGGAAGTTGAACCTGCTTCAAGGGACCTGCTCAGGGAAGTTTCATAACATTTAAATCCAACTCCATGTGATTCTTAGAGATATTAATTATCATCTCAATAGTAATCCCTCCCCTTCTTTTTTTTTTTTAACTTTTATTCCCTATTCTTAGGATGCCAAATCCTTGAACATAGGGACTTTAGAGATTTTTTTTTCTGTTAAATCTTTTGTTATTAGTACAATGTCTCTAACATAGATGTTTTGAAGAAGTATTTATCTAGAGTGCCTGATGTCTCACTATACCCTAACACATACATATAAAATTCTGTTCCATCTGGTGACTGCTACTTGAAATATAATAGGAGACAGATGTTTCTCTCTCCTAGATAGATGGCACCTCGAATCCTTATTCTCATAGATGAAATATTTTTAGTATAAATTAATGAGTTTAAGTGATTTCTATCAATCTCTTCCTTAAAGGTTTTTATGAGTAGCTTCTTTGGATAATTTCTGAATGAGGAGGAAGACATAAAATAATTAAATAATGGATAAATAAATAATTAAATTAAAGGTAGGGCTTAGAAGTCTTTGTCTACTTCTATTTTAACTATAAGTCTTAGTTTGTAGACTTAACATTATGGTATTACGTTGGATCAGTTCTTTGCCAGAATATAGAACTTAGCTCTCTCACTAACGACGAAGGATGAGAAATAATCTGACTACTCCTTGTGTATGTCACAGTGTGTCTGTCAATCATATATGCTGTAATAATTAATGATAAATGGATGACACTGGAATATATTACAAATTCCCCATAGGATTTAGAACTACTGCAAGGGAGCACTGAGTTAGTAAATAAACAGCAATGGCAAACTAAAAAGGTCTCCTTTGTTAGGAAATGTGCTACATGAGAGAACATATCAGATAAATACATGCTAAGTATAAGTCTAAAAAAAAGCATACTAGGCTACTGAGCTTCTACTTGCCTTACTTTTAAAAAAATTTTTTTTTGTTTAAATTCAATTTAGCTGATGTATAGTGTATTATTAGTTTCAGGGGTAGAATTTAGTGATTCATCAGTTGGATATAGCATCCAGTGCTCAGTACATCAAGTGCCCTTCTTAATGCCCATCATCCAATTACCCCATCCTCCCCTCTCCTCCCCTCCAGCAAGCCTCAGCTTGTTTCTTATAGTTAGGAGTCTCTTAGGGCTTTTGCCTCACTTTTAAAACAGAAAGTGACTGTGAGTTAATTCCAACCTACTTTTGAATAATGTTTGCAGTTTATTCTCCCTTGGAAAATTTGGAGCTATTTTTTTTTTTTTTTCCTGGAGAAAACTACAGGTTATTAGTGAAATTTCTGGTACTACTGGCTTCAAGTTGTTCTCTGTCGGCTGCCTCATAGACATGCTGTCCTTCATTTATGCAGATGGCACAGATGACCCACTATCAGTAGGATATTGCATCAATTAATGGCACATAATTGAGAAATAACAGATTGGGGTTAGGGGTGCAGTCCGTGAGTAGAGAGCAAAGTTTTCCCAGTCAGGAGTATACTGGCCCATATGGAAATTAAATATGTGACCTTGACTTTAATACCACCAGGATCTAATTGAGTTAACCATCTCTGTCACACAATGTCGTATAAATAACTAATATTCTTGTCATTATCACCCCATGATATCTGTTAATGTTATAAATCTCTAAGTTTCACTATTCAAATAATACTGTTTCCATGATGACATTTCTGATGATACACTTTTCTTCCCATGTAGTTCAGACTTAGCATTGTCCTGGAACCACTTTAAGCTTTTTAAACTTGTAATTATTAAATACCACTTTAAATTAAAATTTATAATTTAAACTGACTGCTTAAAAGACAATTATAGAAAGCATTTCTAAATTCTAACTCATAAGAGGTAATGCATAATGCTTCCTTGTTAATAAAATAATAGCTATCCCATGTTGGGTTTTAAGGAGACTTAACATTATTGTCTTCTCCATGAAGGTCAGGAAGCAAATGAGAAATAAAATACAGAAGTCACTACTAATCTTCCCACGTGGGGTGATCAGGCCAAAATGCATTTTTTCTATAGGCAGGCCGATTCAAAAGAGATAATCTAAAAAAGGCAGAAACAAAAAAGCTGAGTTTCTTTATTCAGCCTCACTAAATAGGATGAGGGATGAGGAAAAAAATTCAGGAGATTTCTTTTCCTGAGTTCCCTTGACAGGGAAACCTGGAGAATAGAGGGTCTCCCACTCCAAACACCATACTTACCTTCTCATAGCAAGTGTACAGCATGTTTGATAATATGCTAAGCTGTTTACATGGGTGGCCTCACATTGTCTTCCAGGTATGTCGTGAGTCAGGCATTATTATCTACAAGAATAGAAGAGGGATCAGAGAGACCCAAAGAAGTCAGTTAACTTCTCAAATATTAAGTGAGAGGTCATGATTTTGAATTCAGGATTCTGATTCCAAAGCCTATATTCTTTGTTTCTATAATTTTCTGCAAATAAATTATTATATATAATAGCAGCAGCCAGATACTGGCAGATGGGGTAAAAATATTTCTTCTTTTTTGAATGACTTTGTAACTTCAGATTTGCAGAAATACGTTCACGGCTGCTAATAAGCTTTATAAATGCAATCTCCAGCTCACTGTCCCTATCCCCAATTCCCTTCCATTTTCTTGCCATTTTTTTCACATTAAGAGATCCAGAGACTAATCTAGGAAGCATGTTTTAGAGAAAATAAGCTCATTCCTGCCACCATTCAGTATTGCTCCAAATATTTATTCTACATACATTATGGTTGCAAATGTTACTATCTATCTATCAATCATCAATAGGTATTTATCTACCTATCTAATTTATCATTATCAAGCTATAGCTTTTCTTTTTTTTCTTTTTTTTTTTCTTTTTGGTGTCTAATCTTATTTGTTACTCTTAGAAAATCTAATATTTAACTGAATTCATACTTAGAGGCAGAAGCTCTCAGAGAGGACAGCCTCCATCTCTTGGCAGTCTGTTCCTGGAGTTTTCTTTGGCCTCCTTCATTTTCTTGGCCAGAAGTTTAGCATATTCTGCAACCTCTTCCTTATTTTTCTTAGTACATTGTTTCCTCAGAGTAACACACCAATGTTTGTTTTGAAGGACAAGGGCGGTAATAGGATGCTGAATCTTGGGTGCTTTGGTTCTCAATTTCTTCTTTGTTTAGGGGCTTTCTCACAAGGTACTGGCAGACATCATCTTCTTTAGAGAGATTGAAAAGTTTGCAGATTCTGCTAGCTCTTTTGGGGCCCAGATGTGAAGGCAGAGTAGTATCAGTGAGTCCAGGAATATCCTTCTCCCCCTTTTTCTACAATGACCAAGTTGAGAACACTGAGATTGGCATCCACAATACAACCTCAAACAGATTTGCACTTTCTTTCTCCAGTCCTCCTTGGTCTGTAGCAGGAATGCCCCTTACTCAGCAGCAGGTAGACACAGCCATGGGTCAAGACACCCAGCTTCATGGGGAAGACTTATCATTGCCACCATTGATTTGGACCATGTAACCCTTCCATTCTTCACCCAGAGCATCAGCAGCAACTTCTATAGCCATACGTTTCTCATGAAAGGTACAAAGTTTGCATTCACCATCCATTTCGAAGAGGTTCTGGCAGCCATTAGCTGGGAAAGAGATGTTCAGCTTCATCCTAAAGCAGTCTGCTGCCTCCAAGGTGCCACGCAAAAGAACAAGCTATAGTACTGAAACATACCTTTGGCAAGAGCTTAGCTTTTTTGATCAATTAACTCTGTTCAATACTTGTGACTTTATCAGTATCCATTTTGACTGGTAATTTGACCAATCTAGAGTTTCTTAGATAACTTCAGTCTAAAAAGTCTGTGTTTAGGTAATACTGCCTTTGGTTTTTCAACTAAAGTTGTGTTTTTTATATGTCCTACATATGGTGACTGATCCTGAATTTCCTCATGGTAAGAATTAACTTGAACACATCATACAACTTACTTTTATTTTTGAAAATTATGTGTATTTCACATCTTCCTGAACTCTTTGACCTATTTCCTCTGTTTTAAATATCCTCCTCTTTTTGTGGGTCCATGAAGCTCCTACTCTTTATTAAAGTCTCAAATATTAAGCTACTCAGTAAAGTTTTTTAACTTCTTTTCCCACTTCATACTGTATCCCCTTCCATCATCAGCACTTCTGTGTTATACTGAACTTTCACTTGTTTCCATTATTGTAACTGTGTACTAAAAGGAAGAGATTGAATCTAAATTATTTCTCTATACCTTTGTTCTAGTATATTTATTGACATAAATTACTCATAAAACATATTTGTAAATTGAATATTGTTATAAACTTATTCAAATCTATCATTCACTTAAACATTATTACACTATTTTACCAAATATAATATTTACAAATAAAAACAGTACACACAAAAAGTCACCTAGTTTTGGTACAGTAGTCCACACCAAACTTGAATAAATTATATATTTCTTAAGTTATAGTTGCTTTCTCTTTTTCCCTATTACAGACACAATAATCATGTGTTGCTAAGAAAGCTTCTGATTTTTACAAATTACGTATACTCTCTCTTCCATCATCAGCAAAGTAATATTTGATCAAGTTTCTTCCTTTTCCTTTAGCTATTGTGTATTCCACGTCTGCAGTTTTATTGTCATCTTTTTAGTCCCTCAACACCAGATTTTTTTTAACTTATGGAAAATGAGGTAGTGAGTCATGTAGGTATCTCACCATCTCAAATTTTGAATTAATAGGTCTCAAGCTGTTTCCTCAATGCTTTATTTTCACAACTGCATAACCATTCATTGTTTCTCTGTGGATTTTAATCCTCTTGTAACCTACTCTTTTCTAAATGTGACATTGCGTAAGTATCATAATTTATTTTATTGTTTATCCCTATAAAGAAAATTTCAATCCATTTTATTATTATTCGATCCATTTTAAGTCTATTAATCTTTCTCACCATAATTACATGGTGATGTAATATGAAGAAAAATGCAGTACAATGTAGACCTGACTAGCTCATGCATTTTCATTGTTTTCTAGGAGAACCTTGCAAAATGATTCCTTTGCTTTATCTCTTTGTTTGTCAACCCTCTTTCTGACTTAGGGAGGTGATTCTCAAATTTATGTGAATCCGGTTCAGTCCAGGTACTTGATGATTCTGCATTCTGCGTGATTGGACCCTGCAAGGTACTCCTTGAAGAAGACCGGAGTAAGTCCAAACAATATATGTGTTTGTATTTTTCATCTCTGGTGATACTGCTCTTATAAAAACACTGACCAACATTTGGAAAGTGCAGCTTACAGAAAATTATGGGTTATAGTTCATAACTTAGAAAAATTCTTGCTGTGCTCTGGTGATTGATTTTACTCAAAAACAAGATAAGTTTCTATTGTTTCCCCAAACACTGTGGTAGTCCTAGTCAGAAGATATCCTTTGTTAGAAAGTTATTGTACATTGAATTCTGCTCTATTCTGCATGTATAATCATAAGTCAATTCTGTGCAATCTCAACCTCAAGAGAGCTCAAATGTTTTTCTGGGTTATTGAGGTGGGATTGTATTTTATAAGATTTTCCAAAAGGTAATATACCATTTAATAGGTAGCAAGTAGTTGTCACTTGCAAGATATATTTACATGTATGTGTATGTGTCTATGTATGTGTGTATATACTTACATATAATTTTACTATATGTAAGGTACTTCAGTACCTACTACTTTAGTAACACATAGTAGTTATGAGTGGGTTTTTTCAAATCAGACTCCCTATATTTCTCTTTGTTCTGCTGCTTAATGAAATTTGTAACCTTGAGCAAATTCCTATGTCTCTATGCCATTTTCTTCGTCTTTAAAATGTAGAAAACAGTATCTTCCTAGTGTTGTTATAAACATTTCATGAGATAAAGCAGGTAAAGCAAACCTTCAAACACTGTTAGGATAATACAGCAGGCAGAGGGGACATAAAGATTAAAGCATACAATTTCTATCTTCCATGACTTAAATCTAGATCTGCTTATATAAGCTTAAAAAGAAAGAAGTTAAAGGTGTATCTTAGGATAAATAAATACATCATATAGTTGATAAGAGATGACAATATTTAAACCTCTTTTCATGTGCTAGCTGTTTAATAGTCTTCCTCCTAAATACCTTTCATTTAATACAAGGATTTTATTAGCAAAGCAATGTAAATTCATAAAGTATTCAAAAGTCAAAAGTTTGAAGGCTATCAGCACCACTGGCTTAAATGTAAGAAATGTTCACATGAACGTTTTTGTGCTATTTACATGTTAGGTATGTTGGCTTTTAATATCTTTTATCATGTTCCGTAAAGATATGGTACTTAATAGAGAAATAAGTTAATGTCGGTATATTGAGGATCGAATTTCTGGCAAATTCCTCAAAGGCAGAACTTGACGAGGAATGAGAGAGTCATGGGAATATGCACTTTGTTGTACTGACTAGCTTGCTAAGCCAGAAGGGGAAAGATGGGAAAAAATGAGAACATGACATTATGCCCAAGCTCGGCTCAGTAATGAACAGGAAAACCTTGTCAGTGACACAAACTAGAAAAAAAGCAATGAAATTAGAATGGTTCTGTAAGAAGAGAATTTGTATTTCCCAGAATGTTTTTCTGACAATCTGCAATGAGTTTGGTAGGCTTTTTATAAAAATCATAGCCTGTCCTGCTCAGTATTTCATGAGCCCTTTCCTAGTAGGGCTAGGAAATTTCTGTGCGAATACAACCATTTTACAGGTAAAAAAAAAAAAAAAAAACACACAAAAGGAAAGCATGACAACTTTCTGGCATTTCAAATTCCTGTGAATTTCATGCCTTTGAGCACAGATTTCTTCTGAAGACTGTGACAAAAGGACAGTTGCACAGTGTTTCTCAGTGGCCTCTGGCCTTTCCCAGTTGTCCCTCACATGGAACACTAAGGCCTGTGTTAAGAATACTTATCATGCAATGGGTAAGAAGTGGTAGAAAATACTTTATTTACTGGCTTTTTACGTATAATTCAAGATTTAGGTATATGCTTCTAATAATTATGTTCAGTAATAGTTAAAATGATTTGCTATTTGGAGTAGGTCTGTCCAATTCACTATATCTTTTGTATTATTTCACAATGAAAAGAATTCTTAGGAACCTAGAATTGTAACATTAGGAGAGATGATGATTGTTTTCTTCTCAGTCCTATCATTTGGTGATAAAAGTGAATTCCTTTGAGTTGAAGGAATTTGAGCATCCTATCATGTAATGCTTTGAAGTAAAAACCAGGAAGTCCTGATTTTTTTGTTAAGTAATGATCTGATGGTGTTAGTATGTTATACATACTTCTTAGATTCTGCAATGCATTCTTGGGAAGTTAGCAATCTACAGCCATTCACAAATGAGAAATGAGAAATACAAGAAGACATTGATTTCCTAGGTTGTTGGGACATTTAATAATTAGCTATAGGTATAATCTCAAAGCATATTGCCAGGAAGCCCAATGTATAGTGTCCAAAAAGTATTCCTAGTAAAGCTTGTTCAAGACCTTTCCAGTAAAGTGTTATTTCTCTCCTCTCAGTAATCATAGACTCTTCATGGTCTCATGGTAACAAAAAGGAAAGAAATCCATGTCTTGAATAACTCAGGAGCTTTGATTCCCATTGATATTAAAAGGACTGTTGATGTGACTGTTCAAATACTTCACACAAAATAATAACATCTGTACTCTATAAAAAGGAAGCAAAAAATAGGTTTTCATTGTAAAAAAATAAGTTACAAATATCGAAACTATGTCATATATGACAAAATAGTAAACTTCTATTCCTTGTTCTAAATGGCAAATATAACTGTATTATTTGTGTATCCTTCTTTTTAGGTTATGTGAACATGGATAATACTTTGTTTGAGATTGAAAAAATACCGTCATCACAGATCTAAGTGCAATTATTAGTCATTCCAAAAAAGTCATTCCAGATGTGGAGGAGTACTTTAAGTGGGTGGTGTAATACAAGTTGCAGATTACAGATAGGGAAAATATTGTGATGATTGTTCTCTAGTTGCGGAAATCCAAGTCTTTGGTATGGCCCTAATATGAGGAGAATGCTGGAGTACTGAGCATACTAACAGAATAATGAAAGGGTGTCGGAGTTGAAGGTAGACTTAATAGAGACATTGCAGGAGGAATATGGGTACCAAACAGTTGTTACTGAGCAACCCAATTTGATTTTCAATGAGTATCATTCATTCTAAATTTGAGTAGCTGATGAGGAGAAACTGATGATCTTCTGTGTTGGGCATAGGAATTACGATTATAGGAAATTCTAAACTTGAGAGTGGGAATCTGATTAAATTTGAGGGGAAATGCCAAAGTCCAAGAAAGTAAATTGCAGCTAACATAATGAAAAAGCTATTTACTTTCAGATGGACTATACAAATATGATAAGTACCAAATTATAGTAGGCACCACCATCCTTTCTCATTGGTTTGGCACACATGTCTACTCATTCAAGGTTATCTTTCTATCCATCATATATGTTACTTTAGTTACCAAGGGAAAGAAACTGCTGCTTGGCCTGCTCTGCACAGTGTACAATATAATATTATGGAAATATTTATTCTCCCCTAAATGAGAGAACTTTTAGCATGAACTAGGTATCAGACATCATAGAAGATGCATTTTTGGTTTGCCTTCTGGTATAGGTTTTAAACTGTTCCCCCTTCTTTGTCAGCTTTTTCCAGTCTTTTTGTAAATCAAAACACGAAAACCTTGAGTCAATTTCTCAAAGTTACAATTCCATCTTTTCAATAACTTGTTATGTAAATTTGGTAATTCATCTCTTTGTGATTCCCTTTCTCATCCTAGAGGAGAAAATAATAACTGTCACTCACCTCCATTCTTACTGACATTGTAAAGAATTAATTATTAATGATTACAAAGCACTTCCCAAACAGAAAGTAATAGATGTTCTTTAAAATAAGTCTTTTTCATAATATAATTTATCCTGCCTATTTGTATTTGGTAGAAATGTTCATTTATTTATGATTCATTTTAAAGAAAATAAAATATTTTTACAGGGGAAAAATAAATATCATACTAAAGAAATAGTTAAAAGCTTCCAGCTAGAGTTTTCATTTTAATCTCTTTGTGTATAGACTATATGCAACAGTCCATACTTTCATTTAGTGATTTTCATAACATTGACACATAAATAAAAGGAGTTAGAACTCATATCTTATGCGTATTTGACAAGCTCTAACAGAATTGTTTGCAAAATTTTATTGAAATCCCTGCTTTCATTTATCTTTGTTAGCACAAGCCCCAGAAATCAGTGATATGGAATTCTTGTATAATTTAACTCTAAGAGAATTAAGTGTGCAGGTGTTCAGAGAATAGCCTATTTTTCTAAGTAAATAAAATCTTTTGGAAGAAAATACATTATTTTTATTACCTTATGAAAGAATATTCAATTGGTTTGATTCATTTCTAAAAAAACAAACAAAAAATATATTGCAAAGAAGGAGATGAGAAACCAAGAAACAAAAATGCAATTAGTTGCCAGTAATCTCACACACTTGAAATAGTATAACAAGCTAAAATTGCTTGAACAGCTACAACAAAGAGTGTTAGAGCCACAGTGCTTCTAAAGATTGCTGTATTAAACAAGGGCATGTGCACAGTTAAGCTGTATTTCAAAGATTTTGATCTGTGAGCACTTTTCTCCTTGTTGTGCACTATCACAAATTCTTCAGACAAACATTCAGACTTTAGAGAGTGGAGGGAAACTTAGGAAAGGTAGTTCTTGTAAAAACTTCAAGTGTTTTTCTTTCCACTTGTTAGGCTGGGCCTCATGTAAACTTTCCTAGATAAATGAGTTTCAAGTGCATTTTGAAAGGTCTGTACAAAAGAAATTTAGTACTTTCCATTTTAATGGCTTCAGTCCTGATGGAAGTTCTTTCTTTTAGCCAACCTAAACACTTTATACAACATTTCAAGCTCACTTATTCTTGTTCTGCCCTCGGTGGCATCGGAGTACCGATCAGCACCTTCTATGTAATAATCCTTCATGTAATTGAAAACCAACTTGTTTCCCCAGCCTATTTTCCAACTTAAATAATATTAGTTCCCTTAACCTTTCCTCTGAGATTCTATTTTCCAAGCTATTAATCATGTTTATTGCTTGTCCTTAAACCTTCTTCAAGTTTTCCAAGGTCTTTTTAACTTAGTGAGCCCAGGCTTGCACACAGCACTGCGATTATGCCAGGAGAATTACTTCTCGTGTCCTATGCATTGTTCTTCTGTTTCTGTGTCCAGGGAGTTCGAATTGCTAATGCACCTTTGAAATGTGGCTCTTACACTGTTGTTGCCATTGTTGTTGCCTTAATACCACTAAATCCATCTTCTCCCATAGAATGATTAAGAGTTTACCTTAATTACACTACATCTGCCTTTGTTTAATTCTAAACCTTTCTGGTTGCAAAACATTTTCGATATTTCTTGTTTGAAATGGGGTCATCCTGCTCACCTTACCTAACTTAGTACTTGTTTGTTTGTTTTTTCAAGTTATATGTGTTTGGGAATTTAAGATACACACACAATTTTATATCAACAGAGGTACTGTTAATCAGAATTAAAGCAGACTAACATTTCTTTATTTGGAAGTATTCTGCTTCGTATGTCTTTCAGATTTTATGTGTGACTCACTTTAACATGAAATAAAATTTAAAACAAGGGCACATATTTCTTGAATAGAAATCACCAAAATGCTTTTCACTCCTAAAATCATCATTGCTACTTTCCACAAAACTATTTCCTATAAATTTCTTAGTTGTATTTCAGACTATCTACAAATTTCTTGGTTATATTTAGATTTTCTCCACTCCCACGATGGAACATATTTGGCTCCCATTAATACTTACAGTCCTCAGCACATTGATTTCAATCTTCCTTATATTCCCCTCTCCATTCTTTCCCATACAAGAGCAATGGGAAATATAATTACATTTCATTTCCATCCTATATGATTTCCTTCATGTGATTCTGCAGATATATTTTTTACTCTGCCTCACTTTCCAGTTTTCAGTCATTTTCGTATGCTATAACAAAATATACATGAATTAAGCGAATATGCAGCAAATGATTTTTTCTCTACCAATATTTTTAAAACCTAAATAGACCAGCCATGTGTTTTGCAAATGCATCTACATAATGCATCATTTAAAAATGAGCCATATATTGTTAAATTTGTCTATAACTACCTCATACTGAAACTAGTTTAAAACCCATTTGCTTGCAGAAAAAATAATGTTATCACCTTGTGAAAACAGAGGTGTTAAAATAATGAGGTGTGGTTCCTTCCTTGCTGTGGACAAAAATGTACTGATTCCGATTCCTCAAGCTAAGATTCTATTTTCCTTAAGAAGGACTAGATTAAAGATTTTGTTGTTTATTCCTCACTTTTTTTTACTTATTTCGAACAGTGGAACTCTTTTGGAGTTTATGTAAACTAGAGATTCCTCTGAGTCTCTTTCCAATTCTGCTGAATATTACAATTCTTGGACTTTAGATCACAAACTGATCCTATCTTTATGTGACTGTTATTTCCAGCATTTTGTCTTAGCCTGATTTCTAAGAATTTGTAAGGTATATGAAATTCTTAAAATCTAAATACAAACAGTGAAATTGTATGCCATAATGCACATGTTCATTTATTCTTCACAATAATGGTTGACATTAAGCACTTATGCATAGTGTTTAAATAGATTATCTCATGCATACTCATAACAAACCACAGTTAGTTACTACTATCATCATCCCTTTTTTACTGAGACATGAAGTGGTCCTGTTCCTGGACTGTTTATAAAGGTGACAAGTGGTGAAGGTGGGATTTCAACTCAGGTAATAAAAGACCAGAGCCCATGTAATTCTAACTAAACCACCCAGCAGGACAGACTAGGTGATTAAAATGCAATTGATATCAGAAGGCATACCTATCTGATCCATGATCAGCCATTCAATATGTTGTTTGTTAATTCTCTTTGGGGAGAAAATAAACTAAAGTCTTCATCAGTGTTTTCCTGCTGCAATTATTTGTTAGTTTTCTTTTTCCTTTTTTTTTTAAAGATTTTATTTATTTATTTGACAGATAGAGGGAACACAAGCAGGGGGAGTGGGAGAGAGAGAAACAGGCTTCCCCCTGAGCAAGGAGCCTGATGCGGGGCTCGATCCCAGGACCCCAGGATCATGACCTGAGCCAAAGGCAGACACTTAATGACTGAGCCACCCAGACGCCCCTATTTGTTAGTTTTCTAAACGATTTATTGTATCATTAATCTACAAAATACAGCCACATTTATTGTTTATATTCCTTTTTAATTAGTCCCACAATATGACACACTGGAAAGGTTTGACTCCCATTTAAAAAAAAGATGAACCAACATTACATTTCTAAACCATATATCATTTTGCAAAATATTGTAAAATGATAGCTTTTAAAGTAACTAAATACATATGATATGCTATAATTTTATCAGATACTTTAAAAGGAATCTCTTATGCTATTTTTAATAAATCCCTTCACAATTAAGAACTCCTGTGAATATTCTAATACTATGTTATAGTCCCAAAGCTACTTTACTTTTATCAAGATTGAATTCCTTTGCTTTCCATTCCAAATCTAAGATCAGGCTCAACCAGTCCTGGAACCAGGATTTTTGTTCTCACTTTTCATGTCCACATGAATTTTAAGTATGTACATGAGGAAAATGCATGACCTTTTTTAGTCACTCTTTTAATTTAGACTATAATTATAGGGATTACTTTGGGAGTTGATATGGATTGGCAACTCTATGGTGAAGCAAACAGAGGTAAATAATGTAATCATAGCAGCAGCTGGGTTCCGGGTATGCCAATAGTGAACTTAGAGCTTCCTAGGCAGCTGGGGCAGGTGTTAGTGATCTAAATGAGGTTGGTGGAATGACTTTTATTACTTTACAATAGTTCTGGCAACTAGACCTATGTTCCTGCCATTCTAGTCCTGGTTCCCACTTTGTTTTCTGTGGTTTTCCAGCAGGTTTTTAAAAGTTTTATATCACCCCCAACAGCTTTACTACCACCTCTCTCTCCAGGCTAGATGAAGAAGTAATACACAAAATTGTGGTACTTCATTTTGCAGTGTACGTTAGAAGCATAACCATAATTTTAACATCCTGCCAGTAGTTCTTTTATTAACAAAGTGACCCCAGACATAACTGCAAACACTACCCTGTTTTGTAATAAAAGGGATGTATTATCTTTTTCTCTAAACACTAAATCAACAAAATTGATAGAATGCCTGCCATGTATAAGACATTTTTATAATAACTATTTAGAAGTAGTTTCCCTATCTTTAAGGAGCTCAAAGACAGTTGGGAAAATAGGCTGTAAGCTATGAAATAAAACCAACAATAGATGTTAGCAATTGGCCAGCGCCAAATTAATGGTATCAAGTTCTATAGTATTTTCAAGGTGATAGAAAGTATATAGGAAATTCACATAAATGGACTCCGTGGACTTGGGAAGGCATAAAGATAATGAGAATTTAGATAAAGTCAAAAGAGGTATAAATATAGTATAAAATGGCATTCATTCCAGTTTATCTGTAGCAGCTAGCCTCTATTTGAGAACAATGGGAGATAACATGGGGAAAAAAATGAAACAGTTATGTAACAATAATTATAGTAACAGTAATAGTGATATTAAAATAGCTAAAATGTAGATGCTCACTGTGAGCTAAACATTATGTGTTTTCTTTGTGCTAAATAGCATCTGATTTAATCCTTAGAACAAAATCAGGAAGCAGATAGTATGATTTTCTGAATCTTCTGTATAAGGAAATGGAAGCTTAGGGAGAGCAAATACTTGTACAAGGACATACTCCCTTAGTGGTAAAGCCAGGGCTTGAATGTAAAAGCCCTTTTTACTTAGCATCAGAGGAGCAACTTAAGGCATGGCAGCATGAGGACACAGCCAGGATAAGAGAAAATTCTTTAAGGGGATTAATAGGTTTATAGATAGATAGAGATATGTCTCAGAAAGATATATCCCAGTATATATTGCAATAGGGAGAAATAAAAAATCATTTGGAGTACCTTGGACTCTCTCACCTCTTTTTGCCACTCGTTCCTTACAGGTCATTTTAGCCTCCTTGTTCTTCCCCAAATGTGGCAAGGATCTTAGGGCTGCTATTATATTTGTTACCTCTGCCTAGGATGTATATATTGCTCTCTTTTCCTCTGGAAGGAAATGTGATTCTCTATCTCTTACAAGGTTTTACTCAAATGAAACTTCTCATCTGGGCCTCTCTTGACATTTCTGTTAAATTGCAACAACCTCCTTCTCCAGGTACTTCTGATCCACTGTATGTTACTTTGATTTTTCCTCTTATTCCATAGCACTTTTAACTTTTAAAAATATTATATAATTTTGTTACTTATTATGTATGTTATTCATTGTATCTCTCTTACCTCTCCAAAATATAAACTCCACAAGGGCAAAAGATCTTCTCTGCTCTACTCATTGATATCCCTGAGCCTAGAAGAGACTCAAGCATATACAGTTGTTCAATAAATATTTTTTGAATGAATGATTATATCATTAAAAACTTATTACACAGATAACTAATGCCCATTCTAAAAACTTTAGAAAATATACAAAGCACGATAAAAACATTAAAATAACCATAATCTCACCAATGGTAAATACAATTAATATTTATTATTACAGTTTTATGCATTCATATATTTGTATTACTAAAAATTGGTTCTGAATCTATTCATTTTCAAAAACATTGAACATGAAAAATAACTTGTTATCAAGATTATTTCTGAGGCTTTTTTATTTGGAAGAAATATTTATTAATATGTATTTTAGTTATCCAAATGTCAACAAGACTTCTGTTTTTCAGAAGACTAATTTTCAATGTAGAATATATTTGGAGATATGATGATCAGTAAGAATTTTGCATTGAAGATAAAAACAATGTTTAAAAATATTGTCCAATGGTTATCCAAAATATGATTCCAAAGTAAAAGCTTTCAGTGAGATTAGGCAAAGAAGATGAATGTAAAAATGATACTACTGCTAAAACACTCTGAATGTCCAGACCAGTAAGCTACTCAAATGAAAGCTTTTTAGTATTTCCATATTCATTCCCCTTTAATATAGCATCCATCACCTTGAGCAGCATTTATTATTTATACATCTCTATGTCTTGTATATTATTTATCTCTAAATCATTCTCCATTTTGAAGGGAGTGATATATCTGATATCTTAAAACCAAATATGTGACTTCCATATATATATATATGAGCATTTATAATTTAAACTGGAAACCTAAACTAAATAGTAATAAAACATAAGAAATGTAATTTTATGAAAAAACTAAAATATTAAAAACATTAATGCTATGATTAAGGTAGACAAGGCACTTTCATAGAATGAAACAGTGAGAAAATGTTTTAGATTTTGTGATCGGGTAAAGCCTCTGAACAGGTGAAATTCTAGCTGAGAACTGAAGGATGAGAGGGGTGAGCTAAACAAAGTCTATGGAAGAGACATTTAAGCCAACATTTTTTTTTTCATCATGTTAAGTGTACCCCCCAGTCCTTATGTCACCCACACCCTTGCCAACCTCCCCTCTGGTAACCATCAGTTTGTTGTCTATAGTTAAGAGTCTTTTCTTGATTGGTCTCTCTCTCTTTCTCTCTCTTTCTCTTTTTAAAATTTTTCTCATTTGTTTTGTCTCTTAAATTCCACATATGAGTGAGAACATCAGTATTTGTCTTTCTCTGACTTATTTAGCTTAGCATTATACTCTCTAACTCTACCCATCTACCTATATTGTTGCAAATGTCAAGATTTCATTCTTTATTATGGCTGACTAATGTTCCATTATTATTCAGTTTATACAATATACACACTATTTCTTCTTTATGCAGTCATCTATCAATTGATACTTGGTTGCTTCCATAGTTTGGCTACTGTAAATAATACTGTAATAAACATCGGAGGGAATGTATCCCTTTGAATTAATGCTTTTTGTATTTTTAGGGGATAAATACCCAGTAAAGCAATTGCTGGATTGTAGGATAGTTCTCCTTGTAATTTTTTGAGGAATCTCCATACTGTTTTCCACAATGGCCACACCTGTTTGCATTCCCACCGACAGTGCAAGAGCTTTCCTTTTTCTCCACATCCTCACCACTTCTTGTTTCTTTGTGTTGTTGATTTAACCATTCTGACAGGTGTCAAGTGATACCTGATTATAGTTTTAGTTTGCATTTCCCTACTGATGAGTCCTGTTGAGCATCTTTTCATGTGTCTGTTTGCCATTTGCATGTCTTCTTTGGTGAAATGTCTGTTCATATCTTCTGCCCATTTTAAATTATACAATTTGTTTTTTGGGTGTTGAGTTGTATCAGTTCTTTATATATTTTGGATACTAACCCTTTATTGGATATTATTTGCAAATATCTTCTCCCATTCTGTAGGTTGCCTTTAAGTTTCACTGATTGTTTTCTTTGCTGTACAGAAACTTTTTCTTTTGATGTAGACCCAATAGTTTATATTTGCTTTTATTTCCCTAGCCTCAGGAGGCATATCTAGAAAAAATGTTGCTGTGGCTGATATCAGAAATTACTGCCTATGCTCTTTTCTGGGATTTTTATGGTTTCAGGTCTCAAATTTAGATCCTTAACCCATTTTGAGTTTGTTTTGTGTATGGTGAAAGGAAGTGGTCCAATTTCATTCTTTCGCACATTGGTGTCCACTTTTCCAAATACCATTTGTTGAAGAGACTTTTTCCTGTCGTATATTCATTCCTCCTTTGTTGAAGATTAATTGACCATATAATTGTGGGTTTGTTTCTGAGTTTTCTGTTCTACTCTATTGATCTGTGTGTCTATTTTTTTAT
>CM052896.1:66201521-66221317 GCA_028534135.1 Potos flavus
AAAAAAAAAAAGAAAAAGTTCAAATAAACAACTTAACATTACACCACAAGGAACTAGAAAAAGAAGAAACTTAGCTGAAAATTAATACAAGAAAGAAATAACAAAGAAAAATCAGAAATAGAGAACAGAATAAACAATAGCATAAAATTGAAAGTAATGACCAGTTTTTTCCAAAAAAAACCCAAAATTGACAATGCTTTAACTACATTAATTAAGAAAAAATAAAGAGAAGACTCAATACCAAACGAGAAATGGATGAGAAAGCAATATAACAGATAACCATAGAATTACATAGTGTGATAATAGATTAATATGACAATTATATGCTAACAAATCAGATAATTTAAATAAAAAAAAAACAGATAATTCTTAAAAAATATGTAAGTTACCAAGATTGAATCACAACTCTTGGACCCCCAAAACAGGAAATATTAGGCCAATATCAAGAACGAAAGTTGTATTAGGAATCGAAAATCTCCCAGCACAGAATAGCTCAAGACTATATGGTTTCATTGGTGAATTCTACCAAACATTTAAAAAAAATAATAACACTCTTTATCAAAATCTTACAAATAATTAAATACAGGGAACAAACACATCCAAAAATCATCCCATGAGTAGGGCGCCTGGGTGGCTCAGTGGGTTAAAGCCTCTGCCTTCGGCTCAGGTCATGATCTCAGGGTCCTGGGATCGAGCCCCGCATTGGGCTCTCTGCTCAGCAGGGAGCCTGCTTCCCTCTCTCTCTCTGCCTGCCTCTCTGCCTACTTGTGATCCCTCTCTGTCTGTCAAATAAATAAATAAAATCTTAAAAAAATAAAAAAATCATCCCATGAGGACAATATTACCCTGATACCAAAGCAGAATAAAAACAATACACAAACAAAAAAGTCCAGTTTGTCCAATATAAGTATTGCTACCCTGGCTTTCTTTTGACATCCAATTGCATGATGTTTCTCCACCCCCTCACTTTCCACGTATGGGTCTTTAGGTCTAAAATAAGTCTTTTGTAGGGAGCATATAGATGAGTCTTGTTTTTTATGCATTTTGACACTCTATGTCTTTTGATTGAAGCATTTAGTCCATTTACATTCAAAATAATTATTGATACATATATATTTATTGTAATTTTATTAGTTGTTTTGTCCTTGTTTCTGGAGCTTTTCTTTGATCCTTTCTTGTCATTGTCACATTTAATATCTCCTTTGTACTCAAAGAGTCTCCTTTCATATTTCTTGTTAGGATGGTTTAGTGGTCACAAGCTCCTTTAGTTTTTGTTTGGGAAACTCTTATCTCTTCTTCTATTCTCAATGATAGCCTTGCTGGATACAGTATTTGTGATGGCAAAATTTTCCCATTCAGAATTTTGAATATATCATGCTACTCTCCTCTGGCTTGCCACGTTTTCTGCTGACTAATCACCAGCTATCCTTATGGGTTTTCCTTTGTAAATTAGGACAGATTAGAGAAGTTTTCTGCTATTATTTCTTGAAATAAATTTTCTTCCCCCTTTTCTCTCTCTTCTTCTTCTGGGGCTTCTATAATACAAATGTTATATTTGATGGGAGTCCCTGAGTTTCCTAAGTCTATTTTCACGTTGTATAATTTTTTTCTTTTGTTCAGCTTCATTATTTCCCATTATTTTGTCTTCTAGGTCATTAATTTGTTTCTCTGCTACTTCCAGCCTGCTGTTCATTGCATCAAACCTGTTTCCAATCTCAGTTATCTCATTTTTCATCTCCGATTGATTCTTTTTTAACTGTTTTATCTCTGTGGTAATGGTCACCCTGATGTCTTCTATTATTTTCTTAAGCCCAGTGATTATCCTTATGACTGTTGCTTTAAATTCTCCATCAGACATGTTGCTATATCTCTTTCACTTATATCTCTGCCCATGGCCTTGTCTTGTTTTTTCAACCTGGATAAATTTCTCCCTCTTGGCATTTTGTCTAATTCTCTGCTTTCTTCTCTGTGTTAGAAAAGTCAGTTATGTCTCCTGCTTCTGAAAGTACTGGCCTGATGAAGAAGAGGTCATGGAGTGCCCAGGGCCTGGTGCTTCAGGGAGTGCTCTGGTGTGTGCTGTGTACTCTGCTGTTGTGTTTTGGCTGCTCTGTCCTTCAGGCCAGTTGTCTGCAGAGGCTCTCCTTGCCTGCTATGGGCAGTGTTTGGGACCTGTCCTGAATGTGACAACTTTTAACTAAGCATGCTCTTGTCTGCTTGTGAAGTAAGACCTGGCACCAACTCCACCAGAGGTGAGGCCCTGCAGAACCCTCTTGTGGGGAGACATGGTGTGGGCAGGGGCTGGTGCTGGTCTTCTGGGGGAGGGGCCCACCTCACTGGGACTGAGGCACGTTTGATTGAGAAGGGTAGTCTCACCAGAGCACCAGTGGGGCTTGGAGTAAGCAAGTTAGGCAGCCAGTGTCTGTTCTGATCTGCTTCCAGCAGGTGGCTGTATGTTTCTGCTGAGGGGCAAAGGAGGAAAATGGTGATGGCCAGCAACTTTGTTCCTGGAGAGCTATCTCTGTGAACACTTTTTCTCAGGGACATGCTCTGAGAAGGAATAATCTCCCCCAGTGCGTGCCCCTGTCATTCTTCTGATTGCTGTTTCCATGTTGTATGCCCTGAGGTTGTTTGCCTGCCTTCTCTCCCAGAGCAGGGCAATGCCCTCTCAGCTCTATCCCAGCCTGGCCCCCTGATCTTTAAAATTCCGGGCTTTAAGTCCCACTTGTTGTAAGAACTTACAAAATTCAGCCCTTTCCTTTTCTAAGCCAACAGCTTTGGAGAATGTTTTCCTTGTGCATTTCCCTGTGTGCTCTTGTCTCTCTCTCTCTCTCTTGCCTTTCTCTGCAACCACAACTCACTCTCCTCTGCAGCACCCACAGTCTGTTTATTCCCCAAGTCATGTCTCTGCCCTTCCTATGTTCTTTGATGTGGTGTCTTTTCTCCCTTTAGTTGTGCAGTTTGTTCTGTCAGTCTTCAGGTAATTTCTGGGGTATTTAGACGATTTGATACTTATCTAGTTGTGTCCATGGGATGAGATGAGCCTAGGGTCCTCCTACTCAACTGCCATCTCCCACAATTCTAAATCTGAAAAATCTTTACCCTATAACTTAGAATATATGTTTATACACCTGAAGTACCTTAAACCCTGCTGAACAACAATACAATATATATTCAAGTACAATTTTTTCTAGATAGCATTTAGAAATAAGTGTTTGTATTTTTGCATAAAGTAAATCAATTTCTACTTACAAGAATGGAAGGAATAGATACTCGAGAAGGAGAGAAATAAAATAACACCTTCAAAGCATTCTTTCCAACAAATTCAATTCATCTTTTGCACTGGAGATGTTCAATGTTTATTATATAATGAGACATATATTTTAAGTCAGATTGCTAATATTTTGGCAGCACGCCTATATCAGAAATGTAGTTTAAAATTCTTTGTTCATTTTTATTTCTTTAAATCAAAATATTCATTGAGGGTGCCTGGGTGGCTCAGTTGGTTAAGGAACTGCCTTCAACTCAGGTCATGATCCTGGAGTACCAGGATCAAGTCCCACATCAGGCTCCCAGCTCCATGGGGAGTCTGCTTCTCCCTCTGACCTTCTCTCCTCTCACGCTCTCTCTCTCTCTCTCTCCCTCTGTCTCAAATAAATAAATAAAATCTTTAAAAATATATATTCATTGAATTACACTTAATTATTTTTTATTCAAAATGTATAAAACTCCTAAGATACATAATTTTTTCACTTGTGGGAAATAACTTGCTTTTCTTGTACTGATAATTAAAGGTTGTTGCAACCGTTGAGAAAACTGACAGATTTTTTGGCAATAATTAGTTATCCTTTATAGCAATGGAACCTTTAATTTGCTACTCTAAATCATTAGAACAGCAAAGGACAAGATCAAATCAGCCTGGTCTTATTTAGAATACAACATTCAAATTCACTAAGTGCTTTATGTTTTTTTCTGAATCCTATCTCAATCTTTAGAATCTATAAAGACAGTAGACAAATCAAAATATGACTTTTGTTCTATCTTTGTCAAGTGGTCAAATATACTTAGCAAAATATAAAATAGTACAGATTTCACAAGCAAAATTTATTTTCATATGTAGAAAAATATTTCATGTAAATGTTTCTTCTGAATAAAATCACTGCAAAAATGAGAAAACTAGTTTTAATATTCTCCATTGAATGATAGCCCCATCTTATGATTCCAAATTGATTGAAATTCAGATTATTATATGACCAAGAAATTCAATAGAAGGAATGGTCTTTCTGCTTCTGGCATGAACTTCTGACTCTTCATTCTCAGTCAGCTATGTGGGTCAATGTAAGATTTCAATGTAATTAGTTCATATGTGGTTAACTATGGATGATGTGTTTGGCTTTTATTTCTAAATAAAGAAAAAATAATTAAAGCCATAATATTTTAGGTTTGTCAAATACTCCTTCCAATTACCTATTTTTTCTAGATGTCATGGTTACTGTATCAATTTTTACATAAGTTTGCCCAAATTGAGGATAAAATGAACTTTTAGCTACTTCTTTTGATTTTTGGTTTACTTTCTACCTGGGTATTAATCTGGGTTCTGTGAGAGACCAATGACAACTATAAACTGTAGATCATTCCATGGATCTGCAATAAAAGCATCTTTCTTTTCCAGAAAGTTCTCATTGCTTGAAAGGAGGTCGGTCAATAAAGAAACTTGCATAGAGATGACATGCACTGAAGCATGCTCTTCCTAAACAAATGGTCTCTAGTACTGAAATCAGCTGATGTTCTTCATAAAAACACCAATGAAGTCAAACATTAACTGGGAGACTTGGGCACTCCAGCAGACTTCAGGGCCAAGTTCTACACTTTGTCACCTATGTGTTTCCCCTTATGTGCCTATGACTAAGGGTCCCTTTTCTTATTTCCATCACATAATATCCCATTGGCTCAATAATCATCATTTCTAGGAGACAATAATGTGAATGCTTTGTAAAAGTATAAATCAGACACACTGGTGTGCCTGTAGATTTAGGGTGCTATTTTTTTTTAACTATAAAGAAGAGATCTATCTATTCCTTATTATTACTACTTAGAAATACAAAACATTTCTATTATTTCTAAACTATCATTTCTGGCACAAAAGACCACTTCCTCCTGATAAAATTCACACATGATTTAGCGTAGAATAACAAGTAGGTTTCAAAATTATTGAGTTGTACATTAACTAATTCCATATTTTCCAACATCTCTCTCTTCAAACAACTATTCCTCATATTCCTTCTCTCACATTACTTTGTCATTCTTCATATGTTATAAGTATTTACTTAGTAATAAAAAAAAAAGCAAAGGGGCCAGTTGATCAATTTTCTATATGTGCATTGTGGTCACTCAAACTTTGTTGAATAAATGTCTTGTTAAATAAATAAACCTCACTTGATACAGAAACCATGGATCAGTGTGAAGCATGAGGGAAAAAATATAAAAATAATATGCAGTTCTTGTAATAGACAGAAAGTATAAACAAAAAATATGGAATTTCATATTTTAAAGGCTCAGAGTTTCTTAAAGTTTATGTGATTTTTCTAATAGTAATTCTCTCTAGAATTTGTTATAGAATAGGAAGTAAAAATTGGATATGTAGAAATATTTTAGGGATAAATTTTATTTTTACCTTAATATGAATATATTTACATTCTTTTTCAATCCATGAACATCATGGAATTTCAGTAGGGAAAAGACTATTTAAAGTAAGCTCCCATCAGACAGCCACAAGAAAAAGTACTCTGTCACATATATGCTGTGCTTTTATTTTATTTTTTTAAAGATTTTTAAAAATTTATTTATTTGACAGAGAGAGAGATCACAAGTAGGCAGAGAGGCAGGCAGAGAGAGAGGGGAAAGCAGGCTCCCTGCTGAGCAGAGAGCCCAATGCAGGGCTAGATCCCAGGACCCTGAGATCATGACCTGAGCTGAAGGCAAAGGCTTTAACCCACTGAGCCACCCAGGCACCCCTATGCTGTGCTTTTAAATGTGAAAGATCAGTTGTATAAATATCATTGAACTATATAAGACAAAGTACATTCATCAACATGAGATTTTATTTTAAATTTAGGAATTAGACTTGAAACGATGTTTCAGTTTATTAAACAAATAAAGGGAAACCTGTCAACTAGATGTTGGGTCTTATATTCTTATTTGTTCTGAAAATATCTTTCAGTAGGTATATTTTGACCATGTACATTTAAAGTGATTATTGATGTATTTAGATTGAGATAGTTTGTAGCTATTCTCTATTAATATCATTTGTTCTGCCCCTTCCCCTCTTTTTTCTGACTTGTCTGGTTTCAATTGACATTTTACATGATTTCACTATATCTCTTCCCTTAGAATGCTAATATATTTAAAAAAAAAATTTCAGTGGTCGCCCTAGGGTTTGTAATATACAGTGTTAATTAATCTCAGTCCACCTTCAAATAACACTTCAAATAAATCAAATGACACAAATATCACTCCATGCACAATATGAGTACTTTATAACAGAGTATTCCCAATTCCTCCTTCCCATTCTTTATGACATTGTTGCTATTTATTTCATTTATTTACATGCTGTAATCACCCAATACATTATTTTTACTTTAAGCAAAATGTTATCTGCTAAATGAATTAAGAATAAGAAAAGATTTTATTCTACCTTCATTTACTGCATCTATGATAGTCTTCCTTTAAATATGCATATCCAGTTTCAGACCTATATAATTTTTCTTCTCCCTGAAGAACTTCTTTCAACATTTCTTAAGGCAGATTTACTGGCCATTAAGCGTCTCAGTTTTTGTTTGTTTGAGGTCTTTATTTATCCTCAATACTGAAGGATAATTTCACTGAATATAGCTATGGTTTACTTTTTTTTGTTTACTTTAAACACTTTATTTTATTTATTTATTTTTAAAGATTTTATTTATTGAGAGTGAGAGCCTGTGAGAGGGGGAGGGGCAAAGGGAGAAGGATGGAGAGAATCTCAAGCAGATTCTGTGCTGAGTGCAGAGCCCCATGTGGGGCTCCATTTTATGACCCTGAGATCATGACCTGACTCAAAATCAAGAGTCGGATGCTCCACCAACTGAGCCGAGGGGCCCCTACTTTAAACACTTTAAATATTTCACCCCACTCTCTTACTGCTGCCATGGTTTATGATGAGAAGTCCACTGTAATTCTTATACTTATTTCTCTATATTTCTTTTTTCTTTCTTTTTTTTTTTTTAAGATTTTGTTTATTTATTTGACAGAGAGAGAGAGAGAGAGAGAGAGAGATCACAAGTAGGCAGAGAGGCAGGCAGAGAGAGAGGGTGAAGCAGGCTCCTCGCTGAGCAGAGCGCCCGATGCGGGGCTCTATCCCAGGGCCCTGAGATCATAACCTGAGCCGAAGGCAGAGGCTTTAACCCACTGAGCCACCCAGGCGCCCCCTCTCTATATTTCTATATATCCCTCTATATTTCTCTATATTATAAAGTAATAAGAAATTATTAATCCTTAAGAATATATTAATATTCATGTTGTAATATTCAGTGCATTTTTGTTTCCAAGCAAAACACAATTGACACAATAAAAGTAAAATTACCCAGTGATGAATGTCACAATAAGAAATATGGATCTTTTTCATAGTTAAACACTTCATCCTGTCAGTCACAGGGATACTCAGTCCAAGGAAATAAAAATAAAACATTCTCAGGACAAGTTGAATTATTTCCTATGTTTTCAACTTGTTAGAAGTTTAGGTGTTGATGAAAGTTTCAGGACACTTCTCTACATACAAAAGTTTGGTGAGGACATTGTGGTTGTAACAATCAACAAAATATTTATAGAGAACATGAAGAACAGTGGTTTATTATTATATGATAGCAATGAGGTCTTTAGAAATTACAAATTATTATATAGTTATATATCAAATGTAGGATGTGCTTTATTTGAATATTTATTTTATTTTATTTATTTTTTTTGAATATTTATTTTAATAGCTACTATTACATTATTGCATTTAGGGACACTAACCCTAATAGTGTGTCTCCTAAAAAGATATATTGAGGTATTAACCTCCAATACTGCAGAATGTAACTTTTTTAGAAATAGGGTCATTATAGATGTGACCAACATGAGGTCATATGGAAGCAGAGCAGTATCCTTAAAAGAAAAAGGCACAGAAGCACAGGGAGAATGCCACCTGACAAAAAGGGAGAAATTGGAATGATGCAAATGCAAGCCAAGGAATGCCAAGAATTGATGACTGCCACCAGAAGATAGTAACAGGCAAGAAAGAATTTTCCCATATAGGTTTCAAAGGGAGCACTGTGCTGCCAATACCTTGATCTTGAACTAATAGCTTCCAGAACTGTGAGAGTATAAATTTCTGTTGTTTCAGCAACTAAGTGTATGGTACTTTGTATAGTATCCCTAGGAAACTAATACAAATAGTAACCTATGCAAACTACCTCTACTCTTATTTTTCATTATAATACTTATCACTCAAAAATCGATAGCATATTCTCTTTTTTTTTTAATTATCTTTCTCACTTAGTAGAATGTAAACTCCCTGAGGGCAGGAACTTTGGTTTGTTTTTTGTTTTATTCACAACACTTAGAACATTGCCTGTCAGTGGAACGTTTATTAATCATGATAGGCTTGGCTATTACGCAATCATAAGAAACACCCCAAATATCAGTGGTTTATAAAAGGTTGATTTCAGTGAATACTACATGTTCTAACAGGACAAGGAGGGGCTCCTCCTTCCAATTTGTCAGTCAGGGATCCAGGTTGCTGGAAAATCCATTTGACACTTGTCTCTATGGTCACAGAGATGGGAGAACAGGAACATAGGAAAGCATGACCTGACTCTCAGAGTTTTTACATTTTGTCTTAGTCAGAGTCTCTATAGGAAACAGATGGTAAACAATTAAGAACAACTTGAGGAATGTTATAACACAAAGGAAGGAACATAAGGAAATTACAAGCGATAAATCTGGAACTGGGGCTAGAAGAGAAAAGAAGAGATTAGTAAAACCTGGCAAGAAAAGAGAGCTATATGTGGGCTGCCTCAAGAACAATGCTTTTCTGTAGAGAGACACACCCAGCTAAGGAGACTCATAGGGGTGTAATCAGCAAAATAAATACTATGACATTTCATTCCTCTATTCTTTCTATCTCCTGCCAAGGGTTCTCACAGCCTGAACCTAACCTGAAGCCAGAGGGCAAGGGGAGCCTTTTGGATATAATCCTTACAAGTCAGTATCCCAAGTCCAAGCAGGTCAAGAAGGATGGAGAACAAATTGGAGGTGCAATAGAAGATATCTGGCCTATTATTTTCACTTTTTGCCATAGTGTAATTTCAAGGAACAATTTTACATATCGATCTTTGTCTATATCTTAAATTGTTTATTTAGGATGCATTCCTAGAATTAGCTTACTTAATTGTATGTTAGCTAGTGTACCTTTTATTAATCCTAGTGGGCTATTCAAATAAAAAGTGAATTAGCTTTATGATTCATAATTTCCCATAATGCATGACTTGTTTTCAATTTTTTTCTCATGAAAAGTAAAAGATCCCATTGTACAAGGATAACTGTGTTACACAGTGACAAGATTCAGTTCATTTTGTAGACAATTACTGAGGGTGATTCCAAAAAATAGGGGTCTTAAATTAAGCTTTCAGGTACAGAGGACCAGGAAATGTTTTTTAACCTATTTAATCTCTTTTTAATCTATTTTCATCTATTTATTTAGAGCTTGTTTTAACAATCTAAACTTAGATTGGTTTGCATTGTTTTCAAATGTAGAGACTGGCACTATTTCCAGTTATACCCATGAAACTGAATTTTTATATTGACTCTCTTATTCAGTTAAGTAAGAGAGAAGTATTGGTTATATTGATTTATTTATTTGCTATCTATAAAGAGAATCATTATTTAACCAATGAACAAACCAATATGCTTAATGTTGTGGTAAATTAAAAGTAAAAAAAGGGACATGATCTCTCCTCAAGGGGATCACACGCTTTTTGGCCACCAGATTGTAACTTAAAGAAATGGTAAGATGCAGGAGGATATAATAAGTACTATACTAATTGTCAGTGTTGAGGGATGATTATAAGTATTTGAGAGAAAAGAGAATTATTTAATTCTACACTGGGAAATCAGAAGAGTATTCTTAGAGAAAATGGTATTTGATTTGAATATTAATGAGCAAGAAGGATTTTACAGTAGAGAATAGAAGGAAAGACTTCATCATCTGAGGGATTAATATATGCAGAAGTACAAAGATGGAAATAGTACTTACAGAGAAAAGTAAATAATAGTACCTTTTAATGTGCAAATGTTTTAAATTGTGATGAAGTTCAATAGCAAGGGAGACAGGGCTGAAAAGAAGGCATAGTGGTCCCTCAATTTTTGTCTTAATTGATGTATTTTTTTTTTTTATTAGAATGGAAAGTTCCATATAGAAGGAGAAATAGAAGCCTGCTTAAGCAGGCTAGAAAGACAGAAAAGAAAATTCCTACAATCATCTTTATAACTGCTAACCAAAGTAGACTGAATATAGGAATACATGTAAAAATCTATGGCATAAAATCTGTTTGACACAAATGTTCACAATGGCTTAACCTCTTGAAAGGGTTTACTCTTGGCATTGTGTCAGAGAAAGGGTAAACTTGCAAAGAAGCAGGTGAGCAGGTGTGAGTGCTGGAAGGGAGGCATTCCTTTTCTACCAACAATAGATATGCCAAAGAAAAAGACTTGATAAATGAAGAGTAATAGCTGTAGAGACTATATACTCAGATGATGATTGTTCATTACTCCAGTTTTTTCCCTAGTACACTTAAACCCTAAATGACATTTAAAAAGCCGTTTTATAGTTCAAAATATTAGGCAAGAATCCCTAAAGTTAAGTAAACCAGGGATGAGGAAAAATACTTTTATATAGCTCTTATTAAAATGGGAAGACCAAATGCAGGGCTCACTCACTGCATGAGTTATGAAGCACCATACACTTCATAATCTACATTAATGCTGCCTCATGGAGGTATCAGTCATGCTCAGACAAAACAGTCTTAAGTCAAAGACGACCTGAGAGAAAAGCCACAATATGGAAAATGGAAAAATGGAAGAGGAATATGGTATGCTAAAAAACAAGAACGAAAAACAGAAAAGCCAATACCAACAGCAAAAGAAGAGACCACTTTAAAAGATGATTTAGTAGAAAACAGAAGAAACACTCTAATGCTTTGATCTGTAAGAGAATTTTTAGAGTTCATGGTATACATGAAATAAGAAACCAAAAAAGGCATTATAGTAAAATGGAATGAGAGTAAAGGGAAGTTACTAGAATTGAGAAAAGGAAAAAAGAGGAACTATACCAAGACTATCCCACTGTGGTTTATGAGGAACATGGATATGTGCTGCCTATATCACCTGTCCAGGAAAGATGTGATATTCAGTCTGGCTTCCTTCTCCTTTCTTTTCCGTGTGCTTTGTCTGATTTATACTGTGTCTCAAATTTACAAGCTGAAATATGATTTAACATCTCTGTACTTTATTTTCCTCACCTATATATTTAGGATAACACTAGTACTTACCTTACAGTGTTGTGGTGTTAATTATATAAGCTATTGCAAAGTAATGAAAACTCCATGTTATTTTATTCTTTCCATTTTTGGTGTCAGTTTATATCCTTTTCTCATTTTACCTGTATTTTCTATATTAAATTCTATGGAATATCATTTCCATAAGCTTTATCACTATAATTATGTGTCTATAATTTCAAATATGAATGAAATCAAACATATTTTGTCTATGACTTTGTCTGGATATCTGAACTCTACTGGAAAAATAACATTAATACTATAGTGCTATTCTATGCTATATTCTATTTCTGTATTCTGCTAATTCTCACTTTACTACTTCAGTAGACTTCTAAATAGTCATCTCCTCTGCTCCTCCTTCAGATTCGTTCTTAATACTGCAGCTTGAGTGATACATTCTTAAAGTCTGATTATACCCCTGATTATAATTGTTTCTCATTGGTTTTAGATTAAAATTTAAGTAAACAAACAATGCCCCAAACGCTCTATTTTTTTTTTCTGCTGTTTGTGAGAATTCCACTCCATCTCTGCAGCCTTGCAGCACTAGCTGCATAGTAGGATTTTCTAATGTGAAATGATCCTTCCCACCTACAGATCTTCAACTCAATTCTCTCACTATGTGGAGCTGTCTTTTCTTCTTACTACCTTTGCTAGTAAGTTCCTATTAATCTTCTTCATATTTCACCTGAAAAATATAAGATTCTTCTCATGTACGCTTTAAAAGTCCATGTACTTTTTCTTCAGAGTTTGTAAATACATATGCATTTATATAATTATTTGAACAGTATTAATTTCCTCCGTTATAAGCAACACTAGAGAATATATTATGCAGTAAAAATATTCTTTAAAGTACTGAATGAAAAACTTAGAAAAGTCAGAAAACCAGAGTAAATTTCCAGTAGAATTAAAGAGGTTTAGTGATAAGATGATCACCATGGAGGAGAGAAAATGAAAATTCAGCATAGAGATAATTAGTATTTCTGAAGAAAACAGGAAAAAAATGTGTATAGGGTGTCTGGGTGGCTTACTGGGTTAAACATTTGCCTTTGGCTCAGGTCATGATCCCAGGGTCCTGGGATTGAGCCCCACATTGGGCTCCCTGCTCAGCGGGGAGCCTGCTTGTCCCTCTCTCTCTGCCCCTCCCGCCCACTCCTGCTTGCTCTCTCTCAAATAAATAAATAAAACCTTTTTTAAAAAAAAAAAGAAAAAATGGGTACAGGAAATAACTTTCAAAATTTAATGAAATTTTCCTAAAATAATAGAATGCCGGAAAATTTAGATAAAAAGTATCCAATATACACATACACAAACAAAAAGAGCATAACGGTTAAGACATAACCTAATGAGGGGCACCTGGGTGGCTCAGTGAGTTAAAGCCTCTGCCTTCGGCTCAGGTCATGATCTCAGGGTCCTGGGATCAAGACCCACATCGGGCTCTCTGCTCAGCAGGGAGCCTGCTTCTCCCTCTCTCTCTGCCTGCCTCTCTGTCTACTTGTGATTTCTCTCTCTCTGTCAAATAAATAAATAAAATCCTTAAAAAAACAAAAAAGACATATCCTAATGAGTGGGCATACTGATCCAAATGGATTAAAAAAAGATTCTATAGAGAGTTATTTTGTTCATGGGATTCACCTCTGAAGAAGGAAAAACAAAGATTATGTCCATATTTTTGATGGAGAACAATATTCCTCATACTACATTAACTAACATATAATACATACATTCTTAAATACTCAGGAGTTATGAAAAGATAGCATGCATATATCCTTTCTGAAAAGAAGAACAAATGTTTTAAACAATCTAGTCAACTGATTGTTTAATTAAAATTAAGAAGTTATAATAGGGTAGTGGTGTCATGAGAAACTTGATACTTAACTACATTTTTAAAACTTCCTATAACAATGAATAATTCTCTACATAATATTAGTTTTGTGTTTCCTCTATCATATGTGATCAAGCCGTAGTGTGTCTGTAGAATTTTCCCTAAGGATGTATTTGACATTAAGCTGAACCATATGAAAGTACTATTTTTGTAGATCAACAATGGTTGAATATTAGCAATTTCATGAGATTCAATCTGATAGCTAGAAAAGATTTTTAGTCTCAATGATGCTAAAATAATTTTAGGTATCTTCATCTTTCTTTAGTTATTTAGGTCAGATTTTTAAAGAATACCTTTGTAAGTCTATTCTGATGCTACCATCTTTCTCTGAAATCCATGATTTTTTCTTAATTAGATTTCCTACCTCCTTCTTTTCAGGTAAAAAAAAAAATCTTGCCAAAAACAGAATAATTAGGTTAACCTTTCTTTGCTCAAAAGTTCACTTGTAAAAGTCATTGTGATTTATAATAACATTAGTATACCCACTCAATGTTTAACAATTAAGTTTATTTTTGTTCTTACCTTCACTTTGAACTAAAGTTTTATCATTTTCATTACTCCAACAAAAGGCTTATTTTATGGAATAATTTTCATAGCTAATAATGCAATCACTTAAAAGTAAATATTCTCAATATAAACACTTTATAATTTATTGCTTTGTTTGCAAATCTCTATGAGGAGAGAAAAACCATATCATGTTTAATCTAAACATACTGCTGTTAACAAGAGATCTTTTCTTGCTGAGGGATTCCAGGAATGTGGAACCCTAAGTATACCTTCCTTACCCTCTAATCCCAACTACAATTTACTTGCATCTACTTAGCCAAAATTCCACTAAAACTAGAAAACTTATAGTGGCATTACCCCTATTAAATTTTCAAAGGGTCCCCTCTTTAGTAGTCTTGGGGGGGGGAAATCAGTAGAAAGCAGGGGCAGAGCTGAGGGCAATAGACCCCAGGAAGAGCTTAGTCTGAGTACCTATGTCTAAAGAGAACTTCAACAAGAATTGGTTGGTGTCCTTGATGTTGAAAATAGGAGAGAGTGATTAGCTTTTCTGCCTTTTGCCAAATGGGAGATTCTATCTTATTGATATTTAAAACACAGGTCTCAAATTCAAGGGGCAAAAAAACCAAACCCAACAAACAAACAAAACCTAAGAAACTAGCACTGAATTTCTCATTTGCAAAAATAGAATGTAGAAAACAATGAATTCGGAGAGAAAATGAGAGAAATGAGAAAATGAGCGAGAAAAGGGGCTATTTAAAAAATAGAGAAACCTTATTACTCAAGTACTTGAGGAAAGAGTTCACCCAAAATAATAAAGAAACCAAAACAGAGATCTCAATGTGGAGAAAGATGAGCAGCAGAGGAAATAGCGGTATGATGTGAACCTTGATATACTATAGGTATTTAATGAATAAAGATAGTGTTTTTAAAAATATATAATACCAATATTAAGAAAAGTTTGCTGAATCAGAAATTAAGAAAATTGCTAGTAGACATGAATGATCTGGAAAAAAAAAGCTAGGAAATGAAGGTCAAGAGGGAGGAAGTAAATGTATTCTAAAGGTATCATGGAAAAGGAAAAAAAAAACAACTAGTGGATGGGAGGAGAGAAAGTAAAACTATTTTAAATGTTCTCTTGAGAGGGGAAGAAAATTAAAGTACCATGGTTGAGGAAAAATACATCTCAGTGATAAAAACAGTTACCTTTTTAAAAAAAATAAATATTAGTCATTTCTATCTGATTAGAAGAATGGGTAAAAGGATGGTGATTTTTTTTTTTTAACGATTTTGTTTATTTGAGAGAGAAAGAGTGAGAGAGAGCACAAGAGGGGAGAGGGTTGGAGGGAGAAGCAGACTCCCCACTCAGTGGAGAGCCTGATGCGGGACTCAGTCTTGGGACTCTGGGATCATGACCTGAACCGAAGGCAGAGGCTTAACCGACTGAGCCACCTAGGATGGTAATTATTTAAAGGAAAAGGAAATTGCAGTAGATACAAATAATGAATGAAGACCCTCCTCTCATGGAGTTTACATTCTAATGAGAGGAGATAAAAACAAATTCATACTTAGTATGAATTAGGAAGTGCCATTTCTTCTCTTTTAAGATTTTATTTATTTATTTGAGAGAGAGAGAAAGCACGAGCCGGGGTGGGAAGGGTGGGAGAGAGGGAGAAGCAGACACCCCGCGAGCATGGATCCTGATTCTGGACTCAAAACCTGGACCAGAACCAAAGGCAGCCACTTAACTGACTGAGCCACCCCGGTGCCCCAAGAGGTGACATTTCTATAAAGAAAAATGAATCAGTCTAATGGATGGAGAATGACTCAGCGGTCACAGAAAGTATCTCTCTCTCAAAGCAAGGAAATGCCCTAATTTGGAAGCATTCTTGGCTTATTTGGGAAATAAGGAGTCAAGGTAGCTAAAAATGGTGAGCTGGGATTCATAGGCAGAGAGTAAGGGAAATAGAGTCAATATCATGGAGGGCCTATAGGGCCATAGTGAAGAACAGATTTTATTTTGAGTGAGATGGGAGTCACTGGAAGTTTAAGGGCAGATGAGTAACATGATTTACCTGTACTTTAATACAATTACTCCCTTGTGTTGAAAACAAAATGTAGTAGTACAAGGGGAAAAAACAGGGTGTATTCTAGTACAGATTTTTTTAATTTAGAAGGCATCTCATCTATGGCAATTAGGTGTGCCAAATTCCATGCATGCCCAACAATGGTATCTGTCAGAAAATATTTGCTCCCCAAAATCAGTTGCTCAAATTCTTTAGAAATACAGCCTTACATTTAGGGTAAGATAAATTTCATTTAGCCTGAAGATTCCATTTCCTCCAGTACTTTGCAACTGGATATAGAAAGGTGATTACACTTAGGCCATTGGGAGGTAAATCCAAGTGTTGTGCTTCTTGCTCATGAAATTTGTATGTGATGTTGATGTGGGAAACAAAGGCAAAAGGAAAATTAAATTTCCTTACTACTTAAAACCCATTGACAAGTCCTTGAAACAGGCAGAGTGATGCTCCTCTAGAAACTCAGCTGCCTTGTTGTTAATACTTTGCTAAGGGCAAAAGGCAATCTTACTCGAACCCCCAGGATCCAGTAAGTCTACTTTAACATACAAAAACTCCTTTGGAAACTTCCTTTATCTCTCCCTCCAAATACATGTTGGCAATCATCCCCCAAGCATATGACACACAGATATATATCTGAAGGGTTTCATGACTAAGGTTTTATTAAACAGTAATAAATGACATTTCCTAATAATAGCTAGCCCCTTCAAGGTCCTGGAAACCTTGCTTCCAAAATTCCTTAGAGATTTACACTATCCTGAACCCCTTCCTAATTTGGACGTATATAATGGGCCACTCCTCATGACCCCAGTGCAGCTCTTTCTGCCCACAGTTCCTGTCCCAGTGCTTTAATAAAAACACCTTTTTGCACCAAAGACATCTCAAGAATTCTTTCTTGGCCATCGGCTTCAAACCCTAACGTCTTTCCTACATCAATGTCAGAGTTGGAACTACCACCTTGGACCACAAAATGACCCTAGAAATTAACTACATGCACAACAGAGCACAGATAAAAGAAGCCTAGATAAATGTCACCACACAAAACAACACCAGCCCTGGACAACATACCTCTGGCTTTTTATTTGAGAAAGAAATAAACTTCTCTACCTTCTTTTAATCACAATTACTTTGAGTTTCTCTCACCATAGCTGAATATAAAACAACTGCTATAATTTAGCAAACAAATTAAAGCATCTACCTGAAACCTTAGACAGACAAAATTTCTCCTAGTACATGTGAGCTAAGTATGTGGAGCTACTATTACAAATATTTTACGGAAACATTTTATGAGTAATCGTAACAGCAAGTATATTAATAACTACAAATGAATAAGTTGAAAGGGAGAGTTTCCAGTGGTTAATAATTTTTGAGCAAGTAAACTTGACTACCAAGTTTCCAATTAAGACATCACAAAAGGATTTATAATCTCCCACTACCAATCAATTCTAGCTACTAGCTAACTAGATTTTCTTCTCAGAACAATGGAACAAAGGGATGTATATTACTTTACTATAACTAACATAAAATCGATATCCAATAAGTGTTTTAAACACTGACTCTAGTTTATTTTTAAACATTCAAATTGATGGAGCTGCTTATTTCCATGGAACATAACTAAAAGGAAATTATAAAACACTAGTTTATTTCATTTCATTTTGACTAACTTACTAATTTTTATGACAGACATAGGTTTTAGTGAGCCAAAGCTGAATTTTATGGCTGTCACAAAACTTCTGGTTTCCAAAAATTGACAAAGTATTGCCAAAAATTACAAATATCCAAATTTTCTTAAAGACAATGTTATAATATTCCTGAGCATGATTTTTATATTTTATAGTTATAAATAAAACATATTTATTTACAAATATTTGGTATATACAAGATATTTTAACATCATCCTCAAAAAATCATTTCAATGTGCTCCACCCCCACGAGAGCCTACTTCTCCCTCTCACTCTGCTGCTCCCCCTGCTTGTGCTTGCTCTCTCTGTTAAATGAATAAATAAAATCTTTAAAAAAAATCATTTCAACAGATGTATGTACATAATCACTCTACTGTCTTAGCTAAATGACTTTTTCATTTTTCTATTTTATCAATTTTCTTTCATCCATTTTGAATAATTAAGTCAGAATAATTTGAACATTATTTTTGAAAGGTTATAAAACATTTAGTTTTTATACTTGTATAAATTTACTTTTTAAAATTAGAAAAACGGGGGCGCCTGGGTGGCTCAGTTGTTAAGCGTCTACCTTCGGCTCAGGTCATCATCCTAGGGTCCTGGGATTGAGCTCCACATTGGGCTCCTTGCTCTGCGGGGAGCCTGCTTCTCCCTTTCCCACTTCCCCTGCTTGTGTTCCCTCTCTTGTTGTATCTCTTTCTGTCAAATGAACAAATAAAATCTTTAAAAAAATAAAATAAAATAAAATTAGAAAAATATATAATTATAAGTATTATTTTGTTCCTGTATAAATGTCCAGGATGCATACAAAACAGTGGAATAGTTTGTTTAAAAGCTGTCATTGCTTAGTCCAGTCAAAATGAACTCTTCTCTGGCATAATAAAAGAAATTTTAGGAAAAAAGTTGCTTTTAACCTGCCAAAGAAAACAGCTCGTGACCTCTACAGTTTTAATATAAAGAGCACAGTAAGACTTATCCTAGATTTCAAAAACAAAAAGAAATAAAATAAAAAATATATTTCCCACAAAGAAAACAAATAACTGAATTATTTTATAGTTCTCTACATCAACTTGACATCAATAGCCAGAAGTGAACAGATCAAATTTGACAAGTCAGTGTAGGGAAAAAAGACACTGATGACTCTTACTAAGTTTATTTTTATGTGCAAAGAAAATAGAAAATAATTTTAAACTATTCAGTGATTCAACAACATAATCATATACACTTACAGAAGAATTTATTTGAAGATACAATTTTGCTTAATGAAAGACAAGTTAATTAACTCACAAATGGGAAAGCCATTTCAAGAAAACTGTGATATTTAATTCTCTATAGACACAGAGCTGATGTAAAAGACTACTGAAAAATTGCTAAATTTAAGCATTTAATGCATTTTGATGCAACTGTAAATAAGATTATTAATTTCTCTTTATGAAAACTCATTTATAGTATTGATTTTGTATCTTGCAATTTTAGTGAATTAGTTTATTAGTTCTAGTAATTTTTGATGGATTCTTTATGGCTTTTTATATATAATATGTCATCCACAAATAGTGACAGTTCACTCCTTCCTTTCCAGTTTGGATGTCTTTTACTTCTTTTTCTTGCCTTACTGATCTGGCTAGGACTTCCAATACCATGTTGAATAAAAATAGAGTAGGCATCCTTGTCCTGTTCCTAATCTTAGAGAAAAAGCCTTCAGCTTTTCATTGTTGAATATGATGTTAACTTACTGTACATGTCCTTTGTTATGTGGAGGTACGTTCCCTCCATATCTGCTGTGTTGAGAGTTTTTCATAAATGGATATTGACTTTTGTCAAATGCTTTTCCTGCATCTATCACAATGACCATATAATTTTTATCCTTCATTTTGTTAACACAGTGTATCACATGATTTGTAGATGTCGAACCTTCCTTGCATCTCTGGGATAAATCCCACTTACTTGTGGTGTATGATTATGTTAATGTATTACTAAATTTAGTTTTCTAATATTTTGTTGAAGATTATTGCATCTATGTTCATCA
>CM052896.1:66221817-66334314 GCA_028534135.1 Potos flavus
ACACACAATGGAATATTACTTCAGCCATAAAAAGAATGGAATCTTGCCATTTGTTACAACATGCATGGATTCAGATGGTATAATGCTAAATGAAGTAAGTCAGAGAAAGACTAATATCATATGATTTTACTCATCTGGGGAATGTAAGAAACGAAAGAAAGAAAGCGAAAAAGAGATGAATGAAGAGACAGACTTAAATATAGAGAAGAAACTAATGGTTATCAGAGGTAGTAGTTGAAACAGGGGAAGGGTTGATTAAGATATATTTTTTGTGATGAGCACTGAATAATGCATAGAATTTTTGAATCACTATATTGTACAGCTGAAACTAATATAATACTGTGTGTTAATTTATTTATTTATTGTTTTAAAGATCCTATTTAGTTATTTGTTAGAAAGAGAGAGAGAGAGAGAGAGCACAAGCAGGGGGAGTGGCAGGCAGAAGGAGAAGCAGTTTCTCCGCCAAGCAAGACCCCAATGGGGAACTCGATCCCAGGACCCCCAATCATGACCTGAGCCGAAAGCAGACGCTTAATCAACTGAGACACCCAGGCACCCCACCGTATATTAATTTAAAACACACATACACAAACACACACACACACACACACACAGATATTTTCCAGTAACATTAAGACCTATATAAATCTGGATAATTTGTAGGTCAGGATTCTAATAAGTATTAAGTGAAAAATTACTTATTTGTGTCCATTGCATGCTTGAATCTATACAATAAATAGAGTTCTATCCCTTTTAATGGTTTCCAACTAAGAATAGTTAGGGAATAAAACTGCTGCTTCTATGTAGGAAATAATATATAATATATTATATAATAATATATAATATATCTAAATTATACAACTATTTTTTTTCATCAAATAACATGTTTTGGAGCAACAACTGTGTTAGGTGCTGCAGGAATAAGGAAATGAAACAAATGTGCATTTTACTCTTTGGGGAAGGATAATGAAAAAACAGAAAGCAAAAAAATAAGGCAGAATCAAATAAAGCATGAAGAATATACATGCAAAAACGGAAAAACATTTCTTTGGGGAAGTGATAAATCTTTATGATGAAATTGCACTTAATTTGGACTTAGGGTGAAAGAAATGCTTTTAACTTGAAAGGTAAAATAATCTGAACTATAGAAGGAACATAAAATGAGTAATTACTTCAGGAAATATTCATTCATTCATTCATTCATCTAGAAGGGGGAAAAAGAATTCTCTTATGACTGGAGCATGAAGGGGAAAATAATAGTAAGGGCTAGAAAAGGATAGGATGAAACCAGTGGGTAGAGTCTTAAATTCCTTCCAAAATGAATGTGCTATAATCTGAAGGCAAGTTAGGGCTAGTTCAATCTATTCTAGGCCTTACCGGAACAGTCTGGAAACTCCCAGGAGATAAAATGAGCACAGAAAACAAATTAATATGAATGCAGGCCAATTTAGACCAGATATCTTATCTCAGACCATTGTACTTCCAAGCCCTAATACAAGGAGTAGAACAATTAAAATAATACTGATAATATGCTTTATTAATTATTTTGATTTGATCATAGTCTAGCCAAGAAGTAATGGGCTGTTAGAGCTCAGAATGTTTCTACAGCAGGTGATCTCAAAGAAATCCTAGTCTATATAATTCAAATTCTTCCACTTCACAGTCAAAGCACTCCTAAACTGTACCCTAGTCTTCCCCAAGGTGGGACACAAATTACTGTTTGTCTATTTGATTGTGCTCTTTGGAATAGAGCATCCAATGCCAGAATCCAGTCTGGGCTAAAGAGAATCTGGTGCAGAACTTTGGTTTTGATTGTAAGGATGGAAAGCTTTTTTAGCAGTAAATTCAAAGTGAGATATTGTATGGTCTTGTACATGAGGAAAACGTTTCTGTAAAAATGGGTCCAACCACATGGAAGGGTAGATAACAAAATAAGCTGAATTCTGATTACTTCTTTTGGACCCTGACAACACCTTTACCTGACTCCAGATCACCTTTGGGCTTCGTTATATAAGTCCATTTTTTTTCTCATTTATGTTAATTGCCACCAAAAGAGTCTTTTCTTTTTTGTCTGAAAATGTCTTTTATTTTCACTTTATCAAAATTTTATTGAGGTATAAACTGATTTACAAAACACTGCACAGATTTAATGAATACAATTTGATGAGTTTGGGCATATGCATATACTCATGATACCACAATCAAAATAATAAACATATCCATCACTTCCAAAAGCTTCATTATGTCTCTTTGTTTGTTTGTTTGTTTTTTGCAGTAAGAACACTTTACATGAGACCTAACTTTTTAACAAAATTTGAAGTGCACAATGCAGTATTAACTAGAGGCATTATGTTGTACAGCACAGATCTTACTCGTCTTGTATAACTGTAACTTTATACCTGTTGCATAACTTCTCATTCTCCCTCCACCATCACCTGGCAACCACCTTTCTATTCTCTGCTTCTTTTAGGTTGACTGTTTTAGATTTAGTGGAATCATGAAGTATTTGAAGTATTTATCCTTGTGTGACTGACTTATTTCACTTAGCATGTCTTCTAGGTCCATTTGCAAATGGTGGGATTTTCCACTATTCTGAAACTGAACAGAGATAGATGGTCATTTAGGTACAGGCCTCAGAAGAATACTCAGGATGTGAAGAATCACTGCTAAGAGAATGGTAATAAGGTTATCCAGTGACAGGATGGATAAAGGAAATACATTTGAAGAAGTTCCACATTTCATGAACAGGCAAAGAAAGAGAAACCAATGAACAGCTAGTGGAGAAGCAGTAATTAGAAGGGAAGGGAAAACTAATTTCTTTGAAATCTATATATGATGGTTATTTTTTATCTTTTCAGTCTCCTTATTCATATTTAACAGACTTGAAACTCTAGCTCTATGTCTAATCTTTCCTAGTTGAAACTATGCTTTTCCAAATAGAAATGGAGAACTATTTTCTACTGAGGAACTGTTATTTTCACTGTTCTAAAATAGATGTGTTTTTCTAAGCTTTCGAAACTATTTTGTAAGATCAAAGAGCCAAATAAAACAAAATGTTGGCATATATGAGTTTAAACATTCAGACTTAGAGAGTCAGGGATCATCATCAATTTCTGGTACCAGGTATTGTTCAAGAAGAGAACTTTATTCTTTATTTTCCTATTTCTAGAGGCAACCACCAGTAATTTACTTCGTTTATTATTTCCTTTCAACAGTTGTTCCTAGCAGGACAGTATCTCTCAGAGTGAAAGAACCATTGAGGGCCGAGGAAAATGAAATAATTTACAGATATAAAAGCATCTTCATAATCACAATTCATTTATTAGGTACATCTTAAATTTATTAGGCCATCTTAAATTGTGTTTTGGAAAATAAGCAGGGATCTTACTTTCTATACAGGAAGGCCTAACCTAATCACATGAATTCTTTAAAAGCAGAGTTTTCTCTGGATTGCAGTAGGAATAGTCACAGAGATTTGAAGCCTAAGGATTTAGCGCATAGGTGCTGTTTTAAAGATGGAAAGGACTTCATGCAGGGATCGGGGAGTTTCCTCTAGCAGCTGAGACTGATCCCCAGCTGATAACCAGAAAGGAAATGAGAGCCTCAGGGTTACAACCATTAGGAACTGAATACTTCCAGGAACCTGAATGAGTTAAAGGTGACTTTCTCCCCAGAGCTTTCAGATAAGTCTTACTGATAGCTTGAATTTGGGCCTTGTGAGTTCCTAAGAATCCAGTAGGACCTGCCTGGACTTCTCATCTCAAAACTGTGATATAATAATTGGGTATTATTTTAAGTCACTAAGTCTGTAGTAATTTGTTATGGTGCAATAGAAAACATGGAGAATGGAACCTGTGTAATCATTCTGTTAATTTTTAGACACATTTCAAACCAAATATGTAATTATTTATTTTGTCATGAGTTTTTTTCCTACTATTCCCCTATGCTAATAAATTCAAATATCCTAAAATACCCCTCCACAGAGTTGGTGACAACATATACACTTACATTTTAAAAAATGATTGTGTATTTTATATTTGAGTTATGGTTTTCAATTGTATTATTCCTTCCATATTTATATATATATATTTTTTTTAATAAATCTAGGGGTTTTTTGTTTTTGTTTTAGACCTCTCTCTAACCTGAATTTTCTCTTGTCTGGTCCATGTATTATCAGTTTTTTTTCAAATATCTCTATCAAATTGCCTCCCTCCCAACTTGCTGGATGAATTTACTTATTTCCTCTTTATACTTGTTTGCAATTCGGTTTTCATATTTCAAATTTTACTATTTTAGTTCCTTTATCTTTTATTTTCCCTACATAAAAAATTGTCTTCCTAAAGCAATTTATTGAAATTATCAAAGCGTGGTCTACTTCTTTGGCATTTCACCAACAAACATATGAACTTTCTATTACTCTAAACTTTTTTCTATAAATAAAACCCATCAGTAACTATAAGCTGAGTTTTTATGTTAAATGACTTGTGTAATTTCTTGTGCAAATATTCTTTTAGAGTTCTTGTTGAGCAGTGGGACCAAAACATAAGACCAACCACCTGGCAGAAGTTTTTCTGACATACTTTCTCCTTACCTGGCCTATAAAGAGGTCTTATATTTCTTTTTTTCTTTTAATTTTTCTTCTTCTGTCTCTTCCATATCATATTGAAATGTAGGTTAGTTCTTTGTGCCTGTTTTGCCTGTTCTTATTTGCATTCTATTCTCCAAATCATATAATTCTATCCCACTTACCTAGAATCAATATCCAAGTTTCATTTTACTTTCAATTGTGTAATTGTCATTTATTACCTATATTTTCTCTGCTTTTTTTCTTGACTTTTTTTGTGCTACCTCATTTCAATTATTAAAAATTCACTTATTTTTTTATTGATAATTGACCTTTTCCCAATCTTATAGCCTAGCTTAAAATTTTGAGTCTATTTTTCAAATACTTCTTCTCAATCTTCTCCTAATAATATGTAACCAAGGATTTTGTTAGATTTAGTATACCTTTTAATTCTCCTGTTCCAATAAAGAATAATTTTAGATATAGATATTTCTAAAATTTCCTTCTAATACTAATACATTGCTTTCTTATTTATGTATGCAGAACTCTGTCTGTTATATAATTTCGGAAGTGTGATGTAGTAACAGAAAGAAATAATATCCATGAATATATTCTAGCAAACTCTATAGAAGTAATTTATAATAGGGTTATCAGTAGTTACATGGATGCCCCTAGTAATGATTAGATGATGTATATACATAGAACTCAATGAAAAGAGGTTTGACTTTAAAAATAATCTCAGTAGCCAGAAAATAATAGGTGATTTAAAAATTATTATAACTGTCTCTTTGAGGTTAAAATATTTAAAAATACGCACAAAAAATAAAACATAAAGTAGAATTAGAAAAGAAAGGATTTACCAAAATATGACAATTGATTCTTTGGTCAAATACAGTCAAACTAGAAAATAATTAGTATTATACAAAATCAATTTTTTATATGTATTTAAGTATTGATTTATATCCTATAGTTAACACTCATTGAAATCTCTTTTGTCTTCTGTGACATTGCAGCTTTCCAGTTTTGTTCTGTTTTTTGAAGTTTTATTGTGTTCTCTTCACTGGCTCATTTTGTGTCTCTCATCTGTGTCTGAGGACATTCTCTAGTGTTCTGTCTTTCCATCTTCACTGTAAGGTCATTTCACCCACCCAAGTTAATTTCTTCTTTACTTTTCCATTATACTAAGTGATATTCTCTTTGGTTTTGAAATCCCGTGTCCCACTGAAGATTACACCCATTTTCTTTTAATTTATCCTTTTTCCATTGCTCCTTTCATATGTCTTATCTAATCAACCAAATTGTAAAGAAGCATTGTATTGACAATTACCATGCTTATCTACATTTCTGTAGTCATGATCTCTTTCAAACCTTATTATTTTATTCCTGAATTGCCCAATTCTAGACTGCACTTTACGACAGAGTAAATATAACCACTGGAAGAAATTAACTACCAATGTCAACTTTCAAAATTTTTAACCTAAGTTTGGGGAAATGATCAGAGATATATGTAATCACTAAATATATTAGCTTTATCAGTGTCAGTCAGAAACAAGTAAACTTTAAAACCTGAGGGAAATAATAGGCTTGCACCAAAAAACAGAAAGAACAATAAAAAACAACAAACAAAAACAAAACAGTAAGGACTGTCATAGGACAGAAAAGAAGAGCTAGACCAATTTAATACTATCTGACATTAATCAGAAAGAACAGGATATTCTATCTCTATACTCTGCAGAATTTGCAACAGAGAAATAAAATAAGATGCTTTTCTCCAGATATTTTGGCCAAAGAACATATCTGAATAATTTAAATACCTTGAAATTCATTTACATTTGCTATATGGCCAGCATATGGTCATTTTATTTTGTAAAGCATCCTGTATGCTCTTGAACAGAATGTGCCTTCTTTATTTATGTCAACTGTTAAGTCAAGATGAAATTCTACTACAAAAGAACAAGAGCTGATCACCCACAGAGGACTGAAAATGAGCTTTATATCAGGTTTTAATACTTGCAACCTGGATGCAAGTAGAAAATGGGATATAATTGAAGTATTGAAGGAAAATAACTCTGATGTAGAATTTTATATACAACTAAAATGCTAGTGAACATTGACAATATTAAAAAAAATATTGTCAGACACATTCAACCTCAATTGGTTTAGTATACAAAACATATACCAAAAATATTTTAAAGTATTCAAATAAAAAATCAAATATAGATGGCATGCCAAGAGATATAAGATGTACAAATCATAAAATGTCTTAATAAAATTTGTTACTTAATTTCTTTTTAATAAATATTTTATTGATGTATCACATGCATAGAAAAATACACACAAGCTATAAATATGTATCTTAATGGACATATAATAAACATTTCAATGGATGTCACAAAATAAAAGCAGACTAGAATTTTGGCAACAAACCCAACTACCTAAGCTGGGAAATTAAACATGACTAGCAACAGAGACTCCCTCTTAACTCCTTCCCAGGATAATTTGCTCCTACCTTTTCTGGGTAACTAATATTCGGAATCTCAAAAATATCTATATAATGCTTTGTAGGTTTCTATTTTGAGGACATGTACCCTATTAATACATTAATTCCTGGATAATTGATATTTCTGATTTTATTTTTAGTACCATAATATTTTCAAACTTTATTTTTGTAAGCTCCTTTTTTCCGATAAATGGAAATGCAATTGATTTTCCGTATTATAGCTAACTTTCTTGTAAATGTATTCATATATTAAAAGTTTATCTGTAAATTACTTAAGATTTTCTATGAAAAATGAGAACCATTTCTTCCTTTCAAGTTCTTACATCCTTTTTTCTTCTTGCCTTTTCACAGCCTATATTGTCAAGTATAATGTTGAAAAAAATTGATAATAGAGAGTATAATTTTTTTGTTCTCAATATCAGGAGGGAAGTGTTCAATAGGTCACCATTACAAAAGATGTTTGTTACAGCCATTTTGTAGATAGCCTTTAGTAAATTAGGGATGTTTTCTTCCCATTTAGAGTTTGGTAATAGTTTTTGTCATGAAGAACTTTAGAATTTATTAAGTGTTATTTACTTATGGAGAATTTCATATGATTTTTCTCTTTATACAGTTAAGGTGATGAACACATTCATTCCTATAGAGTGTAACGATGTTCATGGTTGATATGTTGCTGGATTAGATGTATAATATTTAATTTAGAATATTTTCATATATATTCCTAAGAGGAATTGGTCATAATTGTCTTTTTTGTAATGTTCTTCTCAGGTTTCCATATTAAAGTGATGTTAGATTCATAAAACAAGCCGTGAAATGTTTCCTTCTTATCTCTGGAAATATGTGTGTAAGATTGGCTTTATGGTTTTCTTAAATGTTTTGAAGAATTTCCTATTGAAGCATCTGGACCTAGAATTTTGCATATGTATGATGAAATTATTTATTATGCATTAATTATTTTAATAGGGATAGGAATATTTTAATTTTTACATCTTCCAAAGTCAGTTTTGATAAATGGTAATTTTCAAGATTTTTTTCTGTTTAATTTAAATTGTTACACATGTTAACATAAAGCATCTCATATCTTATGAATTCCTTAATTCTGTAGGATCTGTAGTAATACTGTGTTTTTAAAATTACTGCACATTCTCCTGTCCTGTTCTTCCCTCACCACCCCACCCCCAAGATTAGTAATTTTATTTTTCTTTACAAGCAAATAACTTTTAAAAAAATTCTTGATTGTGTGATTCACAATGTGCCCTTTTCTGTTATTATCTTAATTTTTTAAATGGCTTCTATTTTCATTGGATTTTATTTACTATTTGGCTTCTAACTTCTTTAAGATTTTTGGACTTATTCTGTTTTCCACTGTGGATTTAAGTATTTGAATTATTGAATTTCACTTTCTTGTTCATTTTAATATATACCATTAAGGTTATAAATTTTCTTGAGTTTCAGTGTCATATTTCCATTCTCATTCGTTCAAAAATGTTTTCATTTTTTTGTTAATTTTCATTGAGATTTATTTCGTGACTTACAGATCATCTAGATATAGACTGCCTGACTTTAACACATTGGGAGGATTTTTATGTTGTCATTTATAATTGATTTCTAGCTTAATTCAACTGGCATCAGAAAATATGTTATTTCTAATCCATTAAAATTTGTCAAGACTTGCTTTATGGGACAGCATATGGTGCATTTGAATAAATATTAAATGTGCCCATCAAAGAATGCATTTTGCAATGATCGAATACAATGTTCTATATATGTTAATTATGTCAAAGTTTTAATAGCGTTATATAAATCTAAACTCTTACTGATAATTTTTTTATTTCTTCCAATGGCTAATAAGAGAAGTAGATAAAAATTTCTAATATATTATGGATTCATATATTTCTCTCACTGTTACATGCATACAAATTTTAAAGTGCCATATCTTCCTGGTATACTGCTCTTTTATCATTATGAAAAATATTTCTTTATCTTTAGTACTCATTCTTGCCATGAGATTTATTTTTATCTTGTATCAGTATAGCTACTCTCAGTTTTCTTTGGCTGTGATAGCATGGTAGAGAATTTTTTATCTTTTTTTCCCTAGACTTTCTGTATACTAACATTTTGTGTATGTAAAAATATTGTGTAAAAAGTGTTGAAATATTTTTAAAACTGATTTTGGAAATTCCCCTTGATTGGAGTATTAAAATCATTTACATTTAGCTAAAGATACTTAGATTTTAATCTATTGCCTTGTTATTTTACCCATCTGTTATATGTTCTGATTCTCTTTTCTTGCTTGCTTTTTTTTTTTTTTTAAGTATTATTTATGTTAGCAATCTCCACACCCAACATAGGGCTCAAGCTCACCACCCCAAGATCAAGAGTTGCATGCTCTACTGACTGAGCCAGCCAGGCACCCCTTACCTTCTTTTTTATCAAGAATTTTTATTCTTCCATATGCCCTTTTATTACCCTATCAGTTTAATAGCTTTTGATTTTACCCTAGATATTGTATGAGTCCTTCACTTAAAGTCTAATGTAAAGTAAAATTTTAATCACTTGTTTTAAACTATAAAGATCTACAATACTTTTGATGTGTTTTATTAGGTTGTTTGGTCAGTTTTTATTTAAAATTTTACATTGTAGCATTTTTTGTTTATATGATCAATATTCACTTGGCTTTATCCACCCATTTTATCTTTCCTGTCCGTGGTATTTGTTTCTGAATTTCTATATCTATACTTAGAATTTTTTTTTTTTCCCTAAGGAATACTCTTATTTCCTTTAGTGTAGTGTATAGCTGATGTAGACAAATATCACATTTTTTGTTTTTCTGAAATCTTTTTTTTCCTTTTGAAAGGACATTTTCATTGTGTATAGAATTCTAGCTGGCATTTGACTTCCATCTGAGAAGTCATCTCAAAGTCATATTGTCACTCCTTTGAAAATAACATCTTTTTCTAGAGCTACTTTTGTTTTTAGAACTACTTTTAAGATAGTCTCTTTGTCATTAGTTTTCTTTAGTTTTGCAACAATAGTTATGTAATTATCTCTGTTTTTATCCTTCATTGTGGTATTTCTTGAATTTGTGACTAAGTTTTTCTTCACTTCAGAAAATTCTAAGTCTTTACTTACTTAAATGCTGCTTTTGCTCATAATACTCTTATCTCCTTCTGGAGTTCTACTCACTAGTTAATTCTTGTTAACTCTAAACATATGTTACTATATATAAATGCCATTAGGCCTAGCTTTTCATTTCTAATATTGATTATTATTTTAAGCTTAGAATTTCTATATATTTCTTTATTGAATCACAAGTACTTAAAGTCTAAGTCGGCTGACCCCAGTATTTGGATCTGCACTTGTTACTATTGTCAATATTTTTGTTAAGTTTTAGTCAAACTCATCTTTTATTATTTTATTGTATATATATATATTACATACCCCTATATACACACATATTTAAATAATGCTAATTGCTTATGAACAATTGTTTGATAAGGTAGAATAATCTGGTTTATTTTTCTCTGAACTAATTTTGTTTTGGGGCAGTGGTCTAGGGGTCAGTGCAGATCACTTTCAAGCAAGTAGCAATTAAGCTGATTTGTAGTTGGGTTGCAGTTCTTCTGAGAGTAATTTGTTTCATTTCTATCCTTGCTCTTAGTGGGTCTTTGGTGTTTCTGAGGAAACCCTTAGCTATTTAAAATGGGCCTTCCGCCTTGTGAGTTCTGAACCATATATTTTTTAAAGATTTTATTTATTAATTTGACAGAGAGAAAGAGATCACAAGTAGGCAGGGAGAGAGGGGAAAGCAGGCTCCCCGCTGAGCAGAGAGCCGGAAGCCGGGCTCGATCCCAGGACCCCGAGATCATGACCTGAGCCGAAGGCAGAGGCTTAACCCACTGAGCCACCCCGGCGCCCCAGTGAACCATATTTTTTATCCCTTTCAGCTCTATAAGACTATCAACATTTCTGCTTAGCTTCTCAGCCTGTCAATAGACCTTTATAGATGGGAAAATCCTTCAAGGGGCAAAGGATAATCAATAGTGCTATCTCCTCTCTGAAGTGACCTTTTCTTCAGTATTTTAGCCCTGCAATTTTTAATGGCTTGGTATGTTTTTGACACCCCCATACATATTTTTAATATAGTTTTTCTCAAGTAGAGAGTTAAATCTGAGTTAGTTTATGATTGTTTAAAGAAAAAGGTAATTCAAGAACAACAAAATAAAGAGGGTAAAATTTAAAAAAAAACAATTGAAATTATAGGAATGCTAAGATTTTCATCTAATAGATTAGGGAAACTTTTTTTTTTTTATTTGAGAGAGAGAGAGAGAGAGCACATGCACGTGCATGAGTCGGGGGCCAGAGGGAGAGGGAGAAGCAGACTCCTTGCTGAGAGCCCCAGCCTATGCAGGGCTCTTTCCCAGGACCCTGAGATCAGGACCTAAGCACAGTTGCATGCTTAACAACTGAGCCACCCAGGCACCCCAGGGAGTCTTTTTTAAAAAGATATTATGGAACCACAAAAGACAAAAATGAAGTTGCACTGACTGACATCACAAAGACTAGCTTGTTTCTTTGAAAAAATTATGTCATTGGTCTGTTAATTTTCACCAATTTTAATTTCCTGAATTCTTTCTATTTTTGTTACATAGAAATATAAGTTCTGAGATGTATCCAAGATATCAGAGAATTTTTAGTAATAGTATTGAGAAATATCAGCATATAATTTTAATGTGGAATTATAACCAAACTGTTACAACCCAATTATACTTCTATCTTTTCACACTGATATACAGCTAACCCTTGAACAACACGGGTTTCAACTGCGCAGGTCCACTTACATGCAGATTGTTTTTGACAAATACAGTATAGTACGGTAAACGTATTTTCTCTTCCATATGATTTTCTTAATAACATTTTCTTTTCTCTAGCTTACTTTAGCAAACAATACAGTATATAATACATATAACAAAGCATGTGTTAATTGACTGCTCATATTATTGGTAAGGCTCCTGGTCAACAACAGAGTATTATTATTAGTTAAGTTTTGGGAGAGTCAAAAGTTATATAGAGATTTTTTTACTTCCTCTGGGTGATTTTAGTATTTGGTTGTTTTTTATTTTCTGCCACTACTGTGGGTTTTTGTGATAACTGAGATGTATTATTTATGTATATATAGCACAGACCCCTGAGCAATTGTAGTTCAACACTAAAATAACAATAAGGGGAAATGGTACTAATAAAATCTTTTTAAAAATCAACAGAAAACATAATAAACCGAAATGGTGGTTCTTAAGTGGATAAGAGTAAAAGAGAATTATAAACAAAGCCAAGAATGTATGTTTATCCATCATTATATTTCATTACAAGTAAGAAAATTCCATGAACAGTATTGAATGTATTGGACTTTTAGGTTCAGAATATTGGAGTTTCTTTTCTTTTTTTTTTCAGTAAGTCGATATTCAGCCTTACCGATTGAGAGGATCATCTTTACATTCTGTATAAATTCCAAAGGGGCTGGCCAATTGGTTAAAAAAAATTGGTAGATTGATAACTCCCTGAATTCTTCCATAAGTATTCATTCCCAACTACTAACTGTAGTCATCATACATATATATATACATACACACATGTGTATATATGTGATTGCATAGATTTTTCAAAAATAAAGAGATACATTAGAAAAATGTATGCAGTAATTTGAATGTTACAACCTTTATTCATTTATTTTTTTTAAATCTTGCAGTGAGTGCAGACTGTGCTGTTTCACCTTTTATTACAAGACTCAGTGAATAAAACATATTTAATAGCTTGGCAATAGAAGAAAACTTTGTATTTAAATGAGGAAAGAAGACATTGGGTAGAAATTGATATGATTATGCCACAACTGATGAGTCATAACTAATGACACAGTCTAGTGCTCATGAAGCAAATCTGCTGATGGGAGGGAGAGGAATGCAATCGGTAAGCCCGGAGGTGGGCACAGGGAAGACAGGAGCACATCCACATGTGTGGCAGGGGATTATTTAACAGAAAGCTTGTTCCTAATGGTGTATCCGTGGAAAATAATTTGTTTTGTTTCTCAGTAAAGGTCTTTGGAGTGAAAGATACTATATATCATGAAACACACAAAAAAAATTGAGTCTAATAGCATTTGAAAATACACAGGTCTTGAAATACAGATAAAGACAAATCAAATGGATAGCCAGCAGACAGGGTTTGGATATTTAAAACTCAGATTTCATTTTCTGTCCTCTTATATATAATGATGAAGTGATGAATAAAAAATTATGAATTTTTCAGAAATAGCCACTCTTAACCTTTGTCATACATTTTGAATGATTCAACATTGTATTGTTACTATCTTTCTTTTTTCTTATTGAAGTTCTTCTCCTATGTTGTCTAATATTTTTCTATTCTGATAATTTACACTTGATTATAAGAAAATGCTAATAGTCCTGTATTTTGTTCTCTCCTGAGAAACCCTCTATGGGAATATATTGTTCTTTTTCTATGTTTATATCTAGGACCAAGTAGGATGCCTTGCTCATTGTAGTTAAAACATAATAAATTTGGAATGCCTATTTAAAAAAAAAAAGAGCATATATGAAAACAGCTTGAACATGAGAAGAGACTTGGGATATTTATATTATAGACATCTGTTTTATTTTTTCCTAAAGCAAAGCTATTTCTATTAGTTAGAGATTGTGCTAATTTAAATTTCCTTATAAAGAAAAAAAAAACAGAATAAAACTAGTAGATTAAAAAAAATAGCTTCCCTTCTTCATTCTTCATTCCTATTCTCTGATAAGATGTTTGGAATTGCTAGTCCAGAACCGGTTCAAGGATGAGTAGGGACATGCTTGAGGACCAAGACTCTTGAAATCTTCTCACTCCAATTTATTGGAGTCGTGCTTAGTCCTCAGTTTACATCACTTAACATTGCATCTGTAACCTAGGCAATAAGAAGACAGGGACACAGGGCTGACTATGCTGGATAATTATATTTCCTTTTGAAGAACTTTCCCAGAAGTATTGCCAAATAAAAGTACCTTTTATTTGCTTTTCATTTTTTTTTTAAGATTTTATTTATTTATTTGACAGAGAGAGATCACAAGTAGGCAGAGAGGCAGGCCGAGAGAGAGGGGGAAGCAGGCTCTGTCTTCCCTCCCCGCTCAGCAAAGAGCCTGATGCAGGGCTTGATCCCAGGACCCCGAGATCATGACCTGAGCCGAAGGCAGAGGCTTAACCCACTCAGCCACCCAGTGCCCCATTTTCACAAAATCAGGTGGCTCCTCCTAACTGCCTACGTGATTTGGAAGTGTTTTGTTTTTACATTTTCACACCACTACAAACACAATCAGGCTTCTCTTAATCAATAGAAAAAAAAAATAATTGGGGAGGCAACCGATGATGTCTGTCACAGTCATTGTTGACTCAAGTAGGCTTCTCCATAAATTTCCGTGTTGACAAGGAATTATTTTTGCATGGATATGGGGAAGAACATTCTTTGATTACCCTGTCAGGGGACATTTGGCAATATCCGGAGAAATATCTTGTATCACAAATGTGCAAGGGGTGCCACTGGAATCTAGTGGCTAGAGACCAGGGATGCTGCTAAACATTCTATGAAATGTAGGACATCGTCCAACAATGAGTAATTTCTGGCCTGAAATACCAATAGTGCTGAGGTTGAGAAAACCTGGTCTATACCACCTGGCATTGGCATATGATCTCCAAAGGAAATCTTAAAAGAAATCAAGGCGAAGAAGCAAGTGGGGTATCATTACCATAGCTAACATGATCAACTACAGAAGAACTTAATTATCTTCAGATATCTAAAAGATTGTTAGACTTGTTAAAATAGAAGCAGTATATTTTAGCAGTATTGTTTCAGACAGAAACCTAAAACAATTTGAAAATTTTTAATGATGAATACATTAAAATTATACAATCATTGGGACTGTCCAATGATAAAATATTAGGTACCTTTACAGTATTCAGTGTAATTGGAGAATAATATTGTGTCCGTGAAGAATTCTTTATATGAAGAAATTTTGAAACATATGAGCATTTGAACCAAATCAACACAAAAATCATTTTCTAACTCTTTAACATAAACTACTTTTAGATGAGAAAAGCTATCAATGTGGTTCTATATAGGCCACTAGTCTATACTCCAGATAATTTATATGAGAGAAATGTGATTGAGGAATAGAGTAATCGCCTTCTGCTGGTCTCTCCTGTACATGCTAGTGGAAAAGGAAGAGGAGTGGCTGTTCTTAATCCCCTTTGCAGAACTATACTAGCTTAGTCTCTGAACCATCTAGCAATACTGAGCTCAGTTAGCACTGTTTCAGTTAACAGTGAGAATTATATATTGGAAACAGTGTGGTAAAACTTTGACCCAATCAGAAGCATTCTCATGCCAGCGAATGATTTTTCTGTCCTTGCCTCTTTTTAAATCCAAGCTAAGACAGGATAACAGTAAACTTAGACTGCAAGTGTACAGACTCCCATTGTTTTAAGTCAGCAGTAAGAGCAGGATTAAAATTTTGATGCAGAAACTAGGCATATTACTGCCTTTCCCTTACTGTCTCTCTTTCCTGGTCTTTCCCTTTGTAGTTACTTGCTCTTTCTCATTCATTTCTGGTAGAATGGGTGATTATGATTTATAATAAAATATGCTTGAGAATACAAATGCATAACCCTTCTGTATAATTATAATCAGCAAATGCAATTGTTTAATATGTTTATGTTAAACATCAGTCTACATAACATTTGTGATCCATATAGGAATTCATTTATAAGCATGTGTTAAAAACGAAATCAATTCCTTTTGTACTTCAGTGACTCAGCTTAATGAGGGTGATGTAATTAACAACATAAATGCATTTTTAAAGTTGTTATAAATTCAATATACTTTTAAAAACTGTATCTTCTAAAATGAGCAAATAATATCCACTGAATACATAACTATCACTTTCGTAATTTTCACTTTTAGCCAATAATCTTCACATCAGAATTTATCTTTTATAGCATGTCAGCTTTTTTTTTTTTTTACTGTTTAAATGCAAAAATTTAACTTTTGTGTGTGTGTGTATGTGTGTGTGGGAGAGACGGAGAGAGAACAGGGAAGTACCTACTTACTTCCTCTGTATCCCTTTCCGTTCGTTGGCCATGCTAGCATTTATATTATGCCTCTTTCTGTTGAAACAGTGGGCTAAATTTTTGAAATGTGGTAATACAGTCTCAGTTAGCAAAAAGATACTTGAATGAACAGAGAACTTTTTATTAAGGTATAAGATGGTCACATTATTTGGTGATCTATAACAACTCACCTCTGAAGTACATCATGTTATAACACAGAGCCATTTACTCTGGACAAAGTCACTTTCAGGAATGGTTTTATTACCATGGAAATGAATAGATGTACTGGCTCTAAAGTGCCACCATTGCCCTTTATGAGAATGGTGAACTAGATTAGTTGGCACGCTTGCTTCCTTCACTCTTTATGAGCCTTATGTGTTGGGGGATATTTTCAACATTTTTATCTGGATGATGTTATTTTCAGAAAAATCCTATAACAGTTTTCACGTAAGCAAGGAAAAAGTAAACACCGAACTTGCTTAATAAAAATTCAGTCATGAGAATGAATGTGAATACATTTGTTTAGCAATCCTAACATAGTGATCTTTAGACTTTGCTCAGAGAAATCTTTTGAGGTTTCATGTTATGATAACTTACAAAATTATGAATAGAAAAAATGATAGGAAAATAAAGAGGTTTAAAATGATAGAGAATATGTTTATTTGGTTCCTTGATTAAAATTAAGTTTTGCAGTTATGCAAAATATAAGTATATTTGAATAGTCATATAAAAGCAAGTATAAGACAGAAGTTATTGGTATAACTAAGTAGAGAAAAGGCAGTGAGGGTTTTTGTTGTGGTGGCGGTGGTTGACATTAATACGTGTATATTGAATTATATTGAATGAATAGCTTATTTTCAAATCAATTCAACAGTACTTTCCATATACCTGGTATTTTATATAATTCACTAACAGAAACATTGTTCATGTAAAAAGAGAATTACAGAGAAGAAATTGATAAATGTAATTAGTGAAAATTAATTTTGTGGGATGAATATTTTTCAAATATTCTTGTGGAAATTGATTAGACTAAAATTTGAGGAGATTATTTTCTCCTACATCATTTTTACTGCCACTTTTGAAAAAAGCTAACAGTACTACTTAAATCTTTAGCTTGCTAAGACTTTTTTTGTTTTTACTCTTTATATCAAATACTTCACTGATTGTATGTGCAAAGAGTTCCCTATCCCGAAAGTGTCAAAATGAAAGTCTTCTTCCTACTGAGGAGTCCCTCCATTACCGAAGATCAGTTGGTAGAGGTTATTATATCCCCAGTAATAACAATTTGATCCTTTGTTAGACTTTTGTTCACTCCATTGTTAAATGAAACTCTGTTGAAATTATGAAATCAAAACTACAGTACCTTAATAACAGAGAAGGAATGTGGTGAGGCAGTCTCTCACCATCAAAGCATCAGGGGCGTGTCTTTTCAAAGTGAAAAATATAGCTCATCTAGTTAACAAAAAGGGCAGCATGTTCTTTTATAGGTGTGAAATGGAGTCAGCAAAGTGGTGCTTGTCAAGCAGATGCCAAAGTTCCAACTTCTATGTTAGATGATCAAATATGTATCTAGTCTGCATTTAAAAAGCTATTATTAAAGGATCCAACATACTATATCAAAAAGAGGCAAGTCCTCACCCCAAGTAGAGGAATTTTCTTTTTGCATTTCTTTCTGTACTTAGAGACTTCTCAACCAGAGAGGAGAAAAATAGGGGGAAAATAGTTCAAATAAAGCCTTGAAGGATGAGGACAGTGAGTGCAGTCAATGCCATTACATAAAGGCTTAAAAGCATGATATTGTGTGTAACCTTTGTGTAAGAGTGGGACATTTCTACACTAGAGATGAGAACAAGTGGACTTTTATATTCTAGACCCTAAATTTCCATCCTCTCTAGGTCCCTTCGTTGACATTATTTCACTACATTGGCCAACGAAGTATTCAGATCTTCTGTTAGGGGGAATTGGATTATTATGCATTCCACAAGTATGCATAGTCCAGCCCTCCTTTTCACAAAGTAGTTGATGTGTGTGATCCATGTGACCCAGATGTGTAAAGGAATATATTTAATCAACTGTGTTATTGAGGGTAAATTTTGAAGTTTTGAAGAAGTTATATGAGTCCCTATATCAGTTGTTTAGTATGCTAGTAGTATAGATATATACAACTTAGGTCAAAGCAATGCTAAGAAACAGTTATAAAGTATGACATTTCTATATCAGAATGTCACCAATTGACCATGTAGATAATTTCTATTTTGAGTTTAAACTTTGGAGCAGCAACTTAATCGAAAAGTCTGTGATGATGGAAATTTCTATAACATAGACACAGCCTTTTAAATATAGCTAGTATGGTGGAAGGACATTTTTTATTTCATTTAATTTTGATTAAATATAAATGTAAATAGGTGCATGTGTGTAATGGCTATCTTACTGAATAGCACATCTTTAGAACATCAATAAGACAAAGATGCAGATCCACAAGTAGTTGTATAGTATACCAAATGTATTGAAACAAATAGATAGGGCATATACTTATTTTCAAAAAGAATTAAGGTGACACTTACATTTGCTTAGCCATGCCCATTTATGTAGCAACCTCATCAGCAGTGTTGCCTAATAAGCACTTGGCTAAAGGAATTCTAAATATATTTGGCTAAAAGTAAGGCAAACAAATTCATCAAACACAATTTTATTAGGAATCAAGAATTCATTGATCAATTGAAGATAGGTTCTGATTTCAACAAACAAATTATTCAGTGAAGAGCAAAACAAATCATAAATCAACTAAGGTAAATACAGATGAAAAAGGATCTCTATTTTAGATCAAGCATAGTGCTCTGGGAGAACAAGAATATTTAATTCCATGGTCAGATAAAATAAACCATTTTCTGGAAAGAGTAGTATTTGTGGTGAGGTTTGAAGGATGAGGAGAATAAAAGAAGTAAATGACATAGTAAAAAGACCAGAGGTATGAAATAGCATATTATATTCATGGAAGTTTCAGAGTAATTGGAAAGTTGCAGTTTAAAGTGATGCTAAGAGGCAGTCTGGTACCAGGACAAGAAGGGTCCTCGATGTTATCCCTAGAAATTTGAAACTTATTCTGTGGAGGCCACAGATATTTTGATGGATAAAGCAACATGATTTCATCTATGCCTCAGGAAGCAAATGCCATGACAGGGTATTTATTAGGTGACTGCTAGGATAAGAAATTAGAGGCAGGAAAACCAGTGTAGGAGCTACTAACTATAATCCACGCAAGATAGTAGTAGCCTGAATCAGGCTAGTGATTTAAAACGAAGGTTAACAGTGTCTTTGTGGGACAGCGCAGAGTTTGGAGTTGATTATTTAAGTTATACATCTTCAGGAGCGGGAAAGGTCAAACATAGTTCATGCCATCTCATTTCAAGGCCTGGCATAAAAGGTGATGTCCTTAAGAGAAGGTTTGGTTTTAGTTTGCTTACTTCTTAATTTTGCTTTTTTATTTTTTGGTTTCTTTAATTGGTGGGATTCTGATATTTTTGCAAAGTCAGTGCAGAAACTGATCATTAAGGAGAAAGGACATGAGTTAAAAGAGACATACAATTCATAAAGTAGAATTCCAATTATAGTTATATTTTTGAGAAAAATATTATGGAGGTAATGCAAATTAAGTTGAAAAATACAAGCAAAAAAAAAAAAGAAAAAGAAAAATACAAGCAATACAAATGTATAAAGCAAAATGAAAAGCAAAATTAAGCTCCCTTTTCCACCATCCTACCTATGAGGATTTCCACTGTTGATAATTTGCGGTTTTGACTACCATTACTTTTTCTACATAAATATAAACATATGTATACATTTTTAAATGGTAACAATTTCTCTTCACTGTGTAATTGTATGCAGAAATATCTACAATGTGTACATACAGCATTACTGAATTATATACCTGCTAGGGTTGCATAATGCTATAGTTCTCCAGGTATATCAATTTATTTATATAAATAGAATGAAATTCAGTCAAAGAAACACTTTATCAATTTATCGATACCCCTTCTGTGTCAGCATATATAGGTCTATGTCATTTTCAGTGGTTTGTAGGGTATTTCAAAGCATGAATGTATCACTATTTACCTATTCTCTTTGTAGTTCACATTTAGGTTGTTTAAAATGTGTTTATGTTATAAATAATGATGATAATTTAACACCTTGGTATCCTTAATGTATTCCTTGTTAAAAAACAAGACTCTTGATTTAATATAAGTCCTACTGGGAAATATATAAATTAGGCAACATTCAAATGTCAACATGCAAATAAAAATTCTAACATATTTGCAGCTACTTTTAGTTTTTAGAAGCTCTCCTGAAACAACAGAGACAATGGTAGAAATTATCAGATATAAAAATTTTAAAGACAATTAAAAATTTGCTTTGTATTATTTCCCAGTGAAGATACAATCTCATTTTTTTTTTTAAGATTTTATTTTATTTATTTGACAGAGAGAGAGGGGGAGATCACAAATAGAGAGTCAGGCAGAGAGAGAGGGGGAAGCAGGCTCCCTGCCAAGCAGAGAGCCCGATGTGGGGCTCGATCCCAGGACCCTGAGATCATGACCTGAGCCAAAGGCAGAGGCTTTAACCTACTGAGCCACCCAGGCGCCCCGACAATCTCATTTTTAATTATTCAAAAATCATGTTATATATGCATGTGGTTTTAAGTTTTGTATTTGTCCATTCACATAGCTTCCAGGCAACACTGACACACACCACATATACATGTTCACACAAACTTCAGGTCTTTTTACAATATATCATTTAAAAGTGGTATGTTTTGTTTGAGGTTCAGTCTATAAAATAGCCACCCAATTGCAGTTCAGAGAATTTCCATTTGAAAAGAGGTGAACATGATTTTCACCTTGTGAATATTCAGAAATTGAATCTCAGAAAGAAATTTACTCCTAGGAAACATTGTTTTTATACGGAAAATAAGGGCCTAGGAAGTGGCTATTTTCAGAATGATGCAAATTCACAATAAAACTAGAAATAATATTATAGCTTAATGGAAATTGAAAAGAACTTTCTAGTTGTGTAAATGTAATTCTTCCCTGTACCTGCAGGGAATTTGACACTGCAGTTTCTCTTTAACTTTATTCAGCTGAATTCGAATCTGTAATTACCACTTCCCATAAAAAAATAATAATAATCTGTTCTTCTGAAGGTAAAAGGAGGAAACTACAATCAACTAATTATCAATATTTTGGAGGCCATATCTGTAAATTAAATCCAAATCGTTCTCTGTCAATTCTGTGATCCTCTGGGTCTCAAATTGCTGAAGACAGAGACTTATGCAATTATTTTCTTGTATTTGAGATCCCTAAACGTTGGAGTCAGAGATAAGCAAGTCATACCTTTTTCGTACAGGAACTAAAACTTAAAAAAACAAACCAGACCACCTATCTCGTGGAGTTTTCATCTGCCTTAATACACTGGGCTGCACACGTGCCTTCCTATGTGACTGTACAAGTGTATCCACTGTACACAGGCTTTGAAATGCCTTATTATGCAAAAGACACACGTGTAATTTGGTCAGCCATAGGGGATTCCATGTATCAGGGTTTTTTTTGTTTGTTTGTTTGTTTTTACTGCCAAACCCCTCCAGAAAGATTCTAATAAGTCTCCCACTGCAACTTCTATGTTGCTATACTGAATTTGAAAGTTTTAGCATATACTAAGTTCAAAAATCCTTCACGTTTTGAGTTGGAATTCAACAGAGTGAAAACCCAGAAATGCCCTGATAGTTCTAGAATGTCTTCAGCTTTAAGCTTGTGGGCACAGCTGGAAAAAAATGCAATTTTCTTATACAAGTCCAGTTAGAATAAGAAAGGTTTATGTTAATTGTAAGACTCAGTACATTTTACAGAGGTTTAACAGAAATTATATGACCCTCAGTGCCTATCAATAAAAAACTAGCTAAATAAATTTTGGCATATCATGGAATGAAATATTAGGCAATTTGAAGAAGGAAGAGGAGGCAGCAGACAAGAAAAAAAATCTATATATGCCTTGGGAATGAGCCTCCAAACATGGAGAAATATAGGGAGAGAAAGGGAGAGGTGTGTGTACATGCTCACACACACACACACCCTATTTTAAAAAGGAGATAATGACCACATTCAGATGTGCATGTACATGCACACAAAAATGTGAGAACTTAAAACAAGAAAGCAAAGGCAGTTGCTGCTCAGGAGAAATCTGTACGTATACTCAGAGAAAGCCTTCCTTTTCCTGGCCACTCATTGGCACTATTGTATTTTTTATCTCATTCATACATCACTTGTCCAATCAAAATTTGGATTTTGAATAAAAACAACGTGTCTCTAGAAATCTGGACATTAATTGCTTCCCTTTTTTTTTTTAACAGATTATTATTATTTTTTTTAAGGATTTTATTTTTTATTTGGCAGAGAGAGAGAGACAGCGAGATAGGGAACACAAGCAGGGGGAATGAGAGGAGGAGAAGCAGGCTTCCCGCTGAGCAGGAAGCCCGATGCGGGGCTTGATCCCAGAACCCTGGGATCATGACCTGAGCCGCAGACCCCCAGAAAAATGAGTCACCCAGGTGCCCCTTTTTTTACATATCAAAGTAAATAAAATAATATGCATACAAGTACTTCATGTTTCAATTTTGAGATGTTAACAAATTAAAAGACATGCTATTAGCTTGTTATCATTATAATAGATTTATTCACTTCTCTTCTAAAAATAATGTTTCTTAGTGATTTTTCAACCTGTGGTTTATCCACTGTTGTTAAACTATCTTCCTTTGATTTCTAAAACACTGGATCTTTCTTAGACCTTCTAATTCCTTATGCTATTTTGACTTAACTTTTTATTTGATTTATATTTGTAATCTACAACAAAATAGAAATATTCATTGAGTAATAAATTACATTCTCTGTCTCTCTCTGCCCAAACGTACACAAACATGCACACCCACACAGATGCCCATAATCCTTTAAAGGAGATAATATTACCCCAATTTGTGAATGAATAAAATGAAGCTGACTGAGAGGACAGTCTGAGATCACATAGCACATACTGAAGCCAAACACAAACACAATTCAGGCTGATTTCAGAGACTATGTTCTCTCATAATACCACCCTGCATCTTCCTTTAATGGGATAGCATTTCTCAACATTCCTACTGTCATCATTTATAATTGCCCTTTTAAAAATCTCATCCACTCTTAAGATTTGAATGTCCACTTTTCTATGAATGACACTTAAAGTCATAATTTCAGTCATGGCATTTCCCATATATTGCAGCCTCACAGTGACAAGTGCACTGACTCTCAAGAGTCACAGAAATGGCCAGCCATTAAGCTCAAAATTATTTTGTCCTAACGGGAAATCATCCCAAATCATTTTCCCTCCAACAATCCTGAAGCACTTGTTACACAAATCTTCCCATCACTCGGACTAAATATTTTGAAACTTTTTTCTTTCTTATCATTCTTCACTATAAAATATAATTTATTATTCAGTTCTTTTTAAATTATTTTTTAATTTTTTAAAAATTAACATACACTGTTATATTAGTTTCAGGTGTAAAATACAGTGATTCAGCAATTCTGTACATCACTTGGTGCTCATCAAGGTAAGTGTACTCTTGATTCCCTTTATCTATTTCACTCCCCCTGTCACCTACCTCCCCTTGGGCAACTACCAGCTTGTTCTCTGTATGCAAGAGTCTGTTTCTGTTTGTTTGTTTCTCTTTTTTTCTTTGTTTATTCTAATATTTTACCTCTTAAATTTCACATGAGTGAAATCTGGTATTTGTCTGACTTACTTCACCTAGCATTATACCCTCTAGGTCCTTCCATGTTGTTGCAAATGGCAAGATCTCATTCTTTTTTGTGGCTGAGTATTATTCCATTCTCTCTCTCTCTCTCTCTCTCTCTCTCTCTATATATATATATATATATATATATAGTTGGTTCCATTCTATATATATTGGGTTGGTTTTGTGGCTGGGTAATATTCCATTATATATAGGGTTGGTTCCATATCTTGGCTCTTGTAAATAATGTTGCAATAAACATAGGAGTGCATATATCTTTTCAAATTAAGGTTTTTATATTTTTGGATAAATATCCAGATCATGTGGTAATTCTATTTTTAATTTTTGAGAAACTTCCATACTGTTTTCCACAGTGGCTGCACCAATTCACATTCCCACCAATAGTGTGCAAGTGTTCCTTCCTCTCCACATCCTCAACAATACTTGTTATTTCTTATGTTTTTTATTTTAGCCATTCTGACAGGTGTGAAGTGATATTGCTGTAGTTTTGATTTAAATTTCCCTGATTAGTGATATTGAACATCTTTTCATGTGTCTGTTGGCCATTTTGTATGTCTTTGGGAAAATGTCTATTCAGGTCCTCTGACAATTTTTAATTGGATTTGAGGGTGGGCTGATGGTTTGTATAGGTTATTTATACATTTTAGATACTAACCCCTTATTGGATATATCATTTGCAAATATCTTTTCCCATTCAGTAGTTTGTCTTGTCACACTGTTAATGGTTTCTACCGCTGTGCAAATGCTTTGAATTCTGGTGTAGTCCCAATAGTTTAATTTTGCTTTTGTTTCTCTTGCTGAAGAGACATGGCTCAAAAAATGTTTCAACAGCCAACGTCAAATAAATTATTGACTATTTTCTTCTAGGGGCTTTATGGTTTCAGATCTCACATTTAGATCTTTAATCCATTCTGAGCTTATTTTTGTGTACAGTATAAGAAAGTGGTCCAGTTTTATTCTTTTGCATGTAGCTCTCCAGTTTTCCCAGCACCATTTGTTGAAGAAGCTGTCTTTTTCCTATCGTATATTCTTGCCTCTGTGGTCATAGATTAATTGACCATATAATTGTAGGTTTATTTCTGAGCTCTCTACTCTGTTCCTTGGATCTATGTGTCTAGTTTTGTGCCAGTACCATACTGTTTTGATTACTGCAGCTTAGCAGTATAACTTGAAATCCGAGATTTCATTCTCTTGATTCTTTTTTTTTTTTTAAGATTTTATTTATTTGACACAGAGAGAGAGAGATAGCAAGAGAGAGAACACAAGCCAGGGGAGAGGGAGAGGGAGAAGCAGGCTTCCTGCTAAACAGGGAGCCTGATGCAGGGCTCAATCCCAGGACTCTGGGATCATGACCTGAGCCAGAGGCAGAAGCTTAACGGCTGAACTACCCAGGTGCCCCAATTCTCTTTATTCTTTATTCTTCACTATAAAATTTAATCTATGAGTTCCTCCACTTATCACTTTAACCTCTTTCACAGTTGTCTCTTCTTAGCCACTTTTACTTTCAAGATTTTAATCCAAGGCCTTTATCCCCAACATTTTTATTAATAAAATGATCTTCCAATTTGTCTTCCTGGATCCAAATTCTGCCTTCAAACCTATGTCTTATAAAATTGTCAGTATTTCTGTCAATATGCCTTCGATTGCATTCAAATTTTTATTTTGGGGGCAAAAAACTTAGAACGATGATTTTAAACAATAAAATGTGTTATATTTTAGACACACTTTTTAAAGACAGTTTATTAAATTTGGGTTCCTAGAGTTCTATTTTAATGATTTCTTCAACAATTATATTATTTTTTACCATTTTTTCATGACCGTAAACTTGCTAAACAAAGAATCACTCTGCCTGCTTAATGAAGCTTCCACTTTAAGGAAATATCCCACTACCACATAAAATACATACACAGATAGTCATTTTTAAAATATTTATAAAACATAAGAAAACTGCCTAGCCATTTTGTTTTCGTTTTTACATTGCTCAGATGAGATCAACAAAAAGCTAAGTAATAAGATTTCACTTCAGCAATGCAAAGAATAGAAATCAAAAGCTTTTAAAGAAAAGTAGGGTGATCAATTTTGACAAGGGCTCCATATGAAAAATTAATATAAAAACTGAAAATAGTTAACTGGACTTGAAATGAAGGAGATATTGGTGTTCTTTAAAAGAATAGTTTAAGGGGAGGTGTAGAAGTAGAAACAAGTTGGAGTGAAAGAATGGGGCATAAGCAGCTGTAGTCTGAGTTAGTAGAACAGTGATTTCAAATCTGGCCATCTATTAGAATCACATGGGAGTTTACTAATAAAATACCAATGCCTGTGGTCTACTCTAGACCAATTGAATCAGAATTTCTGGGGTAAGGAATTGGGCATCAATATGGTCCCAGAGCTCCGCATGTGATTCTAATATATACTTAGGTTTAAAAACCATTGCATAGAGTATCCTTTTTAGGAACTTCACAGTCGATGGAAAGAGAGGAAACTGAGAGAGGAAAATAAAAGACTTGACAATACAAAATACGAGAGAGGCAACTGTGTCTGAAAAGAAGTTGAAAATACATGAGGTTATGATCAGATTATGGAATAATTGGAAGTACAGAGATCAAGGTCACTGATGGAGAAATCATCCTTAAAAAGAAAATGATGAACAGCTCATCCTCCATGAATGGTAACAAAGGTGTGAAAGTGAGTATAGTTATAATCCTGTTGTTTTTCTTTATGTGTTATATAAAGAAATCAGGATAAGATATTGAGGGAATTTTACTGATAGCCACAATTTTCCCTAAGATTATATTCACCTTTTGCAGTAGTGGCAATAAGGTGAGGGATTTGAACAGATTGGTAAAACTTTGGAATAATTTACATGGGGAAAGTTAACTGATCAAGATAATTTTCAAGTAGTGCATACTGACCAGGTGATATTTAGAGCATCATAATCTACATAAATATATGACATTTTCTCTAATATCACTCTGATATCAGGATATTAGAGGAGAAAAAGAGATTGGAGAGATCCAAAACTTGTCCATATCAGGGAAAACAACACAAGGACAAGAGATTTAAGCATTGAGAATACTGGTATGAAATTTTTTGAAATAGAACATTGTTTCAGTAGATGAAATGCTGAAGTTTCCAATTTGAATTTTTTTTAATAAAGATTTTATTTGAGAGAGAGAGGCAGAGAGAACATGAGCATGGGCAGGAGTATAGAGAAAGAGGGAGAAGCAGGCTTTCTGCTCAGGGCTCGATCCCAGGACCCCAGGATTATGACCTAAGCCAAAGGCAGATGCTTAACTGACTGAGCCACTCAGGGGCCCCTGAATTGGTTTTGTATGAAGTAATATTCAAGAATGGCCATGGGTACTATAAACCAAGAGATTGGTTCTCTGTTGTGAAGTATGGGAAAAATATAAGTCAAGGTAATTAAAATCATATTATTTATGTTTATCAACCTAAATATTATCCATGATTAAAGCAATATTTAGATTGGAAAGAGATAGTTAATATCCAATGAGAGAGACAGGGAGAGGGAAGGAATGAGAGAAAGGGGGAGGAATGAAGAAGGAAGAAAAGGAGTAGAGAGGGAGAGAGCGGGAGAAGAAAGGCAGAGGAAGGGAGATGAGAGAATATGAATAACCTGAGTACGTGATGTCTTAGCTTTCCAAATCCCTTCCTTTGTTTTTCTCAGTTTTTAGATTAAGATCCTTTGTCCTCTTCCCTCCTCTCAAATGTCAGTGTTTCCCAAGCTTTTGCTCTTGGCCCTTTTCTTCCTTCTGTATAAGGGTCCCAAAGATTCCCTTCTCCCTGCAGTGTTCCATTATTGTAAATATGTTTCTGTAATCGACATTTTATATCCAGGCTTGTGCTCTATGGCTTCAGATTCATAGTCAAGTGTATACCAAGTACTTCCAGCTGGGCGTCCCAGAGCCCATTCAAATCCAGTGTTTCTTTCTAACACCAGCTCCTTCACCTAAACTACTCTTCTCCTAGTTTCAAGACTCTCAACCTTGACTTCCATGAGAATCACCTGGGGAAATTTAAAATTCTGGAACCCACTTTTGCAGATGTTGATTTAATCAATCTGAAGTGCTACCTGTGTATTGTAGGGATAAAAAAAACATATTTAGGTGCTTCTAATATTCAGGTGAGGTTAAGAAGCACCATAATGATTCTAATATCAAGGTTCTAAAGTCTAGCTTCATATTAGAATTGGCATGGAAGCAATTTTTAAATACCATTCTAGACCCAATCCCATAGCACTTGAATAAAAATCCCTGACGTTGTATCTCAGGCATTAGTATTTTTTGTTAATTGAAGTATAGTTGACACACAATGTTACATTCATTTCAAGGCATTAGTATTTTTAGAAGCCCCCCGAATGATGTCCATGGGTACCCAAGATTGAGAAACATTGCTGTAGTACTATTCCAATCTCAATGAATGACTATAAAGTTAGTAACGTGTACTCATTCAGGCCTGGGAGTCATGATAAAACCTGAATTTATCCCCACCTTCCTCTTGTTCTACACTCAATTAAAAACCAAGTCTTGTGCATTCTACCTTTGTAAAAGGTTCCTTAAAAACATCTCCTCTTGAATGTCTAATAACTATTTTACGTTTAACATGTATAAAACCAAATTTTTGATAATTGCCAGTCAAAACTAAGCTTGCAAAGTTCGGAAGATCATTTTGGTATTACTCTTCCTGAAATGGTACTTCAGGAAAAAAAAAAATCAGTCCTGTTAATTTGATTAAAGCTAACTTATTTGAATGATAGACATTTAAAAAATCTGGTGGGGCAAAATTTTTCTTTGGATTTTGTGTATGTTTTTTTTTCCCCTTGGGATAAATCATTAGATAATAATATTTAAGATTCTAATACCTTGAGTATACTTATACAAAATGACAAGAAATTTATATAACTTGTTTTTGAAAGAAAAGAGCCTATAAATCTGCTGCTTCATCTTTTTATCATGAATCAGGCACAGAAATTTTAAGTGCCAATGAATTGCCAAAGGAAATTTGATCTATAATAAGATGCAGAAAGAAGTAGTATTGTGAGTTTGAGCTTCCTTGAATTTGAGAGGTTTTCATGCCTGCTTGCTATCTTTTTAAAAAATATTTTAAGTTTAGAGCAATCATAAAAGTTATATTGCCCTCTTTGCCTTTAATATTGACCCATATAATTTCTGAGTATGACACTGCTTTGTTTAAATAAAAATGAATACTACTCCAATGTGGGTTTTTTTTTTTTTAAGATTTTATTTATTTATTTGACAGAGAGAGAGAGACCACAAGTAGGCAGAGAGGCAGGCAGAGAGAGAAGGGGAAGCAGGCTCCCCGCTGAGCAGAGAGCCCAATGCAGGGCTTGATCCCAGGACCCTGAGATCATGACCTGAGCCGAAGGCAGAGGCTTTAACCCACTGAGCCACCCAGGCACCCCCCCAATGTGGGTTTCTAACATAGCTTTTCAATACCTTTATGCCTGAGTCAATGAATTCAGTCTGCTGCGATAATATTGTAGCCGTGACATAGACCAGTCACTGCAAGGAAAAAAAGAATTGTTAATAAAAGATATATGTACATATTTGTGTGACTACCAGGATCTATCACACCAATGTTTATTTAGCAGTTGTTAATATATAATATTCCATTGCTTACTCCTCCATAAATTTGTAAATAGGCAAAGGGAAAGAAAAAAAATAAAAGTATTCTTTCAGTCACATAAGTGGCTAAAAAGGCCACATCAATATTACCTTTACAGTTTCCTCATAATTCTATATGTTTAGCTTTTGGAAATCTGTCTTTTAAGTATGCTATTTTTCTTAATTTGCAGTTAATCAACTAAAATAGGTTCATCCCTTTCATTTCATCAGGACCACAAAGTGACTGGGAGCCTGAGTTCTAATGAGGCAGCCATTCCAAACACGTACGGACAAAGCAGTGGTTTCCCTGGCAACGAGCACCATGAAAAAGCTCTTAGAATAGTTATTCCCACCCTTACACATGAGTCCTTTTCATTTCGGTAAAGCTTCCTGTCAGAATGCATTCATCAATGTAATTTACCAACGAAGTTTGAGAGATTAAATCCCTCTCCCCAGAAGAATTAAAAAATAAAAACTGCAACTAAAAATCAGCAGTTATGCTGGAATTGTACTTGTGTTGCCAAATGATGCTTCAAAGGAAGTAAGGACATCATAAGATTCCTGAATTCAGTTAACATCACTTTGAACGTGAGATTAATTTTCATTTGGTTTTTATCTGAGGACATAGAAGGTAGATGTATCAGGAGGAGGGGTAAGTGCATTTAATCAGTACCTCTAAAAGTATTATGATCCAAAGGCAATTTTATTCAATAGTAAAAGTTCATAAAAAAAATTAAACCGCTATGTGTATCAAATTAAGATTTATGGCATTCTTCATAGGGATTAAACCTTTTTTAGGGATGTTTACCAAGAAAAGCAAATTCTGAAAATATGATGTTATCTCATCAACTGATGGAATTAAGTAAAAGATTTTTGAATGAGGTACTTGAACTACTTTCCATCTTTGTTCACAATATAAAAAGGCACACAAAACAGGCAGCATCTTGTGTTATATGGCATTTCAAACAAGGAGAAAAAAACACATTGGAAATAAAAGGAGTTCAGTTGAAAGAATTGCCCATAAATACATTGCAATACTTTATTTGGCTTTCTTACTAGAAATCAAATTCCTTGAGTTTAAAATACACCCACCATGATGTGTAATACAAAATGAGAATAACACACTTTCATCATTTCTCAAAATGTTAGCACCCAGCAGATGCCAACACAGTTTACATGCTAGTGATCTACCCTGGTCTCTTCATTGAGCATATATCTATGCCTGTTTTTCAGCCAACATGCTACAGCAAAAGACCATTCATGTTGCCCTGGGCTATTTCTTTAAACAGTATCAAAATTACTTTTACCATAGATCAGATTGTGTTTTAGTGCCAAGAAAAGTCTATCTTGCCTTCATTTTTCACTCATGACACACTTAGACTTATAATAGCATTACGAGGTCAAAGCGACCATTGCAAAATAAGACAAACACACATGATTTCTTCAGAGGTAAGAAGAGAAATTTACATCAACAGGGAAAGCAGGGCATTCTCACTGTTTTTTTCACCTGAAGATTGAAAAGGAAATTCATTTCAGTTTGTAACATTGCACGGATTGCTCAGACACAAAACGAATCAGGTCTCCTGTTGGATTATGTGGGTGGTATTCTTCTCTTCCCTAGTGAAATAATTCTTTGCTTATAGCTGTGGCATGCAAACTCAGATATTGTCTTTCTCAGAGTGGTTTTTAAAAATGGATTCCCATTTTACTGTTGTTTGGGCATAATAAAATCACAAATTTCATTAGGCATCAAAAAGAATATGGAATAAAATAACAGTGTAAAATAATTGACAATTTAGGATACAATAGCTGAGAACTTTATTCAATGAATATTCATCAATTACTTAGAATTTGTGTATTATGTACAGACTACAGGAAAAAAAATATAGTCTGTGTGTTTAAACCTCAGAATAGTTCTTCCTGCTGCTTTATTTTTTTTTTTTTTCGGCTTTATCTTTTCAGCATAGGAAAAAATCCACGTTATAAAATATAGAACATATGCTTTTAAATATTTAAATCTATATTCTAATCTAGCCAATCTGTATCCGTAATTTATATTAGCTATCAAACCATTTTAAAAATATAAAGCACAAGGATTTTGTTTATTATAATTATTTTTTTAAAAATGGATGTTCATAATTTTATGCCTCCAAGACAATCCATAATTCAAGTACTTCCATGCAATAAAGTACCATAATATACAGTTCTCTATATTTAAACTTACAGTGCAAAACCTCAGCTGAAAATTACTTATAAAACTTCCAATTACAGTTTTACTAGTTTAGATATTTTCTTCACAGTTGAGAAATATAATGCAAATAAAAGTTGAGCGTGCTTCTCTGCCTCCAACTACAACATAAAGTTGATCTTCCATGTCATGTTTCTTAAAAGCAACTCTAAAATAAGTTTCCTCCAGATCCTCTAAATTATTCTCTTTCCCTAATGGCTTGTTGTATTGTTCCCCAGCAGAATGACTAGAAAAGCCCTACTGCACTTAATCTAATTAGGGATTTTCAGAGAAACAGAGGTTACATAGTTCTCATTAACTGACTAAAAAACTGTACCATCTCCAGAGGTATAGAAACAAAAAAAACAAAACAAAACAAAACAAAAACAGAGAGAGAGAAAGAGAGAAGGAAAAAAAAAAAAAGGGTGATTCCTTTTAAAGTTCCAGAAATGAGTGTAAGTGTTCATATTCTGGTACATTAACAGTTTGTTCCAGTACATTGATATTTTATGTGGAAGCCCTACTCTGCAATTAATATGCCTGATGCAAATTGAAAAACCCATAATCCATCCTTCTCTGTTGGAATGTAAGAGTATATTATTATTGAGAAGCTACAGGATACCAGAACCATTTTTTAAACTTGAGTGCTCATTACCTTAAATCTGCATATAAAACAGTTTTGCATTCAGACGAGGTAATACATAATGGAATATATTGTGGCGCATATAAAAAAGTGCTCCAAATAAAAACGACCTGTGGGCTTCCTTTGTAGAAGAAATTTATGCCGTTCCAGGCATTAGGGATTAATGATAGCTAACAGGGAAAGAGGAGGAATGAACATTAAAATACTGTGCCTAACTTTCCTGACTACCCCAAGGCTACAGGACAAACAGAATTGTCTAAATTTTCTTAAAGGTAAGGACTAGGTATTTATCATTAAGCAAATATAGTATTTGGGGATTGCATCTGATTTTGTCACATTAGTATTCAGAATATTTCTCATAGCTTTAAAGGAGAAAAGACAACATTAATGGAAGTAAGGGAAGAAAGAAGGAAAAAGATATCCTTTGTTTCTAGCAGCTCAGAGAATCTTTTTCATTGTATCTTGTTTCCAAAATTACACACAGTTATTCACAGGACATAAAATTCTGCTGTTGTCTTCTATGATGAACAAAATCTAAGATTTTAATGAAAGTTTTATTGTAGTTAAAGGGAAGATTAATCACACACCACTAAGGAAAGAGATTTAAATGTAATATATTCTCAAAAACTGAAAGATCCCATGAATACAGGTTTATTTCATGGATCTCTCCTAAATCCGTTTAATCAACCCAGTTGCTATTCATTTTAATTCATTTAAAAACGTGTTCAATTTATTTACTCCCATCACCACCACCTGAGATCTGAGCCTAGTTAGCATTCTAGCATTTGCATGGATCCTTCTTAGTTCTCTTGCTATCTGTTGTTTAGGACATGTAATGCTTCCTATGGCAGTTACCTATAATTGTTCTATTTTACTTACCAAGTGATACGATTCTTAAGGCAGGAAGCTCTGTGTGATAATGGCCTGTATCTTCCAAAAAAGCAGAGGGGCAGAAAAATTTTCCCTTCTTCCCTTCTAAGTTATTTGGCTGGTTCTAATTATTAAATGGAAGTAAGATTAACAGGAAAAAACATTTTGTATGTACATGAGCCTTATAAATATATGAGACCCAATAGGCTGCCAGGTAATTGACACTTACATAATAACATCCTGAGTTTAGGAAAGAGGTAGGGTCTAGGAATAGAAAGGGGAAGAAGGCCATTTACAGGAAGGTAAGAGGAAATGTTTGGAAAACAAAGGTTGCTCTCTTCAGATAATGTTTGTTATGTAAAAAGGAATCTCTGGCAACAGCTCTCTTCCTGGTTCAGGACCCTTTTCTTTTTTTTTGTTTTTTGTTTTTTTTTAATTTTAATTTTTTTTTAATTAAAGCATAATGTATTATTTGCCCCAGGGTACATGTCTGTGGATCCTCAGGTTTACACATTCAGGACCCTTTTCTAATGTAAATTTAGGCATTTGAAGGGAGTGGGAGTGGGATGAGGGTGAAGTAAAGAGCTTTTCCTGAATCTGCTGGATTTTGGTTGCCTTTCGCTCAAAATAATGCTCATGCCAGGGTTACCTATGATGAAGTGACAAGTTCTGCTCCTCTTCAGTCGTGCCTTTGAAACTTCAAATAAGAAGTTTCTCAGTACAGAAGCTAAATTGAGAGATTGTTCCATATTTCATTAGACCAGCCTGTGTTGAGAATAGATCAGTTCAGTTAAACAGTTGTATATCATTTAAGAAGGAAGTGATGCCACTGGTCTCCCAAAGTTAGGCCTATATTGTATAAGCAGGCAGGAAATTAATAAGTGGAATTTCATGGAAATAAAAGAAACACAAAGGGTAATGGTTGGGGCAAATTAAAACCCAGTGACAGTCCTGAGAGCTGCCAGTCAAGATTTCTAGATGTCACGCCCAAAGCATCTTCAAATAGAGTGAGGGCAGGCTGTGCCAATCTGACAGATTTTTCTAGTCCACAGTTTGAATGTCTCTGATGATTTCTTTGGGTACACTGGTAAACTTTCTGACTGGCCCAAAGAAGATTGTGTGAACATAAGTTATGGCATTTCTCTAAAGTTTATATCAAGTTTTTAGCTTCAGTTTGCCGTGATTCAGGGGAAAAAGGTCAGTTTTAGTTCTCAATGATTCTAAGCCAAAAGGATGGGGTTGGAAATTGGGGACATTAGTTTGAAATGTCATAGCCAGATATTGGAGGAAACTGGACGAATTCAGGATCCAGCCAGTTTATAGGTAAATAGCAAAACCTCAAAGCCAATAACATCAATAGATTCTAATATCCACAAGATGTGCAGCTGACACATATTTTTTCTCACTAAAATCACCTTCATTTTGACCAGAATTAGCCAAATTAACACTAATTTGTTTGTAAAATAAATCTAGTTTTGATAAACTAGGCCCGATAATTTAATATATGTAGCAAGAATAGTGAGTGGCCAGATAGACTCAAAGTTTCCTTTGCTGGAACTTTTTAACAAGGAATCTCTTTCAACTTTCAAAACTCTTGAGACCAGGAAGCCAAGCCAAGGACTTGATATCAGACTTAACTGCAATGCCTATAGATTTGTGTGAATTCCTCTCTTCGAGTTCCCAAATGTATCCCAAGGTTCTTGCACCTGCCAGAAAGTGACTTTTCTTACTCACCTGGTCAGGTTGTCAGAAACTCTGTAAGCAAGGGACTTTATTGGTTCCATAAAGTCAGCTTTAGTTACCTAAAGTTATGGCATATCTGCTTCTGTGCTCATCTCTCTTAAATGTTACATTCCATCAAAGCTTTGGTAATATAACTGTTTCCAGTTTTGTCTTGTTACAAAGAGAATAGATTCTTACTGAACTTATACAAATAAATATACTGCCATGAAATAAGAATATTTACTAAGATTTTCCAGATTCTGGAGGGATCAGGTAGGGAGATAAATTGTTTCAGCTTTGTTTACAAAGGTACACTTAACCAAGTTGCTCTAAAACATAGGTAGCTTAAGAGAAAAAGTTTACTACTTTTAAGTCTGGAAAAACGAAACATTAAAGCAATGTTTCAAACAAAAAGGCCGTAAAAATTATAACCATCTTATCGGTTCATTCAGTCCCATTAATTCATTCTTGTTCTTTTTTTTTTTTTTTTAAGTTGTATTTATTTATTTGAGAGAGAGCACAGGCACTTGAGAGTGGGGGAAGGGGCAGAGGGAGAGACTCTCAAGCAGACTCCACACTCAGTGTGGAGCCTGATGGAGGGCTCAGTCCCATGACCCATGAGATCATGATGTGAGCCGAAATCAACAGTTGACTGCTTAACTGGCTGAGGCACCCAGGCACCCCTCATTCTTGTTCTTGAATCCAGTTTTTCCATTAGTTCTGAAAAATCCTTACCCAGCTTAGTTTTATAATCTTAAAGTTATCAGAAACCTGTGCTTGCCAGAGGCTTTCCATGAATCCTCTTGAATGAAGCACTTTTGCAAGAGTACTTTTGCAAAGGCATCAGAATGAAACAATAACTATAAATGATGACAAAATACTTTAAATGTCAATTGTTAAAGACCAAGAGATGCATTTGACATGATAATGCTGGTGACAAAAAATGTGGTTATGTCTGTGACATACCATATTTTAAGAAAACTAGAAATACAAGTTTTAACTTTGTACCAGGACATAACAGAATTTTAAGAATTTCATACACTTTACTAAACACGTACATACCTGTAAAATATGACATAAAAAAGGCTTAGCATTACTTCTTATTTGACAATGCTTCCCATGTAATTAAACATATTAAATAAGCCTAGTGTAACATCTTCCTTCTTATAAAGAGAAAGCACAGCTTTTGCTATGTCCCATGGACCCTCTGGAAAATTCCAAAGCTGGTTGAAAGTAAAAAGGACTTCATTCAGACATTTAGAATTTGATTTTGGGAGGTTCATAAAATATATTTGAAGGTTTGGACACCTGAGACCATTTATAGTAAGGAGAGAGGAGTTGTTTAGAAAACAAAGATTGCTCTGTAATATAAAAACTTTCTTATGTAAAAGGGAATGTGTGGTAATAGCTCTCTTCCTGGTACAGGCCCCTTTTGTAATGTTAATTTAGGTAGTTGAAGGGGGAGGCAAAACTCTTCCTGAATCTGTTGGGCTTTGATAGTCTTCAGCTCAAAATAATGCTCATGCTAAAGTGGCATATTTAGGGGTAACAAATTCTTCTCCCTTTCCAAACAATAACATTGTTCTGCATGATTCACACAATAAATTTTTGCTGAAAAAAAAAAAAGTTTTGGGGTGCCTGAGTGGCTCAGTGGGATAAAGCCTCTGCCTTTGGCTCAGGTCATGATCTCAGGGTCCTGGGATCCAGCCCCCAGCACTGGGCTCTCTGCTCAGCAGGGAGCCTGCTTCCCCCTCTCACTCTGCCTGCCTCTCTGCCTACTTGTGATCTCTCTCTGTCAAATAAATAAATAAAATCTTTAAAAAAAAAATAGTTTTATTTTTATGCATTTTGGAATACAAATTTTATATCCAAGACAAAAAAATGAATATTAACTACCTCCATATTAAAACACTTAAGAGTATGACATTGGCAGGGAGAAAGAATCCCTGTCCTTTCAAAGTCCTTCCTTCTAGCTGGACTAAGAATCAAATTGACATCAGGCAGATTAACGGAGAAAATCAAGTTTAATAGTGTACATATGGAGAATCCACACAGACATGGAAATTCCAAAGACACTGAGGAAAAATAAGGTATATATGTCATCCTGAACTAAAGAGAAGGTGGTAGGGGTTTGGGACTTCAGAGGAAAGAAATGCAATTCTAGGGCAATTAAAAGAGCAGATGTTTGGTAATTAGATGTTTGCCTGGCCATACAGATAGGTCACTCATAAAATTTATCTCTGGTAATAACACTTCTTCTGTAAAAGACTCCCCTGCCCACCACTATAGATTCTTCTAGTTAAGGGAAGGACAGAAGTTTCTCTTGAGCCCATAGGTTCTTAATCGCCTTTAGCTCAGAATAATTTTCATACCAAAGTGGCTCATCTTGGGGCAGCTTGCCCTTGGCTCCTACAATATGATAATGTTTATGGTCAAGAATTAAATCTTCACCTGCTACTTTTCTCATGTAGTAGACTAAGACAAAAAATCAACCAAAGCTTCATCAGTGTGGTCAAGTTCACATGCTAAGTTAGTTGCAGAGTTAAATTCCTTCCTCTCATTGCAATGTTTTTTGTTTTGTTTTGTTTTGATTTGTTTTTATTTTACAGTGATGGTCACTATCAGGAAAAAATTAAAATACGTACTAGAGTTTATGAGAATAACGTGTATTTTTATAGTTTAGATCAGCATATAATTTCACACTGACTTGGAAAGACAATACTTTATATCACATGAATACACAAACCCACAACTAACTTTGGCTCCAATAAAATAGGTTTGGGTGGTTCCCATGTCTTCTCCCTCATGCAAATGTTTAGAGAGGGCTCAAGAGATCTTTTACATGAAATTTCTTTTGATAAACTAAAGTTCATTTTCTTAAAACTGATTAACATAATTACTCAAAAAATTCTGTGGGAAGAAAGTGAAAATAAGAATGTAAAAATTGAGAGGAAAAAAGAATAAGGCATGGGAGAAGAGAGGTTCTCCTACAGATCAAGTTCATTGCATATGCATGTGTAATCAGAATAAAATTGACTGCCATGTGATTTGATTCATTCTAAAATGACTCTCAATATGAAAAATATCTCTTTTAATAGCCTTCCACAGTGTCTGACATTTTCACCATTAAAACAAAACTTTTGGTTTAAGATACTGCATCTATGACATCTTTGTTACATAAAGAATAGAATTAAAGGAGGAAGGTAGATAATACAACAACTCTGCAGGCTATTGCAGATGATTGAGGGAGGGAAGGACAAGAGAACTGAAAAAAACTGTCCTGAATTACAGCTAAATATTTTAGTTTAGACATAAAGAGAGTATTCTGAATGTAAATAACATTACCTATAATGCCAGGGGAAGTTGTGGAATTGCCTTCCCATGACAATTTTTAAGAATAGTACAGCTCCACAGCTGGCTAAGGTGGTAAGGATAGAGATGTGGGCAAGATAAAAATCCTTAATGACAAATCCAAACTCTATATAGTTCTTTCCAACTGGTATGGTTCTTTTTTTCATACAGATAATCACTTTGTATATTTCATTAAACTGTTTCCAAAATCTCTGTGAATGTCGTGAGCATAGTTTTAAAGGCAAGTAATGCTTTCTGTAACCTCATAAAAGTAGTTTACAACAACCAAGGTGAACTGGCACCATAATGGAATAACTTTTACTCTTTTATTGTTAAAAGTATACACACACACACACACACATTCATATGCATATAAAACTCACTGACATAGAATACAAATAAATACAGGAGGGGACTTCAAATAGTGAGCAGCTGTTCTTCCTGTCCACTGAGAACCAAGAGAGTAGGGATGTTATCCATTTACAATAGGAACAGTTAAAATTGAGACATTAAGTATATTATTTTGATGGTTAAGGTTGTTAGACCTTACGATGATATGTGACTGTGGGATGTTTGAAAGCTTCCTTTGGATATGTTCTATGTTTAAATAATTTTCTCTTCCTGATCAGAAGCTCTTGAAATAGAGGACTGTTTAAATATGATCTCTCAGGCTCATTTCCAACACAATTATTTGATAAATAAAATTGAAAGTAGTTTAAAAAAATAAAATTGAACGTGGTTTCTGTCTTACCCTTGGTGGGTTATACCATGAAATCATTGGCTATTCCTACCAGTTAGGCTGATGTGTATTGTTGAAGTGTAGTCACTGTCTAATTACCACATGTAAACACTTTTAATGCCTTGGATATGTAGAAAAGTCACTGCTCTGTGTTTCATCATTACCTAATTGTGGCATATATTCTTCTCCAATTAAGCTTAACATACAGAAACTCCAACCTACTTACCTAGGAAACTACATTTTCTATACAAAATAACTCCTAAATTTTATCAGTGTGATAATTTAAAGAATCAAAATGTCAAATCAGACTCCTATGACCCAGGGATTTTACTAATAATTCTGATGACAAAAAAGACCAGGATCTGAACGCTCAGGGAGAAGCAGAGAGATATTATGACTCACTGGGTCTTTTCTTACTGCATCAAATAGACTTTGGTACATTACTTCACACAAAAGTAAATAGTATCAGTTATGAAACACTTCCATTTTATATGCATATAGGCACATAATCTATTTTCCAGGAATCTATGCCCCATATATACATAGATTATAGGTTTGTTTAATATAAGGAATGCTGGGCAATCAGGTGAATCTGCTAAAATCATCCCCAAGGTAAGAACTCTTCCATCAGCTAATACTGTTAGCTTGCTTGCCAGGAAGTCTGTTACTCGTATATTTATGAACATATTAGTCTGCTAGGCTGCCATAGCAAAATATCACAGGTGGCTTAAAGAAGAGAAACTTTGTTACACTTCTGGAGAGGGAAGTCCAAATTCAAAGTGTCAGCAGATTCAGTTTCTCCTGAGGCCTCTGTTCTCCGCTTGCAGGTGACCTCCTCCTCACTGTGTCCTCATAGGGCCTTTTCTCTGTGCGTGTCCATCCAGTCATCTCTTACTCTTTTTATAAGGAAAACGGTCCTATTGGATTAGGGCCCTATTCTTATGACCTCATTTAATCTTACTTACCTCTTTAAAGGCCTTATCTTCAAATAGTCACATGGGAATTAGGGCTTCAACGTATAAATTTGGAGGGGGGAGCACTATCCGGTCCATAGCAGCAAAGATACAATTTTTTTTTTTTTTTTTTTTATTTAGGATACAACCTTTTTTTATTTCCTAGATGTCCCCCAGATAAAGGAGGACTATGGATAGCAGACCTGCTTCTTATCTCTTACTCCTAAATGCTTCAAAATCCTGTAGAATAGAGGAATTTCAAAAGGACAACTAGAAGTTATGAACATACAGATAGGCTAAATCTTCTCAAAGGCTATATTAAAACAACAAAGAATGTTTACCACCAGAGAATTCTGAGGTGATATAAAATACTTCATTTATAATCAAACCTGAATTTATGTGTAGTAAAAATATAAAATTCATTTTTTGAGAGCTACCAAAATATCTCTTCCTCTAAAAACAAATGTATTCCTAACAATAATTCCTCTGTGGTAAAGTGTTCACCATTTTATTTATAGCTTTGAATTGAGCAAATCTTAAGAAACTTGTGTCATAATATAGACGATAACACAAAATGTGGATTCACACAGTAACCCATTTTACTTTTACACCATGTTAAAGTCATTAGTTTTCCAGGTCTTTTCTACAATTACAACAGATATGTTTAATCAGGTATTCAAAATCTTAGGTTATCAAGTAGTTAACTGCCATTTTGGAAACACAGAAATTAGAGCTACAAAACCAATTCTCACACAGATAAATTTTAATAGGTATAGTAAAGTAGATCAGCCACAAATATGGAGTGGGAGCATTCAGTGAATGCGTCTAATAGAATTCTTAAGAAAACAAACTGTAATGGACATGCTGGTTGCCTAACCTATGGGCAGATTTCTTTGTTAACAAGACCTAACTTCATTCAGATGTGTGCATAGTCCCTGTGACTTGGGAAGGGCTGACCTTATTCCCTAGATTCAGAATTGAACCTAATTCCTCTAAGGCAATCCTGGCAATTCCTTTCCATTGCTCATGATTATTTCAGAAATCAGACCTAAGTCAATTAGAGTGAATTTGTCCAATTGTTATCCAGGGATAAGTAGATAGTTTAATTTATCTCAATTATATTGAAGCAAAAGACTTATTCATATAAGAATAATACCCCTTACCTTTTATTCACTGGCTTTGTTTGTGAAACCCTTTAGTACTCTTGACTTACTCGTGGCAACTATTATTACCAGGGGAACCAGATGCAAGATGAAGCTGATGGGTGGACTGCAGAGTACATTCTTTTAAACATTTGAAAGAATATTCAAGTTCACTCAAAATAAGAAAACTGTAATTAAAACTGTAGTTTGATAATACTCTTCTGCCTATCAGAATGATATTTCATTTGATAACCTAAGCTTCTGCAAACATATAGAGAAACAGGTGTTCCTATCCTGTGAACCCATGGTTGAAATATAAATTGGTACACATCTGTCTATTGGCAACTTGATAATATCTACCAAAGTAGGAAATGCATATATGCATTTCCAATTAACTAGACTTTTGGTAAGTTATCCTAAATAAGTACTTACATGTGAAATGACTTATATGTAAATATATTCATGGCAGAAAAAAATACATTACAAAATTCTAGAAACAAGATCATCAGTAGAGTGTCACTTAAATAAATCATACTTCCCTTTGATGAAACATTCTGTAACTGTAAAAAGTAATGATAATTTCTATTTGTATTAATATTAAAACTCTTCAAGAAATATTGTTAATGAAAAAAGCAAGGTGCGGAAAGAACATATAATATGCTGCCAAAATAAGGGGGATTGATAATTTATATTATGCATATCTTATATGTGCATAGAACTCTTAAGACATCAAGAACAATATTCACTTATGGTTAAGAGGCAACAACTTAGCAGATGAGAGCCCAGGATAGAATGGAGTTTTTTTTCTAATTTTGAATCATGTAAATATATCACCTATTCAAAATATAAAATAATGTTCAATATTCCCCTATACTTCTTTAGCCAGTTGTTTTTAGCCCTTCATATTGTTTAGTAGTATTTCTTCTTCATCGCCCATGCTAAACCACCTGCTCATCAGACTCTTCGTATATGTGCTGCCGAAGCGAGCACTCATCAGACTCTTCGATGCCTTAAATTTACCTAGTATTTTTCTACCCATTCTAACATCGCACAAATATTCCTTTCAATGTTCTGTCCGACTGTCCATTATCACCTATAGAAATCCTATGTGTCTTTTGTGACATATTCCGAAAGACAGCTCTTTCAAAAACCCTTCTCTGATCACCCAAGTAGAAATGATTTTTCCCTCATCAAACTCCCTAGTGTACTTGTACTCTCTTCTACACATAAGATATATTCTTATACAAGAGGACTATCTTCTTATTAGTTTTGAAGGTCCTTAAGAAGGATGTTTTTATCTATCTTTGTTTTTCAAAGTATTATGTGAAGGGTACTATGCTAGATACCACATTTTTTCAAAATTTTTAGCTTACAGAATAAAAAATAATTCTAAATGGAATAGTAAGTTGTTTCATCTTTATACATTAAGAAATAACATCAATGGTATCTACACTAACAAACTAATTGATAACTGAATAGATGATGAAAGATGACTTTCCATGGAAATGTTAATGGACTCTGGAGTCAAATTTATTAAGAAAAAAATAGAAAAACAGGAAGAATCAGGGACAAGATTTGCCATCAGTCTTAAAATTGTCAAAATCCAGGGACCTCACCAAAGACCCAAGCAATGCCTGGCTTTTCTGGGAGATATAGCTTATGTTAAATAATGAATTTGCAGGACATGCCTCCTAGAATTTGATATTTCCTCCTTGAGAATATGTCAGTAATTTCCACAAAGAAAGAGTGCTCTGGATTATGGTCATTATTTGCCAATCTGTGTTTAATCCATTAACAAATAATGGATACCTAGTACATTAAAAAAAAAAAAAACTACAGTGTACTCTAGAATTTCTTGATTCTAATAACACCCCTGACATCTCCAATTAACTCACAAACGGTTCAGAAAGGAGAGTATGAGAGTTGAGAGTGCATCAAAATGTAATCAAAAGTGAATCTAGATAGGGGCGCCTGGTGGCTCAGTAGGTTGAGTGACCAACTCTTGATTTTAGCTCAGGTCATGATCTCAGTGTCTTGAAATTGAGCCTGGGGGCAGGATCCGCACTTAGCAGGGAGTCTGCTTGAGATTTTCTCCCTCTGCGCACCCCCTCCCCCGACTCCCTCTCCAAAATAAATAAATCTTTTTTTTTTAAGTGAATCTGGATGGAGAGTGTATAGGAGTTCCTTCTACTATTCTTGCAACTTTTTATTAATTTAAAATTATACCAAAGTAAGAATTACACATGTATATGTACAACCAGGCAAAATGAATCTAGAATTCAGTGTTAAAATTGAATGCTAAAATTCAGGATTCTTGGGATAATTGGTATCTTTGATTACGGAAATAGAGTTGGAAGTAAATAGTGACAAGAAGGGAGAGTTGGGGGGGGTCTTCATGAGAAGTCTCAATATTCTGTTTCTTAATCTACATCCTGATTACCAAAAAGTATCATTAACTTGATGAAATTTCATCACATTGTGCATTTGTGATCAGTATGTATGGTCATGTTTTCTGTATGTATATTATCCTTTAGTAAAGTTCAAGAAAAATACTACCAAAAGAGGGAAAAAAGATTTTCACTTGATTAACTATTATAGAATGTTTTTAATATCTTCTTATGGTAATAAGAGAAAGGAAAGAAAATCTCAAATAGGATTTAAGGAACTTTTATTTTATTTATTTATTTATTCATTTATTCAATTATTCATTTATTTATTTTTAGAGATTTTATTTATTTTTTTGACAGAGAGAGACACAATGAGAGAGGGAACACAAGCAGGGGTAGTAGGAGAGGAAGAAGCAGGCTTACCACTGAGCAGGGAGCCTGATGCAGGGCTCAATCCCAGGACCCTGGGATCATAACCTGAGCCCAAGGCAGATGCTTAATGACTGAGCCACCCAGGTGCCCCGGATTTAAAGAACTTTTAGAGAAAAAATATCTCAAATAGGACTTAAAGGAATGTAACCAGGGTGCCTGGGTGGCTCAGTGGGTTAAAGCCTTCTGCCTTCACTCAGGTCATGATCTCAGGGTCCTGGGATCAAGCCCAGCATCAGGCTCTCTGCTCAGCAGGGAGCCTGGCTTCCCCCTCTCTGTGCCTGCCTCTCTGCCTGCTTGTGATCTCTCTCTCTCTGTCAAATAAATAAAATCTTAAATAAAATAAAGGAACATAACCAAATATAAATGCCACTTTTGCTTAGTATTCTAGTCAATACCAGACTTGGTGGTCTCTTACCTAAATTAAAATGCACAATAAGTCATCTATATATTTATTCTGCTAATTCTAAAAAGTTCAAAGTAATCAAAGGTGTGTATGAAAGTTATAGTATTGGGACATGATATTCTTTATTCATTCTCAGTACTTTAATTAGGGCCTTACATATATTTCTATCCTGAAAGTTTCCACAAATAAAGTAGTCATAATAACATTTGAATTATTTCATATGTATCTATGTGCCTTTACTGGACATTCTTTTTTGAAGATTTTATTTATTTGACAGAGAGAGAGAGATCACAAGTAGGCAGAGAGGCAGGCAGAGGGAGAGGGGGAAGCAGGCTCCCTGCTGAGCAGAGAGCCTGATGCAGGGGTCAATCCTAGGACCCTGAGAGCATGACCTGAGCCGAAGGCAGAGGCTTTAACCCACCAAGCCACCCCGGCACCCTTTACTGGACATTTTTTAATGAAACTTTTAAATTTCTACTTTTAGTCCAAACTATAAAAAAAGGTTTGACTTTCCTTTGTTCTTTTGTTTTTCTTTTCTTCTGTCCTTTCATTTATCCAACATATACTTAAATATCTTAAGCTTTAATGTAACTGTCACATGACAGTATATTTTTATGTATAAACCATCATGTAAATAGAAAACATTTTTAAAAACACATCCGTTATCCTGAACTCAAACTATAAGGTCTAAAGGAGGTTGTGGTGTATATGCATTTTTTCTTTCTGAAAAACCCAGACAAAAATATTAACTTTCTTTGGAATTGGTATGAATTATAAGGTATCATCCCACTCAGAAAAGAAGTCAGAATATACTATGATGAGTTCATTGGCTTCCAAAATTTTATTTTTTCCTTTTTTTTTTTTTTAAGATTTTATCTATTATTTGAGAGAGAGACACACAGCTAGAGAGGGAACACAAGCAGGGGAGTGGGAGAGGGAGAAGCAGGCTTCCCGCTGAGCAGAGAGCCCGATGCGGTGCTCAATCTCGGAGTACCCTGGGATCATGACCTGAGCTGAAGGCTGACGCTTAATGACTGAGCCACCCAGGCTCCCCAGCTTCCAAAATCTTAGACACTTACTTACAGATGGATCTTCTCACCTACTAGGGCCTTGTATTCTTTTTCCTAAGAAGGGTCCCCACATTTTATAAATTTCAGTTGCTACTAAGCTTGGTTCTCTCCTCTTCAAAACTGATCTATATAAATTTTAATTGGGAAACCAGAAGTGGAGCAATCCTAAAATGAAATGAATATATGGAAGAATGTTCTCAGAACCTCACATTAAACTTCCTCCAGTGGAAATGGAGGTTGAAACCAAAAAAGTATTTTGTAACCTAAAACACAGTATGTATACATTGTGTCTTAGCCTGCATGCTCCTATAATAGTGCACAGGTACATGCTGGTTATGATTCTACTGTGTACCTAGTCCTTAGCACAGAGCTGGCATATAGTAGTAGCTGCACAATAAATATGTACAAAATTGATGAATCAGCATTTCTCTGCCCTGCCATTACCCTGCTTATGGAAAATCTATAAAATGCCCCTGACTCTAGGAAATCTTCCAATCTTCCTAGGACAGAAAGTAACGACCTCAATGGTAGGAGGCCTTGTGATCCTCAGTAAGGGATAATCAACCCAAGGGGATAGAAGAGCAAAGCTGGAAGACCTTTGATACTCTTTTCGAGTAATTTTTACTCATAGTCAATTGATTCTTAAAAGCACCCCAGGGCTTGATTTCTTCTGAGGTTTTTTAATTTTTTTCCTACAACAAATGAGGAATTACTATTGATTGGGCACATGTCAAAAAGCAAAAAGGAAACAAAATGAACAGTTGCATTTCAATTGTAGCCACTACATAACTAATAGTTAATTGTAATTCTCAAGGGTTTGGTCCCAAATGCTTGTTCAGGTTCACCCTTTGCTGAACTCTTACAATCTTTCTGTCAGCATTTTGAATGTTACTGATTCTGTGAGTAGTACTTGCCATAAAGGTCAAGCAGGCCCGTAAGTTCAGCGTGCCCTCTCACTAGTGAATTCCCCTTCTTTTGTGGCTTTTCACCATGAGTTCACATGTCATGGCCTCTACATCCCACACTGCAGTAAGCAAATTCCAGTCCCAAGAAAAAAAGAGAAAAAAGCAAATCCTAATGGACTATTCTAGCTTGCTTACACTATAGGTCTAGAGCAAGCTCAAATCAACAGGGTATAAATAAAAGGAAGTCCCCTTTCAGTAATATACACACAGTTTCAGATTCTTAGTCAAAATGCAATTTTTTATTTGTCACTAGCACTGCATTGTTATCAGAGGATTGATATGCTTGCAGCTGTCAGATGTGTCAGCAGCTCGGGTGGTGCCCATTCTCGGCTTTTTCCTATTACTTATTCCATGTATGGCTTTGATGAAATGTGGGTGGACACAGAGCTGATAAGAACTCAGGCCCACAGGATTTGCCCCACTAATGATCTGCATAAATACTTCCAATCCTTGCTGCTAATACCCCTGAATGCAAACAGAGACCTGTGCCACCTTCTCTGGAGATGCACAGCAGTCTCCTTCCAACGATGAAGCCAATGAAAATCCCCTTGATGCTGACCTTCCAGAATGTAACGACCTGAAAATCAATACTAGCATAGGTTTTACTTCTTTTTCTGAGCTTTAATTTAGGGATGATGACAACGATAATGCTATTTCATTACACAGAGTAAGAAAGAAAAGCCCAACTAAGATATACAGGATGAATGAATAAGGTTTGTGTGGCAGCCTTGCTGTTTGTTTTGGCTTTTAAAATATTTTGCTATTTTTCTTGGCAGCTGCAGTTGCTACAGCTGGGGTCTGCACAAAGTAAAACCTTAATCACATAGTTATACTGAAACATGTTAACAAAGGTAAAACTAATAGACATTGTAAGCAAGATGTATTTCTATGGCATCATTAATATGCTTCAGAATTTTAAATTAAATGTGTTTTTTATTCTCTCAACACATTGGAATTGGATTTGGAGTCATGTCAAGATGTTCCCACTGTCGTAGACATGAGAAGGTTAAAATGGCTCTGTGTAGGGCAGTAACCTCAGGAGAAAAAGAACTAATAGAAAATAAATGACAAGTTTTTTGTTTTTCGTGTGTGTGTGTGTGTGTGTGTTTTTGTTTTTTTGTTTTTTTGCCATCTTTTGTATAATAAGCTTATAATATACTGGTTTCAATGCAGAAAGCCCAGAGAAAAAAATAAATATGTGCTCACCACATTGTAGACAAAGCACTAAACGTGTATATTGTCAGAAATTCAATATCCCTTTCTTTCCTCTATATCCTCTACCAAACAGAAGATTTCACATAAATTAGAGACTTTAGATGTCTGTGTGACTTGAGTACAATTTTCTTTTTCTTTGTTTTTCCTTGCTTACTCTTTTCCTTTTATTCTTGCCTGACCCTTTGAGAATGCAATATAAAACTGTAAAATCAGCCCTTTTTTTCTAGGTAATTTAGAATAAATTATCTAAAACATAAAGAGGATAATGATAGCCTTGCATGAATTTGAAAACCAAAGTTTTCTAGACCAAATCTTTTATTTTACCTGGATAATGGCTCACTTCTGATTGGGAACAATTAATAGGTTTGAATAAATGAAAAGCAGTTTTAGTAGTACAACAACAACATACAGTCTTCATGAGTTATTTAATCCAAATATGTAATTGTTATAATTTGCACAAAATCTCAGTTAGAATGTAATTATTTACAAAGAAATCAGAATAGAATCTTTTTAAATTAAGAAACTGAACACACAAATTATTCTATAGCCATACATTTTTTTGCAGAAGACATTTATATAAAAATGTCAGTGGTTGAACACTGTGTAGCACAAAAACAATATTAAAATTTTAAAACCAAGCATTTATAACAGAAAAGTGGATACAAAGAGAAGCAGACACTCCTCTTGTATTTATAATTATGGTGCTTTATAATATTTATAAGATACTTTCATAAATATTCTTTGCCTTTTATTCTCATAGGAATTCTGTAAGTAAGCAGAGAAGCCATTTTTGTCCCCATTTTACCTCTATAAAACTTAGACTCAGAAGAAATGTGCTCCCCAGAATTATGTAATAATTAAGGGCCAGAAACAGTTGTCCTCATATTTTCATATCACATTTTGTTTGGCTTAAGTGTACTCTTACTTTTGGGGCTACTCATTTCATTTCACTGTCCATACCTTTTATATTTGTATTCTTATAGCAAAGTAATTGACAAACTCCATTTTTGGGGATCAGAAATAAGGATCTGGAAACTACCAATTGCTTATGCTTTATCATTGACTGTATGATAATTCAGAAAAAGACACTAAGGAAGATGTTCATCATAGGTTCATCCTACAGAAGACAAATATAAATCCTGGCTTAATCAATAATTGAGTAGGTCCTTGAAATTTTAAAATTATTCAAAGAAATTTGCATAAGTGGGAGTAACTTAAACAAGAAAATAGACATGAGTGATTTGGATGCCATGTAAATTTTAAAGTAAACTAAACTAAGCTTTCTCTGATGAGATGGAAAAGTGACATGAAATGCACTCCCCTCCATGAATACAACCCTGGATATGTCACATAAATAAGAGAAAGGCTGATGCACCCAATGCTGAAGATTTGAGAAGCCGTTGGAGTGAGGGACTACAATGAGGTCATGAGTAGAGAGCAGGAGGGAGCAGAAAAGTAAGCTTTAAGAATACCAACATAGGCTGAGATAAAGGTCTTTAGTCTTACCCATTTATTTTCCTTGCATTCATTTTTTCCTGTTCATTCAAACTTCAGAGCACTCACTATGTGCAGAGTATTCTTCTACATGGTGAGAATATAATAGAAAAAAACAAAAACAAAAACAAAAAAACCCAAAAAAACAAGGAAAAACCAAACTCCTTCTCAAATGGAGCTGCCATTCTAGTGGGAATGGGGTTCAAAGAGACCATTGCCAGCTCCTTCAAAGTCATTTTGGAGTCCAGCAGGCAGGATATTGCAAATAGGATGAAACTCAACCCAGTTTGAAAATGAGGGAATAAGACAGGTGAAGATAAACTATCTGAACCTTGAGCATTCTTTTCTAAACCTGCAACTGCACACACAGAGAGCAGGGTGGCTGATTACAAATGAGGGAGACCATTCTGGGCAAAAAGCAGTGCCAAGGAGGCATGTATATATCAAATTTTAGAATGGAATGGTTATAGAAGAAGAAGGCAAGGTAGAATCCAGCCAGCTATTTTCCTAAAGTGTCCCTCATTCTAAACTCACTATGAAGGGGCCAAGCTTGGTCCGGCTTGTAGTTCCCTCTGCCTTGTTTCCTTTTCTACCTCAGCATGATAAAGCTCACCAAAAACAGAGAGAGAGACAGACAAACCTCAGAATTCAACCATGTTAAAAGAAAGTCAATGTATAACAAAACAAGCAATATAAATGTAGCCAAATGTCAGCAATGTACAAATGTATATCAAATGTTCTCAACGACATGAAGGAGGATATGGGCATACCTCAGAGATTCTGTAGGTTCAGGTCCAGACCACTGCAGTAAACTGAATATTACAAAGAGCAAGTCAAATGAGGTTTTTTTTATTCCCAGTGTATATAAGACTTATGTTTACACTGTACTACAGTCTATTAAGTGTGCAATATCATTGTCTGAAAAACAATGTACATGCCTTAATTTAAAAATACTTTATTGCTAGAAAATGCTAATCATTATTTGAATTTTCAGCAAGTCAGAATCACTGATCACAGATCACCATAACAAATACAATAATAATAAAATTTGAAGTATTGTAAGAATTACAAAAATGCGATGCAGAGACCCAAAATGAGCAAATGCTGTTGGATAAATAGTGTCAGCGAACCTTGCTTGCTGCAAGGTTGCCACAAACCTTCAATTTGTAAAAAATGTATGCCTGTATTTGAAAACTGAAAAAGAAGCAGTCATAAGACATGTATCAAATATGAAAACCATATCTCTTGAAAGATGAAATGTATGGTGTAAATAGAAGGGATCAGTTTGAGAGGCACATTAACAAGACAAAAGGCGAAATTCGGATAGCCAGCAAATATCAAAATTTCAGGAAACTAAAACAAATGTGTACTGCTGATGGGAGTAGAGACTAGCACAGCTATACTGGAGAGCAATCTGGAAGTACTTAAGTGAAATGAAACCTAAACTATGAAATAACAATCCTAGTCCTGATCTACCTGCCAAAAAACTCTCACCTAAATCTATAAAAGGACATAGTGGCGTGCATTAAAAATTTATTTAATGCAAGAGTCCAAGAGAACCAAAAATTCCTATGAGAACTTTATATATATGGAAAATTATGTAGCATAAAAAAACAATAGAGATTATATAAAAACTAGGTTAGATCTCAATAATACAATGTTGAATGAAAAAAAAGTAGAAAAACCAAAACCATAAACAAACAGAAATTCCCCCAAACTTCGCAAAATACATACATACATCTTGAAGGGCCTACAAACACAGTAGTGTATTTAGAGTGGGAGGGAAAGGCAGAGGGAAACTAGAATAGAGATGAGATATTAGAGCAAGAAAAGCAATTAGAAGAAATGAATACTAAGACATGTTACCAGGATAAGAGTGTAGTCTAAGAATTATATGACTAATTCAATTCTTGAATAAATGAATGAACGAATGAATGACTATCAGTAAGATTGATTTGTTACCTCCATGGTATGCTTCAAGCTTTGCCCAACAACTTTAGAGTCCCAATTAATCCACTTCCTTTATTTTGGAAAGTGGACTCGTTTCTATTTAAATCTGTTATGACCATTGGTGGACAGCTCCCTCATGTACCAGCAGTTCTACCCTTCTCACGTTTTCCTATATTTGTCCTCATCCATTCTTGAATTTTCAAGAGCATCATTACCCAAACTGAACTTTCCACCACAACTTTAAATCCGATCTCCTTCTTTCATAGCTAGAATCACATCTTTGTTTATAAACTTTAAGCTGTTAAAAGTCACTGCAGAAGGTAGAAAAACGTGAATGAAGGGTTATGTATTGCTTCTCAGTAGTATGGCCTATTTTTAAAGTAACACACAAAGTGTTATGCAAGTAAATCTCACCACCAAGTAAAAATTATATACAGGAAAATCCTCATGTTGAACTTGGAGAATCCCCCATTTCCTTACCGGCATATGCATAAAGTGATACTGTCCACTGATGTCTTTCAGTAACTATTTAGTCTATTATTTTCATTAACATGTATGTATATTACCATGCAAACTTTTCACAAGGTTGTATTTTCATTTCGTACTTTTTAAAAGTTTCTGTCTTTTTATCTTACGTTGGTTCAATTTTGGTATTTTACCCAGCTGTCTAATACTCCTTCCATTTAGCATATTTGTCTCCCACTCCTGCACTTGAGTGTAGTATCCTTAAAAAGAGTAAGTTATCAGAAAAGCAAGAGGTAAATAATATTCCAAGAAATTATATATACACTATATTATATGTACACTATGTATTATATGTAGGAAGTTGTATATAAGAAATTATACATAAGAAATATATATATGGGGATGTCTGGGTGGTTCAGTCAGTTAAGCATCTACCTTAGGCTCTGATCATGATCCCAGGGCCTGGGATCAAGTTCCACATCTGGCTCTTTGCTCATCAGGGAGCCTGTTTCTCCCTCTGCCTGCCGCTCCCCCTGCTTGTTCATGCTCGCTCTCTCTGACAAACAAAAATCTTAAAAGAAAAGAAATATATATGTGTATGTATATATACATATACATACATATATGGAGAGAGAGAGAGAGAGAGGCCATGAACAATGAACTGTAAAGTCACAGTAAATGGAACACATGGTGATTTATAAAATTTTACAGGATATTATTAAAAATAGGCCATTTAGAGTAGTCTATTTTAGTCCCCATAAAATCAAGGAAGCAAAAGACAAAAAGTATCTAAATTTTGTACAGGCTTAGATGTTGCCTTCTGTGATGTTTTTTAAAGAAATGATATGTAGAAATTAAAATCATTAGGCCATGAAACCCATGGTAGAGAATATTAAAGAATCAGTAACAACCTGTAGTGGTGTCATAATTATTTTTTTATTTCAGCATACAATATTATTAGCAATTATTAAATAGTTAAGTACAGTTTATTCGGTGAGTCAGTAGACAGTAAACCACTGTGGAAGTGTAAAGGACCTTTTTAAAAGTGTTTTAGAAAAGGTAGTCAAAAATCAATATAAGATCAGTAAGAGAATTCTTATATGTCCATTGAAGAAGTGGCATCATCAATATAGAGAACATATGATTTAGCCCATATTATTTGGACAAGAAAAGTTTTACTTGCAGCCTTCTGTTCATTGTGGTGTTTCTACTCAAGTAACATATTTAGAATCCTTTGACTTGAAATCTGTTGACCCTCCTTGGCAATGATGCCCGTACCCATCTTTTGGTTTAATGTTAAGCAGATATTAATGGGTTTAAAAGACATAGAGTGATGTACTTTTTATGTATGAACATGACCAAACACCACAAATTAGTTAATAATGTGTTTTCTATGGTGAAGGTATAGCTTTTATATCTCTGTGCAGGCTTAGATATAGCCTTTTGTAATGTTATTTAAAGAAATAATATGTGTAACTTAAAATCATTAGGCCATGAAACCCATGGTAGAGAATACTTAAGAATCAGTAACAACCTGCAGTGATGTCATGATTGTGGTTATTTTTTATTTCCACATACATTATTAGCAATTTGTGTAGCTTTTATATCTCTGAACTGTATATCTGAATGATTTTCTATAAACGTTTCAAACTCTGACCATTTTGGAATTAAGTAGGGGATAAACATTATGAATAGGGGACCACGTCTCCTTGGAAGGGACATACAAATCATGAAAATATTTTATTAAAAAGGATTGCATCGGATTGAAATATAAACGAAAAAATTCAAAGCAAATTCTGCAACTGTACTGAATAATTCTACAGATACCATAAAGGCAATTTTCTAAATATTTCCACATTCTTAGAGTGGCAGACAGTATGGTAACATTATTTAATAAATATTAGCTAATTAGCATTAGCGAAAATAAATATTCTCTAGTACAGGTGAATGCATCTTTTGCCCTTTCGTTCAAGAGAATAATAATCATCTCCTTGTGAGAACAACAGAAATGGATTAATTTTTACTTGAAACTTTTATATAAAGATTTTTTAAAAATAATTTTGTACCTGTAATGGGTACAGTCTTTTTTTCTTACGTTCATAAAGTAGATTCACTCAGAAGAAAGAGCAATCAGTATTAGTAAGGAGTAAGAAATTCACAGCAGAGTTGCAGTAAAAATACATTTAGCTGAAACTCTCTGAGGAAGCTTTTAAAATTTGATATCCTTCTTTCTACTTTTCCCACATTTTCTTTTCATCTCCATTTGTCCTTGGTAGTTAAAGATTATCAACGATAGTCTTAATGTCTGAATGGTTTAGGATGAAAAGACTATTCACTTATATCCTAGAAATAGGATAATTTTATAGATTCAGAACTCTCGGGTTACTTGGTATCATGAATGTAGAACTTTTCAGAGATGACTGGCTTTCTAAAGTATCTAACATAAACTCTTTAATATTTCCCCTGCTCTTTCAGCATTGTACTTATTCAGTTACAAAGCTTAATTCTTTCATGGATGCTTTCACTTATTTTTTAGCACAATATCTTATTTTTCTATCATTCTATCTTCCATATGTAACTATTAGTTTATTGATCATATTTATATTAAGATTTTTAAAAAAGATTTTATTTATCTGAGAGAGAGAGAGGTGAGAGAGCACACACAAAGGGAGAAGCATGCTCCCCAGTGAGCAGGAAACCCAACACAGGGCTCAGTCCCAGGATGCGGGGACCATGACCTGAGCTGAAAGCAGACCCCCAACCGACTGAGCCACCCAGGCACCCCTCTATTCAGATTTTTATTAACTGTCAATATTGAAATAATTATAGATTTAAAGAACGTTGCACTATTGTACAAAGAGGCCCCTCATATCCTTCACCCTGCTTCCCCAATAGTTATATTTTTAGTAACTATAGTACAATGTCAAAACAGAAAATTGACATTAATATGTATGTCAATATATGCATGCTCTATGTCATTTTATCACATGTATAGATTCCTGTAACCATCACTGCTATCAAAATGCTGAATACTTCTAGTGAAAGGTAAAGTCCTCACCTCTTTCAAAATCTCTTTCTCTTTACCCACCCCTGTTTATTGTATTTACAAATATTTCCTTAAGATACATGGAGAACCACATCAGGCAATGTTCTTTGTTTGTTTGTTTCAAGTCAAACAAAAAATTTAGAAAACTTAGGAGAAGAGGAAAAATCTATTATATTTACTCATATTTTTGCTCATTTATGCTTTCTTCCTGGTGATTTAAGACACCTTTTATCATTGTATTTCTGTTTCGAAAACTTCCTTTAGCCATTCTTTTGGCGACAGGTCTGCTGAAAATCTGTTTTTCCTCTTCTGAGAATGTCTTTAGTCTTCCTTAATTCCTAAAGGACAGTTTTGCCCAATACAGAATTCTGAGTTGACTGTTTTTGCCTTTCAATACTTGAAAAGTCAGTCACTTATTTCTTCCCTTCATGGTTTCTGATGAGAAATCCGCTGTTGTTCAAATAGATTTTCCCCTACAGATAAAGTGTTTTTTAATTCTCACTGCTTTCAAGATTTTTTCTCGCCTTTATTTTCTGAAGTTGTATGTTCATATTCTCTTTTGGGTGTGGACGTCCCTTGGTTTATCCCTTTGGAGTTTGCTCAGTTCTTGAATCTGTAAGCTTATGTCTTTAATCAAACTTGGGAATTTTCTAGTCATTTCTTTAAATACATATTCAGCCTCACCGTCTTTGTCCTTTCTTTCTCAGACTCTGAGGACATGAATATTAGTTTTTTTTGTTATAGTCCCACAGTTCCTTGGAGCTCTGTTTTTGTTATTGTTTTATAGTCTATTTTTCCTCTGTTCTTCAGATTGGGTATTGTGATTTGTTCATTTTTTAAAAAGTTTTTATTTATTTATTTGACAGGATTGAGAGAGAGAGAGAGAGAGAGAGAGTACACATAAGCAGGGGAGAGGGGTAGACGGAAAGGGAGAGGGAGAAGCAGACTCCCCAATGAGCAGGGGCCTGGTACAGGGCTTGATCCCAGGACCCCGAGATCATGTCCTGAGCTGAAAGCAGATGCTTACCCAACTGAGACACCCAGGTGCCCCTTGTATTGTTCCATTTTCAAGTTCACTTACTCTTTTCTCTGTTCTCTCCATTGCGTTGAGACTATCATCATTTTTAAAATTTTAGTTATTGTAAATTTCATTCCCAAAATTTCTTTTTCTTTTGTATCTTCTATTACTTTGTAAAGCTTCCATTTTTTTGAGCATATTCATAAGTGGTTATTAAAGTATTTTTTATGGTGGTGGCTTTAAAATCCTTGTTGGATACATCTAATGTATGTGTCACTTCCATGTTGCTGTGTGGTATCTTCTCATTAAAGATGTGATTTTTCTACTTGGTATGCTGAATAATTTCCAATGGATCCAGGGCATTTTGAATATTACGAGACTGTATTTTATTTAAATTTTAGTTAGTAAACCTCTTCTGACATGACACAGGGTAAAAGTGGGGGCTGCCTCGTTATTGTGAGATTAATGTTTAAAGTCCTGGTTCCCCACTCAACCTCCTTTGGAGAGTGATGCTTCTTAAATTTGCTCTTATGTGGCCTTCACTGAAGGGAGGGCAAGTATAGCCTTGGACCTTGTTACCACTGGATGGTGGTGAAAATTTCAGTTTCTTACTTGATCTCCTATGGCACCACCCTGATGAGAAAGGAGAGGGGCACATTGTTACCAGTCAGTAGGAAGAAAAGTCCTGTATTCCCACTGGGCCTTCTCAGATACCACCAATGCAGAGGTATACTAGTTTGTGGGGTTTTGGTTTGTTTGTTTTTTTATTACACATTACCAGGTAGAATAGTTTTGCATAAATATGTGCTAAACTAAAAAGGTAGACCCCACAGAAGATATGTAATTAAAGTTATGGTGTATATTTATAGGTCATTTTCACAGATGCAGTCAGTGTGTGGTTTAAAAAAGAAATGAAGTTTAGTCTTGGAGTGCCTGGGTGGCTCAGTAGGTTAACACTACAACTCTTGATTTTGGTTCAGGTCATGATCTCAGCATTGTGAGATTTAGCCCCGTGTCTGGCTCCATGCTTAGTCTGCTTCTCTCCCTCTCCCTCTGCCCCTCCCTGCTTGCTCTCTCTCTCAAATAAATAAATAAATAAATCTTAAAAAAAAGTTTAGTCTTAGCTATCATGTTAGAACAATTTAAAATGTATAGAATGATATAAAAAAATGGAAGTCCTACTTAAGATCTCAAGTATTTTTCATCATATAACATGAAATTTTAGTTGGCTATTGCTTTTCAGTAGTCACTTTTTTCCAAGTTTGAATATATATTGAGATTATCATTTTCATTAATCCCAATAGTATTGGTACTATTGATATTGCATTTACATTATGAGACGTAAGTTTCAAACAATCATTTATTTTTCATTTCTTCAAAATATATCAAAAGCAGTATACTGTATAAGAAAGTTATTCCACTGTTCTAAAGTAACTTATAAAATGCAATGTACAAATTGGACAAAATACGTATAAAAAACAGGGGAAAAATCTTTCTAAGCAACTCTATTGATAAAGAGAAGATAAAATCTCTCCTCTTGATTGAGTGGATTCACTAAAGGTCAGTGCGTGTAGTAGTCAATGGAATAAAAACCAATAAAAATATGATAAATGAAGGGAATGAAAAGTATCCAAGGGTCAAGTGCCAAATCTTTTCTGCTGATTCTGATAGATATATATTTTTTAACACATAGAAAGACATTCTGCTAAAGACTCACATATATATCAGACGTAATAATTTTCATTTGCAATTTTCATTTTATTTGCACTTTCAGTTTTTCCATTTCTGTCCAGATTTCTTCTCATTGATTGTCTCACCATTTCTGCTCTGTGCTGAATTCTACCTTCACTAGTGTTTAGCATATACACATTTAAAAGTATATTTACCTGATTACTTATCCTTTTCATAAACAATATAACATATATAAAAGGCAAACTTAGTATTATATGTTATATTTGTCCCTATCTTTGCCCAGAGCTTATTTTAACTTTTAAGTTTATTACAGCAAACTAATATCAAATATTGCCATGTACTTAACTATTTATTGTAGCATGAGCACAAGAGAGCAAATGAAACTTTGTGAAGCCTATATTCCATCACTCTAAAGTATCTATACAGATCATTACATATTCCTCACCATAGGCCAGTTGCTTAGTGACCAGAGAAGTAGAGAACTACTAATTGAAAGTATTCAGTATTGCTGGCAATGCTTGATGCAGGACATTGAACTTAGAAACAGCAGAGACTTTGTCAGGTAAAAATGTAGCAGGGGATGAAAGAAAACCAGTTATAATATTATCTATCTAGAAGTGGTTATGGCTTGCTTATATATAATAAATTTTGTTTGCAAAGTATTTTGCTGTATTTATTTCTGATGAAAAGTAACTAAAATAGATTTTATCATTAAGTGTCAACTGCACAATCAGAGTAAAAATCAGAGTTACACAGCATTTATTGAAAAGAAAAAAATAGGGGTGCCTGGGTGGCTCAGTTGTTAAGCATTTGCCTTCAGCTCAGGTCATGATCTCAGGCTCCTGGAATCGAGCCCCGCATTGGGCTCCCTGCTCAGCAGGAAGCCTGCTTCTCCCTCTCCCACTCCCCCTGCTTGTGTTCCCTCTCTCGCTGTGTCTCTCTCTGTCAAATAAATAAATAAAATGTAAAAAAAAAAAAAAAAGAAAAAATAGAAGACAAGGGAGGAAGAGAAAAAGAGCAGGAAGGAGAAGAAGCAGAAGTAGCACTAAGTTAGACCCAGCTTCCTTGAGATTACTAACAAAATCTGTGTGGACTTTTCTGTTTGTGTATTATATTTCATAATGAAAACAAAAGAGGAAGAAGAGGGAAGAAGGAAGAACAAAAAGAGAGAAGAAGAAAAGAAACAGTATCACGTATATAGGGGAAAGAAAATTGTAAAGAAAAAAAGAAAAAATAACACTGTAGATGAATTTATTCAAAACACTACATATTCACAGAAAATAAAAGTGATCATTGTGCATCCACGTTCATTTAATAGAAAAGACTAGGACAGAGAAAGAAAATGTCCTTCATAAGACCAAGACTAAGTTACCAAAGTAGCTCAGTTCCCTTGTTGGCTTATTTGCTACATCTAATATAATTCCATATTTATGGACTCTCACTGTCCAGAGGCATGCATGCATAAGTGTGTGTGTGTGTGAGAGAGAGACAGAAAGAGAGGTTTGAATAATTTTTTCGTAAGAGTTCATGTGTTGCAATAGTCAGTTGTCAAATGTATCTTTAAACAGATTGTATCTAATAACGGCTGAAAACAGGATACTCATTAATTCTATGTCTGATCACCTGCTGGTTAACTATACATCTTATGTGGATTGCAACTATTTTAAAAATTGGCACATAGCTAAATGTTTAAAACAACAACTGATCAGAATGTAATTGTTAATATCCAGACACCATATCAAGACATACAGGGTCCTTATGAATAGGAGTTGTCCCCGGTGATTGAAGATAAAGGTGGTAACATAAGAGATGGTCTTAGTCTATGCTGTACCGATGATACAACCTTTTAAAATAAATCCTTTTTATTAAAGATTAAGTTGTCATCTATCTGTTTCTCATAAAAGATGAGTATAGAACATACTAAAAATCAAGTTCAGCTCTTTGTACTCTGACTATACTTATGCATAATTTAAATATAAATTTTTATTTGGATGTTCAAGAACAGTTGTCTCTATTTATATACAGTTAGCATGCATTTTTTTCCCCAAAGACTTAAAGTTAATGAAAGACAGGAGAGTTGATTGAAATTCTGAATAGCTGAACAGAAATTCAGTATGCCTTTACTATAGCATACCAACTGACATTCTATCCAGAATTTGTTCTTTCTATACTTGTTTTAAAAATAAATACTTGAAGGGTGGCTGGGTGGTTCAGTTGGTTGGGCATCTGCGTTCAGCTTAGGTCATGATCCCAGGGTCCTGGGATCGAGTCCTGCATCAGGTTCCTTGCTTGGCAGGGGAGCCTGCTTCTCCCTCTCCCTCTGCCTTCTGCTTCCCCTGCTTCTGTGCTCACTCTCTTTCTCTCTGTCAAACAAATAAAAATAAATAAATACTTGAAGATATTACTAGATGACTATAGCTTTCTATTGCTGCATAAGAAACCACTTCAAAACTTAACAGCTTAAAACAACTAAGCAGCAAGCATTTATCTGCTCACAGTTCTATAAGCTGAGCCGACACAGCTGTGTGGGTTGTTTTTCCTCCAGATGGTATTGGTGAGGTTCTTCCATGTGTTTGTATTCAGTGGAGCAGCTTCACTGGAACTGGTGGATCCAAGATGGCCCCATTCATATGTTAGCCTGGACTGACTGATGTGGACCAGGCTTTCCTCTCTGCCATCGTGGTCTTTCATTCTCCTAGTCTTTCATTCCCCTTTTCTACATGGGGCTTCTCATCCTCAAGGAATCTAATGCGGATATCTTTACACAGTGACTAAGGACTAAGAGGGGGTAATGGAAGCTACAAAGCCTCCTTTAGACCTAGAACAAAAACTTGTACAGTGTCACTTCTGCTGTTTTCTCTTGGATCAAGTAATTCATTAGGCTAACCTATGTTCAGATTGGGAGGTCACTGCAAGGATATGAATTCAAGAGGCATCATGATTCACTGAGGACCATTTGGTAATATGTAAAATGGTAAAAAAATTGTTAGAATAGAACATGTACATAAAAGCAGTATATCCTTATATTTGGTTCCTACTGTTGTCATAACAAATCACCACAGACCTGATGGCTTGAATTAATAGAAATTCATTCATTCTCTTGCAGTTGTAGGAGGCAGAGGTCTGAAATCTAAGTGTTTGTGGTATTGGTTCTTTACAGGAGGCTCTGCGAGAGACCTCATTTCATGCTGTCAGGAATTTTTGGTGTTCCTGGGTTTATAGGCATATCACTTCAATCTCTGCCTCTGTCATCACATAACTTTCTCCTTCTGTCACTGTCTATTCTATCTCTTGTAAGAACATCCATCATTGCATTTAGAACTCATTATAATCCAGGATAATTGCAATTTAGACCCTTACCTTAATAACATCTTCAAAGACACTTATTCCAAATAGGGTCACCTTGTGAAGTTCCAGGTGGACATACCTTATGGGGGAACACCATTCAAACTACTACAATTCTCTATCAAAATTTATAATATTCCCCCATACTTTTTCAGAAATTTCTACTACAAAGAATCTGGATTTGGAAAACCTTATACTCACACATATTTAGAGCAGCATTTCTCAAAGCATATTCCTCAGGAAACTAGTGCTAAGAGTTCTATGAGTAAAGGGTTTCTTGGTCACATAATTTTAGGAAGTACTGGTTGCTATTAACACTTCCTGGAGAGTCACATTGTACATTAATTTATTAAAGAGAAACTGTGTAGGAAAAAAATACCAAATTTTAAAGAAGCGCTTGTTTTTCCTTAACATGTACCCTGAACACCTCCATTTTTATTCAAGTAATACCTATCAGTACTTCACAGAACTGAGGTTATATGTGTCAAAGATTCTGATATGAACTGTGGTGTAGACTACATGATATTAGTTTCAAAATGTAAAACAAAATCAACCTGTACGTTATTGAACATTTTAATAATCTGCTTCCTGGCCCCTGAACTTTTGATGCCTGGAAAGTTCTTTCCTCTTTTTCTGATTAACTCCTGCTTGTCCTTTAGAACTCTGATTAGAGTTCATTTTCAAATGACAACTTTTCGTAACTACCCAAAGATGCAGTTAGATGTTCTTCCAGTGTTGTTGTTTTTTTCTTCCTGTTCCTAATGTTAATGTATCACTAAGGCATTCTATTATAATTACCTTGGTTTGTGTTCTTTATTTAGTCTCCAACCATACATTTGTTGGGGGTAAGAATCTAATTGCTCATTGATTCCTCAGACAGAACTGGTATCCAATGCTTGTTGAATGTATGGATAAAAGAATTTGACATTGCATAGAAATAGATCAACATAGTTCAGTGGTATACATAATCCTAAAAGAGAATTCAGTTATAGAATATTTTGCTTGGAAATCACTTTATGCTTTCAGAATAATGTTATCTGAAGTCTTATTTTCCACAGTTTGCAACAGTTGTCTTCAGGACTTACCTCTTTGTGTTGTGAATGCCTAACACTAAACAATGGGTCAGTGGAATTGTTACAAAAAAACATCAAATAGATCGTAGAAGGTACTTGGTAAAATAATTTTAAAAAATTAAATCCCTTTGATTCTATTAATCAATACTGACTCTATTTATATTACTTAGATAATTAGGTTTCTCCAAGAAACAGTGCTAAATTTGGTCAAGCTATGCATTAAGAAGAAAAAATATTTCTCTTTTAACAGCCTCTGTATAAGAAAGTTTACACCCCTTTTTATAGTCTTCTTTAGAAACAAAAGCTGTTGTTTTCTATGCTCATTCAGAATTACCCAGACGTGTAAGCCATTAAGCAACAAAGTTATGTCAGTCCAATTAACTGACTCAACAAGAGAAGTAAATTTTAGACGGTGGACATATCATCCCACTAGTGAGTTATTTACCTCCAGCCTCTCTGCCCCTACACCACTAATATGCCCACACAGCATTAGGTAAAACTTACTTAATTACATATAACTAATTGAGAACTTTATGTTCAAAGGTTTCTAGAATTTCGTATCTAAATACTTCTCTCAATATAAGATTTCACAGCGTGAGGGCAAGTTTGCACAGGAATCATTCTCTTTTACATGGTTTGAAAATAAGTCTTAATGACAGTCATTTCTAATAAATAATAATGTGTTATGGACTAAAAATCATTTTCTTGATGTAAATATTTCATCCATTTGAGTATATTATCCTTGAAATCTAGGTTTCAGTTAAACAAAGCAGATTTATCAGTTCACTGAATATTACTTCAGGAAAAAAAGAAATAATTCCAAAAAAGTAATTTATCTGGTTTAGCCCAAGATTTATACTATTAATTTTCTTGATTACAAGTTGAGGACTAGAATATATAGTAAGTTCCTAAAACTCTGCCAACTGACTAGAATTAAAGTAAATCATTGTGTTAACTTTTTAAATTCTTCTTTAAAGACTTTTCCAATTTATTCTTCTCCTAGTTTGGATATAATAGCAACACTAAATGTATATGCCTGGTTGCCCTCTTATCAATTACAGCTAGGTCGCACCTTCCTAAGTATTGCTTTATAATAAATGCAAGGTAAGCAAATTCATTTTTAACTCTCAAGCCTTCATAGAATAGAATTTTGGAGCAGTTAGGCCTCAGAAAGAAAATATTTTTAGTATTTTGTGTTTGCTCTTGTTCTTCAGATGTGCAGCCTATGAAAGCCCACCTAAAAGAACACAGGCATTCTTTCAGTAAACTGATTACCATAGATTTCTTCAGTTCATAGGAGTGTTTTCTTGCTTTAATTTGCCAAGAGAGACCTGACCTGAGAAAAGCTAGATACTGTTTGTGAGTGACTGTGTGCGAGACTGTTTCCCCTTGTCATAATCACATGCCATCCCAAGTAGAGAGTTACAAACTAAATCATATAAAAAAAAAAAATGGTTTGCATCATACTCAATAATGAAAAACCTCACAAACCTGTAGCTGTGTTGTGGCCCCAGAATTCATCATTTGGTAATTTGCAAAATCTAAAATAATCCATTGCACTTATTAGCAAATTTGAAATTTGTAGAATTTGTAGAATATACTTAGTTTGCTAAAGCCTCTTCTGATGGGATTCATATCTATTCTTCATTGTAAGATGGTTATTAGACCCAGCAAAAAGGACTTCAAAATATTTTTGTTTCCTATGAAAGTTTGGAAATCTGTTGACTCCCTAGATGTTCTGTTTGTAAGTCTTTCATGCATTGTTTTCCCTTACTTATTTCTCCTCACACACACACAAGCTATTTTCTTTCCTATTGTGTGTACTTGGCAGATTTTCTGGGCACTGTGCCCAGTTGGTTTAATGTGTGCTTATTATTTTCTATAGAGTCCTTGATTCTGTTTTGGAGATGGGCATTCTATAAATTATTAATGATTATTGTACTTTAGATTCCACATTCCTTTTGGAATTTAGAAACAAAAAATGAACATTAAGCCCAACTGGCAACAACCAAGAATATCAAAGCTATACCCAATGCTCAACTGTGAGATAGGAGAATAAAGAGTGCTTTGGAGTGATTAAAACAGGATTATTCCTATAAATAGTTAAAATAAACAAATGTAAACAGAAAGGACTAAATTTATCAATAGACAAAATCACTCATTTCACCATCTAAACATTAGCAATAAATTTTATGATCAATGTTTCCATGGGTAAACATATCCTTTAAATATATAAAGCTGAGAAAGTGCTTTCTTCTCCAATTCACAAGAACTTGTGCACTTGATGTAGTATGACACACTAATCAAACACTTAATAGGACATAGCTGAATTCTGAATTTTGTCAGATAATAAAAGCAATTTGAATTTAGCTATCATTTCAAAGAAAAAATGTCACATTTATAAATAATTTATACACACACACATTTTTAAAGGAGTAAATACCAAAGGAAAAAATACAGAGAAAATTTTGTGGGGAAAACGTCTCTGGAGATACAGAAGAAGAAAAAGAAATTTTTTATTGGCAGTGAAATATAGCTATTAATCTACCACATAAAAGTAAAATTTCGGTCTTTACCTTATATCTGTAATGATTCACATTTCGAAATTAGAGTTTACTTAAAGGACAATATATCCCTAATAAAGTGGAGCTAAGAAGATGTCATAAAAATTGTGAAGTAAGTGCTATCTTACTATTTTTATACTGGAAGTGTATTGATTCTCAATTATTTTTATCCTAGTGTGAAAAATAATGAAATTACATTTTATTTTCTAAAATTATCCTCCCCCCAATCATATAATTTTTTTGTCCTTTCTCTCTCTCTCTCTCTCTCTCTCTCTCTCTCCTTCTTTCTTTTGAGCATTTTAAATACTTTTCTTAATCTATTCTCCTGAAATTGGATCTGGATCTAGTGTTTGGATATACTTTGTTATAAATTTTTGTTTTCTTTGAATAAAAATATTTTCTACATTTTCATTATTCTAATATTGATTCAGCTTTAGGGTTAATTTATATGCAAAGCAAATAATTTACCCAAACTTGTAAGGGATATGCATTATCAGAACACAACACCTGCAGGACAAAAGAGAGGTTAATTTCATTGTTGCTCCGAAGCAAAAGGAGATCATTATGGAGCCTGCAGTAACCAAGCTCTGTGAAATAGCTGCATTAGTCATTAACTTCCCAGCACTAAATTTCATATCAAACTCAATTAACTACTACATAGCTTTTAATGACAATATTTTTTCAGATGCAGCTCTTGTTTACTAATAAGATTTCACATCACGACTATCTGTTCCATTACTTTCTCCATGTTAATATTCAAGTCTTGATTTTCTCCAAAGAAAATGGGGCAATGAAAATTGCATTTGCTAGTAGTTCTCTTTGAATTATGTTTCAACATTTCAAGTGTGTTAATGTAATGCTTTAGAAGCTAAAGGGAACGATTATATAGGAAGCCGAAGTCCTCTATGTCTATCCCCAGGATTGATTAAATTTGCTATTTATGCATATTTCCGCACAATGTTGCTTCTGTGTTGGAATTTATCAGGACCAAAACTATCTAAATTGGAAATGTCCCTTAGTATATTTTTATCACAGTGAAAGTCAAAGTCCAGAATAATAAAAAGGCACAAAATTAATGTCATCAGGAAACAATTTACGCAGCTAATTAGCATAGCATTCTCATATAAAAAGACAGATGGATTAAGGGATCAGGTCATTCATAGCCTGCAGTAAACTGCTTCAGTCTTTAATCCCCTGCTGTTACCTATCAACGGGTGCTCTTTTTATGGACTTAGATGGATCCTTGGAAAGATTTAGATTCTCCCATTAGATTGATTCACCTTGTTCCTTTAACTTTTATTGATGATATATTTCATTATTTTCTTACGAGAATAACAGTAAGAACTCGAATTTAGTTAACAGCTGGAGAATTGAAATAAAAAAAGTCTCTGAACATTTGCCCTACAATAGCTTCTACAACAGACACACACACACTTACTGCTCTGTCCTACTAAGAAACAGGCCTTGATTTGAAGGCAACCATAGAAGAGTTATTTCCTACTTCAACAAGAGTTGGGATTATTTTACAAGTGATATACACAGCATCCAAGACAATGAGCAGCTGCTCATGATCAACAATGAAAAACATCAAATTCTTTAAAGAGAAGAAGTCAATCAGAATAGATTGATTTTCTTAAGTCTTCTTTAAAGTGTTTATAAGAATAGAGTCTAAGAAAAGTATCACTAAAGATATTTGATCTAGTATATATAAAACCCAAACCAATAAATGAAAAAAAATTGTCTTTTTTTAAAGTTGTAGAACATAGAGAGATAAATTATTTCCTTTGATTATTGCATTAATTTCCTAGGACTGCCATAATAAAGTCCCACAATGTGGGTGTCTTAAAACAATAAAAATTTATCATCTTATGGTTCTGGAGAGGAGAATTTTGAAACCAAGTGTTGACAAAGTTGATTCTTTCTGGAGAATGCTCAGGGACTGTCCACTTCATGCCTCTCTCCTAGTTTCTGGTGGATGCCAATAATCCTTATTTTTTATTTGTAGGTGCAATTTGCCTCTGTCATCACATATCATCACATAGCATTTTTCCCTATATGTGTCTCTGTGTCTAAATTTCCTCTTTTTATAAAGACAGTAGTCTTTCAATTAGGGCCCACCCTAATCCAGTATGGCCTCATCTTAACTTGATTACATCTGTTAAAACCCTATTTCCAAATAAGGTTACATTCACAAGTACTGGGGTTAGGATTTCAACATACCTTTTTGGAGATATAATTCAACCCATAACAAAAAAATGCAATCAGAATGTTAGTTTATTAATTTATAACAAGAACTATGTTATATGAAATAAAATTCTTACTCCAGCATGACCAGTACAAAGGCACACCTGAATGGGAAAATAAAATATAGTCACATGAGAGCTGGGCATATATTGTATGAAAAAAATTAGATAACTAGAATACTTTATGCCATCAAGCTAAAAATAAATGGACACATGCTTTTTAAGTCTTGCCAAGGAAATTGACAATTTCCTTAGCTCAGACTTTCTCCCTCTTTCAGGACTTGGAATTACACTTGAAGAGAATGCAGATTTATATATTAGGGGCTCATCTGCACCTGAGTTTCCATAGGTGACTAACTCTCCTGTGATTGACAGACTTTCTTTAGGTGCATTAATGAATTCAGTGCCGACACTACCCCACTTCTTGGCTTTAGATCCCTTAGTTTGCTTTAAAAAGCTTAAGTCTCAGATGGCATTCTTCCTTCTCTTAGTTTTTGGGATTATGTTTTTGCAGTTCTTCTCCTTGTTACACCCTGTGCTAGGAACTTGTCTCTCTATATAGAATATATACATTCACACAAATTGTCCCATTTGGAAAGCCATGAAAGTATTCCTCTTTTTCCTCCATTTTTTCTCTTTAACAATGATGCACAACTCTGTACATATCTATATTGTAACTATATATATATATATATATATATATATATATATAAAATACATATATTTTTGTATCTCTATATTTAATATATATTCTATATGCTTATATATATTTTGTATCTCTCTATAAAATATATATAATCACTGTTATCATTTATTGAGAATCTATTATTTGCCACAATATATAGGATATACTTTGCATTCATTGTCCCATTTAATTCTTAATGAGATAATTATTATCATTTCTCTTTCAAAGATAAGGAAGCCAGGGCTCATATTGCTGATCTACATTGCTCATTTTCTTCATAGCAGGCTTAATAGAAATTAAAATTCCTAGTTTTTCCACAATTTGAAAGGTTTTGCATCATGCTACTTTACCTTCAGCAACCTGCATTATTCCCAACTTTATTTACTTCATGACCTGAGAGTTTTGGACCTCCATGCCTATGTCTTTGCCTCTCCCGTATATAAAATGTCACATTTCAACATATCTAACTGCTGGTTATTTTTTTAGGTAAAGTGAAAATATCAACTATTCCAAGAAGTTTTTAGAAATAAGTTGCAATTAATAACTCCTTATTCTGTACTCACTTAGCCCTTTGCTTATAATAATATTAAGCATCCTATTATCCCATGCCATTAGTAGTCATTTGTGTATATTTATCTCCTTCAGTAGCCTTTAAAGTCCATTAGAGGGGCACCTGGGTGGCTCAGTTAGTTAGACGTCTGCCTTTGGCTCAGGTCATGATCCCAAGATCCTGGGATCAAGTCTGACTTTGGAGTCCTTGCTTAGTGGGGAGTCTGCTTCTCCCTCTGCCCCTCCCCCTGCTTTGTGCTCATGCTCTCTTTCTCTCTCTGTTGAATAAATAAATAAGTCAGTCTTTAAAAAGTCCATTAGAGACTTGCTTCTTAATTTACTAATTAATTCAAGAAATATTGAAGGGAATATGTAGAATAACTGGTATATTATTAAACACTGGATATACTAGTATGAACAAAAGAGGTGAAATTCCTTCCTTTATAATATATAAATCTTAAGGAATATATTTGCCAGATAAGTGTACAAATAAATAAAATTATATAGAAGCTGGAAGTAAATTATACATTTAATAATTTTTTTGCTGAATATTTAGTTTAAAATTAAAAATAATATCAAGTAGTTATTTTGGATTAAATGCACTTATCTTAAATTAATATTCAACTAAAAATAAGAATTCATAATTTATTTCTTCATATACAGCTTTAAAATAATGGATAAAATAATAAAATAAAATGATGAATAAATCACTTTCAACAATAGGATATATTTGTTTATGTTATTGCCACTTTGCCATCATTAGGTTAAGGAAAAAGAAAGCATTTTATATTGTATTGCCATAGAAGGAAGAGTTACATAGGAAGCACATAAAAGAAGTTCATTCCTCATGTTTCTGTATCTGTGAATATAATAAAGAACAGAGTCAGGTCATGTATCTTTATGATAATAATGATCTTGTGTAATCTTTGTTCTCTACACATTGTTGTTGTTTTATTTGTAAATATTATAGATACTTGGAAATTATTATCAGTACCTAGCAGTATATAAGAAATATGTAATTTTTGGTGAGTACACAGCAGTGATTCAATGGATGAAGTTCATCTTTTGTTTTCCTACCAATAAAATAAATTGGAGATTAAGTTTTCGGGATTTTATAACTGGGAAGGAATTTAGAGATTATTCAGCCCAGAGATTTTATTTTATAGATGGAACAAATGGGGCTTGTAGAAAAAGTTAAACAAACTTGTAGCCCCAGTAAGGGACATAGCACTAGCTCAAACATGTATTTTTTCACTTTAAGTCAACAGCTAGGAATATCAGCTATGACCGATCAATAACATGTAAAAGTTATAGAAAATTATATAGATAAATATTTCTACTTTTAAAAAGAACACATTAAAGCACTGTAATTTATCAGTTTTCGCTTTCAATATCCTATCAGCTTTTTGGAGAACCCACATTTTCTATATATTACTTAACATTTTCACTAGCAGTGATGAATTTGAAAGACATCTTGGAGGGCTAGAGTATTGTACTTTTATGTTTTACACTGAAGTTGTGGTTCTGTTTGTCCTCTTCCTAATCCTCTTTATATTTGATTCATTAAAAAAACAAAAAAACCTGGATATTATGTTGACCTAGGAAGATAATGTGTTTTCAGATAGAAATGTATAATTGATTTCTAGCATACATTCCATAGATAAAATTTCCCCTTATACAAAACTGTTATCCTTTTTATGGCAGATAAGATCATCCTTTGTCACAGAGCAATGCAAATACTATAGTCCCCTTGTTTAATGTGACTTGTCCAAACTCAGGGAACTCAGGTGGGTGTCTCAGTGCTCTTTCAGGCTTGGACCATGACTATATATCAGGAAGACATGTCCCACTAGGAGTATCAGCTGTGTTGAGTTAGAGTACCACTATTGAGCTCATAAGTGATTCCGCATTGACTTCCTTTGTGTCCTTTCTACAGGTTAAACCAGAAGAGGGAAAGGGTAAATAAGCACGCGGGTGTACCACATGTCATACCGGCTGGGAACTGATGCACATGTCTGCATGGAGCTAGCATGGAAGGCACAGCATCCCCCATGTGAAGGCTGTTAGTGAATTTCCTACATGTGACGTCCTGTGCGTGTTGGAGTTGCTTGGAGTCACAGCAATGCAGAAGTAAGTAACTGTTTCTGAGGAAATCTTTAAAGTTCAATTCAAATAAGCAGAGTGCTGTATAGCAGATTTTCAGCCTGTATTGTTGTAGCAGTTTGTGCTACATCGGATTAGTTTAAGTGTTTATTATATTTTTTAGCCATAATTCCAAACCAGATGGTAAGTTTTAAACTAAACTGAGTATAACAGATTTGGACATTTGCTTGTTAGGTCTGGGCACTGTTACCTAGGAATTAAATTAGCAACTCCAATTTATCCTGTTCAGAATTACATTTTAGGCTAAAGAAGGAAACACACAGGTATTAGATATATTGATCATCTCTCCAGATTCCTGGTATTACCTCTTCACTTTCTTGCTAAAAAAAAGCAGGGTATTAAGTTTGTTTAATAAACTGATAATATTTACATCTTAGAAAACTATACTGTTATAGAAACATTATAGAGGGGCTCCTGGGTAGTTCAGTTGGTTAAGCAACTGCCTTTGGCTCAAGTCATGATCTGGGGTCCTGGGATCAAGCCCTGCGTGAGGCTCCCTGCTTGGCAGGGGGACCTGCTTCTCCCTCTCCTTCTGCCTCTTTCCTACTCTCTCTCTGTCAAATAAATAAATAGAATCTTAAAAAAAAAAAAAAAAAAAGAGGGGCGCCTGGGTGGCTCAGTCGTTAAGCGTCTGCCTTCGGCTCAGGTCATGATCCCAGGGTCCTGGGATCGAGCCCCACATCGGGCTCCCTGCTCGGCAGGAAGCCTGCTTCTACCTCTCCCATTCCCTCTGCTTGTGTTCCCTCTCTCACTGTGTTTCTCTCTGTCAAATAAATAAAATCTTTAAAAAAAAAAAAAAAAAAGAAAGAAACATTGTAGAGTAGCATGTTTTATTTATAAATAGTTAAACAGAATTTTCTGAAGGCGCATAAACATACATTTTCTTGCGTTGGATTAGAAAAATGAAACTGAATAATTATAAATCAAATAAGAGATTTATAATGTTTAGAACTCACTGTCTCTATGTAGCAGTCAGAAAGAGACGCACAAGAGGATTTAAAAGATACTTTTTGGTCTTCACACATAGTGGTCAAGCTTGAAGAACAGCCTTTCTTTAAAAGAGAATTTGAGGTTGAGGCTTGACATATATGAATATGAAAAGGAGAAGTACTATAGTTCAGGGAGGGTAAAAATGGCCACTTACATGGATTCAGAATCCAGTGACCTCCAATCTCTCACTGTGTAAGACTCTACAAGAAATAATCTGAAGTGTATTAGGGAAAATATAGGCCCCAAACATAGAGGGAGAAAAAAAGAGAGAGAGGGAGAGAGATGAAAGCATTCTGGATCAGTAAGTAATGTTAGACCTACACGTGTGAGAGAAAAAATAAATAAACATAGAAGAGAGTTGAAGGCTTAGGGAACAATAGAGAAGCACTTTCCACTGCTGCAGGAAGAGAATCAGATAGGAATATCCCTGCTGGCATGAGAGTGATACAAGTTTTTCAAGATTTAAAAAGTCTAATATCTGAGGGCAGGAAAGATTTCAAGGATCATTGGAAATAGGACTGATCTTCTCTGGGCATCTGTGGACACAATCAATAACATCTTGAAGCCAAAAGCTTTATAGGTGATTCTGTATTTGTGATTAAATGGAGAAAAAGACAAAGGGATTTCCTTTAATATGAGAGCCATGGAACACAAAGCCAGAAAGGCAAGAATTGGGATATGGGCAAAGTTAGAAGAAATGGTTATAAGTGTTAGTTACCCACAAGAGATGAAGGTAGTATGGAGGTATGGACATATTTCATACTAAATTCAGAACCTAAGTAAACGTGGAAGACTTAGGGAAATGCAAACATAGGTGTTTAAACTAGAGCGGGAATATTGAACATGGGAACCATTTTTGTCCTAAGAGGCAGTGTGACTTTGATGTGGATCTAGGTCTTTTAAGAACCTCCAATGGCAACTTTGAGCTCATAGGAATTAGGAGAATATATCAATGAAGAGGGCTTATGAGAGTGGGTATGGATTTGTCTATGTCAGTCTCCTTTATCCCAAAACAAATAGCCACACATTGGTTGATGGCAGCCTTTGCTATTTAGACTCAGTATACTGAAAGGCAGGGGAGACCATTTCTTTCTTCATGTTACTTCCTGGGTGGAGAGAGACTTCTACCTCAAACTCCAGATGAAGTGTTTTTGCAGTGTCATTGATATCCTCTATCTACTTTATCTACAAGAAAGGAATTACTAATTTTTGGCAACAGATTCATAAAAACCTCTTACTTTTTACTGAATATTTGATTTATTCAGTACATTTGCATATGGCATGGCTACCTGTGTCCTGTTCCTGTGACAAGCTAGGTTTCAGGCTGTGGGCTTGACTTGTGTTGATATTTTGTATATGGTGAGCAGACCAAGGGTAGACCTTTTTCTGCTTTGCCTAGTTCTGTCTTCTTCTCTCCATTTCAGTTTATCAGTTTCTAATTGGGTAGCTTAGTTTGAGACACTAGTTCTGTCAATTAGGATAGGAATTTAGTGCCTTATCCTGTGGTACAGACCTTTTAAATTTATATTGGTAAGTAAGGAGTTTTTTGATAGAGCCATTAAGAAATGCCTTGCATATTGGGGTAATGGGGTTGTTTTCTTCGGCCTATGAGAGCTTCCATTTTACTCATATATGTCATTAATTCTTGATTGATTTGTGTAGTGGGTTGACTAAAACCTAAATCTTGAAAGGAATTTGTTTCAGTTCCTTCTACCTCCAAATTTTATATATTCTGCCGTATGCCTATATGTTTTACAAGACTTTTTCATTTGACTTCAGTTATTTGGGGAAGAGCCAGAATTAACTAGAAATCAACCACCAGATAAAGAGTGCCCCAGCTTGGAGAAATCATTTCCCCTTAAAAATCTTGCCAAATTTATGGAAGGGATTGTAAATTTGAATATACTCTACTGAATAAATGAGAATTCACTTAAAGAAAATCTTCATTTAGTTATTCCTTAAATAGAGCATACTTAATAAGATATTTACATGTATTTTCATTTGAACAAAACTGATTTCACTAAAAACAAGAGTCCTTAGTGTCACGATATGATATTTTATTTATCCTTTCTTTAATGAGAATATGGAGGGATTTCTGTAGATTGGTAATTTTTGGAAACATTCTTGAAAAAATTATCCTTTTATCCTTGAAAACTGTACTTTTAAAAACACATTTGGGGTGTCTGGGTGGCCCAGTTGGTTAAGCATCTCACTGTTAGTTTCAGCTCAGGTCATGATTGTAGGGTCGTGAGATCAAGCCTGTGTCAGGCTCCATACTCAGTGCAGCGTCTGCTGGAGATTCTCTCTCTCCCTCCTCTGCCCCTCCCTGCACATGCATGTGTGCTCTCTCTCCAAAAGAAATAAATAAAATCTTCAAAAATAACCTCCACACAATTAAATCTCTATTTGTAGAAACCTCAGCAATATAAAATATAGCATTATAATTTTGACTTTTATAAAATAAATGAAGAAATCAACATTTTAAGTAATTAATACAATACCTTTTATTGGAGAATGGTATTAGAAACCAGATACAAAAACTAGGCTTGCTTGCTGCTACTAGGTAGTTGCTACTCCTACACATTCTCAGCTGGCAGAGCAAGGAAAGATAGCCTGTGTATATACACACTATTGTAAATATTTTTATAAATAACCATGCATATCTATATTAAGCTAAACGTGAGTTCATACTGATATCTTTATCTTAAATACATTACCATGTGGTTCATTCTAACCTTCTCACCTCGTTTGTTTATAAATTCTCTCAGACAGTGAAAAATACGGCTTCCACTCTCCAGCATCAGTTAATTGTTCATTTGCAATGTACATGTATTGTGTTATCACAGTGATTAGCCTGTACCCCTGGGAGGGGGAACTTCATTAATTGAAGTACTGTGCTTATATACAATTCCTTTGCCTATAATCTTATAGTCCCCTCTCATATCCAGTTACTTAATTAAGCACATTTCCCTCATGCACTTCAGTGAGATTGTTTCATACATCTTAAGAGTTATATTTTTTGTCACATCCTGTATTCCAACATTTTGTAATCTCTCTATTTCCTAATTGATATTTTTAAAAACTACATAAATGAAGGTTTACTCTTCATGCTCAAAATGTTGATATCTATGGATATCAACAAGAAAATAATGTCATGTATCCACCATTACAATATCATACAGTTTGAATTTCCTAAAAAATCCCTGGTGTTTTGCTTTTTTAACCCTCTTCACTCTACTCTCCCCTCTGGTACCACTGATATTTTTACTGTCTATAGTTTTACCTTTTATCCAATGTCATATAGGTAGAATCATACAGCATTAGCATTTTCAGACAAATTTCTGTCACAGAGCAATAGGTATTTAATAATCATTGATTTCTTCTTGCAGCCCGATAGTTTTTGCTCTTTTTTTTAAGTACTGAATGATAGTCTATCATATCGGTGTACCACAGTTTATCAATTAACCTTTTTATGGTCATTTTATATGTTAATTTGGGTAGGAGTTGGGCTATGTATAATGTTTGGTGTAAGTCTCCGTGTCAGAGATTTCAGATTCCTCTAGTGTCCTTGTTTGTTTGTTTGTTTGTTTCCTTTTCTCTTGACTTTGGGCTTCCCTAAGCACTTCTCTCCAAAAAGTGTCTGTTTCTGCAGCTCTTTCAGCCGTAATCCTGTTCTTATACTAGAGTCTTGTTGGTTTTAGTTGTAAGGTGTGAAGGAGAGAAAACATTATAATGTTATAATTAAATCTCAGCCTGTGTACTTTTATGACATTTACAAGTATTTCTTCACTAGAATATCTTTTGTTTCCTCCTCTTAAGTGAGACAATATTAGGCAGAGAAGGATGGCCTCCCTCAAATGTGGTAAGACTCTGGTCTTTTACCAGACCAGACTGTAAGTCTTTACCATGAAGAAGGCAGGTATTTCATAATACTCTTCCCTTTGCCCTGCCAGAGCCTTAAAGAATCTTTCTTGGTCTTTACCATAAGAACTCAGTGGGGTTCTTGGAGATAAAACCCATGAAAGTTTGGCAGTATCCATAAAATTGCCCCACAGCAGCTTCTCTTCTCACATTAATCCATACTCAGTCTCTAGTAACTAGTCAGAATTACCACTTACGTGTTCCTCCAAAGTTTGGCTTCAACGTTTACCCCAAAAAAGTAGATCTTGGCTGATTTGCCTATCTCTGTCAATTTTACAGTGGTATTTGCTCTGCAATCTTAGTTCTCTGATATATCCAAGAAAAGTCATTAATTTTCAATTCGTTTAGCTTTTTCTCATGGGAAGGACAGGAGTGACAACATCTAAGCACTTTGCATATTGTGAGTAAATTCATATATCTTTCTATAATATATTTCTTCTCTCAGTTTTAAACCAGATGTTTGAGGCTCTGTTATTAGGGCCTCTTTTCCCTAAAAAAAAAAAAAAAAAGCACTACCCTCATGAGAAAGACAGGTTATTCTGTATATTCAGAAGTATATAAATATCATTGCTTTGGATATAGTAGGTAATGAGAGATCTACTGTTAGTCAAAATCCAAGTATAAATTTAGATCATAATTTTAAGTTGGTTATTCTTCAAAGCTGCATAGTTTTAATTTACAACATGGACTCAGAAGTGAAAGAGCATTAAATAACTCATTGATCCATAAAGATAATTTCAAATTTTACAGTAGTGAGACGAAAATTTTCCATATTTGGATGTTTAATTAATCAGTGTTTAAAAATATTTGTATCAGTTAAGAAGAATAGTCAGCCATTATTTATTTAAAAAGTGGCTTATGTATTTTTCTTATAAGAAAGGCTTATTGTACATAGTCTGGAGCCAGTACGTGCCTCTAAGATAGCAGAATCACCCCTGATCATCCCATCTTTCCGCTCATACTCAATTTGTGTTTATTGCTTCATGACCACAAAATGGATGATCTTCTTCAACAATTATATATATGTTCCAGGCAGGAAGAAAGAGAAAGATGAAGGTTTGGGTTGTTGTCCCATCAAAGTATAGAAAGTTTATTTGATACGAAAATCAATTGCTATAAAATACCTTGTAAAAACAAAGTAAATACAGGCTATATAAAAAAAAAAAAAAAAAAACATGGGACTTTGTAAAACTGTGAAATCTAGTAAGGATTTTGTGAATTTTTTGGTTTTGATTTTCTCTGCTCCCAAATGAAATCGGTCAAAATTTTGTTCAAAAGCACATAGTTGACAGAATATGTAAATGCCCTAGAAGAGTGCAATTTATAAGTAAATAATTCTGAATATTTACCTGAAATAGTTTAAAAACTCCTGAAAAAATTAATGTCATTATTGTTTATCTAATCAACATATTTCTCAGTGGGAGAATTCACCATTTGGTATAGAATATTATTGTCTGAAACTTCTGGAAACTTCACATGGGAAAATGTGTAGGTATTCTAAGAAGAAGCAAAGTTTGGTAAACAGAATAAATGAAAATTTTATTATTTAATATTGTCAAATGATTTTTGAAGGATTATAAAAACATTCTTATTTCAGTCAACAAAGTCCAGATTCATATGTCTCATTGTATAAATTATACAATGTATCTATTAGATTGCTGACATAAAAGGGTAATTCAATATTAAAAATTTCTATGTTGAAAGATGGATAAAGAATTGAAAACAGATTGTTTTTCCAAATGAGAAATTTGGTTGACACATTTGAAATTATGGGAAACCAAAAGGAAACCAATGCACTTCAGACTTGCTCTAGGATGGAGCGTGTATATGTATTTATGTGTGTGTTTCTGTAAAGTGCCGAAGAAGGTAGCAGAGAAAAATGGATTAGCTTTCCACTTCCAGTTGAGAAAGGGTAAAGAAGGCTAAAGATCAAGAAAATCTGCATAATGTTAAAGTCCTATCAATCTGTGTGACTTTGATTTTACCAAAATTTTTTAAAAGATTTTATTTGTTTATTTATGTAACAGAGAGTGAGATAGCAAGAGAGAGAGAGAGGGAGGGAGAACAAGCGGTGGGAGCTGCAGGCAGAGGGAGAAGGAGAAGCAAAGGAAGAGGGAGACCCCCCCCCCCGAGCAAGGACCCCAATGTAGAGGCTCCATCCCAGGATCCTGGGACCATGACCTGAACCAAAGGTAGACACTTAAACAACTGAGCCACCCAGGTATCACTGATTTTACCAATTTTTAAGTGGTTATCAGTTTCCTTAATTTTTTAATGGACCAACTTACGCATACAGTGTTTTTTTTTCTATTTTTTTTCTATTTCACTGATTTCTTTCATTCTTATTTTCATCTTTCTTTGGCTTAATATGCCCTTTTTTTCATTGCTTCTTAAGTGGAATTTTTAATCTTTCTTTTATCTTCTAATATAAACACTTAAAGCTATATAATTTCCTCTTAGTACATTGTGTATTCTTTATTATTCAATTCAATCTTAACCCAATTTTCTTTGTGATTCATTCTTTGATCCATTCATGAAGCATTTATAGTTTATAAAGTACTTTTAATTTCAGATATTTTATTAGCTTATTTTCATTCTACTGTGGAACGTAGAAATATCTTCCTTTCTAATTTTGTATTTTCATCTTTTTGGAAAACAGTTTTAAAAACAATATATCAGGCCAAAATATCTTCACTAGAAAATTATTTTAAATGTTTAGTAAAGAAATGGTTGTTACTTATTTCAGAAAATTGAGGAGGGACCATTTACCAATTTATTATGAGTCACCATAAGACTAATACTAGACATTGCCAAGGACTTATGAGAAAAGAAAATCATAAATAATCTACATGAACTTAGATACAAATATCCCTAAGAATATATTAACATATTAAATCTAGAAAGGTGTAAAAATGAAAAATAATTTTGACTAAGTGGGGTTATTGCAGGAATTCAAGACTTTGTATTCAAAAATCAATCATTGTAATTGGACACACTGATAATATAAAGGCAAAAAAATGCTCATTTCAGTTCACACAGGAAAAAATTTGACAATAATCAACCCTTCTTCATGTTAAAGAGTCTCAGAATACTGGGAATAGAAGGAAATTACCTCAATTTGATAGAAGAAATGTAAAATCCTGTAGCAAAAATGATACTAAATGGTAAAATATTGTGCATGTCCCACTTAAGATTGTCTAATCTCAATAATAAAAAAGCACATCACCCAATTTTAAAAAAAGAAAAATTATTTGGACACTTTCTCACACACACACACACACACACACACACAAATGATATGCGAATAGTCAATGAGCTCATGAAAAGATGATCAATATAATTAGATATTAGGAAAATATGAATTAGAATTAGAATGAGATTCCACTGCACTTTCAGTAGGATTTCTAAAATAAAAACAATACCAATGATGAATAGGAAAAGGAGCAACTAAATCTCTCATACATTACTGGTTGAAATGTGAATTCTACAGTCACTGTGGAAAACAGTTTGGAAAACTCTTAAATATACACAAGTCTGAATTCTAGCAACTACAGTTTTTTATACAAAAAATTAAAACATATGTTTGCTAAAGGACTTGTAAGGATGCTTATGGTATCTTTATTCATAATGGCCCAAATCTGGAAATAATCCAAATGTCCATCAACCAGAGAATGAGTAAACAAATTGTGGGTTATTCACACAAGGAATACTTCTCTGCAATAGCAAGTAAGAAAGGCACCAGCATACATAAACACATGGAAACATTTTTTAAAACATCATGTTGAAGAAAAAGAATCAGACCCCAAAGAGTACATAGTTTACAATTCCATTTTAAAAAAAAGTTTGGGAACTAGTTAAACTACACCATAAGAATTGTAAAGTGGTTAGTGGGTACCTATAGTTGGGGAGGGGAAGGACTGGGAAAAGATGCAAGAAAACCTTTTATGGTGCTGTTAATGCTCTATAACTCTACTGGGGTATTGGGTATGTTGAGGAGGAAAAATAATTTCCCCTCTACCCTTCTAGGTTCTTGGCTGAGACCCCCCCCCCACACTCCATAATAAAATACACATTAACAGGAGAAAAATAAACAGAAGTCTAATAACATTTATAGTTGCTATATACATGGGAGAGCACCAAGGAAACTGAGTAACTCTCCAAAATGGCTCAAATTACCACTTTAGATACTATCTCCTGCTTGTGATAGAAAGATGTTGATGGCAGGAGAACAGAGGGACAGTTATGGAAGGTTTTCAGGCAACACAGTAAAAGAGGGTATAGTTATACAGATTTAAGACCCTGCCTTCTTCATTGACAAGTTTCTACAGATTTAGCATCATCTCCTCTTCCTGGTACAGAGAGGAAGACACCCTACAAATGGAGAATTTCCTTATAAATGTAAATGTCTTTTATAAAAGAGTAATTTCTACTAAATTTTCAGAGCCTTTCCTATGTCTGGAGTTTCTTTTAAATAATTAGCTCAAAATAATCCTTATGCCAAAGAGGCATATTTTGTTTTGGGGTCATATATTCTACCCTCCTCTAAGTATATGGGCATATGTTTTTTAAACTTTATATTTGTGCACTTTACTGTATGCTACTATGTCTAAATTTTTAAAATGCTTTCTTAAAATCAGTTTAAAATCAGGTATCTTGAGTTTTCTGTATTTTAATATAGAGAAATTATTTTTATTTGTTCAGCGACATTTTAATTTCTTCTTTTGTAAATTGCTCGTGTCACATATTTATTATTAATTTTTCCTCACAACTTTTTTCCAATTAGGTATTTTAATGTATGTAAATTTTAGAATACATAAGATGAGGGTAAAGTGTTGGTTTATTTTAAAGGCATAGCTTTAGTGCTTGATTGGTTATATTCAAATCTGACTCTGCTATGTGCTTTCTTCATTTGTAAAATTAGAATGATAATAAATTGGGATAAAATTGGGATAATAACCTTATCAAGTTGTTATAATTATTAAATATATTGACATAAAAGTTCATAAAATAGCTCTAGCATACACTAAGTGCTAATAATTTTTTACTATTAATTTTTCTACATGCATATACACACAAACTACACAAACATTACGTATATATGTGTGCGTGTATATATATATATTTGCTTTTTGTATAATTGGAATAAAGGATAAATTATATTTGGAAACATGAATATTTCTACTTAGAAGTATTGCTTAATCATTTTACCATGACTTCTGAAACACAGCTTTCTCCTGTTCATTGGGGAATACCATTTCTATCATTAGGGTTTTAAAACATCACTATATTTAAAAAATACAAATAATCCTATGACCAAATAATTTTGGGACGTCTAGGTGAAACACTGTTCAAAAGGCTTTTTAAATAAGGATATGACTGAGGCTTTAATATGATAACATGCATTGTGAATATGCAAATAGAGAATTTAGAGTATGCAGTATTTCCCAACATTAGTTTTAAAAGAAATTTTTAAGTGAAATATCTTAAATACTTAGGTTCTGCAATGGGAACTTTAGAAAATCATGTTCCAGGTGCAGAATTAGCAGTGTCTGGCACAGAGAAATGTAGTAAGACAGAGCATAGACACTGGTGTCAAAAATAGCTAGATTCAGAATTGTCCCTGTGCAACTGTGTGAACTTGGGCAAGATGTTCAGCATCTCTAACCACCACTCACATAGCACAGTAATGAGAGTACAGTGGTTGGACTCCAGTAAGCTCACAGTAAAAGTTGTTTTTATCACCAATATCATCATCGGTCATCATCATCATCATTATCATCTAAGTAGTATTTGTTGAGTTTGGATTAGATATTTGTTCTGGTTCCCATTTACAATTAAAGAGGTCATTATGGAAAACCATTAATTAAAATAGTTGACTTGTAGTTTTCTGCTGATTCTCAGTAAACCGGAAAGTTATTTCCATTACACAAGTTATCAGGATTGTTCAACAAATCACAGAATTCCCTAGATTATTTTGACTGCAGAGAGACAATCTGGCTGAAATAGTCTATACACATTGTAGTAGTGTAATTTAGTTTTAAGCATTGGTAAACAGAAAGTGATGTTAAATCTGTTCACGTAGATGTTCAAAAGTTATATAAACTGACACTACATTCCCTATTTTTCTTCACATCCATATTTATATTGTAATTTTATCAAAATTCCTTCTCACATTATGGTTTCTCAAAACTCTCTGCAATTCTTCACTCCTGGAATGCTTTAATATCTGATTACTTCTTTTCAAAACGTGGGGAAGAAAACTGCTTTCTCTCTCTGAAGTAGAGAGAAATCTCTACTTCACCTCTGACTTTTTGAGGCCCTAATAGCCATGATTCTGTATTTATATGCATATGTATTTATCATGTATATATTAGTTTTAATAACATAGGAACATCATGATGTAATTGCATCTTTACGTGTCAGTTTTCCTACTAAACTCTGTTTCTTGAAGTCACAAACATTTTTTAAGTGTTTATGTTCCCAATGCATGCTATGCATTATAGATATTCAAAAATGCTTGTGATTAATGACTTTAAATTTTTTTCATATTTCATTAATAGTTAAATGACGGTAAGTCCTCTTTCTAGAAATTCATTGTTTTCCTTCCTTGCTTTAAATATACAAATTTCAGGGTGCCTAAGTGGCTCAGTAGGTTAAGTGTCAGACTCTTGATTTTGGCTCAGGTTATGAACTCAGGGTCATGAGATTGAGGCCAGTTTTGGGCTCTGGGCTCGGCGGGGAGTCTGCTTGCGACTCCCCCGCCATGCCTCTTCCCCATACTCATTTTCTCTCTCTCTCATTCTCTCTCAAAAAATAAAATAAAAATAAATAAATATGCAAATTTGATATGTTCGTAACCTTTTTTTTTTTTACACCATATTGTTTCCCAGATATATAAGCTTAATTTCTTTTTTGGGTAAAGATAAGTATATATACTTCTATCATCTCTTATTTTCTTATTCCAAAAAGAATAGCTAATTCAAATGTATTTGAGATTCTGAATTGTACTGTGATGGTATTAATACTATATTGAAGATAAACACACACACACACGCACACAGATCATAAGTATAAAACTCAGTGAAGTAGAAAGTGTGAATACCTCCATGAAACCTCCAGATCAAGAAATAGAAACTTACCAGAGTCATAAAAGCTTCCCTCTACAAGTTACCTTCCTCCAATCACAAATTCCTGCACCCTAAAGAAACCTCTATTTTCACTTCAAAATGGGATAGACCAGTGGATGCATTTCTGTTGCTAAACTCCACATAAATGGAATCACACACTACAGGTTCTTTAATGACTATCATCTTTTACTCAGCATTATATTTGTGAGATTTAGTCATGATATTTTAGTAGTGATTCCAGTCATTCTTTTATTTACAGCATTCCATAGTTGTTGCATTTAAACTTATCACCATTTATTTATTTACTATACTGTGGATTTTTTTTTTTTTGAGGTGCTTCCATTTTGATAGTATTAAAAGGAGTGCCGTCAAGCACACAGTTGTACATATCTTACGGTGTATATATGCAAGCATACCTAAGAATGCAATTGCTGGGTCATCACATATGTGTCTGTTCAGCTTTATACTAAAGATATCACTACATGGTTTTCTCACGAGGTACACCAAATTATGTTTTCACCAGCAGCATAAAAGACTTCTACTTGGCCTACATCTTCTTTGAACTTGGTATTATCCATCTTTTTTTTCCCAATTTTACATGTAGATACATTATGTATTCATATGTTGTACCTTTTTCATATGTAGGTATGTATTTTGTATCTCTACAAACATATTTTATATCTCTACATAAATACTACAACTTCTAGGAGTATAGCTCCATGCATTATTACAAAGCTAACACATTCATATAAATAGCACCCAGTTCAAGAAACAGAACATTACCATTACCTCAGATACCCATTTGTGCCCTCCAGGAGTCGCTTGCCTTCACAGAATAATCAGTATTCTGAAATCATTATAACTGTATCAACTTTCTTTTGGTTAGTGTTTGCATAGAATATTTATCCTTTTAGTTTCAAACTTTCTGGATCTTTATTTTTAAAGTATCTTCTATAACTACCCATTTTTTTTTTTTTTGTCAAGAAGGGATAAGCGTACTAATTTATGTTAGATTTAATATGGCAAGGTTGTATAGTAATATAATGACTAAAAGAATAGTAAGAGAACGTAATACTACCGTGCTGTAGAAGTAAAAGTGAAATGAAATAATAAAAAATATTTGACTCATCTGAAAGGACACAAAACAGGAGAGAAAAACAAATAGACCTGGTGGGAAAAATAGAAACCACATAATAAAATGCCAGATCAAAATCCTAATATCTTAATAATTACATTGAATATATATGGGTAACATACTCCAATCAGAAGACAATTTATTCTCTATGTTGCTGTGTGTGATATTACTATTTTTCGTCTGCCCTTTGATTTCTTTAAGTTGTTTTGTTTTTCAATTTCTCAGTTGTTTCTTTTCCAGAGATGCTTTTCCTCTAACTGTGGACTTTGCATTAGAATGTTCTGTCTGTCTTCACTGGCTACCTATGACTTCTACCCCCTAAAATATCACAAAAGTTACTTCTTTTAATAGTATGTATATGCATGCACATTTCCAAAAACATCAACTTATTGAAAGATTAATCAGAGAGCATTAATTGTTGTATATTGATTAAATTTATTATTAATATAAATAATATTTTTGGAATAGATTTCATAGTTACCACTAAGAAAATATAACTTGCACCTTCAAGTAGAAGGCATCTCACTGTAAAAATAAGGGACTGTGGATTTTTTAAAAAATTAATTATTTCTTTATTTGTCAGAGAGAGAGAGAGAGCAGTGTGAGCTAGCGCGAGCAGAGGGGAGGGGCAGGCAGAGGGAGAAGTAGGCTCCCCACTGAGCAAGGAGCCTGATGCAGGACTTGATCTCAGGACCCTGGCATCATGTCCTGAGCCAAAGGCAGATGCTTAACCAACTGAGCCACCCAGGCATCCTGGGATTATGGATTTTTAATACAATAGACACTTTCTATCTCTCCCTCTCATCTTTCTATCCATCTGTCCATCCATCCATCCATCCATCTATCTATATTTATACTATATTGTAATAGTGGCAGATCCTCTCTGTGGTATTCTCTTAGGGAGGATCTGATTACAAACAAACCAATAGATTTAAGTAAACTTTCATTTAATAATAGCTATTGGCCAACTCCTATTACTAATTGCTAGCTGTTTCCTAAGCAATAATCCTTCTGAGCTTAAACTCTACATACACATTATAAGAATTTTAATTACTTACAACATATATAACTGGATAATATATTTAGTTTTTCAATAACCATAAATCTAATCTAGATATTAAAATGACAGAAATGAAAGTAATTTAATTTTTAAGTAATGCAACTTGTTCTAAAAAATGAAAATGTGATTAGATTATGCATTGATATGGCAATTCTGAATCCTGCCCTCAGGCAGCAGCTGAACATTGCGCTTTATTAACCATCAACAATCTGCTGTACATGTGGATGGTTTAAAGACAGCAGTGTTAATGCTAATGTTCAAAGTGTCAGTCTGGAGGGAAGGCATTAATTGACCTCATGAGATTAAACTATAAAAATAGTGTCTTTTATTTTGGGTATTTCATTTCAGAAAGAGCTTCAGCACTTGGTAAAATGTTAGTAACACAATCTAAAACTGATTTCCCTCAAAGTTTACATTAGAGAAATTGTTTTCAATTAGGCTCTTAAAGTGAGAAGAAAGCAGGAAGAGTAAATATGGAATGTCTCTCTCTCCCACCTTTCTCCCTCATAGGGTTCTCCCATGGATACACCTTGCTACATCCCCATGTATCTCTGTCTGTGTGTCTCCTTGCAGATCACTTACCTCATTTGATTGGTAAGTGATTGATTCTTGATCATTGATTCATTGATTTCACTTTCCTCTTATAACAGGAGAAGAGGGGCACCGGGGTGGCTCAGTCGGTTAAGCATCTGCCTTTGGCTCAGGTCACAATCCCTGGGTCCTGGGATCGATCCCTACATCAAGCTCCCTGCTCAGTGGAGAGCCTACTTCTCCCTCTCCCTTTGCTGCTCCCCTTGCTGTCTTCTCTCTCTCTCTCTCTCTGTAAATAAATAAATGAAATCTTAAAAAAATAAATAAGACGAGAAGAAATCCTTAAATCGTGGAAAATACATAGGGACTATATCATGCCGTGAACTAGAATCAATCATTGATTTTAATTTTTTTTTCTTTTTACATTTCTGAATAAGCTGTGGAAAATTTATTCTATAACTTGATTATTGCAAAACTGCATTTAAAAAAAATAGATTCACATTTCTCCTCCCTTCTTTCTAAAACATCGGACAGTGCAGTCGGAAAACAAAAGCATATGAAACTGTAATACTTCTATGGTTATATTATTTATGTATGCCTCTTTGGTTCCACAAAGGATATGAGAAAATATCTGCCTATGGTTTTAAAATTTCTAAAAGTAGTCTATAATATTATATTATTAATTATCATAACTTATGAAATAAATATTTTCATCCTAAAGTAATATCTGAGAAGTCTTATATGCCTATAATACCTGAACCTGAAAAGAGGGAGTTTAGCTAGCTACTAAATACTGACTGAAGCCTCAGGCTAGCTCATCTGATTCTGAAGAGAGTTTTGCTACGAAAATGCTACAGGCAATAAAACGTTTAATTCTATACCTTTAGATAAAAAAATATATTTATAGGGTCGCTTGGGTGGCTTAGTCAGTTAAGTGTCTGGTCTGCCTTCGGCTCAGGTCATGATCCCAGAGTCCCGGGATTGAGCCCCACATCGGGCTCCTTGCTCAATAGGGGGCCTGCTTCTCCTCTGCCTGCCGCTCCCCTGCTTGTGCTTGCTCTCGCCCACTCTCTCTGTATCAAATAAATAAATAAAATCTTAACATAAATAAATAAATATATATATATATATGTAATTGAACCCCAAAACCTACTGTTTAGCTTTCACACTCTGTTTTTCATTTCTTTTTTGTTAATTTAAACAATACAATTTAAACAATAACATACAATTTAAACAATAACACATACCCAGAGACACCTTAAAAGTGATTAGTTGAAGCTGAACCTAACATCATATCGAGATCTATAGAATACTTCTAGTATTAGAGAATTCATTGCTTTAGATGGTATTTGGGGGCACAAGTGCTGGTAGTAAATAAAAAATACATTACCCTATAATAGAAAAGAATATTTATCTCCTAATACAAAAGGGAAAATTCAATTTTTGAAACAGTATAAGATGAACTTTGACAAATTAAGTTTATTAAATGCAATTGATAATTTTTTTTTAAGATTTTATTTATTTATTTGACACAGAGAGAGATATCACAAGTAGGCAGAGAGGCAGGCAGAGAGAGAGGGGGAAGCAGACTCCCCACTGAGCGGAGAGCCCGATGCGGGGCTCGATCCCAGGACCCTGAGATCATGACCTGAGCCGAAGGTAGAGGCTTAACCCACTGAGCCACCCAGGCGCCCCAAATGCAATTGATAATTGGTGAAAGATTTGGAAACCCTGAAATATGGGCTACAATGGAGTTCATTAAAGATTGCTTTGAAAAGAGTGGTACAGTGACATGATATTGGTCATATGGCATTTGAAAGCATGTTATGTGATAGAGCAGTTGGATATTGAGATGGGCTACTAAGACCCATGAATAGCTATTCAGATCTTGGTTGAGTATAAAGTCTAAATTTTCTATCAATTGTAGCTCTCAAAAATCAAATAAGCTGCCTCCTAAATGAAAAATGTCTTCCAACATGGAAATGTTAGCTCAGAGTCACAATTCAAGTAATGTAAATATGGTGTTAATCAACTTCCAGGGTGCGTAACAACTTGAAGTATTGTATAAGTACTTTAAAAAAAAAAATCCTTCCTTTCAATTAACTTTAGCCACTTTTACTATTTTTGAGGCTTTTTTTTTCATGTTTCCCCCTCTTTTTTTTTTTCAGAGTGTTATTTTACCTTTTAGAGTAAAATACAAAAACAAATGTACATCAAGACATAATGTGGCAAATCTTTCCCAGAAACTTGGGTTTTATTGATGTCGACAGTATTAGAAAAGATGGGTATACCACCACAGCGGTGCCTGTGTGCACTTAGGCTTTTGGCCTCTCTTATGTGTTCTGCTCCACATATTTTAAGAGAGTTTAATGTGGGTTTTCCAATTCAATTTCAGTAGAGTACTATGTATATTATTGTTACTAAATCTTGTCTTCCTCATAGTTCCTTTGTTATGTGGCCTATTGAAAAGCACACATTTATATCTTTAGGAGAATAAATGGGAAGTCACAGATCTAGAACAATAATCAACTTGAGCTCATGCTGCTAGCACAGGTATGAATTTTTAATACAATCTCAGGCAGGGAAACGCTTTCGGGCATGTTTTCTCAGTCGGGAGCTGAGGAGAGCATATGCACAATGGCAGACATCAGCAACTAGCCTTTAGCTGGTGAGAGAGAGACTAACTATAAACTTGGGTCTTAAACCAAATGAGCTAGATGTCGTCTGGACTTATGCTTACAGTACATACTGTGTTATAGAAGGAATGTTGACAGTCATAGAAGTAAATAACTAAAAAAGCTGTCATTTTATATTACTTATTCTTTATAATGAGAATGATAATTGATATATCAAAGACCTCAGTTTCCCTTGAATTGAAATTATGTTTCTTTTGAGCAATTAATAGACTTACCTGTGGGCCTGTTTTTTAAAAGATTAATAAAAAAAATGGAAATTAAACTCTGTATAATAAAAATTTAGTTACTTGCTCCCAATTGATCTTTTACTATGAAGACAAGGAGCAGAATCATTTCCTATTTTACCTAAAAAATATGGTCATTGTCAATAATTATCTGTGTATATGTATGTCTTAAATATAACTATGTAACTCTGAAAAACTCCAGCATTTCTTAGATATCTGTGCTGAGACCCATGAATTTTACCCAGCAAAACAGGGTTGTCTAAAATTGTGTTTGATAATTTAAGAGGAAAATGCCAATGAAAATTTCTCATTTTGTCCCTCAAAATAAGCAGCAGTGATAAGTTTACCTGCAACATAAACTATATATTAGCAAGCTTATTTTTAACTAGTAAAATTATATATATATGTGGATATATATGTATTTTTTTTTTTTTTTATTCTTCCAACTCTAAGTTCAGAGGTGTAACGAGAAAGCCATTCACACCGGCATAGGTCAAGATGTGAAAGATTTTCTCATAAAGTTAGAATCCATATTCATTTTTTAAGAACTAGATATGAAAATGTTAAGAACTGAACTAAAATTTTATTAATATACTTTTGTCAATATCTGTCCTTTAATGTTTCTTATTTGAATTATCAGATTTCTAAGCGTCATTGAAAAATGAATGATCTTTAATTTATATTAAAATTCTATTCTAGATATAACTTTGTTCTGCATTAAGTACTCACAATAAGAAAAAAATGACAAAAAATTGGGACTAAGTTTGTAAAATTGAGTCCTTTGAACAAGTCATAGAATTAACATGAGAGAATAGGTTGATCGTGTCATTAGTAATGTTAGAAATTCGTGTATAGGAATTGGTATAAACAACATCCTGAAACACAGGTTTTCTATAGTTAAATACTTCCGTCAGTGTCTGTTCTATGTAGATCCAAAATTAACATGCTGATGTTCATGTGATCTGATGATGTGGGAGAAGACGATGACAATCATAGGTCCTGGCTAATGAATGTATAATTGTCCTTATTATCAAAGGTTATGCATACCAGTTGTTTAACACTCAGTATAGTCTAAGAAGGACTTAAGGCAATGCCTAAGACACAATAGAGCCACATAAATGTTACTGACTCAATATTGTAAGTTATAAAGTCACAATTTTGGGATAAAATAACGATGGCTAAAAGTTTTGTCTGATACAGTGCAGTGAATTAGGAATCATGGTGTAGAACTAGATGTCCCAGCTTCAGTGTTTTTCACTCAATCATGCGTCCCTAATAATTTAGGATAATGACTCATATTAAAACCCACTTCCTTCTCCTCTTACTTTAAGCCTAATGGAAGGCCAGAAGACGAGACTGAAATAGCATACAGGATATAGTATTTTCATTTGCTTCAGATTGAATGTTGTTTGCCACTCAAAGTGATAACTTTGTATTGTGATAATTTCAGGGTATTATGCATTAAGCCCACTGCTTGCAGCTTGCTGTGAACCTGAGGAAAGAATTTCCTATCTGTGGCATCTATGTTTTTGACTCAACTTCAGATAATTTGGGGTCAAAAATGATCCTTTGGAGAAATAGTATGAAATAGAGGATTTTATCTTGTTACCTATCCATTTTTCTAAGGAGATGAGAATTTATTTTATATGTTTGCCAAATTCTATGTATAATATGAAATTCTGCTTTAAATAAGTATATTCTTAATTTTTAGCTATAGAATGGTTCTCTTTTTCCTGCTTTAACTATTCCACAGTTACAATGAACTGTCAGAAGCAAATACACTACTAAGACAACCGGAGCTTTTTGAAATATTCCACAGTGGTGTGATACTATAACTTACTTTGTCTGTCAGCATTATCTTTTTATTTCTCATAGACCCTTGCACTTGGGAGAAATAAAATGGTCTGCATCATTAATTTCTATGCCCAAATAAAGAGTTTCTCAGCAGGTTGCACATGAGCTATTTAAACTGGAGTGGCGGTAAGACAGTCATTAATTATCCAGAAATGAATCTTAAGAATGTGAAAATTGCATCCGTGAGAGTACATATCCTCTGAGAGGGGCTGGCTAAAAGCTGGACAATGATGTACTGGCACCATCCAACAAAAAATAGAGTGATATTTCACACAGCTAGGGACTTCAGGCCATAGGTTCCCCATTTAAGATGATCTTAGAGCAAAGGGTGGGAGTGGCCCATGTGTAATGCATTTCATCTCTGTCTAACCAAAAGCCATGAGTGCTGTAATTATATATATATATATATATATATATATATATACACACACACACATATATGTATATATATACACACACAAACACATACCTATGAGATTAACTATAAGATTTAAAATATACAAAACAAAAACAAAACAAGCATAGTCATCAAATTCATCTGGAATTCCTGGATTGTGTATCTTTTTATTTCTTAGAATAACCAAGATGTGTAGTACTTCATGTTTGTTCTTCTATTATCGATTAGCATATATTAATTCATTTAATACCCAAAACAACCACACGAGCTAGGCATCTAATAACAGTTTCATCTAACAAGTGAGAAATTAAAGCAGAGAGAAATTAAGTTACTTCTGAGACCTGAAATTTGGACCCAAGTAGTCAGGCCCCAGAATCTGTATTCTTAACACTACACATGGATATAGCATATAAGCCTGCTTTTTTCGTCCTGACCTGAGGGTCTTTTGGATCTCTGCTCTACCTTTACTAATCTTTTGTGTTCAGCAAATCATTAGTTCTAAGCAGTGAACATTATGAATCCTCTGGTAAAAATGGTAATGTCAGACACAGAGTAGTAGAAGATAATTTACCTCTAAAAAAAGACAATTTAGCTATTTCTAGGACTCCTTTGGTTTTTTTTTTATTCCATTTTACTCTACTTGTCTAATGAAAGGGGGCAGAATTTCTTTTGAAAACTTTTCTAGTTAGAAGTCAAAACTCCTCTAGGTTTATAAAGTACCTTGTCAACGTGCTACTAAATGTTTTTTTAATCATTCTTTATTTTAATTTCTCTGACAGAAGCCTTGTAAAGAATATACAGATGTAATGAATATTTCATAAAGATATGATTTATTAGGACTTTTCTGCCTTTGCTTCAAAAATTATCCATCCTTCAGAAAGCAAATATACAAAACTACCTGCTGGTATAGTAACTAAACCAAATCCCCTGAAGGCAAACCCAGATTTCATAATAACTTCTGGGCCTTATAGACCGTGGAAGAGATAGTTAGTCAATGTTCTATTAATATTTTAGCTGGCAAAGGAATATAGTTCTAAGCTACCACATGTGGCTGTCGGAACTGTCAGGTATGCTACTATAAAATTATTAATGGTTTAATTTTTTATGAGCTCCATATCTTTTTATATGAAAATAAAATTGATTTAAGGTAAAGAAAATGCTTATAGCAGTTCTTTAGGGTACCTTACCAATACCGCCAATTCCTTTCCAAATATTCACTGCAACTGGTTACTTCTTCACCCTTGGTAATTATACGTCTATGGATCTGTCCTGTTCGTTTATGAATAGAGTTGCCTTCAAATGAACACCTTTTCCTTTTACTATAATATTAATATTATGGCATGGGCTCAGTTATCTACAGTGAATTGAGGCACAATTTATCACCATTATTAATTATTATTTATAGAATATCCACTAGATAAATGCCTTAAAGGGCAACAGAAATACCTAAAGCACAAATGAAGACAAATAACTGTAATCTATCTCATTCTTCTTTTGTGTGACTCTGATTTAATATCTGACTCATTCTCAGGTTGTGGTGCACATCACTCTTAACAAAAATATACTATTGAAGGCCAACTTTAAAATTGCCTCCTTGGTGCCGGAACATTTCTTTTATTCCCAATATATAATTGGAGGTATTTATTTGTTACAAATACATCTTAAGGTACTGATTTAGTTGATGTGTTGGAATACACAATTAGTGATTTTGTTCTGAAGAGACAGACCTATATGTGTCATTTTTTAGACACTCCAAAATACTGAAGTTTTTATCCTGAAGTTTTTGGTTTTTTTTTTAAAGATTTTATTTATTTGACAGAGAGAAACACAGCGAGAGAGGGAACACAAGCAGGGAGAGTGGGGGAAGGAGAAGCAGGCTTCCTGCCGAGCAGGGAGTCCCAAATGCGGGGCTCAATCGCATAACCCTGGGATCATGACCAGAGCCGAAGGCAGACGCTTAACGACTGAGGCACCACTAGGTGTATCCTGAAGTTAAACATTAATGATTCAAATACTACTTCTGCTTGCTATTTAAGAATTCTGCTTTGGCTTTTTAATATTATTTAAAAGCGCATAAAGTGACATTATTTAAAAGCACTAAAAAAAGAGAAAAAAAGGATAGAAAGCATTTGCTACATTTTGCTGAAATAGAATATGCTAAAATTATATTCCCCTTGTGCAGTGGTTCTCACTTCTCACACTTGAGTGTGCCCGAGGATGTTTTAAAATACAGATTTCTGGGGGCGCCTGGGTGGCTCAGTGGGTTAAGGCCTCTGCCTTCGGCTCAGGTCATGATCTCCGGGTCCTGGGATAGAGCCCCGCATCGGGCTCTCTGCTCAGCAGGGAGCCTGCTTCCCCTTCTCTCTCTGCCTGCCTCTCTGCCTACTTGTGATATCTCTCTCTCTGTCAAATAAATAAATAAAATCGTTAAAAAAAATAATAAAATACAGATTTCTGGACATCACCCCTAGATGTTTAAAGTCCTTCAGTCTGAGGTGCGGCCCAAGAATTTGTATTCCTAATACTGGTACTGCTGGTCGCGAGAATATACTTTGAGCACTGCTATCTTAAGAGACTGGATGTAAATGCTGACTGTTCTTCTATGAAGAGATAAATGTTTCCATCACAATCACAGATATTGACATTACATAAGTAACTTGACACTATAGGAGAAGTAAAAACAATGAAATTAGAGACTCAATGTGATCTAATTCAGGTTAATAGTGTTCGTGTCTTGAACATCATTGGATAAGGAAAGAAATCACGTTAAATAGGGAAAAGTAAACACTGATTTAATGCATGCCATATTACTAACATAAAATCAGGAAATTAAATGAATATTCATTAGGAAATATGTTTTTTTAAAAGACAAAGATGTTACATTTAGGTATTGAAACTGAAATGAGATAATTATAGTTATTTTATGTTTCTTGATAGGCTTTTTTAATAAAATAAATGAATAATAAAGGCATGAGAACAATATTGAAACAAGGAAGATAATATGATATGTAAGATGCATCTTGTAAAAGAAATGCCAATCTAACAATTAAACCTGCATCGTAGAGATTAGCTGCACAGGTGGTAGGATTTTTCAGTTACCAAATGTGTTCCATCTATGACCTCTCTGCAAAATCTACCGCCATAGGGTACAGCTAATGTCAGTGCAATGTAGTTGTGAGAAAGACCACTAATAACCACTCATGGATGGCCAACTCATTCTCAGCCACAGCGGGTTTCTAAAAAGCTATTACTGTTCCTACTGACCGAGGGATCACTTAAATTTCTAAGAAAGAGCTCTTTAATGTGTCACTTCTCCAGTTTTGTACAACACCAGTTCCACTCCAACTCAATTATTCAGCATTTTTTTTGAACTATCAAATTGGAAAGCTCTGACTTTTCTATTACTGAGCAACACAACTTTCTATTATACTGGACAGGGAAATTTTAATATATTAATTTAATCATTCATAAATCACTGTAAGACCTGAGGAAGACAATGGCAGTTTGCCTCTAATCTGAGTCTAGACTGCCTTATTCTTTTACTAATTCATACATTTATCCAATCAACCTAAAGTTGGTAAGTACCTATTTCCTACCAGTCTCCAATATAGGCAGTATGTATGCATGGATGAATAAGGCAGGAGGACAGTATGCTTTTTAACCTCAATTAGCAAATGGTTTCATTGGGCCAAAGGGAAGATAAGTTTTATAGCCTGCTGTGGTGTTAGGCAGGAACATGTGACAATTCCAACCAAGAGGTAATATTCAGAAAGGATTTGGTTCCCATTTGAACTAGAGTACTTGCAAGACCCTTCAAAGTCCTTTCTGTTACCATTAAAACAAATGATTTCTTGTATTGCATTTTTGAAACAGTCAAATCAGTTATTCTTTGATCTTTTCATTTGAAAATTATGATTTTGAGACTATTTTAGCTTTGGAGAGTATACTGTGGAATATAAATCCTTGATAGCCAGTGTGTCCCACACTAAGGCTTATTTGGGGAGAGAGAAAACCAAGGAAATGGGTGAGATGAGCCTTCAAGATCTAGTTTAATACAATCATTGTGTTCTGCAAACATTAGTTTAGCCCAGAACCCAAATTCTCCTAGATTTCAGACCTTGAAGTGGAATGGGAAACCTTGGTGGGTAGACACTGCTTTTGCCCTTAACTCTTGGACAGTCTGAGAAGAATGCCTGTGCTGATCTTGTTGCTTTCTGTTACTGTTTTCCTTCCCTGTTCTTGTGGGTAGAAAAGGTGCTTTCAGTGGTGTCCCTGCCCCTTCCCTGAAAGAGGCAGGAGTCAAATCAATTTGTAATGCTTTGCTCAGAGTTCATTGTGGTATTTCCAAGAACAAGGGAAAATTTCGGAAAAATATGCCCCATATTATATAATCCTAACTTTACAGAAAGAACAAAATTTTCAGGAATAAATCAAAATTTTGTAATATATCACATAATTATGAGAGATAATTTTAACTATGTCATAATTTAAAAAGCAACACATAAAAGAGAAGGTAAAAAATTACTTTAAGGGGCACCTGGGTGGCTCATTTGGTAAGCATCCGACTCTTGATTTTTGGCTCAAGTCATGGTCTCAGGGTTATGAGATCAAGCTCTGCACTGGGGTCCACACTGGCTGTGGAGCCTGTTTGGGATTCTCTCTCTCTCTCCCTTCCCTCTGCCTTGCCCCCCCCCAAAATTACTTTAAGAATGATTAATATAATGAATAAATTGGAATGTGGCAAATAGTCAAAAATTATCACATTCGTATATTAAAGAAATGAAGTTCAATTGAAGTTAGATTTGTTGAACTAAAAGCACTTCTTGTATAAAGTTTGTAGAAACAACTATTAGTATCACTATTTTATTGAAAATCCTTCAGTGGCTTCCCATTTTCTACAATATGTATAAGAACCAAAAGTCTGAACATGGCTTCAGACCATGTGAATGGTGCAGAAATTGCTGGTATTTTCTGCCTTATCTCACAGAACTCTCCTTCCCATGGCTTCCATAGCTATGCTGCCCTTATTTCACTTTCAGAATAACTCCATAGTTTTTCCTTTATTGGGAATTTGCTCATGTTGCTATTTTTTTTTGCTGGAATTATATTACTTTAATACTCTCCCTCCCATCCTTGCCTAGCTAATATAATGCAATTATAGATCTCTAATACCTAGTACAATACATGGTAACTTCTCATTGGGTCTGAATTAATCAGACCTATGTATGATTAATACAATGTATATGTGTATTATGTATATTATGTATTCATGTGTGTATACATGCACTTATGTGTAAATGTATATATATATATACAGTTTCAGTAATCAAAGGTACCGATTAACTCTTAAGATCTTAACTTTTATATCCAAATTTCATGGGTTCAAATATAAGCTCCATCACTTGTTAACTATGAGAGTTTAGGCTGTTATTTATTGTATTTTTATCCCAGTTTTCTTATTGGTTAAATGAAACCAGTAATATACCTATCTTATAGGTATTAAAAACTAAATAGTTTATGGGGTGCCTGGGTGGCTCAGTCAGTTAAGCATCTGCTGTGGGTTCAGGTCATGATCTCAGGGTCCTGGGATCTAGTCCCACATCAGGCTCCCTGTTCAGTGGGAAGTCTGCTTCTCCCTCTTCCTCTGTCCCTCCCCCTGCTTGTGCTCTCTCTCTCTCTCGTACTCTCTCTCAAATAAATAAATAAAAATCTTTTTAAAAAACTAAATAGTTTAATTCATACTTAGAATGATATTGAGTACATGTTGAGAGTTCAATAATAGTATTAGATGATGGTAAAAATTATAATATTTATTATTATTCTATTACAGAATAGAACAGTCCTCAAAATAGCCTTCCTCATCTATCCCCAGGCTTGCCTTCTTATATCACCTCTAAAAATCTTACTGTTTTAAGAATTTATCAGTATTTTAATAATATATTTGTATGTCATCTGCTTACTATCTCACCAAACACAATGAAAGACCCATACAACCATTAAGCTTATTTGGTTTGTTAGAAAATATATCTCCAAAGTTTAATGCAGTGCCTAGTAAGTCCATATATATACACGCACATATATATGTTAGATAACTATATTCGTTAAACTTCAAATAGCCATAATAATCCCAAAGAGTTCATAAATCCACCTTGATAATAATGCTGAGATAAGAAAAATTTGTCACATTTTTAAATTGAATATCTTAAAATAAGGTGAATAAAAGGTACATAAACACCTAAAAGTAATCAATTTGATGATTAATTTGGCAGAGAAAAAATAAGTTATTTTTATATAATCTGTAATTTCCTGCTTAATTCTTTTCTATTCCTGAGGTTATGTAAATCTGTGTCATAAGTAATTCTCAATTTGTTTCCTTCTGGATTGGATTATAATTTCTGTATAAGAAACCATTCTAAAATTTATCAGCTTAAAATTACAATTATTTATTACTCCAAACTAACCAGCAGTTTGGCTGGGGACAGCTAATCTTGAATGCCTTAGTTGGAGCTGCTCTACTCCGTGCACCTCTCTGTCCTAGCGCCAACTTACTAGCCTGTGTGTGTGTGTGTGTGTGTGTGTGTGTGTGTGTGTGTGTGTATCTGAACAGACTGAAAAATCAATAAACTTCCTTGCATCCATAACAGAAGGACAAACCACTGCCCAAAAGATTGGAGAAATAGGCAAATATAAGGAGTCATTGCTTACTGGAGCAGACTCACAGGTGGAAACCAGAAACAGCCACAGGAATCAATACCAGGTAAGGGATACCTAAATTTTAATCTGTACAGTGTTATTTGAGAGTAGTATTTTAGAGAGAGAGAGAGAGAGAGAGAGAGAGATAAAATTATATAAATTTATATATAAATTTATATGTTTTTATATATAGTATATATTTATATATTTTATATATGTAAAAAATATATATATGTAAAAAAAACCCACATAACACAAATTTGCCATTTTCACCATTTTTAAGTACCTTGTTCAGTATTGTTAAGTATATTCCTATTATTGTGAAACAGATCTCGAGTTTTTTTCATTTTGCTGCATCTGAAATTCTGTACCCATTAAGCAATTCACCTTTTCTCTTCTTTTCCAATCCTTGATAACTACATGCTACTTTCCATTTCTATGAATTTAGCTATTTTAGATATCTCGTATAAGTGAAATCATACAGTATTTGTCTTTTTGTGACTGGTTTATTACACTCAGCATAATGTCCTTAAGGATCATCCATGTGTTAGCATATATCAAAATTTCTTTCCTTTTTAAGGCTGAATAATACTCTATTTTATATATATATATATATATATATATATATATATATATATACACACACACACACACACACACACACACACACACACACTACATTTTATTTATCCATTCATCCATTGATGGATATTTGGGGTTGCTTCCACCTCTTGGCTATTATGAATAGTACTGCTATGAACATAGATGTACAAATATCTCTCTGTGACACTACTTTCAATTATTTTGGTCATAAACCTAGAAATGGGATTGCTATAATATAAGGCAGTTCTATTTTTAATTTTTTTGAAGAAATTCCATACTATTTTTCAAATGAATACACCATTTTACATTCCCACCAACATACAGAGATTCCACTTTCTCCATATCCTTGCCAACAGTTATTTTCTGTTTTGTTTTGATAGTAGCCATCCTAATGGGTATTAGGTGATATTTAATAGTGCTTTTGATTTGCACTTCTCTAATGATTAGTAATGTTGAGCATCTTTCCATATACATTTAGCCATTTATATACGATTTTTTGAGAAATGCGTGTTTAAATCCCATGCTCATTTTTAATCAGTTTATTTCATTTTTTGTTGCAGGGTTATAGGAATTCTTTATATAGTCTGGATTTTAACCTATTTTCAGATATGTGATTTGCACATACTTTCTCCAAATCTGTAGGTTTCCTTTTCATTCAGTTGATTGTATCCTTTAATGCATAACATTTTTTAAGTTTGATGTAGCTTAGTTTCTATTTTTTTATTTTTGATATCTGTGCTTTCCATGTCATGTCCAAGAAATCATTGCTAAATCCAATATCATGAAGATTTCTTCTGTCTTTTCTTTTAGGAGTTTTATAGTTTTAGTTCTTATGTTTAGGTCATTAATTTGCTTCGGGTTACTTTTTGCATATGAAGTAAGTTAAAGGTCCAACTTTATTATTTTGAAAGTGGATAATCAGTTTTCCCAACACCATTTGTTGAAAAGACTGTTTTTTCTCCCATTGACTACATTTCACAGCCTTGTAAAAGGTCATTTGGCCATATATATGATTCATTTCTTGGCTTTCTATGTTATTCTATTAGTCTAGATTTCTGTCTTTGTGCCAGTCACACACCGTTTTGATTCCTGTATAATTTTAATATGTTTTAAAATCAGTATGAATCTAACAATTTTGTTCTTTTTCAAAAGTTTTTTGATTTTTTTGGATCCACATATGAATTTACACTTATCCAAGTCTACTCTCAAATAACACTATACAGGTTAAAGTTTAGATATCCCTTACCTGGCATTGATTCCTGTGGCTGTTTCTGGTTTCCACCTGTGAGTCTCTGCTCCAGTAAGCAATGACTCCTTATATTTGCCTGTCTATCTCTCCAATCTTTTGGGCAGTGGTTTGTCCTCTGTTCTCTCTTGTGTTATGGATACAAAGAAGGTTATTGATTTTTCAGTCTGTTCATCTTTGTCCTTTCTGTTAGAATACAGTGGTGACTTTAAGTCCTTAAGTGAGAAACCAGAAAAGAGACTCAACAGTTTTCTTTCTAAATTTTGCTTGTAAATTGGCCTGTTTTTGTTGATGTTGTTTGTTTTTTTGAGTGTACTTCCATCTTATAGAACCTAATAATATGTGGCCAAAAGAAGCTTTCAACATTCTGCCTGGCAAAAATTTGCCTCAATTCTTTAAGTACATTTTTAGTTACTGTTGGTGAAACAAGACAGGTTTCTATTTTTCAAGCCTCCAGTAATAGTTTTATTATGCTTTTCCTGTCTTCACTTGTTCTCACTTCCAAAGCCAGTGCTACCTATTTTAGGATTTTATTATCACAGCTCTCCATTTCTAGTTGCCAGTTTTAGTAATGGTTGGCTATTGATACATAACAAAACACTCCCAAATTCTGCTGGAAGTTAGTTGATCCAAGATGGGCTGAATTGAAATATATCGGATCCATATTTTTCGTATACTTTTTGTACCAACAGGCTACACAGTACATGTTTTTCTTAGGGCGATGGTAGAGGTTCAAGAGGAATTAGTAGTACATATATTTTTAAGCCTTTGTCACTTTATACCTGCCATAGTGTACTGACAAATGCAAACAACATGACTGATCTTAGGATCAAGTTTTGCGATATTATCTCCTACCCAGAGGTGGAGGATAGCTGAAGTAAATATTTTTGAATAGTTTTCAAATCTGCAACAACTTTTTTTCCATATTGGCATATATATTTTTAAATGAAACTTTCATTTATTTCTGTCTCTCTCTTTCAGTAAACACACATGCTTGCAAGTGTGCACACACACACACGGAGCTACTACTAGCCCATGTGCCAGTGAGAAAAATGAGGTTCTTTTTTGTGAATGGACATGTTTCTGATGTACAAGGTTTGGTAAGTGAACTGACTGCTAATTTAATTGTCATTCTTACTCATACTGATAAGACTCATGGACTGAATCAGTTGCACTGCTAAATATCGATATCTTATATGAACACAAATCTAACAGCAGAAATTACAAGTGTATTCTTAACAACTCATAGCTTCCTGGACTAGTGGTATATAAATTCTTCTGCCAGCTTCTCTAAACTACATTTTTTTCCACATGAATCACCAATAACACATTCAAAATAGGATCTTTTACATTGAGAGAACATTATGTTTTGTTACTATGGGAACTGTCTGCTCTTCCTGAAAAGCTTTCATAGTTCTTTCCTGCTGTACCCCCCCACCTCCGCTCTCTGCATGTTTTACCCCTCATATTCTCTAGCTGCCACTTTGTGTCTGCCTTTGCTCTGATTTTGATTGAGGGGAGTTTTATGACCTTTATACTCCTAGTATAATCATTTCTTTGATCTGAAATTTTGCATTCCTTTCCAAGAAGGAAAAGTTTAATAATTATTTGTCATATATTTCTACTATATCTTGAATTTTTGGGTGGAAAATTGTCATATTCTAAATAAATCTTTTGCAGGAATAAATATGATAAAATAATTGCTAGTCATTGGACACAGATTATATGATCATTTTCCATCTTTCTTTAGAATGATAAAGCATTAATCGGAAACTTTAACACAGACAAGAAAGCCCCTGCAATCCATGATTTTCCCTAAGGCATTTGTGAGTGATATAAATACTGCCAGAAATAGTGCCAATGGACTGCTTAAAAGATTTAAGACACTCGCAAGTATTAAAACCTAAGAATGCTTCAGTAGAGTGTTTTGTCTATAAAAACACAGCTTACTTGGGAATAAGATGAGAACAATATGTTTATCAACATTTTTGGAAAGAGAATGAATCCGCTACCTTCCTGTTTTATATAATGTTTACTCATGAAATTTTTTGAAATACTAGATTATACCCTGGATTTGAAGATCATTTTCAGTTAAGAATTAGTCAAATATCTATGAATAATGGAATATCTATAGGGACAAGATAAAGGATGTCAGTTCTATATTTAAATAGAGTTGGAATATGCTTTTTAATTATTCATATGGGGTTTTTTGGCATGGTGACTTTATGTTTAGAACACAACAGCTTGTAATTGTAAATTTCATGTGTCAACTTGGCTAGCCTATGGTATCCACTTGTTTGGTCAAACAGTAATGTAGATGTTGCTGTGAAGGTGTTTTGTAGATCTGACTAACATTTATAGTTAGTTGACTTTAAGTAAAGGAGATTATGTTCAGTAATGTGAGTAGGCCCTTCTAATCAGTTGAAGGCCTTCTAAGCAAAAATTGAGGTTTCTGGACAAAAAGGAATTCTACCTCAAAACTATAATGTAGAAATCCTACCTAAATTTGCATTTTGTCCACCTGCCATATAGATTTTAGATTCAACACCACAACTTCAGCCCTTTCCTGAATTTCCATCTTGCTAGCCTGCCCTTCAGATTTTTGACTTGTTAACCCTCAGAATCTTACCAGCCAGTTCCTTAAACTAAGTCTCTTTCTCTCTATATATTTACATCTCACTGGTTTTGGTTTTTTTGTTTGTTTTTGTTTTGTTTTGTTTTGTTTTGTATTCTTAAAGGAAAAAATATTCTGACACTTGTTAAAATGGAAGACTTTATTTAAGACTGTTGCAATAGAGGAGAGATCTCAGGCTTAACTCCAAATACAAGGACAAATGGGACTTTATGGCCAATTAGTAGTGTGAGAGGGTGAGGGACTCAATGGATGGGAAATTACTAAGAAGAGACATCTGAGGGTGGGTGGGGTTCTTGCTAAACCAACTTAATAGGATTCTTCCTGAAAGCATACTGGATGATTAGATATCAAGACTGGGTGGAATTTTTGCTAAACTGACAAATAGGAATCCTGCTAGAATTGGATTTGTCTAGGAAACAGAAGCCCAATGTCGAAATCTAGTAGTGAGGAGGGCTCAGAGGAGCCTAACTAAACCTGAGTCGGGGAGAGTCGTTGGCAAAAACCATACTGATGCAATGAGTACTTCTCCCCCCAGCCCTGATATCTTTCATTTATGCACCTAAAAAGCATACGCACAATTTAGCCATATTTTCTGGAAGAGCATGAAGTATGACATAAAATATAAATCTTATTTAAGAAGTTTGTGTATATGTACTAAAGTTTGAGAATTCCAACTTTTTAAATAAATAATTAGCTAAACATGAAATATTTAAGCATCCATGAACATATCTACTTGCCACAATGAGTAGAAATTTCACATCTATGAGGGTAAATGTAGGATAATTTTATTCATTTTTTAAGCAGAGTGTATTTTAAATATATGGATCAAGTTTTAATCTTATTGTGTAGAATGGTAAACTATGTTCTCTTTCTTATTATGCCAAATAATAATATTCTATATTATTAAATATTTCTTTAAGTGGCAGCAGCTGGCTAACTGCTGTGTAAAGTGCAAACTCAGCTACATCCATTATTTTGAAATTGCTAGAATTGGAACTTAAAATAAGAGCAGATAAAACTTTATTAGCAAATACACAAAAACATACTCACTTAAATATAGGCACATAATTCTAAGGAATGGTTTAATAGTATATATGAAGACCAACTCAGTAAGTGCTGAAGCTGTAAATACTCATCTCTGCACTACTATCTATAACAATGAACCATTTCTATTATCAAGATGAAGAGGTAATAATAGTGTCAAGGGATTCTATGTAAATGAATCTCATAGGCATTGTAACAGCACATAATAGAAATGACTTTCTCACCTGGTAAATGACTTTCTAAAAGGCCAGTAGTGGCACAAATTCAATTATTGCAAATCTGAGTTTCTTTCCTCTCTCCTAGTTAGTTTGTCTTTTTTGTTTCCTTAATAATAGGAAAGTGTTTATAAAGTAGTAATGGAGAAAAAAATCATGGTTGGCTGATATAAGGAAGTGAGAAATGGAATATATCTCATTATATAGCAAATTTGCCACTCTCCTTTGAAGTGATGGAGATTGTTTCTAAGACAACAAATAACCAAGAGGGTTCGTGTGCGTTTATTATATTACATTTTAAGAGAGTACATGAATAGATGAGTCTTCTGTCAGCCTGGTACTTTATTGTACAATATTTCAGATCTCAAATATTTGCTAAAAAATAACAGGGCTTCGTAAGTGATAGGAGATAAAGTCACCATCTACGAGACTTAATGTACAAAGCATATCACTGTGAAACACTCCATTAAAACAATAAACCATCCACTTTTACATTACAGAAAAAGCGAATACATTTAATCTATTAGTATACATTATGATCTCCAAATAAATATAATTTGCAACATTTCAAAGGCTTTGTTTTTTAACCAGACCTTCTCATGATGCTAGTATTTAATAATTAAATGTTATAGATTGAATTATCGTAACCAATTATTGGCTCCCTTGCCTATAAAAAGATGACTCATTTCTTTTAGGAGCTATGTAACTGGAAGAACCTCATTGTGAAGGGAAGGTGGGTATATTCTTGCCCAGTTGGCTGTATGGCTCGTTTTGTTGGATGAAGTGTAGGTAGAAGTGATACAGGCTTAGCTGGAGGACAAGTTTTAAAAGCCATCTTATGGATTGTCCATATCCCCTTTTCTTTGCCAAGAGGTCATGATTGATAGAGGTTGTTCTTTTAGCTTGGATCACAGAAGGAAGAGAAACCTGGAACAGAGCAGCAGGCAATCCTCAAAGTGTGTGTGTTGAGAGAAATAAACTCCTTTGTTGTAGATTGCTCAGATGATGGGGTTATTTGTTACAACAACATAAAATATGTTGGCTATATATATACTTTAGGAAAAATTTATCCTAAGTGAATATTTGTATACTATATAACCACAGAATTTATAAATTCAATATTAAAAGTGTGGCATCACTATCACTACAATCATCCAAATGTATATTGGTCTTATAAATTTATCTTAAGGGGCACCTGGGTGGCTCAGTGGGTTAAAGCCTCTGCCTTCGGCTCAGGTCATGATCTCAGGTCATGATCTCAGGGTCCTGGGATCCAGCCCCGCATCGGGCTCTCTGCTCAGCGGGGAACCTGCTTCCCCCTCTCTCGCCTGCCTCTCTGCCTACTTGTGATCTCTCTCTCTCTGTCAAATAAATAAATAAAATCTTTAAAAATAAATAAATAACTAAATAAATAAATTTATTTAGTTATTTATTTATCTTAATATATTAGGCTCCATTTACCATACAGTGTCAAAAAGACAATTTGGCTTTAAGTAGATTCAAGACAAATAGAGAATATAAATTTTGAACGATGAGAATACATTAATTATATAAACTCAAACATGTACAAACAATATCCTTCATATAATAAATACAAATATGTATAAAAATGATATCTACTAATAAAGGTTTTATATCAATAGTGGAGATAGCATTATTTAACATGACTTTATAGTAATAAAAATTAGAAAAAGTTTTCCAAAATAAATATTAATAATTAATATACCTATTGTATATATAGGTACCTAAAACTTCAATCAAAAAACTGTTATTAAATTGCTGGTCTGGTGGAAACTCCATCCTCAAGCCCATCCAAATACGTTTCGTGCTTTTTCTTGTCTATATGTTAAATCTTAGAGTTGTTGGCCAGACAATTTAGGCATTTAGTTTTCTGAATCTAATGGAAAAAATTTTCTCTTGTATTACTTTTCATGACTCACATTTCTGGCCAAACTAGAGATTTCCTAGCCAATTTAAGGTTTTCTGATAAAATTCAAAATCCAATTTTTGATACCAATTTTTTATGCTTTTCCATTCTCAGGATGTCCAACACTTCTTATGGGATGCTTGCCATCTATTTCTTTTTGTCTCATTGTACTTATTCTTCATGTCTCAGTACCAATATGTCCCTCTCAATGAAAATTTATTTGATTCTACCAGCTAGAAGCACTGTATGTGAAAATATTTTTTCTTAAAGGACTAATAATTTTTCCCTTGTAATTGTATGCACTTGCCATACATTCTGTTATAGTGCTATTTCCTTCAGGATTGTAGTTACTCTTTACACTCAGATACTAGGCTTTATTTTATAGGACGAATTCTATTTTCTACATACCCTTAGAATTCCATGTTATGCATGGTATGCATATTGAATAAATGAATTAATTAGAAGTCAGCATTCCTTGTACAAAAATTTTAATTTTATCCTTTTATACATTGCACCACTGAAAAAGGTCTAATTTGAGAATTCACTTTACTGAAACACAGCTTCACAAATTGATTCTACAATAGGTAGAAGTTGAAAGTAAGTTGAAAGATGAATTTTATAGACATGATAAGTTATTTATACAAGGATTAGAAATTAATAGGCGTTTTCTGATTTTACCAGGACTTTATATATGCTTGATTAAAACTATCAGATATACAAAACTTCCTTTTTCATAATAACTAATCATCAGCTGTGGATGAGGAAAAAATTTCCTGAGTTTTATTTTATTCCCTTGAAATAAACATAAGGAAAGTTATATATTCATCTCTTAAACATTTTGGGGGGGCTAGTAATAGTGTATAAAATATATCATTCATTTATGTGACTATAATAATTTTAGTATTTCTCTATACTTTTATTATATTTTGCTCGGAAATAGAAAACTAGAATTTGCTAAATTCTGAAAAAGATATTTTTCTTGTTCAAGTATCAAAATACACTAAAGAAAAAATCATTCATTTAACATAAGGCAATGAACAACAGCTTGAGTTTTATATTCTGTACTTTCATTTCAATTTCCGTCATGGGCACCAAATAAATATAAATGTAAGAGCACATATTGGTGCTATTCCATCTGAGAGATACTGAATAAAAATCCAGTCATATAAAAATTAAATAAATATAGTTAAATATTATTGGTTATCCATATTTGATAATGTAAAAATTTTATTCTAGTTATATTACTAATATTATCAGATATATACAAAAAAGATCAAATGTTTTAATTTAGAGCTTATTTCTTTTTCTTTTTTAATTTAGAGCTTATTTCTAACACTTATATTGTCAGCCAATTTAAGGGCCCACCATTAGGGTATAAAAGAAAAAAATTTAAAAATCTTAACAGTACAAGCTGAAAAATGATTAAACAATAGAGAACAGCGCAGAGGAGAAAACAAATATCCAAATGAATTTGACATGTTGAAAAAAAAATATGAGCAATAAAACCAGTTAAACTGCTATTATTCCTTCAGAAGGGAATTTTGGAAGGGAATAGGAACTTAAGTGATAGTGAACTTATTTTGTCCATTTCTTTAAAGGTAGAAAGACAATTAGAAATACTGTAAAACTCTCTTTAGAGTTTCTTTTGAATTTGCCTACGTTGGTTTTCTATCACTGCCATACAAATTGTATGAACTTGGCGGCTTAAACAATACCTACTTATTATATCACAATTCTGTAGCTTTCAAATCTGACATGGAGCTCACCAGGCTAGAATCAAGATACTGCAGGGCTGCATCTATACTGAAGGGTCTGAGGAAAAGCAAATCTTCTAGGTTGTTAGCCAAATTCGGTTCTTTGCAGTTACAGGACTGATGTCCCCATTTTCTTGCTGGTTGTCAGCCAGAGACCTCGCTTAGCTACAAGAAGCTTCTCTCCAGTCTTTGCACATGGGCCCTGCAACTCAGAATCAGCAATGGCAATTGGAATTCTTCTCGTGCATGGAATCTTCTTGACTTTTCTTTCTGCTGTAAAGATTTCCAAAGACTTTCATTAACTTGGAGACCAAGGAAATAATGTACCATGAATTTAATCTGAAGAGTAATGGAAAATTCTAGTGTTCGTGGGGATAAGGCCACTCTTATCTGGTTATTTAGCTATGGGACACAGGTATTGCTGCAACAGATATTTTAAAAAAAAGTCATTCCATATGCTGAACTTGCTCTCAATATGTTATTTAATAGATAAAGGCAGAAAGATTAATAAGTGCACATATGAACAGAATAATTAATAAGCTTAATTAAGCCACATGCGGAATCTGCACCTAAGGGAAAAAAAAGTGCACAGAATGGCATAAACAGAAGTGTTTAACTGCTGGAAATCTTCAAAGAAAAGTAGACATTCTTCTATATTTGTGTCATTTTGTTTTAGGGATACATCTCTGTTTTGATAATATTTTAAGAAAACTATCAACACTGATTTATATTTAATATTTTAAAAAATGCCAGTATATCTGTATATTTTTTAGTTTATTTTCATTAGCATTTCTGTCACACATCAGGAAAAAGGCAAGTGAAGTATTGCATCCCTAATTCTCTACCATCTAACACTAGAATCTACTATATTCCTTTATTTTAAATTAAACCTTAACCAGGTAACTAATAGAAGATAAGTAAAGGAAAGAAGTATTTTATGTCAGAAAGGGCCATTTATAGTAAAAAAAAATTAAAAAGTGTAAGAAGAGCTTTAGAGAATACTGAGAGGTCATTTTATTTGGGGCTTTGTCTTTTATTTCAATCAAGTCAGTTTTATAAGGCTGTTTTCCCCAAGAGATAATAAATGATCTTGTTTTTTATTCCTTAGAAGAACGTAGATGGTAATGCGGAAACTAAAAATGTTTATAGGGTACTTGAAATTACTGATACTGAAAAGAAAGTTTTATTCTGTACATTAAACTGTATGATCCAGGTAAGTTTAAAGTACATATCACTGTGACTAAAATTATAAGGTCTAAACAAGTGATAATTACAAATTTGCCAAGAATCAGTCCTCCCAAAAAGGCACAATTCTGATGTGATTTTAATGAGGCAAATTTCACTTTACTTTTATGTCCTTGATTAAATGTCTGTAATGGATTAAAATGAAATTAAGCAAAATCATCTGTACTATTTATCATCATGATAAAATACTTCATGAACATCCTCAAACCAAATACGCAATCATATATAACAAATGTAGACAATTGGCTTTCACTTCAAATCTGGATTATTTTCTCCTTCTAACAAAATGGAATTAACATTGAAGTTACAAAGTACCTTTTTAAAAATTTTATAATATGATTATCGTCATGAATCCTAGAATAAATCTTACTATCTAATGAGGATTAATCACTTGAAAGCTAGAAGAGTTGATTTCAGGCAGAAATGGGACAAAATTATCAGTTATGTTACTTTAAGGTATTATTTAGTAAATAATTCCTATACAGTTATTAGAAATAGTGTTATTCTTCTTGGAGAATGGTAGGAAGAGGAGGAGAGAGAATGGAATCAAATGGAATATAGGCAGAATTTTAGAATATGTGTACACATGGGGCGACTTATCTCCCTCTAAAATTTTCCCCTTAAACACAACGACACATATGTACAAACACATACACATATAGAAGTTATGAAAAAACTTTATTTGTTGCTTGAATCTATTATGGGTGGACAGGTATAGATATCCATTTACTTTATGAACACAAAACCAAGTATAAATGAAAGTAGGAATGAATCAAGGACATCTATGTCTAATCTGAAATAATATTTTTAGATCTGTAATATTTGTCTGAATCCCTTGTGTCCACATATTAAAAAAAAACAATCTTTCTGAAAAAAGAAGCTTGTGAGCTTTAGGGAAGGGTCATACAACTTGGAATGATTAGCCCAAAATTTTGATAATCATGTGAGAAAATAATTAATTTGAAACAGGAAGTGATTCTCCTTTCATAAAAAAGGAAAAACAGGGGTGTTTGGGTGGCTCAGTCAGTTAGGTTAAGCATCTGCCTTTGGCTCCGATCATGATCCCAGGGTCTTGGGATCCAGCCCCATGTGGTGGTCCCTGCTCAGCGGGGAGTTCATTTCTCCCTCTCCCCTGCTCATGCTTTCTCTCTCTTGCTAGCTCTCTTGGTCTCTCTCTCTCAAATAAATAAATAAAATCTTAAAAAAAAAAAAAAAAAAAACAAGGAAAAACGTATCTTCAGAGGGGGATGTTTCCAAGTACATTGTGTGTTTGCATGTGTACATGCGTGCAGGGTGGTACATATCATAAGTGGCTTTTACCCTCTAAAACCTTATATTCAATATGTTTAAGTATTGAGTTTTGTTATTATCAAGCATAATAAGAAAATACTGGATTTCTAGAAAATCTGCAGTGTTCAAATCTGAAAGACATTAAGTTTACAAGAAGGCAGCATTTTCAGGGTGCCTTGACTTGTGCCAATATGAATGTCAAGGGAACTAGAAAAATCATACACAATCAGATCCTACACACAAAGATAATAATAGAAAAAGGAATTGTATCAGTCATTATTTAAAAATAAGGTATTTGTGCAATGTAATTAAAACATGTAGAGGCACCCATGTGACACTTCAACCTAAGAGAATTCTCCACAGTACCATCTACATACAAAAGTTACCTAAAATATGAAATACATTGCTCATTCCTGGAGGAAAATGAATTTTTTTGACAATTAGTAATGTTATTTAACATACATTTAATTTGATGAAGTAGTACACTGGTTTCATAAAAGCATAGGTAATCCCTAACAGATGAATAGATTGCTTTAAAAAAAAATTTCTCACTCAAGATATGATGAATTTCCTTGGATTCATATAACACTTATATGAAATTTAAGAAACTATTGTAAGTGGCAAACTGAAGACTATTTGCCTTGTGTGATAAACTTATCTATAAGGGACACAAAAAAGCAAGCAAACACACAAAAGACTGACATATGAATGCTTAAATCTTAGAATTAGTTTGGCTCTTAATCGTTTTATCCAACCCTTTCCCAATGAGAGAATTTTCTCTACAATGTCCTTGATTTTATTTTTCCCATTTAACATCTCTCTCACTAATTTCTATTCCTTAGGAGATGTAGGCTTCCAGTTACATAGTGAATAAGTCATGGGAATAAAAGATACAGCATAGGGAATATTGTCAGTGATACTGTAGTAGCACTGTATGGTGACAGATGGGAGCTACATTTGTGGTGAACATAGCGTGATGTATAACCTAGTTGAATCACTATATTGTACACCTGAAACTAATGTAACATTGTGTGTTAAGTATATTGAAAAAAAAGGCATTAGTTATACAAAAACATTTCTAAAATCTTTTTGGTAATGCTTCTTTGTCAGTATTTTTTAAAATATTTAAGGAATTTAAAATATTACAATAATAATAGATATTTTCTGAGGAGTACAGATTTCAGTAAAGTATCACTTCAGTGATACTTCAGTGTCAGTAAAGTATGACACAATATTGTTTCATTAATTGTAATAGAAAGCATGCCATTTACAGCTACAACTTCCTTTTAAGCTAAATGTGTCCTGTTAAGTAAAAGCCTCTTTCATTTTTCTGACATATTGAAGAGTGTGGGTATTACAGTTTTGGGAAGAGATGTAAGCCAGGGGGATTTCAAATTGTGAATAATAGTGGGAAAATTAATGAAGACTCTCAAGGCATTTTGGGATATGGGTAGTATGGAAAAAAAACAGGAGAAAAATTAAACAAAAAATGATTGACAATTTGGTGCTATATTGGGTGAAAGAAAAAGTAGTATTTCTACTAATACTTTATATTTTATTTATATAGAAAAAAGTTACTAATTTATCTAATAAGAGTATATGTATTTCCATCCAACCAAATGATCAAATGCCAAAGATAATGTTTAAAATTTTCATTTATAATGACATAAATATAAACCTAGAAATAAATCTACTTAATGTTGGAAAAAACTCTATACTGAAAACAAAATATTACTGAGAAATATTAGATAACTCCCAAATAAACAGAGGTTCATTCCATGTTCTTATATTAGAAGACTCAATATTTTGAGATATAAACCAATACTATTCAACATCTCAGAAGATTATCTCACTTTTTGTCTTTTCTTTCTCTTTTTCTTTCTTTTCCTTTCTTTCTTTCTCTTTTTCTCTCTCTCTCTCCCTTCCTTCCTTCCTTTTCCTTTCCTTTCCTTTCCTTTCCTTTTTTTCTTTCCTTTTTTCATGAAAATATAAGAGGCTTACATAAACCAAAATAATATTGTAAAAGAAAAATCAGGGAGGACCTACACTATCAAAAATTAAAGCCTAATACAAAACTATGGTAATTAAACAGGGTGTTATTGACAGAATGATGCAGAAAAGACAACACCAATAAAGAGAGTACGGAAAGAGACACACATGAAATACTTAACATAATAAAATGCTGCTATAGATCACTAGGGAAATGAACTTCTTTTCAGTACATTGTGATGAATAAATAAGATATCTCTATAGAAAATATTAACCTTCATACTTATATCACTAGCTCAAAAATTAACTTGTGAGAGAAGACATTTCTAGAATAGAAATCATAAATATCTTAATGAGTTTGAGATAAACATTTATTTGATAAATAGGAAAAAATTTTCCTATAAAAGATTGATTAACTGGACTTCATTACAACTTCATAACTTCATAACATTCAACTTCATAACAACATTAGAACTTCTGTTCAATAAAGTGTATCATTTATAAAATAAAAAGTCAAACCAGTTACTCTGATTAGGTATTTGCTACACATAAATCTCCTAAAGCCCTTACAGCTAGAAGAAATAAAGAAGAGATTCAGATCAATAACTTCACAATATAGTATATCCAAATGATCATGAAAAATATTAAAATGTGCTTAACATCATTAGCATAAAATAAATTCAAATTAAACCCACAAGGAGATTCTACCACATCAGCCCCCACCCTAAGGATTGATCAAGAACAACAACAACAACAACTAGATATACAAGTTGGGGAGATTAAAGAAGCTAGAAATCTGATAGATAATTGCCCAAAGTATAATTCCTGCATTCACTTCAGAGAACTATCCAACAATATCTAATGCTAATGTAGAGTAATTGTAGTTTTATCTTTACACTCAAGAGAAACGAATGCATATTTGCACAAAAGATACATAAAAGTATACATGACAGTTTTATTTATAAAAGCCAAAAACTAGAAACAACCCAAATATTCATCTAGTGAAAAACCAATAAATAAATTGTAGTGTAGTCATTAAATAGGACCCAGCGGGGCACCTGGGTGGCTCAGTGGGTTAAAGTCTCTGCCTTCAGCTCAGGTCATGATCTCAGGGTCCTGGGATCCAGCCCCACATCAGGCTCTCTGCTTGGCGGGGAGCCTGCTTTCCCCTCTCTCTCTGCCTGCCTCTCTGCCTACTTGTGATCTCTCTCTGTGTCAAATAAATAAATAAAGTCTTTAAAAAAAAATAAATAAATAAATAAATAAATAGTGCCCAGCATGGTAATCAAAGTGTATCAGTGGTACACACAACATGAATAATTTTTTTTAAATTTTATTTTGAGTAGAAGATGCTAGACACACATTAGGGTATGTTTCCACTTTCAGGAAGTACAAGAAAAGACAAAACTAATCTTTGAACTTAAAGGTCAGAATAGTGGTTACTGACGAGGGGCACAAGGGACCCTTCTGGGAATGATGGCAATGCTCAGTGTGTTAGTCTCTAAGGTGGTTATATGGGCCTGAGTAAAACACATAGCCATACATATTGAATTTTGTGCATCTTACTGGATGTAAATATTATATCATTTAACAAAGAAATACAATTAACTCTTGCAAAATACGGGGGTGTGCAGTCACTCCCACACAGTTGAAAATACATGTATAACTTTTGACTCCCACAAAATTTAACTACTAAGAGCCCACTGCTGACCAGGGCCCCTACTATTAACATAGTTAGTTAACACATTTTATATGTTATATGTATTAGAGACTGTATTTGTACAATAAACTAGAGAAAAGAAAATGTTATTAAGAA
>CM052896.1:66334814-66359603 GCA_028534135.1 Potos flavus
ATTGGAATATTCAGCCATAAGGAAGAACGAGATATTGCCATTTGTGACAACATGGATGGGCCTAAAAGAAATTATACTAAATAAAATAGATCAGAGAAAGGCAAATCCCATATGATTTTGCTTATACATGGAATCTAAAAACAAAACAAACACAAATGAGCAGAAACAGAACCATAGATACAGAAAACAGACTGGTGGTTGTCAGAGGGGAGAGGGTGTGGGTGGGCAAAACAGAAGAAGGAGAGTGAGAGGTTTAGGTTTTCAGTTATGGAATGAGTAAGTCACAGGGATGAAAGGTATAGCGTAGGGATGATAGACAATGGTATTATAATAATAGCATTGTATAGTGACAGATGGGAGCTACACTTGTGTGTGATACACCTAAAACTAATATAACATTAACTATACTTCAATTAACAAAAAGATTAGAAAATTTAAAAATAAAAAAAAAAAGAAGTAGGGCTTGAATGTTTACATGTCTTAGGAATTCCAAGATAATTTAATGTGCAAGCAAGGTTAAAGAACACCACTAAGAAACAGGGCAGCCAAGGTTGAAGTGACCACGAACAACACTAACGTATCTGTTGATGTGAGCTGGTTGGACACGTTATAGCTTTTATTTTGATACAAATATTAAATAAGACATTTCCTGTTGTGTGATATTTTTCAAAGGCACTAAAAAACTGATAACAAAGCAATGTCTTTGAAATAAAGTTCTTTGTTGGCATCTGTGAAATAACTGAGCCCAAATCAGTTTTACAAACCTGAACTGAACTTTCTCCCCAGGGCTTTTTAGGCCAATTGAGAATTCTGTAGAGAGGAAAAATTGAAGAGTAAGAGCTTTAGAGTGAGCTAGTGGTATGTATGGTGTTTCCCTTAGAAGTTGGGAGAAAAGAGGTATACTTTCCCTTCTTCTCAAACTAAGTGAAGGTATCTTTAAGGCAAAATTAGGAGATATGGGCTGGTGCTGGTTGAAGTTGATGGGACATATGGATTGTCTCCCGGCCCTGCAGGGACAAGTCTAAACACAAAGGACTGTGTCTCTAATGGCTTGAGATGGCCAAAAAAAGAAAAAGGAAAAGGAAAGAAAGGCACTGCTAGAAGTCAACACTTCCCTACTTAGACCTGCCCATTTGCAAAGGACTGGATGTGGATCTTTCACATCCAGTCTTTAAGAGACTTTAAAGGAATTCTATCCAGGAGGATACCTGGAAGGGAAGGAGATCTCAGTGAAATGGTGAACCGCTAAAGCTCCAGGACTAAGAGTATTATAAAGCAGTTAGCTAGAGCGAGTACGAAATTACTATAGTTGGAGGTCTTGGAGCTTCATCAAAAATCTACACACACACAAAATGCCAGAGAAAAAGACTCAGCAACTAAATATCTGTAGGGCACGAGCACCCAGACCGGAAGACCTTTTCCGCTCCTTTCGGAATCTATCCAAGAGGGGCCAAGATACTTGGGTGGTACGGAGTTTTGGAGTTAGGGCATAATAACCAGCATATAAAGCTCCTCTCTCCACTTTAGGCCCATAAGCCTAGGTTAGACATGAGCAGCAGAAGGGAAAAAGTTTGAAGTTTTCATGTGTTTTGAGCATTCATATAACATAGGACAGTACTTTTCATTTATTGAACTGAGGCAATTTTTGTGACTGAATAGTGATGTGGTTTGGAGTGGTGGTGTTGGGGTCTGGAGCCTACATGCAAAAAGAATTCTTGAGACATCTTTGGTGCAAAAACGTAGTTTTATTAAAGCATGGGGACAGGACCCATGGGCAGAAAGAGCTGTTGCACCGAGGTTGTGAGTGGTGACTGATTATATACTTGGGGGTGGGGGGCAAGTGAGGTAAAAGGGATGTTTCCAAAAGGACTTTCATATGCTTAAAGAAGACTCACAGGATCCTGGAGGCCTGGCTATAGTCAAGCAAAGGTGGTTTTCTTTTCCCACTCTAATAAGGCATTAACGTTAAGATAGTTGCAAGTTTCCTGAAGGAATGTTATACTCTGCCTATTTCAAGTATTTGTCAATGGCCTACAGGTTATAAAGAAATTTAATTTTATTTACAGTCCCTTCTGCCTTTGTTTCCCACATCTCTACGGAGGGGAGGGTAATGTTAGAGCTCCAGGAAATTGAGTCTATGGGCCTCTGGAAGTTAGGCTATTGATAAGAATGCTTTTTTCATATAAATTACTAAGACATTTGTAAACTGATGGGGACTCATGTCCTGCAGGACTGTGCTCTCTGTCAGTTAACCATTTGATTTTTGTTTTTTGTTTTTGTTTTTGCCTTCTCTTAGCTTTAGGGCAGCCAGGAATGCCTGAGGAATGTCACGCAGATCCCACCTGGGGGGAGAGGGAGTTGCAGGGTGTTAGCTTGTGCTTTGCCCTCAGCTCACCTTCTGCTCCTTCATCAAATAGTATCTAAAAAGCAATAATCCTCAAGATTTCATCCAAGTTTGGGAGACATGGAAATTAGAAATCAGATTTGTGGGGGGAAAAAAGGGAAAAAAATAAATAAAATGAACGATTTTTATAACAAGTTATAAATATGTAAGTAAAAGATACCACACTTGCTTATTTGTCTAATATCTGCATGACATCTAAAAGAACTAGAGAGAATGAGAAATATTCAGTTTCAAAACTATTTTTGTGAACTAAAGTAAAAAATTAAATATCCATTAAATGTCTAAGAATTCTTAACAAAAGAATATTATGTACACCCCCTATTCTATGAGGCTGTGTGTGTGAGAGAGAGAGAGAGGGGAGAGGGAGAGAGAGAGAGAGAGAGAGAGAGAGACTGAGACTTCATTCAGACATTGAAGGAAAAAAATGTGGGAGAATATAAAGCGCACCTGGATCTGAATCTCATGGAGTTACGTAAATGTGCTTTGGGTCTCTCATCATAAAAATTCACAAAGGGTTGATGGTGAGTCTGATCTCGTATATATGAATCTCTGAACTACTGTTCCACAAAGACACAAAAAGGGATCAACCAAAGAACAGCAGAGGAGCCATGCTGGCATTCAATGAATGCACTAACTGCTTTTTTACAGTGTTCTTCAATGTGTTACTTCTATCATGCTGGGACCTGCATAAAAATGAAATGTCATACTTCACTACCCTTCCAGCCAGTGGTACAGTTTATTTTCTTGTCTTCTGATAGAGTTCACAAATTTAATAACTGCCTTTTATCCTGGTCTCTATACTCCCTTTCAGCTTCCTATTCAGTCTTCTCTCCCTGCAGGCTTGCAGGAAATGCCTCATTTTAGGTTTTCTATAAAGGACATAATAGACAAGAAAAGCAAAAAAGGAGAGGATATTATCTATCATTTAGAAATGGACAAGGGGCAATCAGACCATTTTAATAGAGACAGAATGGGGAGGGAACTCCTTGCTATTGTAGTATTTACCATGTTCTTTTGGACGAGACAATTTGGACGGGAATAAATTGAGCAGTTTGTGTCGAAAAGTATATTACGATACTTCTGATCAGTGTCCATATGGAAAAAAAAAGTAATTGATCCTTAATCAAAATAATAATAGGGTTATTTTCAGGAAAATCTGACAAAATGGGACTGATTTTTCAGCTAATTAAGAAATACAGTGATGGATTTGAGTGTTTCTGCTTTGATGCATGTGGCTATAATTAATAATGACTTTGCAGGTCTCCACATGTTTCCTAAATGACAATGACAATATCATTAATGAGGTGCATTATCGTACAGATTTTTTTGGAAGTTGGGAAATAATAGAGTAAGGTTCAGGCAATATTTCTAAAGAAATATCATCTGCTGGTGAAACCAATAATCCTTCATTCACATTCTCATTAAGGTCTGAATAGGCAGCACACCACATTTGAGTTCCCTGTAAACATGCAGGCAAGCACATTACTAGCAAATTGCAAGAGTGAGTTTGTAACTAGACATCTTTGTTCCTGTCCCACGTCCTATACCTTTCACCTCTTTGATTAAAAACGCAGCATGTAGGAATGAATCATTGTTAATCTCAGAGAAAACGGTTTCTAACATTGAATTATTTAAATGCTAATTGCAGTGCATTGCCTACAAATAATCAACCAGAACTTTTAACTAGATGATGTTTAATTCTCTTTTGAAATACCAAGTGGCTCTCAATACTTCCATAGTTCTTCTTGCATCCCAATAAGTAAGCATCAAAGTGTGTACTTCAGAAGAAGTATGAGATTAACAATTGCTGGAATTAGTTTTCTATCATATCCTATTCTTACTCTATGACATTAGAATTCAGGAACATAATGTTGTCCTAGGCACTCATAAAAATTCCAATACTAGATACATTTGATGTGATTGTACTATTATAATCTTCGGAATTTCATCAGAATGCATTTCATGCCATTTTATTTTTTTCTCTTGCAATGCTAAAGACATAACGGGCTTTGTAAGAAAATTGTGAGGTGGCTCATAGTTAAATCATTCTCGGAGTGAAATCTTCAGAGCTGATGAAAGGCAGTATTTTTCAGTTAGAATATTAAGAAGTTGTTGTTAAATTTTGGTGTGCATAAGGCTCATTTGAAGTATCCATTAAAATTACATATTCCTGGGCCACATCTCTAGAGATTTGGAATAAATACTTTGACAGAAATCCCCAGACTTTGCATTTTAATTGTCAACTCTCTATGTGATTCTGTTACATTTACAAAAACACATTTTGAGAATTTGTTTTTTCATTACAAATAGCAGCACTTTTAAATATCTTTATTATCTTTAATACCATCATCACATTTCTAGTTCTTCTGAATTTGCTAAACAGTTTACTTCATTTTATTCTTTCTTTCTCTAGTCTTAAAACTTCTTCTTCTCTCCTTAAAATAACTTTTGTTTAATTTATTATCATTTTTTTGTGCTGATATAACTATAGCACCTACCTGGTTGACTTTTCTATGCCATTTTTCTCTATGTCAATACATTATAAATATTGTTATTCAAACAATTCTCAAATTTATTTAATATCTGTTGAGCCACCTTATTGTCAGAGCAATTATGCATGGATTAACACAACTGCTTTCAAATGTCAAGACTATGACTCACAATAAGAATGCCATTTATAATGTGATGATATATATATATAAATATATATATATATTACTGCAGTACACATATAAATATGCAAAATTTGTTTTGTGAAGCAGTACTTACCCCAGTTATATGTGATTCAATTCTTTTAAACTGTTTATTTCATCCTTTGATTTTTTAAATTATTGATAAAAATTTACCCAAATTGACCCACAAATAGCTTTTGATTTCCATTTTGCCTATTGGCCATAGACATTAGTGACCACCTCCAAGAGTCATTTTCTATGTGGAGACCTTATTTTTCATTGCTACTTTTTGTTTAGAAAGTCATTGCAGGGAAATGTAAACTTATTTGATGGTGAAACAGAAGGCTTGGTTTTGTCCTGGTTTTCTGAGTACTGGAATACTGCAAGTGTATATTAGTTTATATTCCCTGAGACTTTATTCTATAAATATTGTAGTATATTATCCACAAATGATCAGATTTATATTCTCAAAGGGATTATGATTTTATTATTCACCAGTAACCTCATTCCTTTGGTTTTATTTGCTATTCTCAGCACTTTAATTTACCCAAAGCAAGTACTTATACCTATTTTTACTAATAAACCCTTCTCCCCAGGAAATCAGTATTATGGACATACTGTAATCTGTATTCCATAGAATGTCAGAGTTTTGGGGCACCTGAGAAGCCAACTATTCCTTTGATTCATGAGTTTCCTCAACAATGTCTCCAATAGATAGTGATTGTAGTTGAAACACTTCCAGAGACAGAGGAAACAATGATCAGACAGAAAAATGGAAGTAACCTGATGTGGGGAACAAAGACAAAAGAAAATTATATTTTCTTAACAATCTGCAGCCCATTGACAAACACTTGAGGCAGGCAAAGTATAACATTCCTCCTGGACACTCCCAGCTGTCTTAATGTTAATGCTTTGCTAGAGGAAAGACAAACTTAGCTTGACAATAGCAAGGCCTCCAGGATCCTGGGAGCATTCTTTAATATATGAAAATCCTTTTGGAAACTTCCCTTGTCTTTACCTCCCCCAACTCCAAGGTATATAATCAGTTGCTCCTCACAATCCCAACTCAGCCCTTTCTGCCCATAGGTCCTGTTCCCTTGCTTTAATAAAACCCCCTTTTTGCGCCAGAAACATCTCAAGAATTCTTTCTTGACCATCAGCTCTGAACCCCAGTATTTCCACATCATTACCTAAAAGAGACTAGAAAGATAAAGTAGAGTAAAAACTTGTCTGGAAAAAACATCAATTACACACTTAAAAGTAGGGATTTAGGGGCCCCTGGGCTACACAGTTGGTTTTCATCCAACCCTTGGTTTTGGCTCAGGGCGTGATCTCAGGGTTGTGAGATGGAGCCCTGCATCAGGCTTCATGCTTAGCATGGAGTCTGCTTGAGTTTCTCTTTTCCTCTCCCTCTGCCTGCCGCCCCCCCCCAAATAAATAAATCTTTAAAAAAAAAAACACATAGAAGTAGGGGTTTAAAAAATAGAAATAACAGATTTAGAAAAATAACATATAAATTGATAAAAGTTAAGTAGATTTAATGTCAAGAGTCTCTTTTCTGTCTTGTACCATTGTAGATCCTTCGCTCTATCACTCAATAGCTGGCATTTTTCAACTTTCCACCAACTTTAGATTTTCATGTTTATATATGAATCCCTGAAGTAAATTCCAATAATGAATGCACTGACCTACTCTTAATTAAAATAGTATCTTTCATATAATGATTAGTGTGTTTTAGCAGATTAATTAAACTGGCAATAGACTTTTCACTTCCAATTCTTTGAATTTGATAGCTTTGGTTTGCCTCACTCCCCTCCACCAGCCCCCAGGTTTGATTTTCAGTGCTTTTAAATTTGCGTCAGGGACTTGTGAAAATAGTTTCTTGTAGTTGGTTCTTCAGGTCCCTTGGACTGTAAATGTTTTTCCGTCCTCCACCAGAAATTTCGGGTTTGATATTTTTTTTAACAATTTTCAAGATGTGGGCTAGATGTCAACATTCTATAATTGTTCCTGTGAATTCAACTAAAAAACTTTTCATCCGATGGAGATATTCAACCTATTTGCAGTATAATTATACTCATGGAAATGAATTAGAGTGCATGATAATCCAGGCATTTCCACTGGTAGGAAACATAATTCTTTCCATGTTAATTATTTTAAGTAATACATTGTTGACATTTACTTCAGTGAACAAAACAAACGATTAAAAAGGCAAAAAATAAAAAGGCAACATTAGAGGTACAGAATGAACTAATATAAAATCATTTAAAAGCATCATATCATAATATTTACAAATAAATTATTCATTTACCTTCACTTTTGTTTCCTCAATTAAATCAAAACTGAAAATTCTTATTTAAAAAAGTTGCTAAGAAAAAAATGACTTCCTATGAAATTGTCTAATGAATTAATTATCCTTATACTTTAATGATATTGTAATTTACTGAATTCCTTGGCAGCAAAACAATGTTTTTAAAAGGTGAAGCCTGAGTGAGTAGTTTCAAAATCAGATATATAAATTCTTTATGGGTTTATATATTGACTTGATATAAAATACATTTTACATTAGGCAAAGTATTAACAAGGATTACAAATAACTTAACAGTGGATATTAATGATATATATGTGGAATTTAACATTTTAATATATGTATTAACAATTAAGTCTTATTGCTAAATACATTTCTAATGGATAACAAAAATTACTTGCAATATCAAACCTTCAAGTCATCTCTTTCGGCATACAACACACAGAAACACACACACACATTTGCAATTCATGCATTCAAAAGTTTTAGGAATTTTCATTATTAAAGTTTCAGAAGACTGAGTAATATTATGAATTTGTCAGATTAATGCATATGCATATATGATTGATGAATTATATTTTCTTAATTCTTTCAAGTTTAGTTTTTTTTCTTTTAATGTGGTGGGTGGACTTTAAGGTCAAAAACATTTTGAACATAAATAAATATAAATTCATTCTAAACCACCATGTGTTCAACAGTCATTCTCATGACATCTCATACAGTTAAAAACGTTTCCAGTGAAGAGTAAACAAATAGGCTAACAAACCACTATGAAATAATTCTAAATTGAATTTTTAGCTACTCAGCTGTTGCATTCATGGATTTTCATGATTTAAGTTGGAAAGTCTGTATTTCTGATGCATATGATTGTGGTTAAAGAAAAATAATCATTTTGGAGTTCTAGTAGGCTTTTTCAAAGTAATCATTTTCTTTGTTTCATACAAATAAAATAAATAACTTAGTTTAGACCTGATAGTTTAATTTGTGTGGACTTATCATATATTTATTATCCCAATTTTCCAATCAAAATGGGTTGCACCCAGCAGTGGCATCCCAAGGGAAGGGCAATGTAAGTGTCTGCTACCATGCAGAGAAGCAGTGTTCTATCAATGACATTGTTTAAAACTGCCAAGATAGTCTTTTAGTTGGTCTTAATATCATTCTAAAATTTTCAACATAAAACACACTTCTTATTACATGTACCCTTGTTACTTCCCTTACCTGTGTTACGTAGATGTTAAGATTAAATACAACTATAAAAGTTGTATTTAATCTTAACATCTACGTAACACAGGTAAGGGGCACCTGGGTGGCTCAGTGGGTTAAAGCCTCTGCCTTCGGCTCAGGTCATGATCTCAGGGTCCTGGGATCGAGCCCCGCATCGGGCTCTCTGCTCAGCAGGGAGCCTGCTTCTTCCTCTCTCTCTGCCTGCCTCTCTGCCTACTTGTGATCTCTCTCTCTCTGTCAGATAAATAAATAAAATCTTTAAAAAAAAAGATTAAATATAACTTTTGTGGACCTGGTATTCTGATATTATTGTTGTCCTTTTTCTTATCTTAAAAATACTAAGAAAACCTAGACATAATATAGTTTTAATACTTAGAATAGCATTTCTTTTGTAATCTTACTATATGTTTTTAAAGTAAAAACCCAAGATTGTCTCCTTTTGTTCAATTTGAACTGTAAGATTGGTCATGATTCGAAATATGTTCAGAAGATACCTGAAAACAAAACACGTTTGCCAAATTCATCCTAATGAAAGTAGTTTTTCCTAAACTTTCGAGATAGTTAGCTCTTAACTAGTATGTGTGTCATCAATTTAGAGTAAGCCATAATTTGAGAGGAATAATTCTTTCCTATTTCAAATATTTGAAAGAGTTCAAGTATATAATCACAAAATTTAAAAATATGTAAATTGTAATGAAATATTTAAAGAGATAGAAATAAAATTTATTAATTTATTTTAGGTATTTGTTATTATTGGATTTTTAAGGTTTAGATCATACTTTAAAAATGAATAGATTACGTAAGTAGTGTATAAATAATACCTACATTTAAAATAAGCATATCTATGTCTACTGATGACTGATGATATTGAATACCATTTCATATGCTTATTGGCAATTTTTAGATCTCCTTTGCTAAGTGCCTATTGAAGCCTTTTGTCCATTTCAAAAATTAGGTTGTTGATGTTTTTATTGATTGAGTTTATATATATGAGGATATATGGTTGGATATGAGTCCTTTTTCTTACATACACATGGGAGATATCTTCCCCCGTTTATTGCTTTGCATTCTTATTTTCTTAATAATGTCTTTGAAGAACAGAAATATCCTTATTAACAAAGTACAGTTTATTGGCCAGATCCTTTATGATTAATGCCTTTAATGTTTTTCTAGCCTATTCATAAAATCCTTTCCTAGCCCAATGTTAGGGAAGTATTCCATCTATCTTCCACAAACATAATTGGCTTACTCCAAATTAATTTTATAATCTATATAAATTTGTTTTTTTTGTATATGGCATTAGATAAAGTTACATTTGTATGGAGAACCAATTACTATAGTAAGCTTGTTGGAAAAATAATCCTTTCCTTCCTGTGCTATAGGAATATCTTTATCATAATTTTGGTGATCAGATATGCATGGGTCTGTTTCTGAACTCTCTGTTCTGTTGTGTTGGTCTATTTGCTTCTCCTTTCACTAATTCCTCACTGTTTAATTTTCTTTGAAATAAGTCTTAAGGGGCGCCTGGGTGGCTCAGTTGGTGAAGCCTCTGACTCTTGATTTCAGCTCAGGTCATGATCTTAGGGTCATGAGATGGAGCCCTGGGTAGGGTTCTGTGCTCAGCAGGGGATCTGGGTTCTATGCTCAGCAGGGGGTCTGCTTGAGATTCTTTCCCTCTGCCCCTCCCTTGCTCCTGTGCATATGCTCTCTCTCAACTGAATAGACTAAAAAAAAAAAAAAAAAATTATAAAATTAAATAAAATAAGTCTTGATATTTGGTGGGGTATGTTTAGCTTTGTTCTCCATCAAACGTGTCTTTGATTTTTTTTGCCTTTCCATTGCTGTATATACTTTAGTATCAACTGGTCAGTTAAGAAGCTGCTGAGATTTTGATTGGAACTGATTAAGTCTGTAGATCAATTTGGGGGAAGTTTTCATTTTTAACAATATCAAGATTTCTAACTGATGAACATACTGTGTTTTCCAATGGATTTATGTCTTCAATTGATAACCCTTTTTTTTAAGAAGCATTTTAATGGTCCCTCAGAATCTACAACTTGCATTAGGGCCTACCTTAAATTATAACTGTTACCAATGCCAGACATGGCAAAAACCTTAAAACAGTTTAAAATTTCCTCCCCACTTTTCTCTTTTGTACTATAACTGTCATAAAATGTATTTCTACATATTTTCTAAATCCAAGAAACAGTATTATCAAACCAAGTGTATTTATTGAATTCCTAACTTTAGCTATGGTCAAAAGATCTAATATACATATAAATATCCAATTTCATCACTTGGAAGGTCTTCCTTTTACTTGATTACGAAAGACTTGATTATAGGGGCGCCTGGGTGGCTTAGTAGGTTAAAGCCTCTGCCTTCAGCTCAGGTCATGATCTTGAGGTCCTGGGATCGAGCTCCGCATCGGGCTCTCTGCTTGGCAGGGAGCCTGCTTCCCCCATCTCTGCCTGCCTCTCTGCCTACTTGTGATCTCTCTCTCTCTGTCAAATAAATAAATAAAATCTTAAAAAAATAAAAAAATTTAAAAAATAAATAAATAAAAGACTTGAGTATAAACATAATTCAGCCAAGTTCTTTGCCACTTTATGACAAAAATGGCCTTTTTTCCATTGTCCACTAACCTTTTCCTCATTCAATCTGAGACTTCATCCAAATGACTTTTACTGTGCATATTCCTAGCACATCTGTACATGATTATGTATTCTCTGAAAAGATGAAAGCTTTCTCTGCATCTTTCCTTTCACTTCTGATCGCTCACCAGAATCACCTTAAAATGTCCCATCACAACAATCTCCACTTCTAGCATAAATTCCAGTATCTACTCAATACTCAATACCAAAGTCACTTCCACATTTTTAGTTTTTTTATAGCAGCAGCCAACTTCTCAGTACCAATTTCTTAGTCAGTTTGGCTACTATAACAAGGTACCATATACTTAAACAACAAACTTTTTGGCTTAAACAACAAACCTTTATCTCTCACGGTTCTGGAGGCCATAGATTTAAGATCGGTACCAGCATACTTGGGTTCTTGGTGAGTGCCTCTTTCTAGTTGACAGAGAACTGTATTTTTGCTGTATCCTCACATAATGAAAAAAGATCTAGTTAACCTTTCTTATAAAATTCCTAATACTATTTGTGACACTTCTGTCCTCATGATCTTGGGTTGCTTCCGTGTTTTAACTCTTGCGAATAATGCTACTATGAACATGAGTATACAAACATATCTTCGAGACTCTGCTTTCAATTATTTGGGGTATATACTCAGAAGTAGAATTGTTATACCATATGGTAATTCTATTTATAATTTTTTGAAGAAACCATCACATTTTTCACAGCAGCTGTACTATTTTACATTTCTACCAACAGGCAACAAGCATCCCAATTTCTCCATATCCTCATCAACACATTATTTTCTGGGTTTTTTTGTTTGTTTTTGACAGTAACCATTCCAATGGGTATGAAGTGGTATGTCATTCTAGTTTCTAACTGCATTTACCTATGATTAGTGATGTTGAACATTTTTTATGTGTTTATTTGTCTTTGTATAACTTCTTTGGAGCAATGTTTGTTTAAGTCCTTTGGCTATTCTTGAATCAAGTTGTTTGTATTTTTGTTGTTGAGTTTTAGGAGTTCTCTATATATCCTGATTACTAATCCCTTATCAGGTATACAATTTGCAAATATTTTCTCCCATTCTGTGGGTTACCCTTTTACTCTGTTGCTATTGTCTTTTGATGCACAATTTAAAATTTTTTTCACAGAGTTCAATTTTTGAAGTTTTCATTTTCATTTTCCTGTATTTTTTATTTTCCTGTATCTTGTATTTTTCATTTTCCTGTATCTTGTATCTGTTTCCTGTAACTTTGGTGTCATATGCAAGAAATTATTGCCAGCTCCAATGTCATAAAGGCTTTGTTCCATGTTTTCTTCTAAGAGTTGTATAGTTTTAGGTCTTACATTTAAGTCTTTCATCCATTTGAGTTAATTTTTATATATGGTGTTAGGTAAGTGTCCAACTTCATTTTTGTATATATGGCTGGATATCTAGTTTTCCCAGTACCATTTCTGGAAAAAACTATCCTTTTTCCATTGAATGATGTTGACTCTTGTCAAAAATAATTTGAGTGTTAGGTTTTAAAATAAAACAATATAGTTTATATGTGGAAACACAGTACGTATGGTAGTTACTAGGGCTGATCATAAATTCTAGTTATCTGTCTTATGAAAACCTGGTAAGTTTGCATGTTTCTGCTATATCTGTATGTGTTTTATCAGGAAATCAGAATATAAGTATTCTTTTTCTTTTAAAAGAAAATATACTCTTTTTAAATTTTTTATTTAATTTTAACATTTTAAAAAACTTATTTTTGAAGTATCATTGACATGTATTATTTTGTTTTGCATTATATTTGTTTCAGATATACAACATAGTGATTTGACATTTCTATACATTAAAAAATGTATAGATACCATAAGTCTAATTGCTATCTGTCATCAAGGTTTTTGTAATATTAATGCCTATATTTCCAATGCTGTACATTACATGCATATTTTAATATACTCCCCTCTCCTCTAGCAGCCATCAGTTATCTCTAAGTCTGTTTCAGTTTTGTTTTGTTTTTTGATTTTGCTTTTTAGATTCCTCATATAAGTAAAACCTATGGTATTTGTCTTTATCTGATTTACTTCACTTAGTGTAATACCTCTGTCTATCCATGTTGTTGTCACAAGTGGCAACATTTCATTCTTTTTTATGGATGAGTAATATGTAAGTGTATATAAGATATATGTTATATATATTACATAATATATATATCTATATATATATCTTCTTACCATCTTCTTCACATCTTCTTTATCCATTCATCTACAAATGCATGTTTATATTGTTTCCATTATCTTCCCTGTGATAATGTCATGATAAACAATGCTGTGATAAACAGGGGTGCATATATCTTTTTGAATTAGTGCTTTCATTTTTTTGGAAAAAAACTCAGGAGTGGTATTTCTGAATCTTATAGTAGTTCTATTTTTAATTTTTTGAGGAAATTCTATACTATTTTTCACAGTGACTGTACCAATTTACATTCCCAATAGTGCACGAGGGAGGTGAGCTCAGGAACCTTCTATGCTACATCTGGAACACTTTTTACCTTCTAAGTATTCTCAATATAAAGTAATACAGAAATTGAGGTTTATTTTAAATGTGGAAGTAATAAGGAAGCCAGACACAGGGAAGTTTTTATGACAAGGCAGAGAAGTTGCTACCATAAGGTTAGGGAAGCAGAGCTGAACCCCTGGCATGACATATTGAAGAAGGCATTTGTCAAAAACTAAGTGGAAATTACAACCTTTTTAAAGGAATTTCTAGGAAATCTTCCACCACTATGTCAGTTGGCAGCAGTGTAGTGGTTGTGCTCAATTCTCACCAAAAAGCAGCTGTGAATCTCACATCTGCTCGCTTGTATGCTTGTAATCACTTCCAGGGAATAATGACCTCTGCTTCTCTCCTGCTTTCTAAAGGAGGATTCTAAGAAAATATAGTTCAAAGCTTCTCTATTGTTATATAGAGGAGGTTTTATAAGAATTTGGTGATTACACTGAATTGCTAACAGATAATTGAAATATCCCACCAATTTGAAATTAGATGTAGCTGTATGATTTCCTTTGGCCAATGAAATATGTAAAGTATTTGTATTATTTCTGGGCAACATATTATTGCTTAGAGTCTAAGAATAGAGGAGGCTTCCCTCATACTTTCCCCACCAGGAGATGATAGAAGCATGTGTCAAGATAAACCACCATCAACCTGGGTCTCTGAACAAAGCTGCCTTGAAAACCCACATTGGACATGTCAGCTACTTTTACGGGACAAAGCAAATCCCAAGAATGCACTTAGCTTCCAGAATGCAGGGAGAATAATCCTATCATAAGCCTGGAAGAAAAGCGAACTCTAGTATTTATTAATATTCCTAATTATTGTCACAGCGGCATAAAACTCAAAGAGGTAATACATTACAATTAGAGGTTTTTGAAAGGATTTTCACAAGCTAGAAAGATAAATTGGTTACAAGATATAAAATTCAAGAGGGATATAAATAAAGTTTCCTATTCAGTTCCCCAGAAATAAACTCTTCAAGTACTCAACAGACTGCACAAGTAATCAACTAACAAACCAAATACACAGAGCAATTTTAATTAAAAATAAACAAATTTAAACCCAGAATACTGGTGCTACTTTAAAAAAAAAAGTTTTAATTCCTGCTAGTACATTATCTTTAAAGAAGAAAAGTTGTTCCTTATTCTTATACATTTCTGAGATAGTCCTGCCATTTCTAAGCAATATATCGTAAGGGGTAAAACAGTATCCCAGACTGCTATTGAACAAAAGGTATTCTAACATATTTTGGGAAGAGTGAGGGAACGAATTGTCGAAAAAAACTAGAAATGATTATTCGCTCGAATAAATATTTCTCAATTTAGTAACAACTATTTGGAGATACTTGGAAGAGAATCATACTTGCTCTTTATTTAAAGTAAAGAAAGGGGGCTCCTGGGTGGCTCAGTTGTTAAGCACCTGCCTTCCGCTCAGGTCATGATCCCAGCGTCCTGGGATGGAGCCCTGCATCAAACTCCCTGCTCTGTGGGAGGCCTGCTTCTCCCTCTCCCACTCCCTCTGCTTGTGTTCCTTCTTGCTATCAGTCTCTCTCTGTCAATAAATAAATAAAATCTTTAAAAAAAAATAAAGAAAATATGTATAGAAGTAATGAGAATTATTTTAATCTAGTATAAGGAAGAATTTTAAGATACTTTTCAAAGCAAACAACGAGAATAACAATAACAATAAAAGAGAAAACAGATCCTGGTAGAAAATACCATCTATAAGTAATTTAAAAAGTAAGTGCTCAGTATCAAGCACTGTCATATTGATGTTATTAAAATATTTCCATTGTATGAGAGATTTGTTATGTCTGAGATGGTTAGATATTGTGTTACATGAGGCATTCAAAAAAAGCAAATTATAGGTCAAGCAGAATAAATAGCAAGAGAAAAAGGAGATAATTTTGAACTTTAGAATTTTAGATTTCTTGATTGTCATACAAAGTAGTTTCATATGCACTTATTATGTCATCTGGACAAAGAAATATAATTCTCATATTTTAAAATCTTAAGAATCAGGCTAAAACAGGGGCGCCTGGGCGGCTCAGTGGGTTAAAGCCTCTGCCTTCGGCTAGGTCATGATCTCAGGGTCCTGGGATCGAGCCCTACATCGGGCTCTCTGCTCAGCAGGGAGCCTGCTTCCCCCTCTCTCTGCCTGCCTCTCTGCCTACTTGTGATCTCTCTCTCTCTGTCAAATAAATAAATAAAATCTTTTAAAAAAAAAAGAATCAGGCTAAAACAAAAATAAATTATATTTTAGGTAAGAAAAAGTATTGGCAATGATTAATGTTCATTTTAGTATGACTGTACATGTGAAAATTAGAGGCCAATATTTTGAAATTTATAAATGTATTCTAAAATCAACATAGAAAAATATCTGTTTTCAGATATATCTTAATATATTTATTCTTTCTTAAACCATGAAATATCTATGAAACAATCATGTATTTTGCATAGAATACACTTTAAGCAATGAAAAGTGATCTAAATATTAGACACTATTGCCTTAGGAAAAAATTATATTCATCTTTATAAAAATAAGAACATGAATTTTAGTAGATTCACACTTGCACTTATGTGTCCTCATAATCACATAATATAGGTAACTTTACACTTATTTTCCTTATAAGTGTGAATGACAGCTTCTAGAGATACATCATTGAAGAGTTCCATAAAAAGGAATTGTACCTTTGCTATATAAAAGATCTTTACACTATAGGTCAAGGTTAAGAATAACATATTCTTTTACAGAATCATAAAACGGTCATGCAGTCAGTCTTAAAAAGCCTTATACTCATGAAGATAAATAACTGTATGTATCTAGCTTAGTGCTGACAAAAGGTTATTTCTATTCAACAGTATTATAGGCATAATAATGCAGAACTGTTGTTGAAGCTCATATAATGGATTTGAAGAGTGTATTGATGGTAAGAGGGCTGTGGTTAGTGTTTGGGTTGCTATAACAAAATACCACAGACAGGGTAGTTTACGAACAGCAGAAATGTACTGTTTATGGTTCTGAAAGCTGAAAGGTCCAAGAACCGGCATGGACGTGGTCACCTTCTGGTGAGGATCCTCTTTTTGGTGCAGAGCTGGAACCTTTTCCCTATGCTCCCACATGGTGGAAGACATGAGAGATCCGTCTGGAGCTTCTTTTATAAGAGCATAATCCTGTTCGTGAGGGTTTACCCTCATAGCTGAAGCACCACCACCACCCCACAAAGTGCCCACCTCCTACACCAAGGGGGTTAGGATTTCAACATATGAATTTTGGAGGGACACATTCAGACCATAGCATGTATTTTTTTTTTTTAAGTTAAAAGGCAAAAGTTCTAACACATTTTTGTTCCTAAATACATTTGCATTTTCCACCACAGAGATAATGAAAACTTAAGTTTTTTACTGGTTAGGAAATGGACCACATAGCACCATGTAACAAGTCATTGATATGATATTATATCTAATGTCAATATAAATTCTAAGTGTAAAGTTTGAAGGTGGAAAATATTTGAATATATATTAATTATGTTAACCTAAGGAAAACTTAAAATGAAATGTCTTCAAGGAAATGAGTTGTTTATTATTTTAAAATAAATGAAATTGAAGAAGCTAATACTTACACAGGTAAAACATATATATATACATTACAAAAATACAATTTTTCCAACTTCAAGAAATCACAGATGACATGACAGTGAAATTTAAATTGGTCTTATGCTAACTGGGATAATTATATTCCATAACCTAAAAGCTGAATGTCTTTAATAAATCAGTTGTGGGCCCTCTGTGTCATGCTTGCTGTATATTGTCCACTTATTAATGTGTGGAATCAGTTTTAAAAAAGGAAAAGAGGAGTTGTAGATCATATCCAATGGAGAATTGAAAACAGTGATTGTAATCACATGACAATTCTTCAGTTCACAATAATTTTTCCTAATTTTCTACCTTTATAGCTTCTGCTCTGTTGCTAATGTAGACTGAAATCATTAGATGAAATCATTAGATGCTATTACAAAATCAGAATACAATATATATTTTAAAGTGAAAACCCTTCATTTCTCTATTGTAATAGAGAACTAAAAAGCTCTAATTTGAATAATTAATCATAAACTCAGTACTGTTATAATTATTGGTGGAGTGAAAATGTGACATTTGGTTTCACCCCAAAAGGATTCTGCAATGTTATTGGGAAATTGGGACATATGGCAAAAAAACAACTGCTGTTTTATCAAAAAATGTTAAAGTTGCAAGATTCCTTAAATACCGTATAACTTGGCTTTCTTATTTTGCACAATGAACAGAAGCAGAAAAAAAAAAATGTTTAGGAACTTTCTCAAAGTCAGTCAGTCATTTGGTCAGAAGTTAATGACCAAAACAAGAGTAAGATACACATGGGAAGCAGAATGTGGTAGGCAGTGTTATTGATTTCATAGTGAGAAAATTTCTGAAATGACCACTTCATGTCATAAGAATATGACTCACCCTTAAACTCACTGAGCCTCAGTTGCCTCCTATATAACACTCCTGTTACTATCTGAATTATCCCCTCCAAAATTCATGTCTTAAAATCCTAACCCCCAGTCCTCAAAATGTGACTGTATTTGGACTTTTCAGGAGGTAATTAAGGTAAAATTGGGACTTTTGAAAATAGGGCTTCGAAGAGGTAATTTAGGTAAAATTAGTTTATATGAGTTAGGCCATAATCCAATATGACTTGTGCCCTTGTAAGAAGAGGTTAAGACACAAATAGACACAGAAGACCAAGTGAAGACATAAGAAGAAGATAGCCATATACGAAGCAAGGAGGGAGCCCTTAGAAGAAACCAACCCTGCCAGCACCTTGATCTTAGACTTCTAGTCTCCAGAACTGTGAGGAAATAAAGGTCTGTTGTTTAAGCCACCTATAGTACTATGTTATGGTAGCCCTTGCAAACTAATAAACCTTTAAAAGCATAGAGCTGACAGTGATGATGAAATAGGATTATATATGTAAACTACATAGCATATAAAAGGTGATCAATCAAACAAAACACCTGAGATGAGGAATTCCCAGAATATCCAAAAAACTCAATAGGCAAAAAATTTACAGGTGAAGATGTTCAATTGTGTCAAACATGCAGAGAAGGAAAATAAAAAGAGAACCAAAGAGGATTATTATATTTATCATTTCAGAACCAATTGGTCACCTTTCCAAAGGTGCTGAAATTACATTTCTGAATTGATCGGGACATTACAGAGGTGAATTTGGTGTAGTATTCCTAAACATGGATTCACATAGGCACGGAAGAGCTAAATAAGGGTCAGTGGAGCTCCTTCCTGTTATCTTCTTGAAATGAGTTATAAGGAAATATTTTATCATTTATCAAAGCATCATATTTGAAAACGTTGGTAAACATCCCAAAAGCTTATGAGTTGAAAACAAGTAGAAAGTAATCTAATCTTACCATTTTCAGGCTTCAAAAAAGATCAAGACATGATTTTTTCCTTTGTCCAATCAATCTTCTCATTGACTAATTATTATTGACTAGAGATAATTACTTTTTAAAAATCCTTTATTTCTTTTATGCCCTCCAGGAGTCTTGTGTATTAATGAGGCAAACAACTTGGGACATTGCCTCAAGACAGATTTATTTAAAATAAACAGATACCATTAATCTGACCATTAATCTGGCCAGGCAGATATTTCTGCTTAAGTGTGTAATTGTGTACTGCTGAGCCATCATGCTGGGATGCAGACTAGAACTCTGACACTTGAATTTAGTAAAGTATATCCCCTCAGGTCTCCAAGAGATGAGAAGGTAAATTTGACATATGAAACACTGTCTTTATGGCCCATCAGCACCTTCAACAACACAGTGCTATGTCCAGGAGACTATGAAATATCCTTTATATCTAACATGACTTTTCTTTCAAAAAAACAAAGGAAACTATAGTAAGCTATAAAAATTTTCTAAATACATTGTCTTTCTTTTTTTTAATAAAGGATAATTCTTTAGTATATATTGTACAGACTGGTTAAAATGGCTGTGCTTTTCTCTGAATTGGGATAATCAAACACAAACCAAAGCCAAAAAACAAAATAAGATCAAACACATCATGATATGTTGCTAATTTAAAGTTAGATCAATCTCTGTTCACTGATTATTGTACTATCAGATGGGCTCTTTGGGAAGGATAAGACATTTGACATTTGATAAAACATCATCGCAGTCTGAACCAATGAACACCAGTTGGTCTTTTTGAGGATTATCTAGATCTAGGTCTCTGGCACAGGAGCCAACAGCAATGATCCATTACAGCTTCAGGCAATCTATTTTTTCTTTAAAAATTTTTTTATTTGACAGAGAGCACAAACAGGGGGAGCAGTAGAGGGAGGGGGTGAAGCAGGCTCCCCACTGAGCAGGGAGCCCCATGTGGCGCTCAATCCCAGGACCCGGAGATCATGATTTTATGTAAAATTAGTTTATATGAGTTTTATCTCAAAAGGCAGACACTTAACCGACTGCGCCACCCAGGTACCCCCAGGCAATGTATTTTTAACTCTAGGGATATATCACTATTTAGAGAGATTAACCTCTTTTGGTTCTTGTTAGTGCAATTGGAAAGAAGAGTTTAGAGACGTCCAAGAAATATGACTTATCTAAGGAGGAATTGGGGTGTCTATTTCTCAAATCATATGTGGGATTTGAATATAAAAGAAAAATGTAGCACTCCCTTCCCCAATACATTGGTATGCTTGTCATCTATTGCCACTTATGTATATGTTAAATCATTTTTTAGAAGTTGAGGTCTCGTAATAAGATTTAAAATGAAATTCTGTTACAATTATAATAGAGAGTCAGGAGCTAAAAAAGTAAGTATAATAGGTTATCTGACAACTCACTGGATGACATGTCTAGCAGAACACTTTTTTAAAAAAGATTTTGTTTATTTGAGAGAGAGAGAGAGAGAGGAGAGTGGGAGAGAGCACAAGCTAGGTGGAGAGGCAGAGAGAAAGAGAGAAGCAGACTAGCCGCTGAGCAGGGAGCCTGACGCTGAAATTCTGTGATCATGACCTGAGCTGAAAGCAAGCGGTTAACCAACTGAGCTACCCAGGCATCCCATAGAACACTTTTTATTATGATTTTGTGGACTTACACAAAATAACTGCATATGCTTAATAAGATAGGAATAACTGATTAATGAAAACACCATTTCTTGAGATTTATCATGTGCAAAACACTATACCTAATACCATAGAAGTGGATTTTATATATATATATATATATATATATATACACACACACACACACAAAATATATAATGAGGATTATTTCATGCAATAAATGGAGGCTAACAAGCCCCAAGATCTACAGTCCATAAGTTAGAGAACCAGAAGAGCTGATGGTGTAGTTTCAGTGCAAAGGCCAGCAAGCTTGAGATCCAGGAAGAGCTAATGTTTCAGTTTAAGTCTAAATGCAGGAAGAAAATCTAAGGCTTGTCGGAAGGGAGTAGTGCAGGAAAAATTCCCTTTACTCACTGGGGGATCAGACTTTTGTTCTATTCAGACCTTCAATTGGTTGTATGAGGCCCATACACATTGGGAAGGGCAGTCTGCTTTCCTCAGTCATTTACTCACAAGTCAGTTTGTTTATATAAATATTAAACTCATTCAAAAACACTCTTACAGAAACACCCAGCATAATATTTAACTGAATATTATTCAGACAAGTTGACATATAAAATTGAGCCTTGCAGACAGATATATGGATAGATAGATACAGATGGAAGGAAGGAAAAAAGGAAGGAAAGGAAGGAAGGAAGGAAGGAAGGAAGGAAGGAAGGAAGGAAGGAAGGAAGGAAGGAAGGAAGGAAGGAAGATATACAAACCCAAAGTTGGCTTCAACATACAGAGAAAACACAGATATAGCAAATAGAAACTGTAGTAAGATTAATAGTGCTTATTCCCTAGAAATATCAAAAGTTTAGACCATACATAAATGAAGTTAGTATAATTTCCAATCTAGCTTTTTTTTTAAGTCTCTAATTTTCAGTCTGATTTTAATATTTTTATTCTATTTAATGGAAGATTATCTGGCTTTGCAAATATTTTTCATTAATCAAAGAATTTTTGTGTTGTTAAGTAGATATCATTAGGGCCAATTCTATTGGAAAGATAAAAGTTCTCATGAGTTGAAATTTCATTCCCTTGACATTAGAGCCATTGATTTTTCTTAAAAGATGTTTATACACATCAATTTTACAGCTTTTTAGAAGAGAGAATATAATTAAGTATTGACATTCTGAAATGCATATATTAAAATAGAAGATTTATAATTAAAAAAATTTTAATGGTCAAAAATAAAAAGATTTGGGATATTTCTTGCTATTCATGATGATGTTCATTTGCTCCTATGTTCTGCTTCAAAGCAGATCATGATTAATTCATTGCAAAAATCCATAGAGGGTTTCTTGCAATTATAATTAAACATTTTTGTCTTTAACGGATTCTTAGAAAAAAAGATGATTGATTTTGAACCTAGGGAATTGCCTTATGTGTCAAACATCAAGACACATTTCTTTATTGAGAAAGACACTATCCAATACATATTGGAATAAAAGATCATGGATATCCTATTACAATTTTATAAATTTTTCCTCCCTCCTGGTGTTTCTCCATGAATTTTAGTCTTACAATTTTATGTATGTAAAACTTAATTATTTGATATAAGATAGAGAGGAGCCAATTTACCTGCCATTGAACAAGCTTTAATTACTTCCATCTTTGTCTTGTTCCTCCACCTCTCACCATACAGATTTGATGTAAGCATTTATCATTTAATCCCATTGAGTCAAAAATTAATTAATATTTCCCTGCCCCCCATCTCTCCACATATTTCCCCAGGAACTTCAACTGTGAAAGGGACTCCTCTGATATCAATCCCAGGAGAAATAGGAAGAAATTGTGCACTATTAATAGAAATTTATTTCTTGATAACATAATTCATCGTATTATTTGAGAACCTAGTAGAATGTATATAAACACTGTACACTGTGGTGGAGCATAGTCATTAGAGGTAAATTGCCTAGGTTTGAGTTCTGTTTCTGTCAGTTGCTAGTTGTGTGATCCTTCTGTGTCCCCATTTTCTCATCTTTAAAATATAGATAAAAATATTAACTTTGGTATTAATTGTAGTATTACAATATTAATGAAAGGCTGAAATGAGTTAATTAGAGGTAGGCACTTGGTAGACTACCTGCTGAAGAAAGTACTCTTTCCATGTTTGCTATTATATTTTTAATTATTTGAACAATGCACTTACTATTATATGTCTATTTCTGTATAGGAACAATGCATTCCTGTTAAGAACAGCTTTTGTTAAGATATTTGTGCTTGAAGCACCCTAGCAAAACATTTTCATGCATCATCCCATTTAAAAAATTAAGAAGGAACTGCCAACCCAAAGCAATAAAATTCTTGGATCAGTATTTGGTTTAACCCATTATTTAACTCTGATCACATAGATAAAAGTGAAAGTAATTTCCTCTGATTACACATTTTGTTATAAGGAGATAAATAATTTTATTGATTTTGGGGGGAGACAAAAACATTATAGCTGGGCTGCATTTAGTATAAAGTGCATCTCTATACTATTTTTTTATTAATTTGGTTTTATGTTTAAATGCATATGTGTGACAAAAAATGAAAAGACTTTGGGTGGATAATTAATACAAAAATTAGCAAATTTTAATTTGATCATGTCAGCAAATTTTTATGCACTCCTAAAATGTTAAGACATTTTTCAAAAGCCATATCAGCATAATATTTTCATATGTAATTATTGGTGGGTGGAGAAATATGCCTTTTTGTATCTTGTTATTTGTATTTAGTTTACATTTTAAATTATTGATTAATACTTCTAATTCAAAGCCATCCAAATGTGCTTTTCTCTTATGCATACATTTGTTCAGTTGCTCATGAGTCATGAAGAGTTTAGATTAAATGAATTGAACTAGTTTTTTTCTTCTTCATGGAAACTAAGAACAAATTTACATAAATAAGCTCCAGAAGTTTCTAGTTTATTTAAACCTCTGACCATTTGTTCAAAATTTTGAACTTCTCCTTGGTCCATAGACATTTTATTATAACTAGTGACACATAAACTAGTTTTACCAAAATAAAGTCTTAATTTTGATTTCTGAAACTATCTTTACATCTCTCTTGTATTTTTTTGAAATACAAATGATCACTAAGAATAATAGACCATGAACAAAGAAATCTGTTATTAGTATGTGTATAGGAAAATGCTGAAAATCTACCATCAAATATTAAAAAGTAGCATTGAATTTTCAGATCACATACAATAGAAAATGCATCTTAAGTTGTGCTTGGACCAGTGTAAATAGGTTCAGATAACCTGTACTCTGACCTGGGAAAATTCATGCTTATCTGGGTATTGAATGGAGTTACTTGTTAATAGAGTAAGTAGAAATACTTTGATGGCATCTCAAAACTAAGCATGAAGCTCAAGGGCTACACTTTAAGATTTTCTTTTGTTTTTACCATGAAATACAGCACTACCGTATTAGCCCCTGATTAAATAATTGAGTGCCCAATTCTACTGCGATAGTCTAAATTTAAGCTCAAGAGCTTTATGTTTAATGTAGGATTAGTGGGGTAAGAATGCTACATCCATTCTGTAACACTGTATGTTTTGTTGGGTAGTGATGAACTTTAAAAATAGAGGAATGGATTTATACGTGTACTTCTGGCCCACTTTCTAGTCAGTTCCTTATGTTACTTATGGACTTTTCTTTAATATAAAAGAAGGAAAAATACTTCACAGTGATATTTTAATTCACTTAAAAATATAATCCATAAAAATGTCACAATATTTTAAAAATTATTATTAGAACACATTTATTTATTTATATTTTAATTTTTTCGAAGTTTTAAAAATATATTTGACAGAGAGAGAACACCAGAGGCAGAGGCAGAGGGAGAAGGAGAAGCAG
>CM052896.1:66360103-66390698 GCA_028534135.1 Potos flavus
TTTTTTTTTTTTTTGCAATTGACCAAACTCTATACTTGAAGTATGTGCACTTTATTTTATGAAAATCATGCTTCAATAACCAACTTTAAAGAAAAAAAGCATGTGCAGTCTCATCCATGGTCGTGGTTTCAAATATGTATAAATCATTTACCAAACTATGGCTCAAATCTTAATTTCTTTTAGACTCTAGATCATGTATCTTTCTCTTTGACTTATCAATTTCAGTATCTAACAGTATTCTTAAACTTATCTCAGAAATAACAAAATAAACAAAAATATTAGTTTGTTTGCCTGCAACTTTCACTATCTCTATTAATGGTACTTGTATCTATCTACTGTATCTTTTTTATCTATCATCTACCTATCCTCAAGTCAGAAACCTGCCAGCTGTTCTCAATATTTTTTCTCCCATTTATTTTTTACATTTAATTTGTGTTTAAAGAATTAATGAAAAGTATGATGACAATGACTCAACAGAGAATTTCAGGTTGGTATTTTTCACATCCATTCTTGTTAATATACCTCTATGGTATCCACTGTAGTCCCAGTCGCTATCTCTTCTTCCAGAATTATAGTCCTCATCTTAGACTTCCTGTTTCTTTTCTCAGCCTGTTTAAAACCATTCTCTAGGGGCGCCTGGGTGGCTCAGTGGGTTAAGCCTCTGTCTTCGTCTCAGGTCATGATCTCAGGGTCCTGGGATCGAGCCCCGCATCGGGCTCTCTGCTCAGCAGGGAGCCTGCTTCCCCCTCTCTCTCTGCCTGCCTCTCTGTCTACTTGTGATCTCTCTCTCTGTCAAATAAATAAATAAAATCTTTAAAAAATAAAAAAATAAAAAAATAAAAATAAAAAAATAAAACCGTTCTCTATATATCAACAGCATAGATATTTGGAAAGCGTAAATGAGATAATAAAAACCACTGTTTATATCCATTTCATAGATTTTCATTAAATTTTGAATAAAATGCAAACTCCTCTCTATATGAGGTGTACCTCTCCAACATGAAAAACAACTTTCCTATTATTCACCACATTGCATAGATTTATCTTCAGAGAGATTCCATTATAAAGAGTAATATTCATCATATAGTAGATACCTGATAAATATCTATTGAATTAATAAATGAAATTCACTACATTCATTTTCTAAATGAGCACATAGTGCTTTCCTATATCAGGGTTTCTATCCTGATATCCTTATTACCTAGAATATCATAACCCTAGTTCTTTGCCTGTCCAACCAATTCATCTACTTTTTATTTTAAATGTCATTTTATCTGGCAGGACTTCCGTGATTCTCCACAATTTGAATTAGGTTCCATTCTTTTAATCTATTTCAAAATACCCCAAACCCTCCTTTTCAGTATTTATCACATATAGTAAATATTTATATTTAAATTTAGAATTAAACATTTAAAATACACAGAAATGTCCAGAAAATAATGCATTATATATCTATGTGCCAAATTAACAAGATAAGAGATGAGTTTAACATTTTGCCATATTTGCTACATTTTACTCTTTATCTTTCTTTCTCCCTCTCCTTTTCCCTCTTTTCCTCTCTCTCTCTCTCTCTCTTTTTTTTGAGATTTAAATTTTTATTTTTTATTTGTTTTTAAATTTTTTATTGTGTTTAAAAATACAAAGGTACAGATAAAGGTAAAGTCTGTTCCCTGCTCTGCAGTTATTGTTGCTGTTCACCAAATATCTGACCCCTCTGAACCTGTGGTAGGATTGCACTTTCTGGCATCCTTCTTGTTTGATGAAGCTAAACCCATGGTTCTGGTCAATGAATTGTGAGTTTAAGTGATGCCTGTCACTTCTGGACCTGGGATTTTAATTACGCATGCAATGTCTTTTCCTTTGGCACAGCAAACAGTGATATTTGAGATGCTGCTACTCAACTGAGCTTGAGTCACTGAGTATGAGCAAAACCATTCCCTTTCCACTTCTGATCCACAATAGGTAGTAGTAGCATGTATGAAAAAGATTTTGTTGTTTAAAGACACTAAAAGTTGGAAGTTGTCTTGTTCTGCAGAATAGTCTGTCCTCAGTGGTAAAGTCTGTCTCCTTATCCTTTCTCCATCCCTATGTGAAAACTCTATTATGAGTCCAATGTTTATCCATTAAAATATACTATTAATTTAAGCATATGATATATATATCATATAGAGGGACATATATACACACATACCTTTCTTCACTTTACCTTATATTTTTAAAAACTAGCAACATTTATATGTAGACTAATTTTAACTATCGTATAATTTTTTTGTGGCAAATAACATTTCTTTATCCATTCACCTCCTGAAGCCTGGTTGTTTTCCTTTCTCAGTAGCAAAGCTTAGGAGTAAAAAGCTATGCAAATGACTCCTTTTGTATATGTGCAAGAATTTCTCTAGACTCTAGAAAGCTAAATATATAGTTGACCAAGTTTTGGATCACTTCTTCAACCTTACCAATTTTTCTGTGAGATTATTGTACCAATTTAGGTTCTCATTAGTAATATTTGGCAGTTCCCATTTCCTATATCCTGTCTACTACATAGGTTTATTAAACATTTTTTCATCCCTGGTAGATACGAAATGAAATTTCATGGTTGTTTTAATCTGCATTTCCCTGATTACTAATAAGTCTGGCCATCCATTCAGGTTTCTTTTAAGTGAATTACCTTTTCAAATATTTTGCCCATAATTTTTCCAATCTAAGCATTTGTTATTTCATAATATTTTTTGGAATTTTAAAAAAAATATTTATTTTTTTATTTATTTTAGAGCGGGGGGAGGAGGGCCAGAAGGAGCAGGAAAGAGAGAATCTCAAGCAGATTCCCCATTGAGCATGGAGCCCAACATGGGCTTGATCCAATGACCATGAGATATCGAACCAAGCTAAGGTCAAGAGTCAGATCCTCAACTGATTGAACCACCCAGGCGCCTAGTAGAATGTTTTTAATATAGCCTGGATACTAAATCTTTGTCAGTTATATGTGCCTGAAATGTCTGTTACTTTTTTATCTCACTTTAATTGTGGTTACTTTTAGGATATGAATTTTTTAAAAAATTAATAGAATTCTTCATTAGTGATGATCAAGGAAGGAAAACAAAATTCTGATACTTATACTAAATGTTGTATTTTACTTCCCTGCATAATCTTTTAACATATGTTTCTATCTGGTAAGGAGAATCTCTGCTTGGAATTATTATTGATCTTGATCATTCTTACCCTTTCGCTTTACATATAAATTTAGGATTAGTCAAATTCCCTGGAATTGCAAGGTATTTATAGATTAATTGGGGGAGAATTTCCATTTGTGTATTATTGAAGAACATTATTTCAATTGATCTAGATCTTGTTCTAGATCTTGTATTTTATTCAATGTTAAATTTTTATATAATTATTTCACATATTTAAACGTTTATCATAAGTAACTTATATAATTGTTGCTATTGTTTATGGCATATTTAAAATTTTACATTTTATAATTTTCTTAGAGCTGCTATATATCTAGAAACCTTGCTAATAACTATAAACACACATTTGTATGCATACTAAATTATATTTGCCCTTATTTAATTTAGGATTTTTATATTCACATTATTAAGTGATTTTTTTTCCTTTTCATACAGTTCTTGTATGAGTTCTTATATAAACTTCATAAAATAACTTCAGGTTCTTTTTCTGTCTTCTTATTCTATATAGGTTATTTTCCTTGCAAGTTGGTAGAACTAATTTGTTAAAGCAAATGGGAATGGTGATAGAGGGGGGATCCCAGGTTATGTGGAAAATTTTTGAGTAGTGGTTTATTTTAATTATTGGTCACAGGTCTTTTCTGGTTTTCTATTTCTTGTCAAATATATTTTTAAAATTGTTTTTCCAGGGGCGCCTGGGTGGCTCAGTCCTTAATCATCTGCCTTTGGTTTGGGTCATGATCCCCAGATCCTGGGATCAAGCCCCACATCGGGCTCCCTGATCTACAGGAAGCCTGCTTCTCCCTCTTCCACTCTCCCTGCTTGTATTCCCTCTCGCCGTCTCTTCTCTGTCAAATAAATAAATAAAATCTTTTAAAAAAAATCATTTTTCCAGGAAATTATCTTCTTGGATAAAATATGTAATATTGATTTAAATATTCATTTATGACTTAGCTTTAATGATACCCAAGATTTGTTTTAACCAGGTATGGTAAGACATGCAGTTGTGAAAATGCTTGTCATAAATGGCATTTTAATTCTACAGTCCCCAAGAGACAGGAGGAAAGGCACACTTAGGTCACATGGGAAAGCACAGAAGTGTGATGAGTAGACAGAGAAAGAGAAAAGAACTGGTGGCTGGTACTTTTACTGTGGTTTTCATGGGAAAGAATGGGGGAGACAAAGTAATATATACAGTTAAGTACATTTAGGATTGGATAATACTAATAATTTTGGTGAGTTCTGAGATGTAGGAGTGGTCCCTAAATATCAGGTACCTGGCCGTGGAGTTATTAGGGCAGGGCAATAGTGTCCCAGGGTGTGAGAACCCTATTCAAGGAGGTGGCTGAAGGTAAGAGCTCTGGATTGGTTTATTTACATATTAAAGTCATGCTCCTTAACATCCCTTTTACAACTTCTAGCAGTTAACTAATCCTGGGAGGGACAGGCCCTCCTGAGTCAGCAAGGCCCCAAACAAGTCAGCAAGATGTTAGTGCATCAAGAATAGAAAAAAATATGAAAATATAGTTAATACAGATAATTTTTTCCTTATGATTGTTTTTTTTTATTTATTTACATTTATCTCTTTGTTTTCTATCTCTATCGCACACTGAATCTCCTTGAAGGAAGGGATCATACCTGGTTTTTATATGTATCACCTCACACAATGCTTAATACATAGTAATACCAAACTAACATTTGTTGAATAAATGAGGAAATGAATAGTATTTTCTTTTATATTCTATAATATCTTGTATTATTTTGCTTTTAGTCTGCTGCTTAATTTAATTAACTTTATTTTTCTAATAAAAATTGTACTTTTCTTTTCAATTTTCTGGAAAATAAAAAAGCTTGATTTAAGAATGTAACTTACAGTTTTTTAACTAGAAGAGACTTGGACTTCCATCTTCTGGAATTGACATTGGACATATTTGCAGAGCTAACCCTGCCTGTAAAACTTATGTTTGATGATAGAGATGGGAAAAAAAAAAAATATTAAATCTACCTCTAAAATGTCTCTTTCCCTTGGAGGAACTAGTATGGAAAGGAAAAAAAAAATGCTGTGGGGAGAAAGGATATAAGATATTCTTTGGTTTACACATAGCCCAAAGGATAGATCTCAAGCTATTTGGCCTTTTAGATAACTCTATCCCTGAAACACAAAGTTTATAGTTTTAAAGAGATGTGCAAAGCAGCTTTAATTGGAAAACAAATGCTTTGTTATGATTTTTGTCAAACCCACACTTTTTTAGAAGAAAAAAGACAACATTCAAATTATAGAAACATCAATATTGTGAAATATTATGGTTTATTATATACTACAGAAGTATAGAGATTTTCATTAAAACTAAAGCAAATATCTAATTGGCACTACCAATTAGAGTAATAATAAACTATTCTTATGAAGTCATGACAAGAGCAAAAATCTTTACAGGGTCAAAGATATCTAATATTGTACAATGCCAAGAAGCAGCTAGTAAACTATAGAATTGTGATGGCAAATGAGGGTGATTTTTTTTCTTAACTTACAAAATTATAAATAATACTCATTTTTTAAGAAGAAAAGTAACAACTCTCCTGCGTATGGAAAATGTGAAACTCAGTATGCCTGAATAAAGAATAGCTCCCTATGTCACACGAACCTTATTGCCCATAACTTTATTGATGGTATTTTTTATTAGTTCCCAATTCAATTCTACTTGTAAAAGGAAAAAATAATTTATTTCATCATTTCAGCTCTTAACATATTACAACCTTCATCTTCCACTACAAATATATTTCTCCTACCTAGCAAAGCTGTAAGCCCCATGTTAAAAGGAGCAATACATTCTTCTTTAAAATGGAGAACAGACTGAGATCCTTCTTTGAAATATTGCCTTTTTATGCTATTATCTGTCCCCCCATACACCATATGTGATGTTTGTAAGTCGTGTTGTTAGTCGGAGTAGTAATTGTCAGCAAGCATACTTCTTTTTTTGGTGAGTATCCTAGCAATGACACTGAACTTTAAGATTCTCAGAATGTTTGCAGTTTAGCAAGTTAACACATATGATAAGTTTGTATCCATTTTTTAGAGTAACTTTCCTTAACACACTGTGCTATCACATTTAGTTCTTTTCTCCATTGTACACATACAGAGTAAATGCCCTTTTTGAGGCATAGTAAAAGGAAGGGGTTATCCAGGTTTATGTCATGACTTGATGGCTGCATGGTTTAAGTATTTCTAACATGCGCAGTGAGTTTTTCAACATGAAACCTTGGAATCAAAGGGATAAGGAACCAAGACATAACTTTGGAGAACTTCAGGTCTGATTACTTTAAACATACAAACATGCATAATGCCTGTTTGGCTGCCAAACTTTCATGGTAACGGTTGGTGAAAATGTGTTAGGGACAGATCTTTTTTCTTCATGGGCATCTTCTTTTAATTTAAATTTGAACACCAAGATGAATACACAAGGTGGCCAATTTCTTTGAGTATATCTCTGAAAATTTACAGAGTACAGAGACTCTTGGAACTTTTCCTGTACTTGCATACATCACTGTCTTGACTATCTAATGTTGACTTCCAGACCTCTTATGTTCATTTTTTCATCACTAGCTCTACTGCCACTGTCTGGGTTCAGTCACAAATCATTCCTTTTGTGGATTACTCTAAGAGTTCCCTCTACCCACTCCTACCCATATCTTCTACACACCTTAATAATTTGGTCCTTTCATGAATACTTACTATCAGATTTACCTTGTTCTTTTTTTTCCCAAATACTTTTTATTTTTTCAGTGTTACAAGATTCATTGTTTATGTACCACACCCAGTGCTCCATGCAATACGTGCCCTCCTCAATACCCACCACCAGGCTTGCCCATCCCCCCACCCCCCTCCCCTCCAAAACCCTCAGTCCGTTGCTCTGAGTTCACAGTCTCTCATGGTTCTTCACCCCCTTGTTCTTCAAATATGTTAATTCCTTCTTGTCTCTATTTTCTCAAACTGGGGTACTCTATACCCTACATTGGGCCAAGAGGCACTTGAATTCAAAGGACACACATGGCACACAGCTATTGAGTATCAGGGCTCTTTTTTATTATTGTTTGCTTGCTATTTAGATTTTGTGGAAGAAAATATTGTTATTATGTGAATGTTATACCTACATATGAAATAAAATGTAAAACAGACATTTATTTAAAAGTTACTATAAATTCAAGATTTACTTTGGACTAACATGTGGATGATGGGTTTTACATATTCTTATTATACGTTTAAAAACTTAATGTCTTGGGATGCCTGGGTAGCTCAGTCGGTTAAGTGTAGGACTCGTGATTTTGGCTCAGGTCATGATCTCATGGGTGGTGAGATCGAGGCCCCCCCCACCTCAGGCTTGGCCTGGGATTCTCTTTCCCCCTCTGCCTCTGCCCCTTCCCCCACTTGCTCTCTCCCTCTTGCTCTCTCTCTGTCTCTCAAATAAATAAATAAATTTTTATTTTTTTACAAGATTTTATTTATTTATTTGACAGAAAGAGAGAGAGAACACAAGCAGGGGGAACAGCAGGCAGAGGAAGAGAGAGAAGCAGGCTCTCTGCTGAGCAGGGAGCCCCATGAGGGACTCCATCCCAGGACCCCGGGATCATGACCTGAGCCGAAGGAAGATGCTTGACCCACAAAGCCAGGTGCTCCAAAAAATAAAGCTAAAAAACCAAAAAACCAAAAACCAGTTCATGTGTTAGCTACTACCATTTTGCTTGTGCTACAAACAAAGTACTGGAGACTAGCAGTGGCAGGAGCAGGGAGCCGCAGAAGAGGGGGAGTACAACAGAGGGAGCAAAGGAGCTAGAGTCCCAGCACTGAGAGAGGAGCTATAGGAGGAGCAGCTGAGGAGGAGACTTTGTCTTTTTGTTTATAATCATTTAATGAATGTCCCAAATACGCCTTTCACTGAGCTGCAGGTGAAGTTTATGATGAAGAAAGAAAATACACAAGGATACACTCTCAGCAAACTATAGACTCAGGAGCCTAGCTCTTAACCAGTGACAAATGGTCTCTTTGAAATTTTGTTTTTGAAGGAGAGATTTGAAGAGCTCACCTCCCTTTATCTCCACCTCTGTCTACCTTCACCTTATATAGGTTATGCGTCTACTCTCTGCTGCCCTGGCAGTATTGTGCAACAGATATTTTGAAAAGCACTGTCTTTCATTTCATGCCCTACAAAGACCTTTAGGAGATGGCCCCTGCACACATGTCCAATGTCATACACATGTCCAATGTCATCTTCAGACTCCTGTGTCTACACACTGCAGTTCTACTGACACTTCTTATTTTCTCATACTTTAGTATCATTGACAATGCTATTCCTGCTGCTTAAAATCTTTTCTCCCCTCTCCATTTAGTTAATTTTTATTTACTGTCTAACTCTCATCTCAAATGATACCTTGTCGACGAATGCCTCATCCTTGAAAAACAACTCTATTTCAGCATTAATTCCATGCCATCTTGTACTAAAGAAAAAGTCCAGCGCTAGACAGAATCAAAATAAAGATAAAAACAAAAAAGGTAAAAAAAAAAAAAAAAGGTGTGGGATGCTGGAGAATGGAGAAAGCAATCTGAGAAAAGAACTAGGGTGGCTCAAAATAGCAAAAATTAACTATCATGCACCTCCTGATGATAGGAAGCAATACCATTCATAAGCCTGCCAACATAATTAAACCTGAGCATGAGCAAAGCTCTGGATCTAGGTGATTATTTGCAGGTGATTGAAAGAGCAGAAAAACATGTCAAACTGCACTGCAAGAATGAAATCTACAAAAGACTGGTAAACTCTACAGGTCAAATGGCCCAGTTTTTCAACACATGAATTCTCAGGAAAAGTAATGAAGGGAGAACCTATGGATTATAAACCATAATGAGTTTAAGATTGGGCAAGGATAAACTATAATGTCAAAGAATGCACATTTGTGTAGTGACATCTAAGAAATCTATGGAAGTAATTACTAAACTAGCTAAGAGAGTGGATACTTTTTGGAGAGAATAAAGAAACTGTGAATGAGAATAGGCCTATAAGGATGTTCATATATAATAATTCATTTGTTAAAAGATTTTATTTATTCATCTGAGAGAGAGATCACAAGCAGGGGGAGAGGCAGAGGGAGAGGGAGAAGCAGATACCCCACTGAGCTGGGAGCCTGATGTGGGGGTCGATCCCAGGACCCAGAGATCATGACCTGAGCCGAAGGCAGATGCTCAACCATCTGAGACACCCAGACACTCCAATACAACATATTTTTGTATTGTGGGTTTTTCTGGCTAGAGGCCGGTCAGTTCCCCTTTTTGAGCAGCTGATTAATTCCACACCCTGTCCTGTGTCTGGAGCCACTATGCACCTATACCAGTTACCCAAGGGCTAGGTACCAGGCGGCTAGCCACACTCCTATTCTCCAGAGCCTGGGAAATTGTTCATATTAGCAATCTACAAGGAGCCTGTAAATTTTAGTTAACCCCAACGTGCTTGCCATATATAAACTGCCTCCCTACAGCTCCAGCTTGATGGCATTCTGTCACCAGATGCTATCCTTTGGGTGAGGTCCTGCATGGCAGCCTTCTCTTGGGGTTTTAAGAGTTTTGTCTTTCCTCCACTTAGGTGTCATTATGCATTAACTTACCAAAAGAATCTTTAAATCTATGAAAACAATATGTAATCTCATCAACTGTACTTGAGTGCATTCAACTGTAGAAATTGAGTAGAGGGTATGTCTTACTCGACATATTGAGTAGAAATTGAGTAGAGGATAGGTCATACTCACACAATAAGTAAGAACCAGATAGAAAGACAGAAGGTCTTAAAAAAGTGAGGTTTAACCCAAGTGACTGATGAAGAGAAATGTGAGGTGACATCTATAAAATAAAACTAAAAAGCAACTTGTCAGGATGGGAGAAGGACCGTGAGCTCTGGGAGAGCAGTTCTTGGGACAAGAGAGGGTGGGGTAATGATGTGATACAGTATTTGGAAAATATATTGCTAGTTTATTTACAGGTCTGTTGGGGCAGGGAGAAAAAGAGGTTGGAAAAATGAAGACAATTTTTAAAAATAAGAAAAAAATTATAAGAAAGAAAAAAATTAACATAATATTGATTCTGTTGCAACAATATTTACATATAAAGATTAATGTAACATTGATCATTTAACCATTGGACAATTGATATAACTACACTAGGAAGATGGTGAAGGAGGGAAAAGAACGGTATAAAATAGAAACTTTAAACATAGTAAAAGGAATTCAGTAGAAAATTTGATGAACCAAGAAACAGCATTCTATAGCCATTATATAGAAATAGATAAATATCAGAATAAACAACTAAAAGAATTGAGGACATTTGGCTCCAAGAGTGGGACTATAAACTCAAAATCACAAATACTTCTACTTTCAGTAAAACGGCAACAGAATTGTTAGCTAAATCATTATCTAAAGTGATCAGAATATTTTCCAATATTCTCTTAAACTTACTAAGTAATAAGTGGCTTAGTGGTGGTGGTTGTTGTTTTTCACGTTTGGTTTTACCATTTTTTCTTAGAGATACTATAGTCACGCCTGGACTTCCCCAAACTGAAAACATTATAAGTTTATATATGACCTACTAAGTTTATATGTGATCTAACTGGAATATCTAAAGGAGGTATGCAATTTTGAATTAGTGTCAGTGTTTCATATTTCTGTTTTCTGAATAAAAAGAAAATATACTTTCTTGTTATGAAGCAAGATAAATCCTAAATACTGTTTTCCTGTATTGGTTTGAGTACTAGAAGTAGATTGGGTCCATGGAGCAAAACCATCTGCATTTAGGCTTAAGAATCACAACAAATGATAGGATTACAAACCAACGCAGATTTTAGAAATGCCCATCATTTCATTGCACCATTTCATAAAGGAGAACCCAAAGCTGACTTTTTCCATTACAGAGAAAAAGAGTTTTCTGGGTAGTTAAAATAGTGAATCTCGTTTTGCATTTTGTCCATGAACTCAGGGACCCAGAGATGAGTATATTTTCAGAAAGTCAAATGAAATAAGTAGAAGTAGGTTATTTCATAATTGGAAATATCACACTGCCCTTTGCAAAAAAATTATAGACAAGGAGAGTAGAAAGAAAAGAGGCTAAAAACATGGACTGTAATCATTGTTAGTATATTATTCATTTTATTTTTAGCCAATAATTCAAAACAGATCGTCAAGGCTGAGATGCCTTTTTCATGGTAGATACATAACTACAAAAACTAATTAGCATATATCTGTATACACACACATATATATACATATATTCATATATTTGAATAAGCTCAAAGCCTAAATATCTTAAGACTGTGTTTGGAATACAATTGAACCATTTAATTTCAAATGTTTTATGCAGCAATATCTGAAGTCATAGGCAATATTTCAATTATTAAATCCTCTAGGAGACTGTGTGTGTGTGTCTGTGTGTGTGAATCTGACTTGGACATAGAAAAAGTTGGAAAAATACCATTACCTAATGGTTATCCTATAATAGTTGTAAGTAAGCAGGAAAAAAGAACACAGAAGTTTTAGCAGTGTCAGGAAAAAGATTCTCTGACCAATTTTTATGAGGTCTTTGGATCCACATAGCAGATTGTAGGGGCCTGGAACCCATTTACAGTTAGGATAGGACTGCAAGGAGAAGGTGAAAAAAGTCATCTACAAAGTTGTTGAAATAGGCCAGATAGATAGAAAGATACACAGGTTTGGGAGGCAAAGCCTCACACCGTGGCTCTCAAACTTCAGTGTGCATAAGAATCACCTGGATTGTTTGTTAGACATCAGCTGCTTCAACACAATTCCAAAGTTTTTGATTCGGAAGGTCTAGGGTAGAATCTGAAAATACTGAACATTAGGTGAACCCTGTGCTCCCAGACAACAGTAATGGGTAAGAAATACTCCCAAACTTTTGTTTCCCAAATTCCCCTCTACGTTTTGGATTCTGAGAAATGGTTTCTTGGAAAGAACCACTGGTTTCCATATGACTTAGAAAAGACTGTCCACACTTTATCAGAACTCACTTAGACTTGCAGATGACTCTTGTTTACTTGTGTCGAGGTCAAACACAGGTCATCCAACTTTGTATTCTTTGTCCCATGAATGATTAGCTAATGTTTGAACTGTTTGTCCCCTTAAAACTAGCTATATGCAGAGACAAGCTCCTGCTCAGCTGACTGAGATATCCCCTAATTGCAAAACTATTACAAATGTAAATCACCCCTTCCATAGCTTGTGCCCCTCTCATTGCACAAGTCTAAGGAAAAACCACCCTGCTGTGACATTGCGATCTTCCATCTTCAGCGTTTGCACTATGGCAGTCATCTGAATAAAATCAGTCTCCTTACGTTTTCATCTTTAATAAGCCCCCAATTTTACATTTATAACAAGTCCCTGGATGATGCACATGCTGCTGCCTTGGGGATCACACTTTGGAAACTGCCCCCCAAATGCAATTAGAAGCAATTGGAAGAATATTCGATTCACCCTATTCAGTCAAAAGGCTGCTAAGTATGTGAAGCTGGTGAGTAATTGAGCTAAGTAACAATGTTTTTCAGGTGAAAAGGAGGACCTGATATAAAAATGGAGGAAACGCGCCTCCCTGGTGAAGGGAGAGGTTACTTTCAAGATTATGACTTTGCGACCTTTCTCTCAGTTGGTAAGGGGTCATCCCCGTAAGGAGTGTGATTTTTCACTCGTGAAAAAGTCTGGGGATCCAGAGGCCTGGAGAAACTGAAGAGAGAAAAGAGTCCTTCAAAATTCGGTAAGTAGTGCTCGACCTAGAGAATTCAACTTTATGCCTTCTTTATTATTGCCGCTAAAGCAGTGAAGTAACTGATATTTTTTTGTTTACGAAGGCATTTTTATCTCCAATTTGAACTACATTTCCACATCCTTTCAGAGAAACACCAAAACAAAACAAAGCAAAAAGAGCCCAAAACTCTATTTTAACTTGAGAAAACAGAGCTGAAAACGCCTAACAGGATTCATGCTTAACTAAGCACTCACCAATGTTTTAACCATTGCCTCTGTATTCATCTTTCATGTCAGCAGAGTTAACAATTTGGGTGCTGTAGCTGAGAACAGCGGTGCAGGCGTTCGCTTGCGTTACAGACCTCCCGGCATGACATTTCTATCTTTGGCCCAGTGTTAATGATGTTCCATGCTGACCCTCTTGTGTGAAAGCAGAGCTGGAGAGCACAGCTTTGATAGCAGTGTTTACATGAATGTTTGATAAGCATCTGTCAGCTCTTAGCATTCTACAAGCCTGCGAACACAAAAGAAGCCAGGGAACCCTGGAGCTTTTGCCACCTGAAAGCATAATCTGGTGTGTTCACTGAATTTCAAATCAGCGCTGAGATTGTTCCCTTTGTAGCTCGGATTGTAATTTATGTATTATTTACTCAAAAAATAGAACGAACGATAAAAGACAATTGCTTTTTCTCAAAAAGGGTTTTGAATATGGAGGCCAGAATTCTTTTAATGTATACTTACTTTGCTAATGGTTTGGTCCCGCTGGACACAAAATATCAGGAATATTGAAGTATATTTGACAGACTAAACAGTTTTAGGAACACTGACTGGGTTCCTCTTCACCCCACCCCCCACCTCCAAATCATAGCGTATTTCTCCCTTAAAGGATAGTGCTTAGGAAAGACTTTGTATATACACCAAGCAATCTGTATTTTAGGTGCCTTAATGTGGGCAATATAGGGGGAAAAAATGTACATATTATTTGGCTTTGAAATTGTTGAGACCCCAACACATTTATTTTGGCTATGCTTTTTGTTCAGTAATTCATGACTCCATCTAGGACTGGAGACAACTTTTTGTTTTTTTTACAGTTCAGGGATATAGAAAGTTAAAAATTTCGTGGTGCCAGAAATGCCAGCTTCATTCTCTTAAAATAATATCTCTGCAAACTTAGTGGCATTTCAGCCAAAGAGAAAATGTATAAAATAGCTTATTGGTGTCTGGCGTTCTGTAAGAACTAAAAATATTATGAAAATCCTACAATTAGTATTCCAATAGTCTGTACATTTTGTCCTGATAAAGTTGTATATACATATGCATTAATGGGGAGTTGCTCAAAAATAAAAGGGAAATAGTAAAAAAAAAATAGAAGGCATGAAATCTAATGATCTGAAGATAGCTCTCAACTTTCTTGCTGATTAGTTGAGTTAAACTGAGTTGTGTGACCTCTGTCAGCTTGATAAAATTACTTGAATTTCTGAGTCAAGATGTTTGTGAAGCTAATACTATCCCTTTTCTAGTTTACTTAAGCCAATGCATTCTTTAAAATACGATAACACTTAAACTACATCGAGATGATTTTAATTAGCAAAAGAAAAACTTATGAATAATCTACAATGTCCATTTTAGGGTGAGTTCACCAATATAATTTTATTAGGTAGTGAATTTCATCTTTTTAAAGTTTTTTTTTTTTTTGCTGATGTATTTTCTCTTCCTATTTTAATTGGAATTTCCTTATAGTTATGGTTTAGGATTGGTCATTTTACTCTTTACAAATACTTTCTGTGTTGTGCATCTTTGAAAATTAACTAGCATTCTTTTTCTATATTGGGTTTCTGTATGGGGATATGCTGGCTATGAAATCACATACAAATACATTCTGGTATATAAGAGCTATCACAGAAAGATAATTCTAATTAATAAATTGGAATTCTGTTGACATAAACTACTCCTATGAGCAAGATTTAGGTTTATATAAAACCTAATTTAGGTTTATATAAAAACATTGAAAGACAACTTCCTACTAGATTAATAGGACAATCTCAGGTTTCAGATCAATGTTTTAAGGCCCAACCCTGTAAAATGGCAGATTCACTATATAATGACTACCTTCCTACCTCCCAGCCTTACTGTGGCTCCTGTTTGGATATATTACCAGCCTTAATTCAGAAAAGTAAGCCTATCTGAGCATGATTTTTAATAAGCTATTTCTTTTACATCTTTACAACGTGGGTGTGGGCAAGTAGGAGTAATGTGTTTTTTCAAAAGTCGTTTTTTAGAGATCACCTGAAAAAGTCAAAAGAATAAATAAGCTTGAGAAATGCTAAGTTCTATTCTAAATGTTTTTTTTTTTTAATTATACCTAGGGTATGAAGGAGGGCATTTGTGATGAGCACCAGGTGTTGTATATAAGTGATGAATCACTAAATTTTACACCTGAAACTAATATTACACTATGTTAACTGGAATTTAAGTGAAAACTTGGCAACAAAAAAATTACATCTAAAAATGGCTAAGACTTTTTGAATATCCAAGACCTAATTTGACCACAGCACCATTTTTTTTTTTTAATGGAATCTCTTCAAGTGTACTTGGGAAAGATTTGACAAGAGTGAGGGTTGCATGAAAAATCATAGTGGTCATTAGGACTAAATAGCTTGCAGCCAATTCATTCATTGCCTTGAATTGTGGCCAGATACTTCATATTTTTTCTTTGTAAAGTAAGTAGTTATTAAAAGCTTTAGGATTGGGTATGACACTTCCAGATTTGCACCCAAGGATGACTATTCTGAGAAGCCTTACAGAATTAAATATATATCATGGTACTAGTCACTTAAAAGTCTATGTTTTTTTTCCTCGAGGTGAATAATACACAATATATACACAAATTATACACAATAATTTTGTTTAGTCTATCCTTCCATAGTTTTCAAGTTGTATTAATAAGCAATTTTACTATTTAAGCTTAAAAAATTGAAACTCCTCATTTAAGAAATGTCAAAAACCTTAGTTTTAGAATAGTGATCTAAATATTGAGGAAGATGGGAGAATGGGTGCAAAATAATAGGAAAAAATTATGACCTAGATATTAAAGGAAATAAATAATTGTAAAACATCTTAAATATATTAACTGATAGTTAGATTTGGCAAAGGATGGTATGACTAGGTTTCTTGGACTGTGTAGAGATGAGGATAAGTCACTGCCATCAAAGAACTTGGAGAAAGCAAACTAATAGATGCATGAATCCACTTAAAATATGTAAATGCTACATTGTGTAGAATTGACTAGAAGAGGAAGTAGAGTTACAGAAGTGGGATCAATGTTAAAAAAGCCTAAAGAGAAAGAAATAGGAGGTAACCAGGTTTAAAAGGATTTAGATCAGCGAAGATGCAATGCAGGGGTGGCAGAGAGCAGCTGACAAAACAGCCTGGAGTCTGGATGGTGATGACCATGGCAGAGAAGAGATGCAAAGTCTGAGCTCACTGATATTGCTGCTCTTAAGATCTAATGTATGTCATAAGGGAACAAACCAGCAAAAAACACATTTTTCTTGGGGGTTGGGGGAATACCTGATCTATTTACTTTGAAAATTTAACTAATTAGGGATCTCTTCCTTAAATGTTACATCAGAGTCTTCAGTGGGTTCCTTTGAAGAATGAAGGGGCTGATCCACCAGTATCCAGCCTAAGAAAAGAGCCTGGAAGTGTTTAGTGACCTAACAGTAACATAAACAAGAACATTGAGAAAGAGAAAGGAGTTGTGAACCTGAGAAAGATTTGGAGAGGAAATCAAGGGTGACCTCAAGCAGGCTATAGGGATAATAAAATTTGAAGTCCTACTTTAAATGCAATGGGAAGGCATTGAAGAATATTTAGAATATTATAAGTCATTGGAAAGTATTAAGGAAGCAACAATCTTATTTACATTCAATAAAGGTTAATCTATATACTGAATAACAAATTGTACAAAGAATAAAAAGGTGGAAATGGGGTCAGCTTGAAGGCCAATACTAAGCTCTGAAAAAAGATGCCAACAGACTGGTCGAGAGCCCTGGCAACATATAGTCAAGACAGTGGAAAGACTTGTGATAGATGTTCTAGGTAAATCATCAAAGCTCAATGATGTAGATGGAAGGAGAAGAAGAAATCAAGAATAATTTCAGGTCTTTCAGTTCAGTAACTGGGTGACTATTGGTGGTTAACATTTACTGCAGAGGAAGAGATCGAATATGGTGAATACTTTTGAACAATTCTAGACCTTATAAGAAATGTTAATGTATACTCACAAAGATGTTACTGGAGTTAGTATACAAGATATTGAAAGAAGGGAGTACATATTCAAAAAAACTTAAAAGAACATTTTTGTAGCAGAAGCTTTTGGGAATATGGACCTGGATCAAGATTGTGGGTAGAAGTGGGAATTCGGGGGGGGGGGGAGGGAGGGTGGCTCTTAGAGAAACATCATTTACTCAGAGGATTAATGATTTATCTATAGTCATTTGGCAAGTTTAACCTTTGGAAAGTCCTTCCCCTTTAGCTACCTGTCGATTTCCTTAATCTTAAGAGAGGATAAATAAGAAGATACACCTCATCAAGCACTAGACAGATTTAGTTTCAGAACCAAATGATAAATTTAGTATTTCCTTGTATGTTAGTGGAAAGAAATCGCATACCTTGAACAAGTTTGTAAAAGATTCAGGATTAACAGCTGAGATTTATTCTCTGATGTTAGGTTGGATTTGTAGAGATGATTACTGAAGGCAATTAATACAATATATATCAATAAATAGGCAAACAACACTTCCGTGAGCTTTAAGAGAATTTTTTCCTAAAATACCAAAATTGTTGCAAAGTGTGTACTTTGCAACATAATGTATATTATACAGTTAATATTACTATAAATTTCCTAAAGTGACTTAACTTAGAAAACAGATCTGAATTAAAAGCCTACCAAAAAATACTTTTCATGGTGTAGTTATATTACTTGAGTGTGCATGTAAATTTTTAAAATAATAAAAATTTCCTATATACTGTACACCCAATATGTTTGAGTTGAAAAGGATAATTTTAAAGTAGTATATAGCACTATTGGCAAATGTTTTTGAGTGCATTTATTTCCAAGTTCATGAGGAAAGTTTTCATATAAAAAAAACCTCACTCCAAACAAGTACATAAAACAATTTTACTATAAACTAGGTAAATATTATTTTCCCAGCATTCTCTGAATTAAAACTAATTTCAAGTTACTGAAATTTGTATTCACCAACTATTCTATGAATGATCACTTAATATTTTACTAAATATGCATAATTGAAAAAGCAGATCATTTTTCTTAATGAAGGCTTTCTATTCAGATATATCAGAGCTTAAAATGTAAATTGGTTTTAAAATTGGCATTAAAATAAAGTATTAACTTAAAACCAGAAACTATGTAGACCTTTTGCTTGACATATTTCTTTAATACTTTTTAATCAGCTAAAAATAACTTTATTTTCACCCCCATGGTAATAACTTACATAGTGTGTATTTTTCTAATATCAGTTAAAATTTTTTTGTGCCAGCTCATTAGAATTCACACAGACAAACCCAGGAGGAAGTTTAAATAGTCTGTATTGTTTTTCCTGGAAGAATAAACAGTAAAATGCTAATTGATATTTGTTCTGTTGTTCTGCAAACTGTGAAATAAATTGTGCATTATATACTATACAACTAGCTTAGAGTAACAAAATCCAGAAGGGGGTAAACTTTAAGAGTTATATGTAGATAGAATTTTTCTATTTAGATGTATACATAATATATGTAGGCATATTTGTCAGCATATACTTATTACTGTTCATAAAAATCTTAAACATCTTTCTCTAAGTATTATTTCTATTAGAAACTTTATGAGAACTCACATTTCGAAGTATTATTTACAACAGTACTTTAAAATGCTAAAAAGCAAAATGATTCAGAATTGCATTAAGTAAAACCCAGAATGATGAACTTCAAAGGATCTTATTCTTTATATGTGAAAGTGCAAATCTCCAGAAACTCCTTATGTTGTCTCTGTTTCTGAAACCTCTGCTTGCTTCTAAAAAAACAAAATTAGTAACCCAAAAATGTTCAGGAATTCTGGTAGAGAGCCCATGTGACTTGAATGCCTTTCATATGCTATACCACTTGCCTAAACAAACTCCGGCATTGCCTCTGTTATCTATAGAAAGCCCAGCCTCCTTTACAAGTAAGGCTCTGAGGAAAGTGGTTTCTAACACCTCCTAAGTCTGTTCCGCACCACTCTGTATCATCCCAAACCACAGGAATACCAGCCATTGAGATGATCTCATGTTTCTATCTTAAACTATTTTCTTCACCTGGAATTTCCTCCCCATGGATAAGTTAATTTCGTTATTGTGAGTAAATTCAGGTACCATCTCAGGAAACGTTTGCTAAAATCTTTTCCTTACCACTTATTTGTGCTTTTTCTTCTACTCTCATAAGGTCTTCTATATGTTGCTAGCATGTTACTACTCAGAGCATAGTACATCTATCTCTTTAAAATTAATATACTCTATTTATTAAGCAGTTTTAGGTTTACAAAAAAAATACAATGTACAGAGAGTTCTAATATACCCTTTTACCACCACCCCGCCTCCCGTTCTAATATGCCCTTTTACCCCCCGACCTTCCTTATCTTTCATTAGTGTAGTACATCTATTACAGTGAGGGGCCAATATTGATACATTACCAGCATTGTCCATGGTTATAGTAGGTTCAGTGATTCTGTACATCTTAGAGGTTTTGACAAATGTATAATGATAGGTACCCACTGGATAATACAGAATAATTTCATTGCCCTAAAAATTCCCTATGCTCCTTGTTATCCCTCCCTTCTTCTACCTCCACTTTTGAAAATCAGTGATCTCTTTGCATTTGAATCATACAGTAGGTTGCATTTTCATATTGGCTGCTTTCACTTAGCAGTATGCATTTAAGTTTCCTCCATGTCTTTTCATGGCTTAATAGCTCATTTCTTTTTATTGGTGAATAACATTCAATTTTGTGGTTGTACTACAGTTTACTTACCCATTCATCTATTGAAGGACATTTTGATTCCAAGTTTTGGTAATTAGGAGGAAAGTACCTATAAACATTCATGCGTAGGTTTGTGTAGACATAAATTTTGAACTCCTTTGAGTAAATACCAGAGTGTATAAGTGCTGGAATATATTGTGAGAGTGTAAGATTTGTAGGAAATTGCCAAATTTTTCCAAAGTGGCAGTATCATTTTGTATTCCCATTAACAATTAATGATAATTCCTCTTTGACATCTTCACCAGCATTTGGTGTTGTCAGTGTTTTTTTGATTCTTTTATTCTAATCTATGTATAATGATATTTCATTATAATTTTAATTTGCAATTGCCAAATGACATAGGATGATAAGCAAGTATTCATGTTTAATTGCCTTTTATATTTCTTTGGTGAGATAATCGAGACCTTTTGCGTATTCAGTTGGGTTGGTTGTTTTCTTACTGCTGAGCTTTGAGTTCTTCACATATTTTTGATACCAATTCTTTATCAGGTTTTACAGAGATTTTCTCCCAGTCCGTTGCCTGTCTTTTTATTTCCTTAACAGTATCTTTAACAGAGCCGAACTTTATATTTTTCATGGAATCAACTCACTAATTTTTCCTTCATGAACTGTGTTTTAGATGTTACACTTTGAAAGTCATCAACCATATGCAAGGCCACCTAGATTTTCTCCAGTTCTCTGCCAGGAGGTTTATAGTTGTGCATTTTATATTTAGAGCTAGAATCCATTTGGGACTAATATTTGTTAAAATGTAAGGTGTGTGTCTAGACTTTTTTGCATGTGGATATCCAGTTCCCCATTATGTGTTGGGAAGATTTTTTTTTTCATTGAATTGCCATTGCTCCTTTGCCAAAGATCAGTTGTTAATATTTTTCTGGGTCTTTATTAATTTCATTTTCCATTAATCTATTTGCATATACTTTTACCAATACCACATTGTGTTAATATAGTTTAAAAATAGGTCTTGAGGTTGACTGGTGTCAGTACTCCAACTTTGTTCTTCAGTGTTATTTTGACTTTTCTGGGTCTTTTGCCTTTACATAAGACTTCAGAATCAGTTTGTCAATAACCACATGGTTCTTTGCTGGAATTTGAATTGGGATTGCATTGTATCTTTACATTAGATTGGTAATGGGGAATATCCTCCATTTCTTTAGATCTTCCTTATTTTCTTTCAACAGTTTTTTGTTTTGTTTTGTTTTGGTTTTGGTTTTTTTTTTTTGTAAATTTCCTCATAGAGATTTTGTACATATTTCGTTAGGTTTATACCTAAGGACTTCATTTTTTTGTGCTAACGTAGATACTATTGTGTTTAAATTTCAAATTCCAAGAGTTCATTGCTAGTATATAAGAAAGCAATTTTATGTATAAAACTTAAGTTCTTCAACCTTGCTGTAATTGCTAGTTAGTTCAAATAGATTTTGTTATTGAATCTTTGGGATTTCTGCATAATCATGTCATCTGTAAATACAAGTTTTAGTTCTTCCATTGTTAGATTACATTTGCGAGGGCTTTTAGTACAATGTTGAAAAGGAGTGGTGAGAAGTGTGTATCTTTTCATTTTACCTGATAACAACAGGAAAACCTCTCATTTTTCACCATTAGGTTTGATATTTGCGTTAGGTTGTTTCTTTTTCTAGACGTTATTTAATGAACTGAGGAAGCCTCCCGGTATTCTTAGTTGCTGAGTTGTTTTTTTTTTTCATAATGAACGTATGTTGAAATTTTTTCAAATACTTTTTTTTAACCCCTATTGATAAGATCATGATTCTTCTTCTTTAGTCTGTTGATATGATGTATTACATTAACTGATTTTTTTTTTTAAAGATTTTAGTTATTTTGACAGAGAGAGAGATTACAAGTAGGCAGAGAGGCAGGCAGAGAGAGAGGGGGAAGCAGGCTTCCTGCCGAGCAGAGAGCCTGATGCAGGGCTGGATCCCAGGACTCTGAGATCATGACCTGAGCGGAAGGCAGAGGCTTTAACCCACTGAGCCACCCAGGTGCCCCGCATTAACTGATTTTTGAACCAGACTTAGATACCTAGAATAAATACCACTTGTTTTGGTATATAAGTCTTTTTATACATTGTTGAAATAACTTGCTGATACTTTTTTGAGGATTTTTGCATGTAAATTCATGAGAGAGATTGTTTTCTACTCATTGCCCTTGTTCCTTTTTTCTTGTTTTTAAATTTTCTATTTTTTTTCTGCTTTCTGATTTTGAGCATTTTAAATGATTGCATTTTTTTTCCTCCCCTCTTAGAATACCTGCTGTACTTCTTTGACTTTTTTAGTGGCTGCCCTAGAGTTTGCAATATACATTTACAAATAATCCAAACTCTAAGTTATACCAAACCATTTCATATGTAGTGCAAGTAACTTAAAACAGAATGTTCCCAATTCCTTCCTTCTTTTCTTTTCTTATATCACTGTTTCATTTGTTTCACCAATCCATAAGCTACAATCATCAAATACATTGTTGCTATTAATATTCTGAAAAGTTATTATGCTGGTCAGTTAATAAAATATTTTTTTACCTTATCTCTTCTTAGGTTCTCCTCCTGAAGTAGATGTAAGATTCTGACTTACATCTTCGTTATTGCTAAAGAATTTCTTTCAACATTTCCTGAAAAACAGGTCTACTGGTGACAAACTAACATGATTTTTTGATTGTCCATCTGCATTTTTTCACTTTTTTTCCCTAAGATTTTATTAGAGTGTCTACGGGCACGTGCCTGAGCACACAGGGCAGGGGCAGAGGGCAGGGAGAAGCAGACTCCCCACTGATCAGGGAGTCCTATGTGGGTCTTAATCCCAGGACCTCAATATCATGACCTGAGCCGAAGGCAGATGCTTAACTGACTGAACCACCCAGTTGGCGTCCCACTTCTTCACTCTTAAAGGATGATTTTGATAAAGAATTCCAGGTTGGCAGGGCCTTTGGGGGTTTTTTTTGTTTTTGTTTTTGTTCCAACACTTAAAACATTTCACTTTACTCACTTCTTGTTGGTATAGTTTCTGAAACACAGTCCAGTGTAATTTTTACCCTTGATCCTTTTTAAGCAAGGTCCATTCCCATCTCCCTATCCCTAGCTTCTTAAAGATTTTCTCTTTGTTTTTGAGATTTTGCAAGTTGAATATGATACACCTAAGTGTAGTTTTTTTTTTTTTTTTGTAATATTTTTCTGCTTGTTCTCTGAGATTTCTTGGTTTCTAGTTTGATGTCTATCAATTTTGGAACACTTAGTCAATGCTTCAAATATTCTGTTCCTTTTTCTGTTTTCTTTCTGATAATCCCATTATGTATATGTTATAGCTCTCTAATAATCCCACTTTGGGGGGATCTTTTTGATTTTACTTAATTATTTAATTTTACTTTTTGCATTTATATTTTGGGAGTTGCTATTGACATTTCTTCAAGCTCCCTGGTTCTTTCCTAAGGTATGTGCAGTATATTCATGAGCCCATCAAAGGCATTCTTCATATTTGCTACAGTGTTTTTAATCTCTAACCTTTCCTTCTGATTCTAAGAATTTCCATCTCAGTGCTTGCATTACCAATATATTCTCACTTGCTATCCACTTTTTCCATTAGAGCCCTTAGCATATTAATCAGTTGTTTTAGCTTCCTGTTATGATAATATCAACATCTTTCATATCCAAGTCTGATTCTGATGCTTGTTCTTTCTCATCAAACTGTTTTTTGTGTGTGCTTTAGTATGCCTCATTTTTTTTTTTAAGCACAGGACATATGCTAGGTTAAAAAAAACGGAGGTAAAAACACTTTTAGTATGAGGTTTTATGTCTAGTGTTCTCTGTAGCTATGGGTATCTGAGGCTAAAATCCCCTCTAATGCTTTTGTTTTTGTCTCCCCTGTTGTGAGTTTCCCTAGAGTAACCTAGGGAAAAGGTCTAAGATGTGCTCTTCTTCTGCTTGTGTTCCTTGTTAAACCATTGGGAAGGGAAACAGTCCGTCGTCTTATGATTAGGTCTCCGTCTTCTAGTGAGACTGCCCCTGGGCTGTGACCTTCACAAGTGCTTCTAAATCTGACCCTCCACCTCTGACACACTTAGGTGAGACAGGAAGGATAGAAGGGGTTGGTGTTGGGTATTTCTGGCCCCTCCTCCAGTCACTTCGAAGCAGGAGGTGGCTGTAGTCCGTTTTTCGTTCCCAAGGTCAGTCGAGCTTTGATAAAATCATCTTGAGGACATTCCTTATTAAGGAGAATCAGATGTTCTGGGGGTATTTCAAAATGGCTACTTTGCTCTTTCCCTGGTGGGACCATAGGGATTTTTCCCTGATACTTACTGTAAAAACTTGAGGAACCACTGAAAGTAAAACTTCTACAAGTGCAGGACTTCCCTAAGACTGCTCCCTCAACCTGTCCCAGAATTTTTAAGTCTAAAACGTGCCCACACTGAACCTCCAGTCATCTATCAATCACCATGTAGATGTATCTAGCCAGTGCAGGTTCCTATGGAGATTTCTGTTCCTGGGTTTTTGCTGTGCTGTTTTGAGTCTCTATATCTACCTGTCTCTCCAACTTTGGGGGCATTGGTTTGCTTTGTGGCCTTAATTAGCCAGCGGATTTAAGGATTGTTGATTTTTAAGTTTAGCTTATTTCTTGTGAAAATCAGAGTGATGATTTCCAAGCCTCTTATGAGCCAGACCGGAAACCAGAAGTCTTCTATGTATCTTTCCATTTTCTTTTCATGCTTGGTACCTCTGAAGGACCAGAAAGTCATAAAATAAGATGTATGTAGAGTGCAAAAATTGGTTGTCTGTGATCACTAATCACTAATGTCAGATTAAATTCCTTAAGATCTAGAGCATTTTACTTCCCATATGCCAATATCCTGCATCTAAAAGCATTTTTAGTGAATAACTTAACTTGATTTAAAAGCACGACTTTGTGGTATGAACCAATGCCCCTAGATAAGCTTCAACTTGTGCAAAAGAACAAATGCACTAAAATAAACCACCTCAATTTGAGTTCACATCATACTAATAGATATATAGATACCAGAGAATAATTAGTGGCCACCATAAAAATGAGACATAAAAGGATGCCCTGATAAACAGATAACTTTCCTATTTTGAGATTCTGTTTAACATTTTGTACACAGCTTTGCAGGAAACAATTAAAATTCATAAATACAAATTAAAATAAGATAAAGAGTTCTCTATCAAGAAATAGTTAGGTGGTTCTAGTTAGTTTACAATCTTTCTTTTGCTGGCTAGTCTCAATCTATAAAGACTGGATTCCTGGGGTACAAAATGTCTCTCTCTATGCTTTCTCACCATTTAGCATCCTTATGAGGGGATTCACCACAGAGTTCTTCAAAGGGAAGCAATTCAGCACCCCAGGGCCAGGCCAGCAACAGCGCTTCCCAAACCATCATCAGGCACTTTTAAGGATGAACAACAGCTCCCCGGGAGGTGTAGTGCAAATCCAGCCCTTTAAACTCATTTACTTTAATTGCGCAACATTTTAAATACTGAACGCCAGTGAGAGGCAGGTGGATCAGCAGGTGCAATGTGGCGATCTGCCAATAATGGCATCAGAAAAACAGTCCCTCACAGAGGCAAGAAGCAAAAGAGACTGAGTGAAGAACTCCTCTGAGCTTAATGTCTATCTCATCGGGTAATTGCAGCAGAGGGGAGGATTTCCAAGCAATCTAAACCAAAGCTGTTTTATTCATTTTTAGCTATGCCTTTTTTTTTTTTTTTAACAGGGGAGGTCTCAGAAATAGAATTTTAGTCCAAATTCAAATCCTTTGCATGCCCCCAGCTGAAACTCATGTATGGGTAAAGATGTTGAAGAAAAGAGAAATGAAAACAAATGTTTTCTTTCTAAAACGTTTTCTATGAGCTATCTGAAGCATATCCTGCCATATTTTGTATTTGAGTATTAATTTAACCCAAATAGAATTTGAAGTCAAATTATTAAAAGAATTTAGGACCTTAATTTCTAAATTAATAATGAACTTTAAACTTTCTATTTTCCCTTTTATTGGCACTTCTTTGTATAAGGGAGAAAAATAGAATAAAGTATAAAAAAGTGTATTATCAAAAGTTAGATACTTGTAGAAATGCTCAAATAGGAGATCAGAGATAGGTAAATGAACACAGATTTGTTCTTTTTGTTTATATAAAAGGGCAAATCATGATAGATACTGTTTGGTTGTTTTGTTTTTAATCACAGGTGTGATTGATTGACTCTTTACATTTTTGACCAAATTGAGTTCTGAAGATAAAGCAGTAGTGAGTAGAGGAAGAGTGATTTCCCCCCCCCATCTCAGGCTTCCTGTTTGCTGAAGTGGCATTCTGTTGAAGTTTATAGGTAATAGGCAATTAACAAAGTATCATCAGATATCATACCCTCATCAACAACCCAAAACCATTCAGGATAAGACTGAGGAAGGCAAAACAGAAGGGACCAATTGCTAAAATTTAAGAGCTAGTTTCCAGACCCTGGGTTTATCTGTTTTATCTACATATTCTGAAGGCATATGTTACTGTTTTTACTTTTTGCTTTCTTTCTAGTTGTTACTTGTGTTAACTGAGTCTAAGAGGTGTTAGCCCTACCCATATAGCTGTTGGGTAGTAAAGAACAGTTTCAAACACTTCTATCTTTATGCCACAGAGAGCTGTTGGCTTGGCACATACACTTCCCAAGATATATCAATAACTGAATTTAGGAATTATGTGCTAGAAATGAGAGTATATCTTCATATATATAACCAAAATGATGGCAAGAAGAGATAGGTCTGAGAAAACTATAAGCAGTTATCAGAATCCTGCCTACATGTAAGATAAAAAGAGGCTGTTGTTTAATTTCCTTTGCTTCTATACTTTCAAACAATAAAAATACTTGAGCCACCCAAGTCAGAAAACACATCCCATATAAAAACATTCAATCCCTAATATTGTACCAGCTTTTCTTTCTGGCCAGTGTGCAATCCAGTGTTTTAACTTAAACTCTGTTCACATTATTCAGGGTATTTTTTCAGTGACGGCAGGATACAGGGAAGAAATCAGGCAAAACACGGGTATGAGGGTATGTGTATTTCACACCAAAATAGAAGTGAGATCAGAAAAGGGAACTTGTATAATGAAAAACTATACATAGTGTTAACCTTAGAAGTAAAAGCATTTTTACCAGCAAAGAAGGGGTTTTTTTTGTTTGTTTGTTTTCAGAAATAGATAAGTATAAATGAGGACAAGCAAGCTATGGTAAAACCTTAGGCAAATTCCATAAACAAAGGAGAGGAACCTTATTTTACGGAAAAGGAGTAATTAGGGAGGGATTGTTTTTAATGAAGATTCACCAGAGAAAAGTAAGAGTTCTGGGTAAATAATGGTTTCTCATTGGCTGAGTTGCAGGGGTAGTCAATTTTTTGTAGGAGACATTAATGCTTGTGTCCCTTTTGGGCCTGTAATTGATGATTCTTTCCTGTAATGGACATTGAGTGGTACAGTGCCTCTTTGCAGTATTTCCTTCTGTCATCCTAAGTACACTTTAGTGACCTTTCCCTTTATTAATTTTCACAACAGCATAACTGTGTTCCCATTTAGATTTTCAAAAATAATTAGAATTTCAGTTTGCATAATTTTCCAGAAATGATGTCTAGAGTGATTTACTCTTTTGTTTCTGAGACTGAAAACTTTCTTTGGCGATGTTACGGTGTATCTCCTTTCTGTCCTGACAACTTTGAGCACCTTGAATAGTCTTCCCTGCAGCAGAAGTCATAAAGCTAAGTTAGCCAGATGCAAGAAGGAACATTCCTGATTGCTGATGAGGCCTCCTAGGAGCCATAGATCTGTTTTGTAGGGATTTGAGGCTTCTTATCAGATACCTGGTGAGAATAAAAGACTGGTTAAAGTCAGTAATACTCTGTCATTTGAGGGGTGAGAGGTTGGGTGAACGATGATGCAGTTTGTGGATTACCCAGATTCTGACTCCATCATCCGAATCGAAGATAGTAAAACACATTTAATTCCTTCAAGAAGATAAAGGAAGAAGTAATGAGCCTATTTCTTCATTAAGCAAAATTCTGGGTAAAAGAAGCTAAAACCACATCAAAAATCACATTGACATGAAAGAGGGATTTGATTTATCAGATTCTTACATTATATTAAAGACAGTTTGCCATTTTCATGTGTTGAAAGTGACGAGACATGTTTTCTTGTTGGTAAGAGTAGCGGTGCAGCAGAATTTTTACTTTTGTTGTTTACAACAGGATTTGTCTTGACGTGGGAGATAGAGAAGTTAGAAAGTTTAGATTAATTCCCATTACAAGCGGTAGAAATTTCCTAGGCATAAGGTGTGGGTAAATCTAAGAATGCAAAAAGAAGAGTTAGGATGAAATAAAATAGAGACAATGGGTTCTGAGAAATTTGGAGGATGTTGGCAGAGGTTAAACATCTTGTATGTTTAAACATATTTTGAACTCAAAATAAATAACACTTGGAGAATTATAACCAGATTACAGTCTATGCATTGAGGTTTAGCATAAGTAAAACTTCTTGGGGGTCATAATAAAGAAAATACAATAACCATGTTAGAAATTAAAGGATGAACATTTGATTCAATATTATGAGTTAATTTTCTTAAAGTGGTGTTAAAATGCAAAAATTCAGACTCTGTTCAAGATTGACATTTGTTTTGTTTTCAAATTAGTACATTTAATAAAATCCATGGCATGAGAAGCTATTTGGAACATACCTTCAAGGCTCCTTAGTGATAAATGAGCCTTAAAAGGTTTATTTAAATCTATCTGCCTCACTCTGTGCTCAGCATTCATTAAATCTATTGGATTGGAAAGTCTCAAAATAATAAGGAAAAATCCAGAACTATTTTCCATTTATCAATTCCTTTGTGACAGAATTTCAGTGATAAATATTTTTGCCTATTGGAATCATTGGCATGTAATTTTCAGATATACAGCATAATGATTTGATCTATGTATATGTTGTGAAATGATCGCTACAGTAGGTCTAGTTAATATCTGTCACCCCAGAAAAATTTTTTTCTTGTGATGAGAACTTTTAAGATCTACTCTCATAGCAACTTTCAAATATACAGTATTGTTAACTATAATCACCGTGTTGTACCAAACATCCTCAGGACTTACCATTCTATAACTGGAAGTTTGTACTCTTATACCTTAACCCATTTTGCTTTTACGCCCTCCTTTGGCAAGCACCATACTGTTTTCTGTATCTGAGTTTTGTTTCATTTTTATTTTTAGATTCCATGTGTAAACAAGATCATACAGTACTTGTTTTTGTGTGACTTATCTCACTTAGCATAATGGCCTCGAAGTCCATGCACATTGTTGCAGACATCAGGATTACCTTTTTTTTTTTTTTTTTTTTAAGGCCAGATAACATTTCAGGTGTGTGTGTGTGAGATAACTTACCCATTGGTGGGTACTTAGATTGTTTCTATGTCTTGTCTATTGTAAATACTTACTTTACAAAATTTATTTAAAATTTATTTACATAAATATGTAAATATGTAAATAAACACAAGGTATATGTATCTTAATGCTTTTGTTTGCTTTAGATAAATAGAAGTGAAATTGCTGAATCACGGTAATTGTAATTATTTTTTGAACATTCTCTATTTTTTATGATGGATACACGAATTTATATGTCTCCCAGCAGTGCATAAGGGATCCCTTTTCTTCATATCTTTGCTAGCAGTTGTAATTTCTTGTCTTATTGGTAATAACCATTCTAACAAGTATGAGGTGATAACTAACTGTGGTTTGGAATGACATTTCCCTGATAATTGATGTTAAGCAATTTTCATGTACCTGTTGACCATTTATATGTCTTTTTTTGAAAAAGGGTCTATTCAGATCCTTCACCCATTGTTAATCAGCTATTTTTGGGGGTTGGTATTTATTTGCTATTGAGTTGTACATGTTCTTTGTATATTTTGTATATGAACATCTTAAACAACGATGACTTAAATACTTTCTCCCATTCCACTGATTGTGTTTTAACTTTATGGTTTCTCTGCTATATAGAAGCTTTTATTTTATTTTTTATTTAATTTTATTTTTTATTTAATTATGCACCACCCCCAGTGCTCCATGCAATACGTGCCCTCCTCAATACCCACCACCAGGCTCACCCAACCCCCCCCAAAACCCTCAGTTTCTCAGAGTTCACAGTCTCTCATGTTTCATCTCTCCCTCTGATTTCCCATTTCCTTTCCTTCTCCCAATGTCCTCCATGTTTTTCCTTATGCTCAACATGTAAGTGAAACCATATGACAATTGACTCTCGGCCTGACTTATTTCACTCAGCATAATCTCTTCCAGTCCCGTCCATGTTGACACAAAAGTTGGGTATTCATCCTTTCTGATGGAGGCATAATATTCCATTGTATATATGGACCATATCTTTATCCATTCGTCTGTTGAAGGGCATCTTGGCTCTTTCCACAGTTTGGCGATTGTGGCCATTGCTGCTATGAACATTGGGGTACATGTGGCCCTTCTTTTCACTACATCCGTATCTTTGGGGTAAATACCCA
>CM052896.1:66391198-66421502 GCA_028534135.1 Potos flavus
CTCTCTACTGTGTTCCACTGGTCTGTGTGTCTGTTTTTGTGCCAGTACCATGCCATCTTGGTGATCACAGCTTTGTAATATAGCTTGAAATCAGGCAACGTGATGCCCCCAGCTTTGTTTTTCTTTTTCAACATTTCCTTAGTGATTCGGGGTCTTTTCTGGTTCCATACAAATTTTAGGATTGTTTGTTCCAGCGCTTTGAAAAATGCCAGTAGAATTTTGATCAGGATGGCATTGAAAGTATAGATTGCCCTGGGCGGTATAGACCTTTTAACAATGTTTATTCTTCCAATCCATGAGCATGGAATGTTTTTCCACCTTTTTGTGTCTTCAATTTCTTTCATGAGTGTTCTGTAGTTCCTTGAGTACAGATCCTTTACTTCTTTGGTTAGGCTTATTCCCAGGTATCTTATGTTTCTTGGTGCTATAGTAAATGGAATCAATTCTCTAATTTCCCTTTCCATATTTTCATTGTTAGTGTGTAAGAAAGCAACTGATTTCTGTGCATTGATTTTTGTATCCTGCCACATTACTGAATTGTTGTATGAGTTCTAGTAGTTTGGGGGTGGAGTCTTTTGGGTTTTCCATATAAAGTATTATGTCATCTGCAAAGAGAAAGAGTTTGACCTCTTTGCCAATTTGAATACCTTTCATTTCTTTTTGTTGTCTGGCTGCTATTGCTCGGTCTTCTAATACTATGTTGAACAAGAGTGGTGAGAGTAGGTATCCTTGTCGTGTTCCTGATCTCAAAGGGAAAGCTGTCAATTTTTCCCCATTGAGAATGATATTCACTGTGGGTTTTTCATAGATAGATTTTATGAGTTTGAGGAATGTTCCCTCTATCCCTATACTTTGAAGAGCTTTAATTAGGAACGGATGCTGTATTTTGTCAAATGCTTTTTCTGCATCAATTGAGAGGAACATGTGGTTCTTCTCTCTTCTCTTACTGACTTGTTCTATCACATTGATTTTGCGAATGTTGAACCACCTTGCATCCCAGGGATAAATCCCACCTGGTCATGTTGGATAATCTTTTTAATGTGCTGTTGGATCCTATTGGCTAGGATCTTGTTGAGAATCTTGGCATCCATATTTATCAGGGACATTGGTCTGAAATTCTCCCTTTTGATGAGGTCTTTGCCTGGTTTGAGGATCACAGTAATGCTGGCTTCATAGAGTCTGGAAGTTTTCCTTCTGTTTCTATTTTTGAAACAGTTTCAGAAGAACAGGTATTATTTCTTCCTTGAATGGTTGGTAGAATTCCCCCAGGGAATCCATCAGGTCCTGGACTCTTGTTTTTTGGGAGGTTTTTGATTACTGCTTCAATCTCATTACTAGATATTGGTCTATTCAGGTTGTCAATTTCTTCCTGTTTCAGTCTTGGAAGTTTATAAGTTTCCAAGAATGCATCCATTTCTTCTAGGTTGCTTAACTTATTGGCATATAGCTGTTGATGATAATTTCTGATGATTGTTTCTATTTCCTTTGGATTAGTCGATCTCTCCCCTTTCATTCATAATCTTGTTAATTTGGGTCCTCTCTCTTTTCTTTTGGATTAGTTTGGCCAGTGGCTTATCAATCTTATTGATTCTTTCAAAAAACCAACTTGTGGTTTGGTTGATGCATTCTACTGTTTCTCTAGTTTCTAACTCATTGATCTCTGCTCTAATCTTGATTATTTCTCCAACCTAGCCATTGCCTGGATAATTGTTACCCTGAATTCCCTTTCTGATAAACTGTTTATGTCCGTATCCAATAGTTCTGAGGGAGAGGGGGGAGTCTCTAGGTTTTTCCTCTATTGGGTGTTCCTCCTCCTAGACATTCTGATGAGAAGTGGTTAAAGGGATGTATAGCTGAATATATCAACCACATCCAGGCAAGGTGCACCCTGGAAAGTTTCGGAGCAATCAGAATTCACTGCCAAAAAGAAAGAAAAAAGAAAAAAAAAATCCCAGCCAAAATGAGCCACAAAAGTAAGATTTATAAGGCATATAAAGAAACATGAACAAAGACTGACAAAAGTAAATGAAAAAAGAATCCAGCCAAAATGAACCCCAAGAATAGATTTTGTATAATACCAGAACAAAATCAGATACACAGAAACACTGACACAAGAATAAGATGGGAAGGTGGTTATAAATCCTCCACGTGGGCAAGGAAGGTTATTTCGGATATTCCTGAGTATATTGTTGTATTAAGCCTCTAGTTTTGATGTTAAGTAGTTTAAACAAAATTAACAAGAATTCTGAGAATGAATTAAAAAAAAGAGTTGTATTTATGAAACATACAGGTTTTAGGGTAATACCAGGAGCTTAATATACTGTTTTCCCCTGATGTTGGAGTTTTACAGTTTTATGGGGACCCTGTGATTATTGTCCTTTTGCTTTTGGCTTGTCTTCTGGGAGAGGAACCTGCCGCGTTGTTTTCCAGTCAATCTTGCTTGGGTTGAGTTGCGCTGCCAGCTCTCAAGGGGCTGGGCTCTGTGGAAACTGGTTTTCTAGGCTTTTGCTCTATGGTGGTTTTTGTTCTTTTGCGGCTTTTTGCGGCTTTTCAGAGGATCAGAGCAAAGAATCTGTACCCAGACGTCAACCTTAGAGAGAAGCCTCAGTCTGCTCCCCTCTGGGTGGTCCAGAACATACAGACTCCCCTTCTGCAAACTCCGCTGCACACCGCAGCCTCCCACAGGCGGTGTGCACCCCCAGCCACCATCCCAGTGGTCACCCGAGGCCCCCACTAGTCTCTGCACCCCCGTGCCACTAAAACCATGAGTGATATTGGTCCGGGAAAGCCATTAAAACCGCAAGCGATATTGGTCTGATAAACCCGCTTCAGGTGGCTGCTGTTGTCAGGCTTTCTGGGGTCCAGGTCCCCTCTGAGTGCGCTCAGACCCCGTGGGTCACACAGGCAGTGGAGGGATTCCCGCCTGCGATTGCACCGTGTTCTCTCAGGCGTGGGCTGGGAGCGTTCAGACCACGCAGCAGGACGCGGAGGGCCGAGGTCCTAGAGACGGCTGGCTGCCGCCCATACTAGGCTCTCTAAGGCACTTGCAGGAGTGCACCCAGCCTGAGTGCTGGTGCAAGCAGTGGAAAGCCGCAGGCTCGTGGACCATGGATTGGACCCCCTGCCAGTCTCTCTCTGACGTGGGTGGTTGCCCATGCTGGTGTCCTTCCTGGGAACGTGGGCTTAGGCCCATGCCATGACCACCCAATTCCACTAGTTGCCCCTTAAAATCTTTTGCTCTTTTTGAGTGTTTTTAACCAGACTCCAAGTGAATGCTGGTCCCCAATCACAGGGGACTTTCGCATTGGGCTATTACTTTCCAGTGAGTTACTTCTGGTGGCTCCCTCCCCTTTCTGTTTATCCTCCAATATCAATCCGAGTGTTCGCACTCCACTTTACCTCTCTACTGCTGTTTTCTGCCCCCGCAGAGATCCAGAAGTGTACAGTCTTACATCTCAGGCTAATTTCATGGGTGTTCAGAGTGTTCTGGTCAATATTTAGCTCACTTTAGGGGACTGGTTGAAACAGGGCCTCCTACTTCTCTGCCATCTTGGTCCTCCTCCCTATATAGAAGCTTTTAGTTTTATGTAACTCCACTTGTTTTTGCTTTAGTTGACAAATCCAAAAAAAATTGTGAGGACTAATGTTTAGTATCTTACCCCATATGTTTTCTTATAGGAGTTTGATTTCAGCTCTTATGTTCAAGTGAATCCATTTTGAGTCCATTTGGGAATATGCTAGAAGTTAATGTTTCAGTTTCATTCTTTTGCATGGAGCTTTCCAATTTTCCTAACAACATTCGTTAGAGAAACTATAAAGGTATTTTTATATGTTGTGGGTATGTAAATTTTATGAAATGTCTTTTTTCCCCACATCTGGTGAAAGATGATTTGGTAGTTTTCTCCTTGTACTGTTCTGCATTAATAGATTATATATGTGTATATATATGTATATACACACACTATATATACAGTATATGTGTATATATACATATTGGATTACTCTGAGTATTAGGATAAATATAACAGTTTATTCTAGTTTGTTAATTTAAATTTAGTATGATTTTTACAAATACACACACACACACACACACACACACACACACACACATATACACACACACACACACACATACACACATACACATATATGCTGTTTTAGTTCCTGTGTGCATATATTATCTGTTTGGGGTATCAGTTCTTAATTGTGGAGTGATTTCATAATGTGATACGTTTCCTACATTTGAACATTTTCTATATTCTATACATCTTGATTTTTCTATTTGATGTGTAGAACAATTCACAAAACAAGTCTGACTTATTTTTCCATTAACTAATTCTAACTTACACATAATTTTTCAAAAATAAGTTAGGGCAAGGTATCCAAAACATAAAAAGTAATGTAATGCTGTTTTTGACTTCAAGAAAAAAAACTTAAAATTTGTGAAACACACATAAGACAAACTATCTTTTAATGTCCTGGTTGATAAGATAATATTTTTAAAGGCCACTATGAAAAAGATAGGGAGAGGAGAGGAATAACCTCCAAATACATTGATCAAGCCATGGGAGGCCCAGATATTACCTGCCTCTTAATGTGATGAAATAGAAAATAATAACATTGTATAGTATTCTTAGTTACAAACAGTAATAAATGCACTTGATTCTAACTATTCCCGAAGTGACAGGGTGAATGGCAGATAAAGAGACAGTTTGAACTATATGGTATGGAATCAGACAAATCCAGGATTTGGGACCTTCTTGAGTGCAAATGGACTTAAAATTGGGTTCTTAAAATGACATTTAAAATGTAAGGTTCAAAAAGAAAAGGCTATGAAGTAGAGGATACTTAAAAACAGGCAAACAAAATGCAGTGTGTATACCTTGTTTGATCCTGATTTAAACAAATCAACTTACAGAGAGATATTTGTGAGACAATCTTAGAGATTTTAATACATTCTGGGTATAAATTTGATAAGTGATAACATGCCTGCATTCTTAAACATATATTTAGAAATATTAAGAATTAAAGATAAAAGAATGGTTATGTGGGATTTACTCTAAAATGCCAAATCACAACAATGATACAGAGATTTAGATAAATGTGGCAAAATAGATTTATTGGAAAGGTTAATAACATCAGGGTTCACTATACTTTTCTCTCATTTTTTTTTTTAGATACTTGAAACTTTCCATGAGAGAATTTAAAAAATAATAAAAGGGAAAGATAAATCTCTATTCTGAAAGAATAAGGAAACATTTCATAGTGTTAAAATATTTATGTAAATGGGCATTTTTTTGGTAACCTGCTAAGACTCATACTATGCTATTTAGAATCAATGGTTATGTCATCTGAAAATAACCTCTGAAAAGATAGTACCCAGATATTATACAAATAACATTCAAAAGCCCTCATTCAAGTCTCGTGTTTGGATTATAAAACACAATTTTGATAAATTCTTATGGACTATGGAGAAAGAAAGGACAACAATTGAGAGTTTTTTCCCCATCAGTGATAATACAGATACAAATTTAATTTTCAAAAAAAAATACATAAAACAGTACCTAAACATGATTATACTTTCTTTAAAATAGCAGATAACTTAGATCTGAAAACAGAAAAGACAACAAGCTTCTCATGTATGGAACTACATTCAGTATTTAAATATTACTCTTAAATAACTTACGTTATCATGCCCTGAAGGAAAACGCACCCCCAGGAACTGTGGTAAAATAATCCACCTTTTTGGGAAGGAACTGCAAGAGTAGGCATTTTCATGATTTATTATTTGTCTAATCAGTAAATTCATGTTAACTTCTACCATCCAATGAAGACATGGACTTTGTACAGAAGACTTTCTGTATTATGAATCTTCTGTCCATGGTTGAGGGCCACATTGGAAAGTGCAAGGGAGTTAGAGAATGGCCATCGATTATGTTCACCAACCATTTTTCATTGGAAAGTTAGCCATGCTTGGACAGTAGGTGGAGGAGGCAAGAAGGAAGGGATAAGAAATAATCCAACTCGTTAAAATAGATGAACAGAGCCCATTCCTCAGATGATGAAAGACCAACCGTGACCCAATAAAGAACTGACAAAAGTAAAATCTTTTATTTTTAAAAAGATTTTGAGAGCACATGCACATGGGGAAGGGCAGAAGGAGAGAGAATCTCAAGCAGACTCCATGCTGAGCACAGAGCCCAAGGTGGGGCTCTGTCCCTGCACCCTGAGATCATAACCTCAGTGAAACCAAGAGTCCCACGCTTAACCGACCAAATCACACAGGAACCCTTAAATCTTTTGTTTTGTTTTGTTTTTTAGACCTTTTTTATTAGAGCTGATATTTCTACATGAATTTCCCTAAGTAGTTTCAGAAAATATTATACATTGGCATTCCTTATTACAGAAATTCCAGGAAATTGTTGAATACCAGGAAGTTTTCCTACCATAGAATGGAAAGCATTTAATGAAAGGTACTTAAGCAAGTAGTACCTGATTATCCTTCCTGAATCATTCATCAATATAACCATGAAGGCATCAGAGATAGAAAGCTTAACGGGAACACAAATTGCAGCATATATTCCAGCTTTGCCAGACTCTTCGAACAATCTACCAAGTTTAAATCTATAAAATAGTAGATTAAGGACAAATGAGATAAAAAGGATGTTTCAGGCACAGAAGCCTCATTCAAAAATATCGGAGCGCTAGCTACCCACAGAGCAGAGTGCCTTTTGACAGGGGGAGAGCTCACAGGTCTCCACCCTCATTAGGAGGACTCTGTGCATCAATCATGTAGTTGTCAGTTCTCTAACGGGAAGGAGCCACAGAACCCGGAATAGCCCACAGGCAGTGGCCCTCCCGGGCACAGTGGAGTGTGGAGTGCTTTATGCCAATTTCATAACGGGCAGGGCACTTTTTCTCCAAAAAAGCACTAGGGTGCAAAGTAGATTTTACAGAAGATTCTTGGGGCACCTAAACGAGGATTTATGCCACACACTAAAAGGCGAACAACGTAGTAAGACATCTTATTCGAGATTTGTATTTCTTTCCACATTCCTCTTTTACTTAGGGGCCACCAAGCCCCTCCTCTCTTTCCTGAGTACTCCCCACAAGATAATATCCCTTGCTTTTCTCTAACTGGAGCTATTTAAGGACTTACAGGCCCTACAGGCCCAATTCAGAGCAGGTTTATCAAATCATTCATCTAATGAACTCCTCTAACTGCCTAGAGGGACTCTGTTGCTGAGAAAACTCAGTTTTGTTTGTCATTATCTTTGTGTCCTGGAATGTGAAAGAAGCAGTTGTTAGGACAGAGGCTGGAAGGGCCCTCAGTGAAGCATGTGAAGGAGGTGAGCTTTCTTGAACTGTATAAAGCCTGTGCAGGCCAACCACTGTCCTGCCTTGCTTAGAAATCAACTCCCTGTGTAGCAAGAAAACCAGGCAAGTGGAGTGAGTGGAAGTGATCTATACTGCAAAGCTGATTTCCACAAATGTCTGCTTCATTAAGCTGTGGGCCTGTCCTTGCAGAGGCCATTTAGGTACTGTGAGTTGGCTGGGTTCTGCAGTGTTTCTCAACCTTCAATGTGCACATGAGTCACCTAGGGATTTTGTCAAAATGCAGATTCTGATTGTCTAGGTCTGAGCTGTGGCCTAAGGTTTGACATCTTAAACGAATTTCCATGTTTCTGGTCTGTGGATTACAGAAGGAGAGTGTCCTAATAGGGGTGAAGGTGGTGACAGAATAGGTGAGAGTAGGGATAACTTGGAATTAGAAGGCGTTTCTGTGCAAAATGTCTGGTAAGTTAACTAAAGGGAAAATGCTCCTATTTCTACGGTGCCAGTAATGTACTTTGATTTCTTTATTCATTCTAAATACTGTATTTTATAACTAATTTTACGTTTGCAATTTCATATTCTTGGTCTGGAAGAGGACCAGTAAAATTGTATATGCTCCATAAAACCCGCATCAGTCATTGTTGGTCACCAGGAATTTGATTTGGAAATGCATACATTGGGTTAGATTTCTCCTCTCATATGTTGGCCATGAGGCTATTAGTAGGAAAAGGTCAGTAAGAAGGAAAAAAATCTCTGTATGTGCCAAAAACAAAGCTTAGAAACATTTTTCAGTCAAGCCTGAGTAAAAGATAAAAAGCAATCTATGGCTTTTACTTAAAACATAAAAGAGGAGTATTATAAAACTAGGAAGAAAAGACCAATTATTGAGTCTGAATAATTTTTAAAGTGTTTTTTGCATGTTCTATAATGTAAGAAAGAAAATTGTGAAATCTTAGGAAAAAGGAAAAGAGGGACTAAATGATGGGTCAAATATAAGAAAACCATGAAAGTCTGGATAAATTCCATCCAGGGGAAAAAAAAAAAAAGGAACTCCACATTCAGAAAAATAAGCATAATATATAGAGAATGTAAGGTAAAATTACGTGATACCAAGTTACAGTCTCAGAATATAAATGTTAAAACCTGCCCTCAGAGATACCCGAGCCCAAAGGAGGTTACTTTTGCTACAGTGTGTCACTTAAATGAGAAGACACTGATGGAAAATTCATGTTGAATTGGCAGGAAATAAATCACTGGGGAAAATATCAGTGTAACAGTATTAGTCTGTGGAATCTTAACTAGACAAGATACAAAGGGGAAATAGAAACTATAAAGAATAAAAGAATTATTGTATTTCTAGTAAACTCTGTAACTTAATAGAATGCTTTTCAAGAATCAAGCTTTATGTTGAACATGCACATATCTTAGATTGAAACATTTAAATTCAAAAGTGCATAAAATCGACATATTTTGCCAACATATTAAAAATATGCAAATAAAAAAGCTTTTAAGTTACAAAATGCTTTTCTGAAACATTAAGGGATCAAATATGCAATGAAAGATACTTTGGGGAAGAAATGTCAAAATTGAACACTAAAAAGCTACACTTGGAAGTAAAATCATAGTCCACGTGCTCTAGAGAAAAAGTGCCTTCAGCTATAGTAATTAGAGAAAGAACAAATAAAATACAAATATGAAGAAAATATAATACAGGAGAAAATGGGAAAAATTAGAACTGATAAGTCTGAAAGCCACTTTAAGTATACCTTTGCTACAATTACCTATTAGGTTTGCTTAATCAAACAACACAAATTCAAAATGGAAAATATGAAGTCTTAGTAGAAATAGAAACCCAGGGCCGCCTGCGTGGCTCAGTCATTAGGCGTCTGCCTTCAGCTCAGGTCATGATCCCAAAGTCCTGAGATCGAGCCCCATGTTGGGCTTCCTGCTCTGCAGGAAACCTGCTTCTCCTTCTCCCACACCCCCTGCTTGTGTTCACTCTCTGGCTATCTCTTTCTCTCTGACAAAATCTTAAAACAAACAAAAAAAAAAATAGAAACCCATATCCAACTTTAAAGGAAAAAAGGAGACTATAATTGCGGATATTGGATTATATCCTAGAAAACTGCAAAAAAGATTATGAAAGGGCAGGGATGATAAGCTAAAATGATGTGTAAATGTTGGGGTTTGGAGCAAATGATGAAGGAAGAATTCTTGAGACCCCTTTCATGCAAAAAGGTGATTTTATTAAAGCACAGGGATAGGACCCATGGGCAGAAGGAGCTGCTCTGGGGTTGTGAAGAATGGCAGAATTGTATACTTTGAAGTTGGGAGTGGTTTAGGGACAGCACAAGCCTCCAAGGTAGTTTGCAAACGAGGTTTCCAGGACCCTGAGTAGGCTAACTATTGTTAGGAAAAGGTCCCTTATTACTGTTTAGTAAAACCTCGGTCTTGAGAGCCTTCAGATGTATGTTGGTGGGCCATATGCTTGGGGGATGACTGCCAGCATAAATCTCAAAGGGTAGAGACAAGGGAAGTTTCCAAAGGAATTTCTGTATATTTAAAGTAGACTCACAGATCCAGGGTGGGAGGGTGGGCAGCGGCATCAGGCTATGATTGCTTTTTGCCCTTGTTGAAATACCAACATCGAGGCAGCTGAGCTCCCAGAGGAAGGTCACTCTGTCTGTTTCAAGGACTTTGTCAATGTGCTGTAAGTAGTAAGGAAATTTAATTTTTTCTTTTGTCTTTGTTTCCCACATCATAAAACAAGAGCCTTCGGGTCAGAAAGCTTCTTTTTAGGGGTTGAGTACTTAAAGGCTTTATTTTAAGAGCTGTAGCTTATTTACCAGGACTCATTTATTTTTTTTACAGTTTAGCTCCCATAAAATTTGTTTCAGATGCTTTATGATTTTCATTTCTGATACTTCAGTATAAAAAAAACAGAACTAGAAATCTTGTGGAGTCATGCACTTGTGTTTTTTGGGGTTTTTGTTTTGCTTTCTTTTTTTACAATTTATTATCTGAGGCTGTACACACCCCTATCTAAGTTTCTAGAGGTTGCTTTCTTGGCATAATTGGGCGACTCTGCCTGGGAAAGTCCAGCATTTTCAAGCTCCTATATACTCTATGATGTTAATTCAGCCCGGAGTGGGCGCTTTAGATTTAACTTGACAAAAGGATACATTATTCTGAGAGAATGGAAACAACAAGAGTTGATATGTGGAATTATCAGATTACACTGAGATTTTTAGCTACTCTGTAGCTCTATTCCAGTGGCCATGGGCCGGGCCCACAGTTAATTAGCACACTAACTGGAGGTTGCAATTAAATCTGGGCCTTATATGTAAAAATGGGTTTCTCACCAGTTGGTTTCAAATCTTCTGCCACAAGAGAAAAACCTGTCCTTAACAAAGTTAAGTTACCATGCTATTTTCTTCCTGGTTTTGTACATGAGCCCCTGTGGATTGAACATGAACATCTCGGTTTCCTTGATTTAGGCCATAAGAAATAGTAATAGTGTTCCAGTCTTACAAGGCACCCGCCCAAGACATACCTAGTAGTGTTTTATTGTTTCACTGTATAAATTAGTCTGTCAACTGCCCGGTCTAGGATCAGGGACACTCACTATTCCTACCCAACTCAGGGAGGAAATACAAAGCAAATGACACCTTTGCAGTCACGCAGCAAGCTGGTAGACTAAAGCATGTTAAATATGACCTCCACTTCTTGACAGTATGGAGCAATAGGATCTGAATTTATCCTCTCTCCTGAAACAACTAAATAAATATAAAGTAACAGATTTCAGACATTAGTGTCAGGTAGTGAAGAACAGTGATTCCTGACACAAGGAAATAAAATGAGTTCTACCCCTGCTCCAGCTACTATCTGGAGAGACTTGTCTAGGCTATGTTGAGATGAGTGGGAATCCAAGCAGACCTGTGAGGCCTCTCTTCGTTGAGACAAATGAGAGTTGTGAAGGGCAAAGTGTTTAGGTGTTTAGGGATCACAGGCCAAATAGTGTATGCTGAATCTGTGCATTTACCTCTATTAAAGTCTGCCTCAATTAGAAAACTCTAAAGAAAAAGTTACTCTAAAGCTGTAATTAAAAGAATGGTACTAGCATACAAGGAGACAGATCAGTAAAACAAAATGGATAGTTTGGGATCCTATTTCAGTATTTGAAATAAAGGTGATAACACAAATCAGGGAGAAAAAAAAAAAAACATTTGAGCTGGCATTAGGTTTTTAAGGAATAGTGAGATTGTAATCACATAACATTAATTACCAAAATGCTAAAGTAAGTAATGCATTTTACCTGTAAGTGTTAGGGTGTGTAGGATCTTAGGAGTTCTGCTCGATGCTAAGAGTCAAATGTGGAATAGGGAGAAACTTAGTTTCTGCCATCAGAGATTACACAGTCTAGATATGAGGGTGAGGGTAATAAAAATGTGACAGACCATGTAGAAAGAGCAAGTATGAAGTTTACAAAGAGTGCATTTCAGGTGAGCCTGTCCTAGTTCTAGAGTCAAGGAAGGTCTTTCTGTCGTAATTTGTTTACATAGGTACTTTGAAGAGTTACCAAAAGTATGAGCAAGGAGGTCAGGAGAGTAAAACAATCTTATTGTTCCTTAAATACCTAACTCCTATTTTAAGAACCCAACCCCACAAAGAACATGTTACATTACTAATTTTAGTTTCACCTTAAATATACATATATCTATAGGTGTAGAAAAATGTCCATGTTGAAAGGCTTCCCACCTACCAGAGAAGCCGGTAAAGTGAGTAGGTTTTGCAGCAAGGAGAAATTGTGTTGCAAATGGTTGTAGATTACCCAAACCACAGTGTCTGCCACAAAGAAGGCTGAAGCTTGATCCCTGGAGGGCTTGCATTTCTTAAGGACTTTATCTTTAAGACAAATTAAGAGCTATTAAGCCTTGGGGTGTGGGAAAAGCTTTAGGCTTGAGAATTTCAAAATCTGGCACATTTTTGGAAAGCATGTTATTGTGGGAGTACAGAGAAGAGAGAAAGATGGCATGGGGTAGATGATGAAAGTAGTAGAAAAGGATATAAACTGATAATTGGAGACAGATTAAGAAATGGCATCACCAAGGTATAAAGATCAATGGAATTTCAGGAGTAAAACAGATAAGGTGAATGATTTTAAGGTCTTTGGTCTGAATATTTGAGGGGACTTTAGTGGTATGGATTCAGACAGGAACCAGAGCTGGATGGAAAATAGGTTTGAGTAGAGAATATGGACTTCCTTTTAGTAATTGATTTTGCCTCAAAGAAGTCTACCTAGAAATGATAATGGGAGAGCTATTTGGACTTGGAATTCAAGGGAGAACTTGAAATATTTGCATTAATAAATGTGCCATAGAGTGTTGACTGCCATCCATAAGAGGACCTCAGAGCTTTAAGAAACTTCAATAAAAAATGATTCATGGACAAGTCAACAAAAGAAATTGAGAATCTATAAAGTAGAAGAAAACCAGGACAGAGGATTCCACAGCAACCAAGGAAAGTGAGTTGAGAAAGAACTGATCTGCATGCCAAAGGCTTTTCTGATGTAAGGAAATTAAAGGAAGAGCAAAGAGAAAAGTGTACCTTAGAGACATCGTAACAGGAGAGATTGCAGTTGATTGGTAATGATCCATGTTTTATAATTTGTTTCTGAAAGAGTGCAGGGGAAGCAAATGAGTGAAAAAGGCTTTTTTTTTTTTTTTTTTTTTTTGAGTTTCATGGTAAAAGCAAATAAACGGGAAAATGGTGTGGGCTTGAGGAAAAGGTATGTATGTATTTTTCATGAGTTCAGAGAATTAAATATGAATAAATGCTGAGGAAGGCCAATTAGGAGATGGAGGGACAGCCCTGGTGTGGGCATGGCAAGAGGATAAAAGAGGGTAGGATGAAGTAGGCTGCTTTGAAAATACCCACACGAATGGGGTGCCTGGGTGGCTCAGTTATTTAAGTATCTGCCTTCAGCTGAGGTCATGATCCCAAAGTCCTTGGATTGAGCCCGGATTGAGCCCCACGTTGGTCTCCCTGCTCAGTGGGGAGCCTGCTTGTTCTGTCTCTGGCACTCTGTCAAATAAAGTCTTAATACGCACATGGAATGTTGTGAGTGTTCTTCCCTTATTCTGGCTAGTTTTCTTTCTAAAGTAGAAGCAAAGCCATCTTCCGACTAGAAGAGAGCATGAAGAGTTGAAGAGAGTAGAAGTTTGAAAGTCATTTTGAGGAAAGAGAAGCATCTGACAAGGAGAAAACAGTTACCACAAAGCTTGAAAATTTGGTTGATGCTCAACCATAGATTTATACTGGCAGCTGGGTTAACTAACCCAGGTGCAAGCTTAGAGAAGGCAGCTAATCGGATTTGTCTAGCTCTGTAGTTTTGCCAGGCAGGTGTGTTGAAAAGACAAAGGCTCAGAAGATAGTGTAAATTTTGCAGATCGTAGTTGAAATGATGAAACATGGAATCTAAAATATCCAGGGGATGGGTTACATGATTTTTATTTTCATAATTTTCAAAATTGCCAAATTGTCTAGAAGTGAACTATATTTCTTTGAAATGCAGCAAGTCAATTAATATTCAGTAGTTTAAAAGTTTTAAGTAGCTCAAGAAAACAGGCAATGCTTGGCAAACATTCCTAGACAGCCTGTAACATAGATTCCTGAATACCAATAGTTGTAACTCTATGTCCCTCACTCTCCTTGCAGCCAAGAAGAAGATTTGGTCCTTTCCTTGGGGACAGCATGTTTAACTTGAACTTAACTTCCTTTCCGGTTTGGGTCATATACTTCCAGTTCGTTCTGGTCATGGTTTTCTTTCTTTCTTTGTTTCTTTTTTTTTTTTTTTTAGAGGTCCTGTTTAATTAACCGAAGTAAAGCCATGACATTTCATTTGGTAACCTTCTCAGAATTATAACAATCACTCCATTTGGCCCAGCCCATATTGCCCAGCTCACCATCTGTCTTTAGACTCTCTGTGAGGTAGCTTCAGTGGTCAGTGTAGCTCATCCTTCTCTCTCTCTGTAGTCCCTACTGAAAGTATCCATCAGCTAGAAAAATATTCTGAGTCTTGTTCCACTGGCTTTTCATCTACTCCTCTCATGGCTATCTGTATTCTAACTCTTTTAAGAAATCTTTTATTTCTACCTTTTGAAATGGATATGCCAGTTGGTGGTTGCTACCTCTATAAACTCAAAGACTGATTTATCCAAACCCATTGGAAATCCCATTCATTTAACAGTGGTTACCATCTTGTTTTTCTTTATTTCTGTGTCTTCCTTTTACCCAGAAAACTTCATTATGTATCTTTTCATCATAATTAGATCTCTAAGGGCCTCCCTATTTCCAGAGTCTTAATTTTCTCAGTCTGTTCTTTATAATAGTCTTATTTTGTAAGTTTGATTACTTCCATAATTTAAAATTTTCTTTGCTGATTTCTTATTTAATATTTGAACAGTTAATTTAAAAAATGATAGGCTATATCAGTAATACTGAGAATTAAGGAAACACTTTTTAATCCATAGTTGAATAAGTTTTTAAATTTGTGCATTTATTTAGATAAGTTTACTTTTTAAAAAAAAAAAAGCAAATGACAGAAGCAAATACAATAACCTGTGTCTCTACCAGTAGAGAGCTACTTTTAGTGCCTCTAATAGTATCCTTCCAGAAATACTATGCAGATATTGATAAATGTATGAAATAAAGATGTACTTTGATTTCTTGGTTTGATCATTTACCTAGATACGGTGAAACTCTTGGATTTATACATTGTTAAAAAAGAAACTGGATGCAGATAATTTTGATTAAGGATTTTTTTTTTTTCTAGGAATCCTGCAAGGCATTGGACCTATGAATTCCTTTCAAGATTCTCTAAGTCAGTTGTGGTTGTCTGTTCTTATTCATAAGAAGATACCTGTTGGAACAGAAGAAGTCAAAGGTATGTTATGGGAAGACCCAATAATCTCTTAGTTGCAGATTCCCGTGAAGATTCAGAATTGATTCCCAAAAACTATAGGACGAGAAAAGTGGAACAATTCAAAATGTAAGTTATTTGTGTGGGGGGGAAGAGACATAATAAGGAAAACTTAAATTCACTTTTTAAATGTATTTTTGTAATGTTAACATTTAAAAATCATGAATGTAATTTTTCGGTTAGAAGTGTTTCATGACTTAGAACATAATTTTCAATGTTGCATAGTATTCTATTGAATGTATATGACTTGTAATATCCATTTGTTATTGGACATTTATCTTTTTCTAATTAACTTTTATGTGATGAATAATAACCAACATACTTTATTACTTGGATGAACCTCAGGTAATTCTATTAGGATGAATTCCTAAAAATAGAATTGCAAAGTTAAAGGCATGCACAGAGTTTTGGCCTAACTTGCCAGTTGACCTCTGCAAAACTCCTTCCAAATTTTATTTCCATAGACAGTACATGATTTTAATGGAAAATTAAATGGGCAATGTAATTCTTTTGTCTTAGCATAATGATAATCACTGTTAGGGAAACCTAAGGACAAAGTAAAAACCGTGAGGAATGAGTTTAATCTGTTTCTACAGTTACCCTTCTCCATCTTAAAATCCTCTTACTGATTTTCTTTTAAAAAACCATGAAAGGGGTGTGACATCTTGTGTTGCTGTTGATGATGCTGTCATTCATAACCTATGGAAATCTATCTATATATACATGTATAATGGAAGAGGGTTTCGTTCTTCATAGAGCATATGCTTTGTTTTCAGCTGTGACAAGTCTTTGCTTCCTAGCAGAGCCTTTTCACATACAGGTGTGTGCATGTGTGTGTATGTGTGGGTCATACGTATATGTGTGTATATATAACCTACGCATAACTTGTCGAGCTATATGTAAATTTAAATGAGGAAATTTCAAGAAAGTACATGTTTTTAGAAGGCAACAGATAGTCATGTTTAGCACATCCTTACTTACCTGTACAGGAAGGTAGGAAAAGCAACAAATAGTCATGGAGGTTGTTGTATGGCACAAGCACCATTGGATCATTATTTACTATGGGCAAAGGGAAGAATAAAGATGGCTTCCAGGAAGTATCTAACATTACTCTTCCTGTTATACCCATACCCAAAACAGACAACCCAAAACAGATCAAATAAGCGGACTTTTATTCAGATCTCTAACCCATGAGTAATCTCAACTGTGCAAATTAAATCAAAATTCTGTTTTAGAGGCAACTGGGTGGCTCAGTCATTGAGCATCTGCCTTCCACTTTGGTCATGATGGGATCGAGCCCTGCATCAGGCTCCCTGATCACTGGAAGGCCTGCTTCTCCCTCTCCCACTTCCCCTGCTTGTGTTCCCTCTCTCTCTCTCTGTCAAATAAATTAATAAAATTTTTAAAGAAATCTGTTTTAAGGGCTCTCATAGAAGGGTGTCCTATACTTTTTCTCAGGAGTTTATTTAAAAAGTTTTCCCCCATAATCTAAACTCACTGTCCCTTGGGATCTCTTAAGTACTTTTGCATTGTATTTTCTTCCTGGTTTCAAATAATGCATTTTCTAATCTTAAGATTATCTTTCATTTAAATTCATTTACAAAATCTATCTTAAAATGCACAAATCTAAATAGATTTTTCCCCTCTCTACAAATTGAGTTAAAAATATCTTTTGTTGCTTTACAACCAAAGTTTTTTTTAATTTTTAATTTTAATTTTAATTTTAATTTTTTTTTTTTTTTTTACAGATTTTGTTTATTAATTTGACAGAGACACAATAAGAGAGGGAACACAAGCAGGGGGAGTGGGAGAGGGAGAAGGAGGCTTCCTGTTGAGCAGGGAGCCCGTTGTGGGGCTCAGTCCCAGGATCCTGGGATCATGACCTCAGCTGAAAGCAGCCGTTTAATGACTGAGCCACTCAGGTGCCCCCAACCAAAGTTTTTAATACCTCTTCTAAATGAAATTTCACTTATTAACCCTCATTTCCAATATTCTCTACAAATCTAAGTGGCTATTTAAGTTTGAATAATTCACTTGAATATTTCAATTGTAATTCAAAACTAATGGATATGAAATATGTGTGCCTTGGTGAATGCCAACATATGTCTAAGAATATATGCAGAACAAAAATATTAATTTATGATAAAACATGCCATATTAAAACAGTATAGGAGCACATGAGTCAGACTGTATACAAGAGAAATGCATCAGTTAGATGTTTGCTTAAAATTAAAATTTAGATATATTTATTTTAATATTGATATTATCATATTCTGTTTCTGCATTTAAGAGGTTGAATAAAGTATATTTTGCCGTTAACAAACTATTATGATGAGTCATTTAGACCCTAAAGTGACTGTTTTAATTTAGTCTTTTTATGGAGATCTGAAAATAGTTTTAGGCACTGTTAATATTTCTGCATTAGAAAATTGTTTACTTTCAAATGATCCTTCCAGGCATAAAAACTCACAGTGAGAAACTCGTAAAGTTTTAGTTAGAAATTTTCAGTGTTAGTTTCTAAGAGAGCTAATAAATGATTAAGAAAGATTGGATATAACCATTGTTTAAAAAAAAAATTTGGTATTAGAGTTCATCTGCTTAATATGGGGAGGGGAGAAAAAGAAACACTACACTTGATAAATTAAAGGCTGATTATTATTATTCATACTCTTCCTACCACTTTTGTTTTATAATGAGAGGAAACGGAAAAATGAAAAAAACCAAAGGCTGATTATTATTATTCATACTTTTCCTACCACTTTTGTTTTATAATGAGAGGAAACGGAAAAATGAAAAAAACCTTCAAACTATTTTTTTGTTGTTGTTCTGGATATAATGATTGATGCAATTAAAATTCTATAGAAGTAAGATGAGGATTTAATTTTTGTAGTCCTTTTTCCTGCTTTCACTTTTTCTCATTACCATGGATGATTGAAAATTAATTATACAATATATTTCTCAACGTACTCAAATAAAATTGCCACAATCTCTAACTCATCATATTCTATGTACTGTTTGTACTCTGTATCACTGTGACATCAAATGTCATCTGGTTCTTATTTTTGTTCTTTCTGACGAAATCTTCCCTTAGTATATAATATGCAATGTCTTTCCATAGGCAAAACTGGTGTATCTAGTGAATGTGTCTTTTGAAAAAATGTCAAAATTTGATGGAGTGGAAAATGTTTAATGCTTTTTTTCTGTGCTGTCAAAATGTTGACATCTGACAGAGTGGGGAAAAACTTTAGTATTATTCCTGGAATAATAATTTGTAATTCTTGTTTAAGAAGATTTCATTTTTTTTCCTATAACCCCATTTTTGCACCATAAAACTTTAATCCTCAAGTAGAAGGCCATGGGTAATGATTTTGACTGAGATGCTGAAAAGTGCAACAATGTGCCATTCATTCTGCAATGCTATAGTTACAGCAAACCTATATTCTTGTCGGGTAATATGCAAAAATTGATCATCCAATGACATTTTTTTCTGTGTGGCAGAGGATAGAATCTTCTGTAAATATTGATGCAACAGAATTGTGGAACTGTACTTTTGCAGTTGTATAATACTATCATTCCCAGCCCTATTATTCGAAGACTAACAGAAATTTTAAAAGCAGAGTTGCCCCAAGGGAAAATATCTAGAGGATCGTAGCAATTTATCATAAAATATTAAGATGAATGTGTGTGGCTAGAGAGATTAGTAAAGAGAGCTAGTAGTTGTCGCAAGTCATTTTGGGATTGAGGTACTAGATAAACTATGGACACTTGTAAAGGAGTCAGAGTTTTGACAATCATAAAGATGTAAATGTTTGCAACAAATGGTAATAAAACAGATAGTAATTGTAGTTCTGCATGGTGTAGCAGTGTAGCAGTGATTTTATGTTGGTGTTTGATATGGTTCAATTTTTTTATTGAAATAGTTGTCAGACCATTTGTCTGAGAAGTTCTATACCTTTAGATTCATTGATTCTTCTTTGATAGCAGCAAAGTACTAATTTTTGTTTTTAAATTGAGGTATATAATTTAGCCTTGTTTTGTAATGTAAGAAAAACCTTAAAAAATTAAAGAAGCTGATGAAGGACAAGGAGAAAAAAGTTCTAGGGCTAGAGCATAGATACATTATAGCAAAGAACAAAGGTTTAAAGTCCTACATGTTACCATTCCAGTTGTCAATTTCTACACCCATTCAAAACATAGCTAGGTACAGGTAGAGTTATTTCTAGCTTAATCTTTGATCCAGGGACTAAAGAGATACTAATTAATACATTAGAATACATTAACAAGCTCTTGAATGATCTCGTGAGCAAGAATGTGTTTTAGAAGAATTTCCATGACCATGTAATGTTCTGTAGGCTGGTACTCTCCTTATTAATGTCACTTTGGATTTTTTGAGAAGCATATGGGAGAGAGCTAGGTAACTGAGGAAGTACTGAAGACTTTTAGGCTTGATAACATGCATTCCATTCCGTTAAATGTAATAATATCCAAAATAACACAGTGAAATAGTATCATGGATCTTACACTCTGGATCCAATCATAAAAATATTGCAAAAGGTATCCTATCTTTTGCAACTCAGAGGTGATATTACAGCTTTGGCATGTACCATGCCATCATGAATAAGAGTTCTTATGTTTTATAAATGGTATTTCTAGATTTGATGGTTTAGAATTTTTTAATCAGTTATTTTCAAGATAGCCCATACAGTTGATGGGATTTCCTAAAAGAAACTCATGTATACACCAAATAAAAACCAAATTTTAATCTTTGTAAGCTAATTGTTTTACCCCAGGTAGATAACTCAAAGTACTTGAGAAGAAGCTTTCAGATAATTGCACATTTGCTGATATCATTTCCTCAGCAAATATGAAAAAAGCCAGAGAACTTTCTATAGATATTGATGTAAATTTGGTACCTTAAATATGGATAATGATACCTTATATGTCTAATGAAAAATAATTTCCAGTTGTATGCTTGTTCAGAGCCTTATGGAGTCGGCAGAAGTATTTCAAGAACTGTTGTAAGCGTCCAGCAAAGATTAGGTGTGGATCTGAGCCGTCTACCTCAGTTAAATTCTTAACTATTGAATAAAAAGAGATGTGTACAAAACTATTTAAATGTGTTGTTAAAAAAAAAGTTGAAAGACTCTAAATGTAAAGCACTTTATTAACTAATAAAAGGAGAGACCCCAAATGTAAAGCACTTTATTAACTAATGAAAGAAAAAATAATTAAGTACCAAGTTATTCTAGATAAAGCAGTAGGCAATTAGAATATAAAGGCTAGCCCATCCCTCAGGTTTATTCATTGTAGTAGAAAAGAAGACATAAAAACCTGAAGCTGATTAGGGGGACAAGTGAATGTTTTAAAATTAGATAAAAGTTTTTTGAAAGGCCAAAAGTAATTAATTTTGCCTCAGAGGAAAGGAGAGAAATAACACTAAATTAGAACCTAAAGGGTAAAAAGTATTTTGGCTAAGCTAGATGCAGGGAGACACATGAGAATCAAAGTGAACAGAGGCAAATAATATTAATAATTATTAGTATTAATATACTTATAAAATTAACATATGTGAATTATTAATAGTAATACCATTACTATTATGTCTGGTACTTACAGAACACTTAGTATGTACTAGTACTGTGCTACACAGTAAGTCATCGAATCTTCAACCAACCCTATTTGATAGGAACTATAATCATTCTTTAATGATGAAAAAAATTGAGGTACAGAGAAGTTACATAACTCTCCCCAGATCTCATAGTGGTAACAGATAGAGCCAAGGTAGGGATGCTGACAGTGTCTAGCTTTTGTAATTTGAAATATACCGTAATAACAGAATAGCAGTTTGAAGTAACTTAACCTGTTAATACATTGATGAAATAGTTATCAATCCTCTTATATTCTAATGTTGTCCTAAACATTGGTATACAAATACCTGTTCTTTAAACACATACATTTTATCTGGGCATATGTACATAGGTAATTATACTATAATATGGTAAGAATAGCGAACACTTACATAGTTTTTAATATTCAAAGTGGTTTACATATATTAGTTGATTCAGTGTTGATAATCACTCTAGGTCAGAAGAACTACCAGCAGCCTAATTTTTCACTTAAGGAGATTGAGACCCCCATGGCATGAAGTGACCTAAGATCACACAGCTGGTAAATAATGGAACCTTGCTGGAAACCCCAGCAGGGTGGATGAGAAGCCAATGCAGTAACAAGAGATACCGATTCTATTACAGTATCCTCAGATGAGAAGAAGTATACTTAAATTGTGCTAAAATCAAGGAGTTTGGTTTCAGCTTGGAGAAGGAAATTGGAAAAAAAAACAAACTGTAAACTCTCAGGTGAATAATAGTAACAACAACAAATAATAATGCCAGATAAAACCTTTTACAACTTTCTTGAACCCAGGATAATGAATTAGCCCAAAATGTAAGGAGACACAGCTTACCTGGGCACTGGCTTGCTTAGAAACTTGCAGCTAGACACTGGTTAAAAGTTAAATTAGGATAATTAGCAAATCTGTGGAGGGTAAGTCACATGGAGGGTAAGTCACATGATAAGAAAGAGAAGGTCCTTTATTCTCTGAACCCTCCAGGTACTCACAAATAACAGTTCATATGAAAAATGAAGGAATATACATGTAGGTAGATAGTTACGTGGATGAATGGATGATAGAACAAGTACTAACAAAGGCTCTTTCCTGCTGCAGAATTGGGTGAGAGGAACAGCTCTTGGAAAAGGAGTGGGTAGAGTGTCCAGAAACTCCACTAGCAAACTTTTTCTAATATCTCACAGATCAAAATCCTTAGTCTGTGAGAGTAAGGGCAATGAACATGGTTGCCTTTAGGACATATATGAAAGTCCATTGCCATGGCAAAAGTAAACAAAGCAAACCTTCTATCCTGTTCTGGGCTCAGAAGTAGGCCAGGGATGTGGCAGGAGCACTAAGAACACCAACTCCCTTAACCTTGGGTCTGGTTCCCACTTAAAACAGAGACTTGATAAAAACTAATTAGAATGCACTTCCCACCCACATCTTCATCTTCAGGCTGAAAATTACTTTCTACCAAGTACCTTGCAAGATATTTCCCTTGTTGTATAGCATAAAGGAGAGACCTAAGGCTGAAGGTAGAATAGACATTGGAGGGGAAAGAAAAACACTTAAATAACCCAGTTCCTACCATGCCAGGTATAGCTGAAGAAATTTAGAATGGAGGGTATACTAAGGGTAAACATAGTAGTGTCAACTTCTTGAACTTCTAATTGGCTGAACCGTAACCTCCCACACTAAAGGCCTAGCAGAAGGCATGACCATTTCTGGTTATAAAGGCTCTTTGCCTCAGTCTCTAATATCCTATGCAGGATGTCTCCCCCTTTTTTTTTAAATGAAGATTTCTTGGGTGACAGTAATGTTCTATATTTTGATAGGGATTTGGGTACACACGTGTGTTAAGACTCAGAAAATGTACACTTAAGATTTTACATTTCCTTGTGTATAAATTACACATCAAAAGAAAAATTGAACTGAAATTCTTAGGTGACTATTGGTTGATGCCTACGATTTACCTTTTCTTTTTGAACTATAACGTATAACCTGTTAGTTTTAGTTATAACATATTTGTATGTGTTGCAAAATGATTGCCACAGAAGTCTAGTTAACATCCATCACCACACATAGTTAAATCATTTTTTTCTTGTGAGGAGAACTTTTCAGATCTCTTAGCAACTTTCAAATACACAATCGAGTATTATTGACTACAGTCCTCATGCTCTACATTACATCCCCCTGACTTATTACTGGATATTTGTATCTTTTGATTGTTTTGACCCATTTCACACACTCCTCACCCCCTGCCTCTGGTGACCACAAATCTGTTCTCTGTATCTATAAGCATTGTTTTGTTTTGTATTCTACATATGAGATCAGATAATATTTGCCTTACTCTGATTTACTTCACATACAATATCCTCAGGTACCTTTCATGTTACCACAAATCTCAAGATTTCTTTTTGGCCAAATTATCTAGGGTATATGTTTGCTTGTACCGTTCATCCATTGATGGGCACTTGGATTGCTCCTGTGTCTTGGCTATTATAAATAGTGATGCCATAAATATAGGAGTGTATGTATCTTTTCAAGTAAGGATTTTCATTTCCCTCAGATTTCTGGATTATGTGGTAGTTCTGTTTTTAATTTTTTAAGAAATTTCCATGCTGTTTTCCATCTTTCAACAAAAAATGACAAAGCACCACATTCCAAGGAGACAAAACAGTTATCAAAGTAAACTCAAAAAAAAAAAAAAAAACTCAGATATGACACAAATGTTAGAACTATCTGACAGGGAATTTAAAGAACTATGATATGTTAAAGGCTCATAGGGGACAGATGGACAACATGCAAGACCATATAGTTAATTGTAGCAGAGAACAATATAAAATAATCAAATGGTAAGGCTGGATTGAAACATTGTAACAAGATGAAAAATGGCTTTGGTGGCTCATCATTAGACTAAGGAGCGTGAACTAGGTGAATTTAATCAGGTGAATTTAAAATGTCTATTGAAATTGTACAGACAGAAACAGAAGAGGGAGAGTAGATCCAAAGCCTTTAGGACAACATCAGATGGTCTCTCATACGTGAAATTGGAATTCCAGTAGAAGAGAAAACCAGGCCAAAGAACTACGTGTAGAAACAAGAATTTTCCCAAAATAACAGGTCCAAACTACAAATCCAAGAATTCCTAGAAATGCCCCCCCATTGAAAAAAAATCCAGGCGTATCATATTTCAAAAAATGGAAAACCTGCAGTATTATCTTGAAGACACTCAGAGGACAACTTACATTAAAGGAGTAAAGAGTTACTACATAATTCTTAGCAAACATATTTCACCAAGGAAGTTACACAGATGGCAAATAAACTTATGAAGAAAGAAACAATGTTATTCATCAGGGAACTGTAAGTTAAGCCACATCTATTAGAATGGATTAGAAAAGGCAATACCAAGTGCTAGAGGTTGTATTGCTCATGGGAATGCAAAAGGGAAGAGACATTTTAAAAAATATTTTAGCTATTTTTTTAAAAGTTAAACACATACTTTCACATATGCAGGAATTCCACTTCAAAATATTTACACTTGGAAGTCAAAACTTGTTGACACAGAATGTCATACATCATGTGTTGGGGCAGCTTTGTTCATCATTGCCAATGAATAGAAACAACTCCTATGCCCTTCATCAGGTGAATGATAAACCATAGTCACACAATGGAATGCTATTCAGCAATAAGAAAGGAGCAGTTTATTAACAAAAACATAGATGAATCTTAAATATATTTTACTAAGTGAGATGTGTTGAACACAAGAGTGCATGTTGTAGGATTCCATTGATAGGATATTCTGGAAAAGCAAAAGTGTAAGGATGGTAAATAGATTGTCGGTTTGCAGGGATATGGAGTGGAAGAGGGGTTTATTACAAAGTGTAAGTGTGGGGGAAATTTTGGAGTGATGGAATCTTTCATGAATATCACATGGTGGTAGAAACAGCATTCAAATATTTGTCAAAATCTTCGGAATTGAACACTTAGTTTTACTGTATGTAAATTAAAAAAAAAAAATCAAGGATGTCAGGGGAAATCCAAGAGGGAATGCAGACTATAGCAAATGAATCTACTTGTATTACAAATGAATGGTAAAGGCACACTAAAGGAGATATAGGGAAAAGTAGGACCAACCTAATTAACTTTGGAAAATAGTTGTTTTGAGTTGATTCTATAAGGCTAAAAAAAAAAAAAAAAAAACAAAAGCACTATTGGTTTTGTTTTTTTTCCTTTGTTTTTTGGTTTTTTCCCCCACACACATTTGTATAAGTATGTGTAAACAATCGTGAAAATACCTGAATCAAAACTAAAAGGGGATAGGGTGCAAAGGTTCTGGGAGTGTGGTTTGGCTGGATTTTGTTTTTTGTTCCAGTGTAGGGCATAATGTACTTGTTTAGAAAACCGCTGAAAAGGTCTAAAATAGGGAAAGGGGAGCTGGGTGCTAGTGTAATCCTAGAGGGATTAAAAGGGAGATAGGCAAAGAGCTTAGAGAGTTGGTCTTGAGCAGTAGAGGCTCATATTCTGGAGCTAGGACAGAATGAAACTAAGTATGAGAGAGGAAGGCAAGGAACTTAGAGGCAGAAATGAGGAAGCTCACACCTATTGACTTCAATTCACTCAATAAAATAGGGAAAAACATTTCTGGGAATGACAAGTGATGACCTGTCTAGTATGGTACAATCTTTATTGAGAAAAAAAATCCCTTAAGACTAATATAGTCTTCTATTGAATGTTCTGGGAAAGACAATGGATTTTATTTGAATATCTAGGAAAGTATCGGCCCACTAGAGCAAAAACAAAGACCTTTTTACTGTTTAACAGAAACAAAGATGTAATCTATTCAGTGACTTGGCTTCCTTGACATTTTTTATGCAAGTGTTTAAACCACCTTTAAATTTGCAAACAAAGAAGCAACAGTGGAAAAGTTCATGACTGCCATACTTGGGGAGGATCGAATAAAACAGGACATTGCATAAGTCTCTGTATCTGTAAAGTCAAATTATGTTTTTCTGAAGTAAATATTTTAATCTGAAATATTCAGTATTTTCAAATGGTGGGCTTCTTTAAGAGGATCCAAGGGGTGCATTAGTTCAAGAAAAGGAAGCTTAGTGTGCAAATGTTAAGCATCTAAATTTGCCTAAAATCTCCAGAAGCTATATTTTAAAAGTGGAAAGGGATAGTATAACTAAATGCCTGTGACTGATGTTGAAATGACAGACTCCAGATTTGGAACGAGGTAATATCCTCTTAAAAGAAAAAGAGCAATAAATACTACATGGTAGCAATTTAAAGATGTTGACCACCCAGTGCAATACAACTCACTAAGAGAATCCCAATACGATTCCATCCTCTTCCCTTCATTAGCTAATTAACAGCCAGTTGATATGCCTAACATGGAAGAATTTACCAAACCAATGTCAGTGGCAGTCTCTGTGGACCACAGGGTTAAATGGTGTGGAACTATGGTAGGAGTGAATTCTGTACAGTTTACTCAAGCTTGTTTGAAGCCACAGCATAAATTAAAGACATTTTAATTTTCTTTTATTTTTCTGGTCAATGTTAAGCCTACTTCACTTCCAAATGTTTTACTAAATGCAATTAAGAGTTTCAGTGTAATATACTTAGATTATACTTCAATTTCATGTAAAAATGTAGTTCTAGTAGTTATCAATTACACATCACTTGCTAAATTAACAATTCTTGAGTGCTGATTCATTTTCATGAATCTCCATCTTTCTAAATACAATTCAGTTAATTGTCTATTAAAAAATACTTGCCATCCTTTTTGTCACAAAACCAAAAATTAATATTGCTCAATCTACCTTTCTAAAAATGTCTAATTTTTAAATGGTGCATTCTTGAATATCCATGTTTAAACGAACATCCTTAAGAATGTGAAATAACTTGTACCAAGACAATTAGTGCTTTTAAGACATTTATGTAATTTAAATATTTTAAATATAATGTCTAAGTAGAACTTGCTTAATTGTAAGGGAAAATAGCTCAGGTTTTAAAATGCATGCTCTTATTTTTAAGCACTAATGGACAGGTAAAGCAATCAACTGTTCTGTTTCTGGTCATAAATACAAACATTCTAATCTATTTTCTGAAAAGTTTCCGAGACACATGTGTTTGTTTCCTATATACTAAGTGGGTTTTCTTTTCAGTTTCTTTGAAATTCCAGTATAAGCAGGTTATGCCACCTCTTATTCATCCTTCTATCCAATAGTGAGATTGTAACTTGTTTCCTTTCAAAATGGAGTCCAATCTGAATTACTGCCAGTTCGGAGTAAATTCCTATTAACTGTTTCTCAAATCTGTGTTCTGCCTGCAAACATATACCATCCAACATCTGTAGGTTACATGGTACCCAGCAAGTATAGCTTTGCGTTGGTGGATCTGGCTAGTCCCAAAATCTCTCACTAATCTGGTACTTTACACTACCAACCAAATCCATAACTGTCAAGTTTTCTTAATCTATTTGGTGGTGGAATTCTATAATTATTAAAGTGAAACTAAATGCTAATAAATTATAAAATTGCAGTAGGAACTTAAGAGTCATACAAGATGATAAAGGAATAACTATGCAAGGCCATAGACTTTTTGTTATAAGGCCACTATGGTAGAAATAGGACAAATGTTTGAGGGAAGCCTAGGAGTTTATAAGCTATTAACTATAGCAGAGTCTTTGGGAATTATTATAGATAGTACTTAAAATGGTACCAGCATAAGTATGGCTTGTCATTATTTAGTAAGACTAAAACCAGAATATACTCCACCGAGCACTTGTCATGATTTTCCATCAAATAGCAAAAGTTGAGGGGTGCCTGTGTGGCTCAGTCCGTAAAGTGTCTGACACTTGGTCTCAGCTCAGGTCCTGATCTCAAAGTCGTGAGTTCAAATCTCACTTTGGGCTCCACACTGGGCACGGAGCCTACGCATAAAAAAAAAAAAAAAAAAAAAAAAAGTAAAAGGTGATAATTATTCATAATGGAGGAAAAAGGTTAAAATTTTAAATTTTTTATATAGCTACAATTCTATCATTCGAGGGCATATCTCCTACAAGTTTGCAACAATTGTCAGATGCGTAAGTCCAGAAAAAATTATTGGCTCACATATATGTTGCTCCCAGTGCAAAATCTTGTGTTACAAAGCAGCGTGTTTGAAGTGCTGTATCTCTTGTGCAGAAAATGGCTGTCTATGCTGTGCAAGTTGGCATGGAAATTTTGTTTCTATGAAACTGAAATTTAAGAGTGTCACATATGGTAGATCATGTGTTTCAAAGTCTAGCTCAAGTGATCAAAATCAGCTGAATATGTGTTAAATCTGTGTAGGAAACTAAGGAATTCATACTCAGTGATAACCATAGAATCTATATAAATAAGGTCAGGATATAAAATTTAAAAGGTTAAAATCTTTTGAACTCCAGTATAACATACAGTGTTGGTTTTAGGTGTACAATATAGTATTCAGCAATTCTGTATGTTAATCCGCGCTCATCACGTTAAATGTATTCTCTAGTCCCCTTCACCTATTTCACACATGGTCCTGCCATCTCCCTTTGGTAACCATCAGTTCTCTATACTTAAGAGTCTATTTTTTTCCTTCCTTCCCTCCTTCCTTCCTTCCTTTCTTCAACTCCACATATAAGTGAAATTATATGGTATTTGTCTTTCTTTGAGTGACTTAATTCATTTAACATTATATCCTGTAGATCCATCCCTGTTGTTGCACATGACAAGATTTTATTCTTTATTCGTACCCATTGTTGATGCACTACTTCTTTATTCATCTATCAATGGACACAGGGCTGCTTCCATAATTTGGCTATTATAAATAATGCTGCAAAAAACATGGGAGTGTATGTATCTTTTCAGTTAGTGTTTCTGTAAATACCCAGTAGTGGAATTACTGGATGATATGGTAGTTATACTTTTAATTTTTTGAGGAGCCTCCATATTGTTTTCCATAGTGGCTGCACCAGTTTGCATTCCCACCAGCAATACAAGAGGGTTCCTTTTTCTCCACATCTTTGCCAACATTTATTTCTTGTGTTTTTGATTTTAGCCATTCTGACAGGTGTGAGGTGATATCTCATTGTGGTTTTTATTTACATTTCCCTGATGAGTACTGTTGAGCATCTTTTCAGGTGTCCATTGGCCATCCGTATGTCTTTGGATTGCAGCATTTAGTCCATTTACATTCAGAGAAATTGTTGATAGGTATGTACTTACTACCATTTCATTATTTGTTTTATTGTTGTTCTAATAGTTCCTTTCTGTTCTTTCTCTTGGTTTCTTGGCTTTCTTAGTGATATACTTAGTTTTGTTTTTGTTTTTGTTTTTTTGGTTTTTTTTGCATATCTATCACTAGTTTTTGATTTGTGGTTACCACTGGGTTTGTATACAACACCCTATGTATATAGCAATCTAATTTGATGTTTGCTGAACTTTGAACCCATTCTAAAAGCACTAAATTTTAACTCCTCTCCCCGGTTTTAGGTATATAATATTATACTTTATATCCTTTTATTTTGTGAATCCCTTGACTGATTTCTATAGATACGCTTAATTTTAGTGCTTTGGTACTTCTTACCTTTCTCACTCCTACTTACAGTCCTTCCTTTCAACTCAAAGAATCCTCTTTAACATTTCTTGTGGGGCTGGCTTAGGGGTCATGAATTCCTTTACCTTTTGTTTATCTGGGAAATTATCTCTCCTATTCTGAAGGAAGTGTTGCTGGATGGAGAATTCTTGGCTGCATTTTTTTTTTTTCCTTTCAGCACTTTGAATATATCATCCCACTCTCTTTTGGGTTGCACAGTTTCTGCTGAAAAATCTGATAGCCTTATGGGGGTTTCTCTTTATATGTAATAGTCTTCTTTTCTCTTGCTGCTTTTAAAATTCTTTATTACTACTTTTTGACATTTTAATTACTATGTGTCTTAGTGTGGACCTTACTTTGATTTTGTTGCGGGCTCTCTGTGCTTTCTAGATCTGCATTTGTTTCCTTTCCCAGATTTGGAAAGTTTTCAGCTATTATTTCTTCAAATAAATTGTCTGCCTCCTTTTCTCTCTTCTTTTAGGATCCCTACAACATGAATGTTACTATGGTTGACAGTATTGCTGAGGTCCCTTAATCTATTTTCACATTCCATTAATATTTTCTCTCACAGCTCTTCAGCTTGATTGCTTTCCATTACTGTGTCCTCTAGGTTGTTTATCGATTCTTCTGCTCCCTCTCGTCTGTTTATTCCATCTAGTGTATTTTTAATTTTAGTTAATGAGTTCTGTATCTCTGATTTGTTCTTTTTATTTTTGTATCTCTTTGTTGAGGTCCTCCACTCTTTTCTCAAATCCAGCGAGTATCTTTGTAAA
>CM052896.1:66422002-66462642 GCA_028534135.1 Potos flavus
GTTGTGGACAGGGTTTGGTCCCTGTGTTATTAGTGGGCCAGTCTGGGGCTGCCTTGGGCTTGATTTAGGCCAGACAGGCATTTCTCAGAGCGTCGGTGGCACTGAACTACAGGGTGCTCCCCCTGTGTTGTCCCCTGAGAAGCTTTAGTTGGTGGGCAGGTCCTTCAGTGGCACTAGATGTCTTCCCCTAGCACAGAGCTGGGCTATAAGTGGAAGTGGTCAGTGTGGTTTTCTTCCTCTCTCCCCAGGGCAGGAGTTACTTTGGAAGGGTGCTGGCCTGTGTCAAGGCTGCTTTGCTGTGTATTTCAGCCAAGAGCATGTTGGAGGTAGTGAGTCCCCAGAAGAGCATTGGGGTGGGGTGTGCTGTTAGCTAGTTAAGTGGAGAATGTTCATGCTGGGCTGATTCCTGCAAGTGTCCCTGTATCTAGGCTGGAGGTGTGGGAAGGAAACTGTGCCTACCAGCTCTTTTGTTCTTGGAGAAGTCTCCCAAAGATACCTTCCCCTCCAGTACATACTCTTCTCCGTGTATACTCTAGGCGTTTTTCACTGCTGCTTCTATGCTATATCTCAGTGAGGCTGTTTGTTTTGCTCATCTTTAAGGACAGGGACTCTATGTCCTATCTCCCTGCCCTTTGGTTCTCCCAGAGGTGAGTGTGCTGATTTTTAAAGTTTTAGGTGTTACACTCCACGGATTGTAAAAACATTTTAAGTCAGGCCCCTCTGGCCTTCAAAGCCAAATGTATGTGAATTTGTCTTTCCAGTATGGGTCTCTCATGACTGCAGTACCTGGTGTGAGGTCTGCTCCTCTCCCTTCTCTGGAGAAGCCTGTACAATCCCTTCCTCATGTGGAGAAGTGGAGGCATTTAACCCCATCTCTGTCCTTCCTGCCCCCTTTTGTGTGGCCCTTTTTTTACATTGAGCTGTGGAGAGTCTGTTCTGACAGTCTTCAGGTTGTTTTCTGGGTTATTTACTCTGATGTGGATGTTTCCCAGGTGTATCCATGGGACTGGGATCCTCCTACTCCGCCAACTTTCCCTGAGGCAATATCTTACCTAAATGTCACATTTAGAAGTTTCACCCTATCAGTTGTAAAAGTCAAGCTTGTGATGGCTATTTTAAAGCTCTTTCACTCAATTTGAGAAAATAACAGCATCATATTCCTGTATACCGTACCTCTAATGCATGGGAAGATCAAGAGTATAAATCTTATTTCATTGATATCTTAATTTGTTAGTTATTTTTCTCTATCTAGTTCACTAAGTTGGCAAACAACAGAATATTACAGGGTGCAAAGGGTATATCAAAGTTTCATACATTTTTTTTTTAAGATTAATTTATTTGACACAGAGACACAGTGAGAGGGAACACAAGAAGGGGGAGTGGGAGAGGGAGAAGCAGGCTTCCCATGAAGCAGGGAGCCCGATGAGGGGCTTGATCCCAAACTCTGGGATCATGACCTGAGCCGAAGGCAGCCACTTAATGGCTGAGCCACCCAGGTGCCCTCAAAATTTCATATCTATATTTTTTTGTATTTATTTTCAGTACTTAGGGAAAATCAGTATGGACCACAGGATATGATTCTGGCCGTGGACTATAAGAGGAAAAAAAGCAACAGAAACAATGTTTGGAAGAAGAAAAAAGTGGAAAAATATTTTGACCTCTCTGAGGAACAGGAAAACATAATCATCAGGGACTCCAAATGTTGAAAAAGGGTAGCATCCTATAGATCTGCAAATGTGGACATGACAAAAAATGCTAATCTTAAGCATTCAGCATGTTAATGCCAAGTAAAGGTATAGACTCTTGAAGTACCTTATGTATGACAATGTGTACATGAAGTTGATTTACTAGACCAACGTTTTTATTACCTCACAATAGCATACGACAGTGGCATTCTGATGCATCCTGCCTCTTCAGGGCACCGAGCTGATACTAGGCCCTGTACTCATAATGGACTTTTCCCTGATCGGAATAATCTTTGCCTTTAATGGGTTTCTCCCTATTAACTGTCCTGTTCCATAACATGAAAAAGAATTTATGCTATTTTGTAGTTTTCCACCAAGACTCTTTTTTAATTTGTTTTATTGCAAAGGTAGTCATTTCAAGGAATCCAAATGGAAAAAAAGGGAACCTTAAAAATTATTTTGGGGGTTATAATGTTGGGAAAGACGCTGATGTAACATCTCCCAATGTTCCTTTTTTTGTGGCTGGACAAATGCCATTGACTTGCACTCTGCAGATAGGAAAAGAAAGTTCAGGATTATTACTGTCATTTTATTTAAAAATATTACATGGGCCATTAGGAAACTGAAAAAGGCTGTCTTTTATTTTCTTGCTGTGTTAAGAGAGGTATATGAGGTATCCATTATGGGGAACATTATTATAATAATCATAACCATAATCATAAATGATCATCTTTGTAAAGTGACTGACTATTGGCCAAGATTTATCTACATGCTTATTATTGTTACTGTCAGGTAGGTGTAGTATTGACCATAAAGCCCAGTGTCTTCTCTGGAGTTGAATTTTACCTTCTATAAAGTACCTAAGTAATGTATCTATGTTTTAGGATGTTTTGGTAAAAGGGCACTTCTGTTCATCTCTCACAGTATTAATTCAATCTTCTTAATATTTTCTTTTGTATGCTTTATTTAATTCCCCTATTATTGACATTGAAAACGTTTATTGCCTAATTAATATTATCTTTATATCAGTTTAGCGTCTAAAGGATTGTTGGTGCTTAACAGATATGTGTTGAATTTAACTGAAAGTGTTATTTGCTTCCAGGTAAAATTTTGGGTTTTTTAAAATTAATTAATTTATTTGACAGAGAGAGATTGAGAGGGAGAGAGCATGCGCACAAGCATGAGCACATAAGTCAAGTAAGTGGCAGGCAGAGGTAGAGGAAGAAGCAGGCTCCCTGTCCAGCAGGGAGCCCAGTATGCGGCTCAGTGCACAGAGCTCCATCCCAGGACACTGGGATCATGACCTTAACTAACTGAGCTACCCGGGTGCCCCAGGTTTTTCTATTTTTTAATGAGAAGAGCTTTCCTGTTAGTTTCTTTTCAGAGGAGAGTGACTCCATTGGTAAACTTTATCAATGTTTAAGGGAGATGTTCTGTTGCCTAAATCAGCTAAGAAGATATTACCTAAAATTATTTTGTGCTGGCAAGGGCTCCCTAAAGAAATAAGAAATAAGGAATCTGCTGATTTTTTTTTCCCCTTCAGATAACCACATCATGTGAACAAGGGGCTTCTCAAACTATTCCAATAGAGAAGGAACCTAATACTTTGAAATAGTCTTTGGCCAGTGAAGTATTCTTGCAACACAGGCATCTTTCTGAAATAATAAAGTATTGCTTTCAAGTGTGTTAATAAGGTCAACTGGCACTTACATTATGCTAAGTCAAATCATTATTTTCAACATTCTTTGCTGAGTCGAGATTTAATTTTCATTTAATTCTAAAAATTTAATATCAACTTTAAATTTTAACCCTTCCTCAAAGACAGAAGTTTTTAATAATGACCTAACTAAAATTGCTCATATTTATCATGAGACATGTCATTGGTGATGCTGATGCATTATATGTGTGTGTGCACACAGACACTAAAGTTTGTGAAAATAAGAGACAATCATACTGATAATGGTGATTAGATGTGCATTTTAATAGTATTTCATGTGATACATCATCAGTTGGTGTATTAGCTAGCCAGAGTCACAGGGCTTTTGAGAGAAGTGAAAAAAAGTTTTCCCTAAAGAATGAGCCTGCTCCCAAGGAAATAAGATGAATTTTAATACATGTAAGAGCAGGTCACCAAATGCAGTGTGTGTACACTGTGTAGCTGGGAGGCCACATATTGCCAAAGTATGTCTTAATGACAGTGAGTACTATTTCGAAGTTAATGATAACAACATATAACCTCTAAGTGACCCAATATCATACCAAAAAAATTATGAATGTAGATGTTTAGAAAATGTATTCTAATGTAAGATTCTAGGTGCTGATGTAGAAACTATTTGTAATTTGTTTATTACAATCCTTTAGCTTTTAGAGACCTATGTTCTTTTGAACTAATGATCTCTTTGCTAGTACAAAAACTATCTTTATTTCAATTTTGTTTTTTGTCCTACATTCAGATCATTATATTTCACTTAAGATTATTCTATATAAAAATATTTTTTCAGAGGTCAAAATATCAGGAACAATACATGGATGCCTACTTTTACTACTTACATTTAACATAGTACTTAGAAGTTATAGCCAGGAAAATTACCACAAAGGCATAAAAGATGTTTAAGGAAGGAAGGAAGAAGTAAAATTATCTCTGTTAGCAGAATACATGATTTTATATGGATAATAGCCTAAAGATTCTTCCAAAAAACAAAAAACCTGTTAGGACTAATAAATTAATTTAGCATCATTGCAAAATACAAAATCACTAAACAAATCTCAGTGTTGTTTCTACATACTAACAATGAATAGTCTAAAAAGGAAATTAAAAGAACAATTCCACTGATAATAGCATCAAAAAAAAAGTAAAATAGGAATAAACTTAACTACAGAGGTGAAACACTTGTACAATGAAAACTACAAAATGTTACTGAAAGAAATTAGACACAAATAAATGGAAAGACCTGTGCACATGGATTAAAAGACTTAGTATTGTTATGATATTAACATTACCCAAAGCAATCTACAGATTCAAAATATGATCTCTATCAAAACTCCACTGATGTTCTTTTGCAAAAATAGAAAAATCCATCATAAAATGTGTATGAAATCTGGAAGGACCCCAGTAACCAAAGCAATTGGAAGAACACATTTGGAGTTCTCACTTTTCCTATTTTCAAACCAATTACGAAGCTACAGTTATCAAAAAAGTGTGATATTGGCATAAAGACAAGATGAATGAAATAGCCCAGAAATAAACTCTAATAATGTACATGGTCAAATGATTTTCAACAAGAGTCCTAAGACCATTCAGTAGAGAAAGTCCAATCTTTTCAACAAATGTTGTTCCACGTGGATATCCACAAGTTGAAATCCACATGGAATAAAGTTGGACCCTTATAGACAAAAATTGATTGAACATGGATCAAAGATTTAAAGAACTAAAACTCTAGGTTTTTGGAAGGAAATATAGGGTAAAATCTTTACGACATTGGATTTGACAATGATTCCTTGGATGTGATACAAGAAGCACAGAAGCACAAGCAAAAAAAGAAAAGATAGACAAATTAGATTTCATGAAAATTTAAAATTTTTGTGCATCAAGGGACATAACAGTGAAAAGGCAAGTCCCAGCACTGGTGAAATATTTGCAAGTGATATATCTGACAGGGGGTTAATACCTAAAATATATAAAGAATTCCTATGCTCAAGAACAAAAACAAACACAAACGCCTGGGTGGCTCAGTTGGTTGTCTACCTTCTGCTCAGGTCATGATCCCACGGTCCTAGGATGAAGTCCCACATCTGGCCCTTTGCTCAGTGGGGAGCCTGCTTCTCCCTCTGCCTGCCACCCCCCCCCATTGTGCATTCTCTCTCTCTCTGACAAATCTGTAAAAAACAAAACAGGGGCGCCTGGGTGGCTCAGTGGGTTAAGCCTCTGCCTTCGGCTCAGGTTATGATCTCAGGGTCCTGGGATCGAGCCCCGCATCGGGCTCTCTGCTCAGCAGGGAGCCTGCTTCCTCCTCTCCCTCTGCCTGCCTCTCTGCCTACTTGTGATCTCTCTCTCTCTGTCAAATAAATAATAAAATCTTAAAAAAAAAAAAACACCCTAGTTTTAATAAAGGAGCAGGTGTGGCTGGGTGGCTCAATTGTTTAAGAGTCGGACTCTTGATCTCAGCTCAGATCTTGATCTCAGTGTTGAGAGTTCAAGCTCCACATTGGGCGCCATGCTTATTGTGGAGCCTACTTAAAAAAAAAAAAAAAAGACAGACTTAAATATTTCCATTTGTTCTCTCTTTGATATGAATTCTTTAGTGGTTTCCCTAACCACTTTGTTGATGGTGGCACTTTTGTATATGCTTTGCATTTGCTCAGTGACAATATGTTTTTTCCAATAAGTGCTTTTTATCTGTTTCTTTCTTTCTTGAGCCTTTGCTCAGCTTATCTTCTATCATCTTTGTAGATCTGTTTTTTCAATATGTTATCTTTGAACAGAGTGAATTATTACTAATATACCTGGCAGCAGTTAACACTGGTTTGTAGTATACACTACTTTTCCTATAAAACATAAATGTGTATATGCTCATGTGTATGTAAAAGTCTTTTTTTTTTTTTTTTTTGTAAAGTAACCTGTATCCCAAACTTGGGCTCTAATTCAAACCCAAGATCAAGAGTCCTATGCTCTACTGACTGAGCCAGCCAGGCACCCCTTGTAAGAGTCATTTTAATTCTTATTTCTGTCACCTAAATGAGATTAGCATTTGCTTGTTCTTTACCAGCTAAAAATGACCTTGCTGATGTGCAGTATCCTAAAAAGATTGTGGCTTTGTGTTTACACCACCTCCCATATACTCAGTGGTACCCAACAGGGTCCAGGGAAATGTTCACCACCAGTCTGTGCACGCTATGCTTGTTCTGGCCCTCAGGATATTCTACTTCAGGGAATTGCGTTCTACCATCTGTATCTGAAATCAGCTGCAGTCATCCTTTCCTGACATTTTCCATGCTCATTTGATTTTTCCTGTTTTTGGTAGCCTACAAATACTTTGGTTTGGGACTACAGATGTAGCTCCTCCAAAGAGGAGGTTTTTATTTCTGTTTCTGGTTTTGTTGTTTACTTGAGGATTATTTCTAAGAGAATGTGGCAAAGACTACTAATTCTTCCACTTAAAAAAAATAAAAGAGGATCACCATTCTTTGTAAAGATCTATTTTTCAATATTATTTAAAAATATATATTAATGCTCCATCCAAAATTTTAGAAAATTTTAAGAGACCGAATTATGTCTGTTTCATTCCCCACAAGTCTGCTTCTATTCTGTTCGTGTTGAAATTCTTCTTAATGATTTTTTGGTGTTACTGAATGATACCATCATGCTCCTCCTGAGCATGACAAAGTAACTTAAACACGGTTGTTGTTCAAGTCCTAGCTGGAAAACTTTTGTAAAATTTTGTTTTTAATCAGAAAAATTTAAGAATTGTCTGTTTTGAATAATGTTCACACACATACATTTGTTTACTGTAAATTATTACATGTAAGGCTTGGTCATCCTTCATATATATAAAATAGGAGATCAACTATATAGTATTGGTTTCAACCTCATGCAATATTTTAGCTCGTTAAGAACATTCTAATGATCATCTGATCATCAACTATATTTTGTGGCTTAACAGAGGAAGAAATTTAATATATAACAGTTCTCATCACTTCAACCAGTGAGCATTGCACATTCATTTAATGTGTCACGTAAGTGATAATATCCAGTACTTGTGAAATTCTGAACTGCAAACAGATGCCACCAATTTCTGCCTGAATGGGTCATATCTGACCCTTCCAAGCATGAGCAGATCATATTTTCCTTAGCTAATTAAATATGCAGCCATTACATTTATCTATTTCAGAGTCATTTATACATTCACTAATAAGTCATTGAAAATACAACCAATTTTACTAATCGTTGGGAGGTCCGTAGAAACCATAAATTCCAACCTCCTATCCATTGCAGGAATACCTACTACAATGTGTTGATTTCAGCTTTTGTTTGAACCCAGATAGGAATGTTGAATTTGGATATTACTTTAAAAAAACAGTTTCATACTAAACATTTAATACTTTAGAGAGCCATGGTAGTAGTATTAGCAGCAGTAGTAATAATAGTGATAGTGGTGATAGTAACAGTACTTGTAGTCTGGGCCTAAATTTGTTCAACGTTTTATTGCATATAGAGCATTGTTCTGGGCACCTTACCTCGATTATTTTACTTAATGCTTTCCACAGATCTAAGACTTCTGTACTGTTACTTTCCTCATTTCGTGGGTGAGAAAACTTAGGAGCAAGAAGGTTAAATTTAAAGGGCAAAATTCAAGTTAAATTCCAGAGCCAGTAATATTTGGACTAGCCAGTTCTTAGGGCAGGCATTCTCTTTCCAGGGCCTGCTTTGTGTCTGCTCTGCTGCCTCCTTTTACACTAAGGCATGTACTTTTCTTTTATTAAAATTTTTTGTAGTGATTGACAGCAACTTGTTTTAGTTTTGCGGTTCAAAAAAATGTTTTTTTTTCATTCCTGTTGGAGAGTCAACTCTTTTCTACTCCCAATGTTCAAACACTGTGCCGCTTTTTGTAATTTTTAAAGCACAGCTGACAGTATTTGAACTCTCATAAGGGTGTATTCTGTCTAGGATGTAGTTTGTCTGAGTCTGAAGTCTTGTTGGAAATTTTCATATTATTTATTTGCTTCTCATGGGTTGAATTGCTTCTGAAACATGCTTATTTTACCTTTTCTAATTTTGAAATGCTCTCTGAAACAGTATTGGGTAATTCTTTCCTCATTCTGCCACCAATTATCTTGATCTCATCACAAAAAAAGTGAGTCTTTATTCACCCTCTTGCCTTAGGTACTGCTTTTAAAAAGCATTGTTTTACTGTCCTTAGATTATTTTGGCCTTTTTAAAATTTTCCTAACAACGTACTCTAAACATTCCTTGTCAGTCTTTGATCTCCTTTGGCCAAACGCACATTCTCAAATAAAATTCTTATATACTTTTAAGTTCAGGAAATTGCTCAGTATTTTTTTTTCTTTTCTTTAGTTTCCTTTCTTTTTCTTTTTTCCTTTTTTTTTGGGGGGGGGGCCTCATTTATTTCCCTTATGTTCTTTTTAAATGTATTGCTAGAAATCTATTTTTGAGAATTCCCAGAGGACTGTTGTATAGTCATATCTTTTTCAATTATGGAATCTTAGCTATCTACTCATACTTATTTAAAAAAAAAAGTGCTTTCCTGTAGTGGAGATTAAATGCCCTATCATGCTCACAGATTCTTTACTAATTTAATATGTATTAAAATTTCATGATCATTTTATTACCAGCATTCTGTTTTCTAATTTATCAAGTTTTTTCTCAATTTTATTAAAAATTTTGCAGGTTTTCTTACTGCTAACTATACTTTAGTAAGTTGTCATTAATGGCAACTTAAGAATATATAATTGTTCTGCTTTTTCTAAAATAATTCTAATTGTTATCTAATTATGTAGTAATTCTATAATTAGATGTCTAATATCTATTAGATATCTAATATCTATTAGATGTCTAATATCGATATGCCATCTGTTGAAATTTTGTTATATTGATTAGGAGATAATCATCCATACTTACCATCTGGTCAAGTGTTTTATATCGTGTTCTCAAAATGCCTTACATATTTCCTTTCTATTCTAACCTAAGTATTTTCACCAAATACTAGATTCATCTCTGCAGTATAGGATTGATATTTTTGTTGTATAGAGATTCCATCCTCAGCCTTTCTGATTGATGTGTTTTATTGGAACATGACCTCCCTCACATATGCAATTTGACCTGTGGATCTGTTTCATTAAATCATAGTGCTAAGTAGAGGATTACATTAGTATCTTAAAAAAAAAAAAAGACTTGTTTGATTTATTGCAGTGTTGCTGTATGGTGTCTTGTAGAGACTTGAGCTTGTAAGTACTTTCCAAATCTTCTCTTCTATAATATATTCCTTTCAATTATTGGACTCCTCATCTGTTTTTTCTTTTTAAATATTACATTTCGATTCAGATTGTCTGAGTGACAATTTTCTTTCAGATCCACAAATTTAAATTTGACAGAATTTTCAACATCAAGTTTGGATGAGAAGCTAACATTTAATGAGTAGTAAATATGTATATATTGACAGTGAAGATACATTTATTACATGTGGTTACATGAGGAAAAAAAGACAGATTATTAACTACTATGCTTTTGTTTTTAGACTAGATCAGAAGAAAGGAAAATAAAAACTACCTCAAGGAAAATGGGTGGAGGCAGGGGAGAAGTAGAGTTATTCCGAGGGAAACATGTGGACCACAGAAAGCACTGGAAACTCAGGTAGCTCAGCACTTGTGTGGCCTGGTCTCGCTAGTGTCCCTTTGCTGCATTCTCCTTTTTCCAGCAATTGACACTGTTTTAACACTCCAATTCTGCTTCCTTGTATAGGCTTCACATGGATTTTTTTTTTTTTTTAGATTTTTAAAATTTATTTATGAGAGAGAGAAAAAAAAGAGAAAGAGCAGGGAGGAAGAGGGAGAGGGAGACTCTCAAGCACACTCCACACTGAGAGCTGAGCTGGATGTCAGCTCGAACTCACCACCATGAGATCATGACCTGAGCAGGAATCAAAAGTCGAGCACTTAACCAACAAGAGTCATCCAGGCACCCCTGACTTTGCATAGCTTTTAAATAGCTGTATTCAGTTGTATTTTGTTGTTTTTTGTTTGTTTTGTTTTGTTTTGTTTCCTAATACCCTTTCTACATCACAATCTTTCTGCTTTCAGTTACTCTGCTACTGACAGGTTCTTAGTAACCCAAGTCCAAAGTCTGAAGAAAGAATCTGGCTGACCTACCTCACCTTTTCATATTTTACACGACAAGGTCACAAGGCAACCTAATAGATTAATAGATGGACTCTCCATAGTTCATGTACCCAACCTGTAGACAGACAAATCAGCTGTGATCTGGGGTGGGGGGGTAGTTATAGGAAGAGTATGTTTGTTTAGGTATCAGGTGGAAGTAGCCAGGTGAGGATGCCCTTTGCAGATGTTGAAGCCAGCTAGACATTAATTGATCTTTTGTCTGTCCGTATACACGCATTATCTGCTTCACAAAGCAAACCCATATATATCCCTTCTCAACAGGATCTACCTACCATTGAAACACCCTCTCTTCTCCAAAAATAAAAAGTCTAAGACTAATGCTGTGATGATACCAGAGGCAGAATCACAGGCCAGATGAATATGGGCTGTCAGTCTCTGGATCCACACTCTACAGCAGGTGCCCATGTATCTTCTTTTTCTGGTCCAGTATTCTAGTACATTCTCTACACCTTGTCTAAACATGATGCTTAAACTGCAAATTAAGCCACTAGTAATATACCTTTAAAAAATTATAATGCCATTTAGAGAATAAAGAAAATCTGAATTTCTGTCCCAAAGAACAATAACTTGCCCTGCAATGTAATCCCCCATTTAATACTATTAATACTAACATTATTGTTAAAGCCTGATCTAAGACTGGTGAATCCCATGGATATCTGATCATTGTCTCATTCAGTGAGAGTAGAGTCTGTTCCTTTATTGACAGTGCTAATTCTTCCACATTCTACTTTTTGGGGGGTTGATTTCCCCCAAGAGGCCTCTCTAGCCAGAAGTGACTTGGACTGCTGAAAATATCTCTTATAACTTGGTCAAGAAATTGCTGAACATCTAAGATTTGATAAAGATTTGAGTCAGTCTTTTGGGGTACTAAACTATGCATCACATAACCATATTGATTTGACCTGCGAAAGGGCCTGGAGAATTATATCTGCAAGTTTCATGTTGCTTAGGGACAACCCAGCCCTCAAAAATCCATCTTCCTAATAATGTTAAGTAACCCATGATTCTTAAGAGTGGGATACAGAGACACAGCATCAGAGAGCCTTTATTTACATTTGACTATTTCTCTTTGGATCTCACTATATTCAAGCCTTAGGCCCTAACCGGTAACTTTGGAAGTATCTATATTTATCAGGAATTGGTAGGATGCTGAATTGGAGTGGGGAAAAAAAAGGGGGGGAGGGTTTCATTCACTTTGATTCTCCTTCGTAGCACAAAAGATATGTTAGGATAGAAAGGTTTCAGAAAGGTTGGAGTTTTGTGGAGGGCCCAGCCCCTCTCGTGAACCTCTCTCTGTAGTAAGATTCTAGCCTTCAACATACCAGGAATTCATTTTTAACCATTGCAACAGAAGTGGAAATTTGTTTGAATTCAGTAATGTGCATAATGAGTTTTTAATGATTTCAGAATTTGCTTACAAGCAGGAAATGTTTCCAGAAACAGAGTCAGAAGCTATCTCTGCCTTTTCTTATCTGCTTCCAGCAGGCAACATGCTCTGCAGTTAATCCCTTTCTCACCAGTGCATGCCTTATTCTCTTGGAACTTCTCTCAAACATTAGCTGCAAGGTCCTTCAGACCCTTACACGCAATGGGCATGTGATCCTTACATTATAGGTGGACAGTTTAATTACTTCACTATATATATCAGAGCAGGATTGAGAGGGGTATCTCCTGAGTATACTTCACCACCATCCATAGTCAGCAGCTTTTAGTAAATTTTATTTTCTGTTTGGGATTCCTCTGGTCATAAGGATAGAAGCCTACTAAAGTTACCTCAAAAGATTAAATGAATCTATGATGATAGCAGGTTTTAAATTTAGTCCCTAAACTTAGGTCTCAACAAATTTAAAGTCTAAAAGAATTCTGTCTTTATTTTCTAAAAATTTTTTTAAAGATTTTATTTATTCATTTGAGAGAGAGCTCAAGCATGGGGAGAGGGAGAGGGAGAAGCAGACTCTCTGCTGAGCAGGGAGCCCTATGCAGGACTCGATCTCAGGACCCTGAGATCATGACCTGAGCTGAAGGCAGATGCTAAACCATCTGAACCAGCCAGGTGCCCCTGTCTTTATTTTCTAAAAACAACTTTAATTTTGATTCTGAGATGCTTTTTACTTGGAGGGAAGTAAAACTACTTTTGTAACAGCAGATCTCTCCCCTAAGTTGATGTCACAGTCCAGGATCCCCTAGACACTTCCAAATGTTGGAGAAAGGGAACCAATCGGGCCCTTACTCATCTGTCATGTTGTTACTACTGGGAAACCCACTGTAACTGATGCTTAGATCCCTTCAGATCTTTTCCTACTGATTGTAAACCACTCTTAGGGCAGAAGACTTTTTTGTGCCTAAGGACCTGTCTGTCAAGAGATAACATGTAGTTAGATCCTTTCTGCTGTTTGCTCTACAAATCCCCTGGTGGCACTGCCTGTTTTAGTTCACATGTTCCTCTACTCTTAGGATCCATAGACCCCTTTTCGGGGGGAGACTTAATGGTGTAACTTCCAATTTATATTTTGAGGTTGTAACCTCTAGCCCGGCAGAGTGTGACTGTATTTGGAGATAGGGCCTTTAAAGGGTAGTTAAAGTGAGGTCATAGAACAGACCAATATGACTGGTGTCCTTAGAAGATTAGGACACAGGCACAGAGAGAAGATAGTGTGAACACAGAAGACAGCCATCTATAAGCCAAGGAACAAGCTTACTTCTTTTTTCTCACCCACCCTCTCACCCGTACCTAGAGTAATGGAAGAGGTAGATTTATTTTATCTTTTTTTTTTTTTTTTTTTTTTGTATACACACATTATTTCTGTTTTGTGGCCAGCATGCTTCACTCATGCCCAAAGATTCCTTTCCTCTTAACTCCTCTAACAAACTTAGTAAGTTCTCCTAATATATAGTTCGGGGAACTAAAAACAAACATAAAAAAACACATATATATTTCTAAGCTATATCTTCCTTCTACCCTACTGAGACTCATACCTCTCTCAAAATAATGTGCACAGAGCTATATATTTGTTTGAATAGAGGTAGGGGAAAGGGAAACAGAAAAAAATGCCAACAGTTCAAACTATTTTTCTGTCTAAAACTGGAAGGACATGAATAAGATAAAACTGCAAACTGAAAAATACAGACAAATTTACAAAAAGTAAACCAACTCCTCAGATATCTTTTGTAATTACCTATGTGGATTTCTTTTCTCTGTCTTTATGGCCCATTTTCATTTCTTTACTAATTGCTGTCATTTTCTTGTTCATAATTTTACTCCCCCACAACACGGTCTTTTTCTTATCCTATGTTGGCTACCATCTGATTTCTATGTGAATCTTTTATGTATATAGTGGTCCTAGCAGTTCTTTTCTCATTGTCAACTGATGCAGCCCCAGAATTTAAATCGTTTGGCCATGAGTCAAGTACCAATTACAGAAGGATAAGACCGATGATATAGAATACAGCACCCCCTTCTGGTAGAGCTGGTCGCAAAAAGAAGGTCTGGAAGGTCCAGCACGACATGAGGAATAGAGAAGGTAAAAATAAGCATGGAATAGATAAGTAGCTGCCGTGAATGTTACTTTGGGAGAAGAAACTAAGTTTAGATATGCCTCTAGGAAACTTTTTCTGGGGTGAAAACCATACAAGTTAACACCGTTAAAACTTGTTAATTCTCAGGGTATATTTCAGATATGTGTTTCTTTGAATGTGTCTCCAAGTTAAGAAAAGGACCTTATAATTACAGTTGTGTTTTGGGGGGGCGCTAATGTCAGTATTTAGCACTTCATAAGTAGTACTCAGCTACCTTGTAGGTTAAATAACCTTAGACATAAGCTGAGAACATCTTTGACAGTGATTTCCCAGTCAGAGGATTCAAGGTAAAAAGGAGTTGTGGGATGATTAGATACACGCTATTGTCCTTCTTGGAAATAAAACTGAAAAGCAAAGAGACTTCATAGGGTTGGTGATGATGGAGTTAGAATTATTTTAGAAATAAATTATTTGATAACACTATGGCCTAGAATAAGATGATTCAGATCAAAGATCAGGTTAAGGTGATGTTATGGAAATACATTAAATTTAAGTCTAAAAATCTCACTTACAAAATGGAGGCTATATATATATATATATATATATATATATTTTTTTTTTTTTTTTTTTATCCACATCTCAAAAAATTTATCAGGAAAAGTGCTGCTTTTGATAGTAAAAAAAAAAAAAAAAGTCTTTGACAAACATTTTCGAAATAGGTCAAGGCTGCTAAACAAATTCACCACGTAAGACTTAGTACACCTGAATATGTAGCAGCTACTGTAGAACCTGTGATAAACATAAATGAGGCTATGGGAATATGGTACAGATTGAATTTCTCTCAGAAACTTGAGAAATTAATGCCATGAAAATCAGTATAGGATTTTGATTTATCATTAGGACTTGACTAAAAATTGCACAGAGATATACTAACACATAAGTGAGGGTGTATGTCAAGGTTCTACAGATGTATAAGCTTAAAAGGGTCAGGCAGATAGTGTAAATAAGTAAATTGATTGAGCTTAATATAATATGATAGAGATAGTAGTGAACATAATATTGCTTGCCAGAGGTGAAGGGGAAATTGCTGTGAAATAGATTTTGTTGCTATAACAGAATACATGTTCAGTTTTGGTATCTTTTCTAATAAAACTAGAAGTCAATCCACATTTTGTGAGAAATTTTAATCTTTACATGTTGGCAACTGAAAAAATTTATTAAATAACTGGTTTACCAAAAACACTTTTGTGGACCAAATCTGGTCTACAAATGGTCCCTCAATTAAGTCTTTTTGGGGCTGCAGATTCGGGTATCTAGTGATATTCACAGAACCAAACCTATATAAAATTCTGTTTCTTTAGGGCACTGCCTTCTTAAATTGGACCATGTCTATGAACGGTGGACAGTAGCCAGAATTCATGGGTCAAGTAGTGAATTGGCATCATTCCCAAGGAGAAAAAGGTTTAGGCTCTGTAGTTATTTTGAAAAAAATTACTCTTTAACTGTCCACTAGAGGTCACTTAAATGGACATGGTACCTTAGAGGTATTTGAATAAAGTTCATGTGGGAACAATTTACAATGAAGTGAAAATTTTAACCGCTAAAACTGAGGCTTTGAAACCCTATACTGCATTTTGTCTGTAAGTGCTTTTATCTTTATTCATACAATTATCCTCTTACTGGATTCTAAAGTAAGAGTTAAATGGGTCTTAAAATTGCCACAAAGATATCTCTGTCTCCTTCTTTAAAGCAAGCTTTTTCAAGTTGAAAAGGCTTTCTCCTGACATGGTAAGAGCCTAGGGTCTAAGTTGTGAGTCATAACCAGTCTTCATTAAGTTTTACAGAAGGCCAACTCTTTTTCTGGGAATTTAGCTGGCAGGGAACCAGTCTTGAATGACTTAACTCTTCTTACTTTAGAGTAAAGCTAGATTAAAAGAGTACAAAGGAAATGACTGGCATTTAGAAAAGACATTCTTGCCACAAAACTTGTTTTTCAAGACAATTTTCTCACTATATGTTTAAAAGAGTAACCTTAGAAGATTCAGAGATCTGTTGCTAGTTCTAGTACCAACCATTTCCTTGGACCATGAGCTCTAGAGTCATATCCAACTTGCTTATCAGTATCTATAGTAGACATGTAATAGGCATCTCAAGTTTGGTACGTGTACAATAGATCTCTTGATTTCTAGTCAACATCCATGCCAATCCTGATTCATCCTAAGATCTTTTCCATCCTAGTAATTGGCACCACTATTCACCAGTTAAATTAGGTTAAACAAAAAAAAGTCAGTCTCAGTTAATCTAATAATCTTATTATACCTCCTACCCAATTAATCAGTAGGTGAATCTAAATCTACCTTTCTAAATCTGTCTCAGTGTAATCATTGCATCATCTCGACAGGTACTATGAATGTCTGACCTCTATTGCTAAAATAGCCTCATGATTTCTCTGCTTCTTTTCTTGACTCTTTAGACTATTTTAGAACAGATTCTAGAGCCTAGAATAACAGTTTAAATATGTATGTCATATCAATTTCTTTTTCTTAAATTTGATACCCCTCCACCAATTTTTCCCCATCAACATGACCCTATGGCACCCACCAATCTGTCCCTGTCTCTGTAAAAGTTTTCCCCCCATAAAACAGAGATAATATGGTATTTGTCTTTCTCTGTCACTCATTTCACTTAGTGTAATGCCCTCAAGCTCCATCCATGTTGTCACAAACAGCAAGATTTCATTCTTTTTTTTAATAGCTGAATAATACTCCATTGTACTATTTATGTATGTAGGACACACACACACACTTGCTTTCTTGTTCCCTTCACCCAATGATGGACTCGGATTGTTCTCATATTTTGTTTGCTGAAAGAGAGCTACAGTGAACATGGGGTTACATGTATCTTTTTGAGTTAGTGTTTTGTTTTCTTCATATAAATACCTAGAAGTGGAATTGCTGGATCATATGGTAGTCCTATTTTTATTATTTTGAGAAACCTCCATGGTGTTTTACATAGTGGCTGCACCAATTTACAGTCCTACTAAGAGAGCACAAGGGTTCCCTTTTCTCCACATCCTTGCCAATACTTGTTATTGTTTTTTTTTGAAAATAGCCATCCTAACGAGTGAGAGGTGATATTTCATTGTGATTGCGGTTTACATTTCCCTGAAGATTAATGATGTTGAACACATTTCCATGCACTTGTTGGCCATTGGTATGTGTTCTTTGGAAAAATTCAGGTCTTCTCATTATTTATTGAATGAATTCTTTATATATTTTGGATCTTAATCCCTTATCAGATAACATGATTTGCAAATCTTTTCCATCATTCGGTAGGTTGTCTTTTCATTTTGTTGATAGTTTTCTTACTGTGCAAAAGATTTTTAGTTTGGTGTAGTCCCAGTTGTTTATTTTTGCTTTTGTTGCTTTTACTTTTTGGTGTCAGATTCAAAAAGTCATCATCATGATTTATGTTAGGTAGATTACCACCTATGTTTTCTTCTAGGAGATTATGGTTTCAGGTCTCATGTTCAAGTCTTTAATCCATTTTGATTTAGTTTTGTATGTAATGTAAGATAGTGGTCCAGTTTTGTTCTTTTGAATGTGACTGTCCAGTTTTTCTAACCTTATTTATTAAAGATAAATGAAGAAAAACTATTATTCCTATAATATATCATTGGCACATTTGTCATAAATTAATTGACCAAATGTGCTTGTGTTTATTTTTGGGCTCTATTGTCTTCCACTGATTGTGTGTTTCATGCCAATACCATACTGTTTTAATTACTATAGCTTTGTAATAGACTTTGAAATCAGGAAGCATGATGCTTCAGCTTTGGTCTGCTTTCTCAATCGAAAACAAATTTAGGATTGTACTACTTCTGTGAAAAATGCCATTGGAATTTTGATAGGGATTGCGCTGAAACTATAGATTTCTTTAGGTAGTAGGGACATTTTTAACAATATTAATTCTTTCATTTCATGAGCACAGCTTATCTTTCCATTTATTTGTACTGTCTTCAATTTCTTTCCTTAAGGTTTTATAGTTTTCAGTGTATAGGTCTTTCACCTACTTGGTTAAGTTTATTCTGAAGGATGCTACAAGAAAATAAAATTGCAAATGGGATTGTTACCTTAATTTCTTCTTTTGACCATTGTTCGTGTATAAAAATGCAACAGATTTTTGTATATTGATTTTGTATCCTGCAACATTACTAAATTTACTGGTTTTAATAGTACTTTTGATGGAGTCTTCAGGGATTTTTATATATAATATGTCATCTACAACATACGAGGAACTCTTAAAACTCATCAAAAACAACCACCAATTTAAAAATGAACAACGGTTCTGAACATACACCCCAGAAAGCAAGATTATACAAATGGCAAATAAGTACATGAAAAGATGATCACAATCATTTGCCATTAGGGAACTGCTAATTAAACAAAACAAAACGATAACAATGCACATTATTAGAATGGCTCAGGAACTGGACAACACCAAATGCTGACAAAGACATAGTAACGTAGTACAAAGGGCACTTGGGTGGCTCAGTCAGTTAAGCATCAACTCTAATTTTGGCTCAGGTCATGATCTTAGGGTGGGGAGACTGAGCCCCATGTCAGGCTTCCAGGGAGTCTGCTTTTCTCCCTCTGCCCTTGAAAGAATAAATGTCGTATCTTCAAAGCATGGAGATACACAGGACAATATTTACAAGAACTAAAACTCTATCAGTAAATTTTTCAAAGCATTCTTTTATTTTAAAAATGTATTAGGAGCGCCTGGTTGAGTCAGTCGGTTAAGCATCTGACACTTGATCTCAGCTCAGATCTTGATCTCAGTGTTGTGAGTTCAAGCACTGCATGGAGCCTACTTTTAAAAAAAATGTATTAAAGAATATGTTCCTACTACTTGTCTATTTAATTTGCATTTTCAAAATAACATGAAAATTTCATAGAAATTTATTTTTGTCTTTTCTATGCCTTTAGTTGTCCATATTTCTCATCCTTAAATCTTTTTTTTTACCTGCTATTTTTTCCTGGTTAATCTCACTGGATATTTAACAATAGTATTCATCTTCTCAAGGACCAATTTTTCTATCTCATATCTTTGCCTTCTATCTTAGTAGTATCTGTTATTTGTATTATTTCCTGCATTATAGACTATTACATTTATTTATTCTCCTAAATTCTTGAGTTGCAGAATGGCTCACTTAATTTTGCCCATTTCCTGCTAATATGACCACTTACACATTTCCCCCCTAAGAACCACCTTATCTGAATCACACACTTATTTTATAATTCTCACTATAATACCTAATTTGACCAATTTATTTAAAGTTATTTGAAGCGTGTGTGCTTTTGTGTTTGTTTCCTAGTTACTAATTTAAAAATTACATTAGAATCAGTATTTTGATATATATGATATTGATTTCTTGATATATGTTACAATTTACATCATGGCCTAGTACATGGTCAATTTTTGTAATTATTCCATGTGTCCTAGAGGAGAACATGCACTTACCATTCTCTGGATACAAAATTCGATGTATTCCCCATATTAATGATTGTGTTCAAATAGTCTATATTCTTACTAATTTTTTTCACTGACCAATAAATTACCAAGAAAAATTTCTTGAAATCTCCAGTCTAATGGCAGAATTTTTTGTTTCTTGCATAATTTTGATCATTTTATACATATAAATATATGTATTATACATAGACACATGATACATATTTTTATTATATATATATTTAAAGATTTATGAGAACGAGGATGCAAGCAGTGAGGGGGTGGAAACAGGCAGAGGGAAAGAATCCCAAGCAGACTCCTTGCTGAGCACATAGCTGAATACACCTGACTACAGATCATGACCTGAGCTGAAATTAAGAGTTGGACATTTATCCAACAGAACCATCCAGGCATCCTTCTTCCTGTATTTTAAATACAATTTTTATATTACCCTAATTTTAAATTTACAAAAAAGTTGCAAAGATAGCGCAGAGGTTCCCATATACTCCATACCCACTATCCTCCATTATTTGCATCTTAAGCTAATATATAGTATGTTGATCATAATTATTGGATCCATATTTATACATTATTATTAACTAAAGTCTATACTTGATTCAGATTTACTGATTTTTTTTTTAGCTGGTATAATTTTTCAGTTATCATATATTCCATCCTGGATACTATTAAATTTAGTCATTGTGTCTCTTCAGGCTCTTCTTCTCTATGACAGTTTCTAAGTTTTTGAGGAGTTTTAAGGTAGTTTTGAAGAGCTCTGGTCAGGTATTTTGTAGGATGTCTTTTGGTTGGGATTATCTGATTTTTTTCTTAGGTTTAGATTCAAGTTATGGGTATTTGGGAGAAAGACTACAGAGGTAAGGTATCTTTATGTCATACTGACTATATATACAGTCAATACTACTTAATATTGATATCGATCAATTGACTGAGGGTCACATCTGTCAGAATTCTCCACTGTGAAGTTCCTCTATTTCTCCCTTTCTATGTTTCATTCTTTGGAAGGAAGTCATTAAGTATAGCTCACGTTTAAGGGAATTGTGCTCCACCTCACTGAGAACAGAGTATCAACATAAACTATTTGGAATTCCTCTGCATGTGAGATCTTTTTCTTCTTCCAATTTATTTATTTAATAATTAACTTAAATAAGTACAGCCTTGTAGAAAATAGTTTTATATTTAGGGTTATAATCCAATATTATCTTTTTTAATTTTTGCCTCTTAAATTATTCCAGCTCTGGTCATCAGATGTTGAGCTCATTCATTTGAATTCTGTGTTCTTTTGACCTACCCCCATAATTGGGGGTAGGTTTCTGTTTGCTTTGGTTTGTTTTAATTTTTTTTTTAGCATGTCCATATTTTCTGCCACTATAAGATGTGCCAGTTTATCATCTTGTATATTTCTTGCTCCATTCCTGGAAATAGTTTATTTCTCCAGAGATCTCTGATTCCTTTAATTGGACCATGGTATTCAAAACCAAGATTTGGGTGCTCAGTATACTTGTTGCTGCTGAGGTATCTTTCCTTCCTTCTAGGCTTTCTCAGTGGACAGTGGAAGGAAATAATGTGTGTATGTACTAACCCATATATGTATATTTTTGTATAAATATTCTCTGTGTAGCCATCTATATTTATATTAAGTTTTAAGCATGAATTCATAGTGTTATATTGAATTTTAATCCATTACCACATGGATCATTCTAGGCTTCTCTCCTTGCCTGTCTATAAGCTCCCACTCCAACAGTGAAAAACCTGGCTTCCATGATCATCATTTGTTTACTGAATTTTCAATTCAGGTATACATGTATAGCAGTGTTAGGATTGTTAATCTGTACTCTTGTAGAAAACAAGTTTGTCAATAGAATGCAGTGCTTTTGTGAGGTTCCTTTGCTTTTTAGTCTGATATCAGTCATCAAGTTTGTATGGAACACCACCTCTCCTTCCACCCCCTTCAGTGAGGTTGTTTCATATACTTTTAAGACAGATTATTGGTAACATTATGAATTTCATCCTGGTATGCCCCCATCACCTAAAGGATTTTTTTTAATTTGCAATAATTAAGGTTCATTCTGTGCTGTGTGTTTTGGTTTTCACAAATGCATAGTGTTAGATATCCACAATTATGGTATCATACTGAACAGTTTCATTTCCCTGAAAAATCTCCTTTGTTAACATCTATTCAGCTCCTTCCTAAATTCCTGGCAATCACTGATATTTTAACTTTCTCTATAGATTTGCTGTTTTCAAAATATCATATACTTGGAATTACATAGTATGTACCCTTAACAGCCTGGCTTCATCCACTCAGCAATACTCACATAAGATTCATCCATGTCTTTCCATGCCTGATATTTCATTTTTTATTTTTTTATTAGAATACTTTATATTTTATTTTTAATTTTTAGAGCACTTTCAGTTCAAAACAAAAGCACTGATTTTTAAATTTCTAAATAACATTCCATTGTGTGAATGTACTACAGATTGTTTATTCATGCACCTGTTGAAGGACATCTTTGTTGATTCCAGTTTAGAGTGACTATAAATAAAGCTGCTATAAACACTCATGTGCTGGTTTTGTCTGAACATAAGCTTTCAGATAAGTTGGGTAAATATCTAGAAGTATGATTGTTGGGTAACATGGAAAACCAATGTTTAGCTTTGTAAGAAATTTCTAAACTGTCTTCAAAGAGGTTGTGCCAGCCTGCATTGCCACTGGCATGTATGCGGGTTCCTTCCATGCTACGTCTTTTTTTTTTTTTTTTTTTGTTAAAGATTTATGTATTTGAGAGAGAGAGAGAGAGAGTTCAAGTATGATTGGGGGGAGGGGCAGAAGGAGAGAAGCAGACTCCCTGCTGAGCATGGAGACTGACATGAGGCTCAGTCTCCCTACCCTGAGATCATGACTTGAGCCAAAATTAAAGAGTTAACTGAGCCACCCAAGTGCCCTTTGTACAATGTTACTATGTCTTTATCAGCATTTGGTGTTGTCCAGTTCTTGAGCCATTCTAATAATGTGCATTGTTATCATTTTGTTTTGCTTAATTAGCAGTTCCCTAATGGCAAATGATCGTGATCATCTTTTCATGTGCTTATTTGCCATTTGTATAATCTTGCTTTCTGGGGTGTATATTCAGAACCATTGTTCATTTTTTAATTGGTGGTGGTTTTTGATGAGTTTTAAGAGTTCCTTGTATGTTTTAGATACACAACTATAATCCAATGTGTTCTGCAAATATTTTCTCCCATTGTATGATTTGCCTTTCTACTCTGTCTACAATTTTTCACGAAATACAAGATTTAACTTGAATAAAAGTCCAATGATCAACTTTTATTTAATGAATTGTGCTTTGATGTTATACCAAAAACTTATGCACTAAACCCGACGTCACATTAACTTTCTCCTACTTATAGAAATTTTATAGTTTTGCATTTTTATATTTTGATATAATTCATTTTGAGTTACTTTTTACCAATAGGGCAAGGTCTGTATCTAGGTTCATTTTTTGGGGTTTTTTTGCATATAGATGTCCACTTATTCAGATTCTTTGTTAAAAAGATTATCCTTTCTCCATTGAAATGCCTTTGACATTTTGTTAAAGATCAGTTGAGTCTATGTATGAGTCTACTTCTGGTGTCTCTATTTTGGTCTCCTTTTCCATGTGTCTATCCTTTCACCAATACAATGCTGTCTTGATTACTGTAGCTTTATAGTACATTTAGAAATTGAGTAGTGTGAGTTTTTCAGCTGCTACCACCTTCTTTCCCCTCCTCTTTCTTCCCTTTTTGTTCTTCAGCATTGTATTGGTTATTCAAGATCTTTTGACTTTACATTTAAAAATTAAAATTAGTTTGTCCATATCTAGAAACTAGCTTGCTGGAACTTTTATTGGAAATCTGTAAATTGTTGAATCTGTCATTAAATCTGTAGATCAAGTTAAGAATTAATATCTTCACAATATTGAGACTTCCAATCCTTGGACATGAGATATCTCTTCATTTATGTAGATCTTTGATTTCTTTTATCAGTATTTTATAGTTTTCTCCATATTAACCTTATGTTTATATTGTTAGATTTACATCTGAGTATATAATATTTGTGTGTTATGCTGTACATATATATGTACTTTTATATATATTGAAGTTCAAATTCTAATTATTCATTGCTGATATATAGTAAATTGGGTTTTGAACATTAATCTTGAATCTTGAGACCTGTTAAACTTGTTTATTACTTTCAGGAGATTGTGAATTGACATACTAGAACTTTCTACATACATAATCATGTCTTCTGAGAATAAAGGAAGTTCCATTTCTTCTTTTAATCTGTTGCCTTTTATTTATTTTTCTTATTTACTAGCTAGAACTTCTACTGTATATCAAACAAACTGATAGTGAATGCAGCTTGTTTGGCCTTTTGGGGGTCTTTCTCCCTATCTCAGGAGAAAAGCATCCAGTCCCTCAATGTTATGTGTGATAGCTGTAGGTTGTTTTGAATATGCTCTTTATAAAGTTGTGGACATTTCCCTCTATTCTTAATTTCTTAAGAGTTTTTAATCACAAATGAGTGCTGAAATCTGTGAAGTATTCTTCATCAATTGATAAGATATAATTTTTCTACTTTATCCTGATGTGGATTATATTGATTTTTGAATGTTGAACTAGTCATACATATATGGAATAAATTACACTTTGTTGCGATGTATAATTCTTTTTATACATTGTGGGATTCAGTTTCTTAATACTGGTTGATAATTTTGGCATCTGTATTCATTCATGAAAGATGTTGATCTGTAGTTTTCCTTTTATTCAATGTCCTTATCTGCTTTTGGTATTAGGGTAATGCATAAAATGAGTTAAGTGCATTCTATTTTCTGGAAGAGATGATGGAGAATTGTATAATTTCTTCTATAAGCGTTAGATAAAATTTACCAGTGAAACCATATGAACTTGGTGCTTTATTTCAGAGGGTTATTAATTATTGATAAAATTGTGTGTGCTTGCGCATGCGCATGTGCATGTATAGTTCTATTCAGGTTACTTGATTCTCCTTATATGAATTTTGGTATTTTTTATCTTTTAAAGAATTGGTCAATTTTGTATAAATTATCAAATTTGTGGTGATATAGTTGTAGAGTTACTCTATTATCTTTTTAATGTCCATGTGATCAGTAGTACTAACTTTATTTCTAGTAATGGTAATTTGTCTCTTTTCCCTTTTCTTTGTTACCCTGGCTAGAGATACATTAGTTGGCTAGTCTGCTGTGACAGAATACTACAGACTGGGTGGCTATTAAAACAACAGAATTTATTTTCTCTCACAGCTCTAGGAGCTGGAAGTCCAAGGTCAAAGTATCAGCAGGACTGATTTCTGGTGAAGCTTCTCTTCTTGGCTCGCAGATGGTGGCTTCCTCACTGTGTCTTCACATGGCCTTTCCTCTATGCGTGTGTACTCAGCGTGTCTCTTCCTCTACTTAAAAAGACACTAATCCTATTGAATTAGGGCCCCACTCTTCTGACCTCATTTAACTGTATTTATGTTATTAAAATCTATCTCTAAAAATAGTCACATTCAGAGTTAGTACTTAAACGTGTGAATTTTGGGAATGGGGAAAACAATTCAGTCCATAACAGAGGCTTATTAAGTTTTATTGATGTTTTCAAAAAGCCAGCTTTTGGTTTTATTTCATTGATTTTTCCCATTGTTTTCCTGTTTTCAATTGTGTTGTGTTTTGCTCTAATTTTTATTATTTGTATTCCTCTGCTTGCTTTAGACTGATTGTTTTTTCTTCCTTAATTGGCTAAAGTTGAAGCCTAGTTACTAATTTTAGATCTTTCTTCTTTTCTAATGGATGGATGTATTGATATAAATTTTTCTTTATGTACTTTTTCTATATCCCCAAATTTTTAGGAGGTATATTTTCATTTTTATTTACTTCAAAATATTAATTTCTCTCGAGATCTCTTATTTAACCCCTGGATCATTTAAAACTCTTCTGCTCAATTTCTAGAGATAGGGAATTTTTCTAGTTATCTTTCTGTTACTAATTTCTAGTTCAATTCCATTGTGGTCTAAGAATATACTTTCTATGTGTTCTGTTTATTTAAATTTTTTGTGATGTGCTTTGTGATATACCTTAATAAAACATGAGACCTTGGGGTGCCTGGGTGGCTCAGTGTGTTAAAGCCTCTGCCTTCAGCTCAGGTCATGGTCCCAGGGTCCTGGGATCAAGCCCGCATTGCATCGGACTCCTTGCTCAGCAGGGAGCCCGCTTCCCCCTCTCTCTGTGCCTGCCTCTCTGCCTACTTGCCATCTCTCTTTGTCAAATAAATAAATAAAATCTTAAAAAACAAAAACATGAGAGTTGAGAAGAAAAGTGCATTCTGCTCTTGTTGGATGGAGTATTGTAAAAGTATCAGATCAAGTTGATTGTGCCAATAGATCATTTATATCTGTACTGATTTTTTAAAAATATTTTATTTATTTGAGAGAGAGAGTGCACACTAACAGGAGTAAGGGGCAGATGGAGAGGGAGAAGCCAACACGCCACTGAGCAGAGAGCTCCACTCAATGCAGGGCTGGATCCCAGAACCCAGAGATCATGACCTGAGCCTAAGGCAGGTGTTTTACTGACTGAGCCTCCCAGGCACCCCAATCTGTGTTGATTTTTGACTTCTTAATCTACCACTTCCTGCCATAGAGATATTGAAGTCTCTTAATGTAATAGTGGATTTTTTCTGATTTTCCATTTAGTACTATTAGTATTTGTCTCATGTATTTTGACTCTGTTTGGTTTGGTAGATGCATGTTAAAGATTGTTATGTCTTCTTGGAAAATAGACCTGTTTATCATTATGTAATGCTCCTCTTTATTCCAGATAATCATCCTTGTCCTGAAATCAGCTTTGTCTGACATTAATATAACTACTCTTATTTGCTTTTAGTTAGTGTTAGCATGTTATATCTGTTTCATCCCTTTTTATTCAACCTAAATATATTTTTATACTTAATAAAGTGGGTTTCTTATGGACAACATACAGCTGGGTCATGATTTTTGTACTTTAATAATTATGTCTTTTAAGTGGTAGATTGAGGTCATTCACATTTAAAGTGATTTTTGAGGGGTGCCTGGGTGGCTCAGTTAGTCAAGTGATTGCCTCTTGATGTTGGCTCAGGTCATGATCTCAGGGTCCTGGGATTGAGCTCTCTCTGGGGCTTCTTTCTTGGCAGGGAGCCTGCCTGGGGATTCTCTCTCCCTCTCCCTCTGCCCCTCCCCCTGCATGCTCTCTCTCTCTCTGTCTCTCTCTCTCTCTGTCTCTCTCATATAAATAAATCTTTTAAAAAAAAAAAGTGGTTATTGAAATAGCTGGGTTAATACCCACCATGTTTGTGCTTGCATTTGTTCTTTTTTCTTTTTTTCTTTTTGCTTTTCCTTCTTAAGTTTTAATGAGAATTTTATAAGCTTAAACCTACCTACTTACCTAGCAAATTAATTAGATTTATTTCACTAATTTTGAGTGGAAACTGAGTACTACATTTCCCAGTATACATTTCTATGTAACCTAAGGCCACCTTCAAATAACACTATACCACTTTATGTGTAGTGTAGCTGCCTTATAACACATATTTCCAGTTCCTCCCACTGTCTCATCTCACATTGAGTTAGTCATTTCACTTATCCAAATGCTATAATCACCAAATAAATTAATACTATTATTACTTTAAACAATCTTCTCGATCAATTAAGGGTTAAATATTATTTTGCCTTCTTTTCTTCTATGTTGTTCTTTTCTTTATATAGATCCAAGTTTCTAACCTATATCTTTTCCTTCTGACTCACAAACTTTTAAAAATTCTCTTTTCAGGTTGCTGGTGATGAATTCTTTTGCTTGCCTAAGAAAGTAATTTCTCATCTTTGAAGGATAATTTTAATGCATATAGAATTCTAGGTTAGTGAATTTTTGTCTTTTGGTACTAGATTTACATTCCCTGTATCCTTGCATGCATGTTTCCTAATGAGAAGTCCGCTGTCATTCTTACTCCTTTTTTCCTCCATGTACAAGTTTTCTTTTTTTTCTCCATATACAAGTTTTCCTTTTTCTCTCTAAATTCTTTTAAGTTTTTTTTGTCTTTAGTTTTCTCCATTGGAATATCTTATGCCTGTTTTTTTGTTTTGACTTTGTTAGGTTTTATTTGGTATTTATTTTTCTCAGTCTTCTCTGATCTTCTTGGGTCTTTGCCTTGAATTCTGTCAATTTTGGGAAGTTTTTGCTCACTATTTTTAATATTTCTTCCCCCACTTCCTTTTTCATGTCCTTCTGCTATTCCAACTGCATGTATATTACACTGTAATGTATATTACACCTTGAAATCATTCTACATTTCAGTCCTTGGATGTTCTGTCTCATCCCCCACTCCTATTTTCTCCTTGACTTTTGGTTTGGGAAGATTCTAGTAATCTATCTTCCAAGTTATTGGATCTTTCTTTGGCTTTTCCCAGTCTACTTGTTTGTCCCTCAGAGGCTCTCTTCATTATTGTGTATGCTTGTTTTTAAATTTCCAGCATTTCCTTTTGATAATTCCTTGGAGTTTCTGTCTCTCAGTTTATATTACCTATCTGTTCTTATGTGTTGTCTACTTTTACTATTATTCTTTTTAACATGTTAATCATAGTTATTTAAATTTCCTACCTGATCATTTCAATGTCCATGTCATCTGAGTGTAGTTATAATACTTGCTTTTGTATCTTTAAACTGTTTTTTCCATTGGTAGTTTTTTTTTCTTTTCGGTCATTCTTCTTAATTATTTATTGAAAGCCAGACATACTGTGTCAGATAAGAGGAACTGAGGCAAATAGGACTCTTATGTGAAATTACATGCCAATCTGGTTAGGAATGGGGCTGTGTTTAATGTTTCTGTAGCTACAGATGGCAGAGGGCTTTAAATACTTGTAATATCTGTGTTTTTGGCTATCCTCTTAACATTTTGCTTCCATAAGCACTCCTCTTCAAAGTCAATCTGTGTCTTACAGCTCTCTCTCTGTTACAATCTACTGTTAGAATGACAAGACCCTATTTTGTTGTGGTAGTAATGTTTGGGAAAGAGAAACAATATTTGGATTAAAGCTCAGTGTTTCAATGGGCATGGGTCTTGGGACTTGTCATAAACAAGGGTTTTTCTAGTGGTTTGGTTTCGTTTCCCTATGATTGCCACTCTCTCTCTTGGCTTCGCTATTCCCAGTCTGTTTATTTGAAGTCTTGACCTTAGCTGACTATGTTTCTTCTTCCTTTAGGTAAAAGAGGAAAACTTTGGTGAATCAACATTTTTCCTAACTCTGATAAGGCTCTACTAAAGTATTTTACTCTGGGTAGTAGGCATTTCTCGAGAAGGTCCTGGGCCTATTTTCTTAATGATCTTCCTTCCTTTCTCCTTTCAGGGCCACAGTGCAATCTTTCTCATTCCTAACTTTGAAGTTGGTGGGAAATAGTATCCAGAGGTATATGGCTGCACCCTATGATCATAGTCTCCAGGAATTTCTCATTCTCATCCTAGTTCATACTCAGCTTCCAGTAATTCCTTGGAATTATAATTTGTGTTCCTACCAGTGATTTTCTGCTGCAGTGGTTTCTGCTCCGGGGAAGCAAATTTGCAGATTTCTTTTACTATAGCTCTCTGAATCTGCCTATCTCTCCAGATTATTGGAGTGGCAGTTATCCCTGAGACTTTAATTCTCTTATGGGTACAAGAAAATTCTTGATATTTAGTTTGTCCAACTTTTCTTGTTCTAAAGATAGGAGTGACAACTTCTAAGCTCTTTACATGTCGAAGCCGAAACTGGAAGTCCCCATGTTCTTGTATTTCTGTATTTGAATGGATTATTTTCCCAAGAGGGGAGTAGAATAAACTAGAAGCATTTCTGTTGCTTAATACTTGTTCTATTCTCTTTTGAGTTCAGCTTTGCAAATGAAAATATTTAATACTGCTCTCTAATAAGAGACCAGATAGTCTCAATGTGTGAACTTCTTACTTGTGATAGATGCTGATGTTTGCCAGTGAAATTTAAGGAAGAGAATAAAGTTGTTTCATCTGCTCTCTATGAACAAAACAGCAAATGGAGCGCCTATTCATAGTGTCAAGGCAGAGTTGGGAACAAAAGAAAATGAATGCCCCAATCTCTTGAGATTGAAAGTAGACAAGTGAGGGTGCTGTTATGTTTGTGGGGAGGACTCAATCTCAAAGCCTAAGAAACAACCCTGAATTTAAGTTGGAAACTAAGGTTGCTAATTTCCAGGTTTGGGATAGCAAAGTAATGCATAAACCAAATTATTGATTGCTTGGAGAGTTGTATGTGTTATCATAAGGCACAGACATAACTGGGATCAATATAATGATTACTTCTGGAATTTTCACACTTTGAATTTGGACAGAATTCCAAAGCTGTCATAAGTATGGCAGTGAAGGATAGCTTGGAATAGACTATATAGAGATACTTCCTATTGCTAGTTCATTCTTTATCTCCTCAGGTCACTTCTGAGTTAACCAATAAGTATGTTAAATAGTTTCTTGTACTCTGGTAGATTCCCAATTCAAATCCCTGAGCTTCTGCTTATCCATCTGGGAGATTTCTCTAGTGCCAAAGGACTTCGGTCAGTTCCTATTTTTGACAGAAATGCCAGGTATTCGCCAGTTATTGAATGCCCCAGCCATAATCTTCAACTAGTGAAGGTTGGGAGTCAGTGGAAAAGTGAAAAATAAACCAGCCACCTTTTTGCTTTGTAGGAAAATTATGGGACCTGCCCTACAAAGCTTTTCCAAATGTTTCCAGCGGGGTTCTATCTCAGCGGCACACATTGGCAACTTGATTATTAATATAAATTTTAGTATCCTTCCATGCTCTTTCTCACTTTCCTTCCTTACTCACTGTGCCCCTAGGGATAACCACCTAGATAAATTAAATATGCATTCCTTGAAGGGACTTAAAATTATGTAATTCTTTTCCTGACAGAAAGAACTGACTGGCTGCAGTGCATTCCTCAACTTTTAGAAACAAACATCTGTGACATAGAGGTGATAAATGTAATATTAGCATATTGCACCTTAGGTTTTTATCTACATTTTCTAGTTCTAAGAATTGCAAGAAGGAAACTTACATGACACAATAAAGCTTAGCTTACCAGTGTCTTTAGGATCACCTTATGGGGAATGCAAAAAGATAACCATGTATACTTGAATTAGATGAGCCTCTGGAAGTCCTAAGTAGGTATGATAGTCTCTGCTGTATATGCACCAAGTTTTCACTGGAGAGAACTATTACATGGCCATTTCTTTCCTGTTAATTTATTCTATATATATATATTTTAAATCAAGAATAAGATTCAGAGGGGGACAAGACTATGTATCTTAAGGTTTTCCTCATTTACTCTAGGAAGAAGGCTGTACAGAGAGTATGCGGAAATCCCAGAATTGTTAGTCTAGTTGGGATAGAGAGGTCATGGAGAACCAGAAGTCTCAGCAGACACATCTAGCCAGGAGACATGTGGGAACAAATGTGGAATTATGGAATGGAATGGTAGGTCAGTATGACAACCCCCTGTACAAAAGAACACAGAAGAGATTTCCAGCAGTTTTCCCCACTGGGAAATAGCAGAAATAGTAAACTTAGGATTTATAGGACGCTCCCCATTTTTCTCTGAAAACCCCTAGGCAGGACATTTTAAGAATAAAATCAATGAAGGCCTACGTAATTATTCTAAGTTCCTGGATCATAAAATCAACCTTTTTTTTCCCATTATATACAGATCTGTCCATTAACAAAGTCATATGGAGTACCAGGATTTATTACATTGATTTCACAGAGGGGTGTGTGTGTGTGTGTGTATGTGTGTGCGCGCGCGCGCACGCATGCACACATGCACAGATACACATACACAATAACAAATGTGGACAGATGTGGTTATTTATGGAAATAGACTACAGGTGGTTTTGTATGATTTCACGTGTTTTTTTCTAATTGCCTTGAAATGATAAAACATGTATTATGGATGAAAAATTGTCTATGATAAATAGAAAAAAGTACTTTGGAAATGTCTCGATTGTGTCTGCAGTGATTCCACCAACACATTCCTATTCTCTTTTTTATTATTATAGTAAAATATATAAAACAAATTTTTTCACTTTAACCATTTTTAAGTGTACAATTCAGTGGCATTAGATTCACACTACTGTGCAACTGTCATCAGTATCCATTTTCAAAAATTTTTCATTAGCCAAACAGAAATTTGGTACCTGTTAGGTTAAAAAGTCTCCATTCCTCCTCTTCCTTCTCTCCTTAGCTCCCCAATCATTTTCCCTCTCTATAGATTTTCTTATTCCAGATATTTCATATATGTGGCATGATACATGTATCCTTTTGTGCCTGGATCATTTCATTTAACGTAATGTTTTCAAGGTTAATGTATGTTGTAGTTTGTATTAGAACTTCATTCCTTTTTATAGCTGAATAATATTCCATGGTGTTTATATACCACATTTTGTTTATTCATGTGTTGATGCATAATTCTGTTGCTTCTAATTTGTCTAGTGTGAAAAATGCTACATGATCATTGGCATACACATAACTCTTTGAGTCCCTATTTTCAATTCACTCCTATATACCTAGGAGTAGAATGCTCATAGAGAAGCATTAGAAGGATCATAGTAGAAGGGTCATATTTAGCTTTTTGAGGGACTGCCACACTGTTTTCCACAGCAGCTGCGCCATTTTACACCCCTACTAGCAGTGTATGAGCATTCCAACTTCTCCACATCTCACCAACTCTTGCTATTTTTTGCTTTATGTATTATAGACCTCTGAGGCAGGTGTGCACTGGTAACTCATTGTGGGTTTTATTTGCATTTCCCTAATGAATAAGGATATTTAATAGCTTTCATCGACTATTTAGATATTGGCTATTTAGATATTAGGGTAAATAAATACTGATGGCCTTTACCTGTTTTAATTGTGTTATTTGTTTTGTTGAGTTCCTTATATATCCTAGATAATAAACCCTATCAGATACATGATTTGTAGGTATTTTCTCCTACCTTATAGATTGTCTTTCACTTTCTGTGTAATGCCTTTTAATGCAAAAAAGATTTTAATTTTGATGAAGTTCAATTTATTTTTCTTTTTTTGTTAGTGCTTTTGGTGTCATATCTAATAATCTGTTGCCAAGTTACAGAGTTAACTGTATTTTCCTTCTAAGAGCTTTATCATTTTAGCTCTTATATTTGAGTTGTTGATCCATTTTTAATTGTTAATGATGAAAAGTAGGGTTCCAACTTTATTCTTTTGCGTGCAGAAGTTCAGTTGCCCAGCATCCTGTATCGAAGAGATATTCTTTCCCTAGTCAGTGGACTAGGCACCATTGTTAAAAATAGCCATAAATGTATGAGTTTATTTCTGGACTCACAGTTCTATTCTGCTGGTCTATGCATCTATCCTTATACCAGTACCATACTGTCTTGATTACTGTGACAGTGTAGTTTTGAAATCAGAAAGTGTGAGTACTTCAACTTTGTTCTTTATCAAGACCATTTTGTCCATTTGGGGCCCCTTTGGATTCCATATGAATATGAAGGTTATTCTCTATTTCTGTGAAAAAGGCTGTTGGAACTTCGATAGGCAGCACATTGAAACTATAATATGCTTTAAGTGATATTGACATCTTAAAAATATTAAGTATTCTTGACCACAAAAATACAATGTCTTTTCTTTAAGTGTTCTTTAATTTCTTTTAGCAATATTTTTCAGTTTCTGTTGTATAAGTCCTTCACCTCCTTGGTTAAATTTAATCCTAAATTTAATCCTTGGTTAAAATTAATCCTTGGTTAAATTTAAATTTAAATTTGTATACTTTAAATGCTATTGTAAACAGAATTGCTTTCTTACTTTCCTTTTTTGGGTTGTTCGTTACAAGTGTACAAAACCACAGCTAATGTTTGTGTGTTGATTTTGTACCCTGAAGTTTTGCTGATTTTTTTTTTTTTTTTTAGCTCTAATAGCTTTTTGTGGATTCTTCAGAGTTTTCTAAAACTAGAATCCTATCATCAGAGAATGAAAATAATTTTCTTTTTCTCTTTCCAATATGGATGCTTTTTACTAATTTTTCTTGACTTATTGCTCTGGATGTTGAACAAAAGTTGTAAAAGTCGGCATCCTTGTCTTGTTCCTAATCTTAATGAAGCTTTCAGTCTTTCACGACTGAATATATTAGCTATGGGTTTTTCAAAAATGTCTTGCATCATGTTGAGGAAAGTTCCTTCTATTTCTAGACATTCCTATTGAGTTCTTATAAAGAATACTGTACTTATTGTTAAAAGCCATGATTTCAATCATTTAAGCCCTAATGTGTGAAACACGTTATTTAACATCATTAATATAACCTGTGGTTTAGTTCCTCATTTCCATGAAAGTTAAGGAAGAAATTAAATATGTGTATGCACAGATTCTTCAGTTGCCTTCCAGATTCCAAAAATACCAAAAGAGGCAGTCCAGATTATTTTGGATGTCTCCTTCAGTCCCTCTGTAAAAATAAAAACAGATTACAGCTTTTGGATTTGATATCTTAGAAGACTATTGAAACTACAGTATAGTTAGCTATGTATATATTTAAACCTCTTTCCACATTCTTTCGTCTCTCAAGATTTCCTTTAAATTTTCCATCTTTTTATCGGACTGCCTTGTAAACTACCTCATTCCCTAAATGGAGTTTGCCTATCTTATATGTATTAAATTGGTTATTTCTTCATCTGTATTTTAAAACTACGCATCTTATTTTTACTCCTAGCATGGTGTTTGTCATGTTTTACCTGTTTTGTCTCTACCACTACATTACTTCCTGAATAGTGGGATGGTAGGCAACTTTTCATTTTCTATCCATCATCCATGTGTTTGCCTTTAGTATGGAAATGTACCTGTTCTCCTAATTCAGCTTTTCAGTGTCCATGGAATTGATTCCCAATCCCAATCAGCATAACTCAACCCTTTAATCAACATAAGTTATTGAAGGATTGACATATGCTCCAGCCTTAAGCAAATTACTGTATCACATTACCTAACCAATTTGACTGCTCAAGGTGATGGTCAGCAAACTTTTTCTTAAAAGGGCCACATAAATATTTTAGGCTTTGCAGACTATAGTGTTCTCTGTTGCATATCCTTCTTGCTTTTTGTTTATAATCATTTAAAAAACATTCTAAATTTCCTCTAGAAAACCAGATCACTTGCTGGATTTTATGCAAGGGCTGTAGTTTGGTGATCTCTGTAAAGAAATATGACCTAAACCATTGTGAGCAGAGTCAGGACTTTTACTAGCAGTGCTGGCTTAAAAACCCTTTCTTCTGCCAGGAAAAGGGAACGTTTATCCCCCAAAGCCACTGGAAGGTGTCTTGAAATTATGAAGGATTCAAACTATAAATATATTTAATACTAAGATTTCAAAGAAGCAGGAGAAATAAAGTTGATCCATGTCGAGCCATAGAGTCAACTCTCCCCATCAGTTATTTCTACACACAAACCTTCCAATTTAAGTGAGCCAATAATTTCCAATTACTTTTTAAGAATCATACTTTTAGTTTTATTTTTTTTTATTTTTAATCAAAATTATTTTAACTGATAGAGGTATTAATCTTTATGATTCTAGCATATAGGACAGGAAACATTCAGTAAATGTTTGTTGTATATTTATGGGAAAAGCTGCATACTTATTCATTAGTTCCTTTGGCAATGAATGTTGTAAAGCTTTTATATATATGTGTGTGTTTTAGGGATTGTGGTGAACAGATTTGACTCAATGAGCTTTGAAACTATAGTGCAAGTAATGCCACATGCTATGCTAAGTGAATTGAAGATACAAGGAAATGAAGTCAGAGTCTATAGTCAAATGATTATGGGAACATATTCAAATGTCAAGTCCACAGAGACTGAAGCATGATCAAAATCAGGATCAGATTATTTTCTGTCAGAATTGGGAATATGGGAATTAGACAGTCATAAAATGAGGGCAATACAGCAACAAATATTTTCTTGTAATTCGAAACAATTCCTTAAAACTTTTTCACATAGGCCCATGAAGGTGATTGTTTTAAAGTTTTTGAAGATTTTCTTGTATTTTAAGCTCTATTACCATGGATTCTTGCATTTCTTTTCCAGAGAGTGTGAGGTCAAATCACTTCAGCTTTTCTATGTATTGATTTTGGCTACAAACTCAGCCCCCAAATACACTTCATTTTATTTATTTAAAGATTTTATTTATTTTTCAGATAGAGAGAACATGCATATACACAAGCAGGGGGAGGAGTAGAGGGAGAAGCAGGCTCCCTCCCCTCGAGCAAGGAGCCCAATCTGGGACTCAATCCCAGGACCCTAGGATCATGATCTGAGCTGAAGGCAGATACTTAACTGACTGAACCACCCAGGCATCCCTACTCTTAATTTTAGATTTCATTTTGAAGAATGTATGTTGCCTTTAAAAGATGGTTGTTTGTTCTAATTTAATGGTTTTATGAATCTGTAGTTCGGAGGCTCAGGTATATGTAGAATCAGGTGGTTCAGGAAAAAGAATGAATATCAGATTGTATTCATATCCTTCAATCTTCACAAACCTTCTTCCTAATCCTGAAAAAAATGCAAAGATTCATTGCATATGGGATCATAAAAATCCTCATTGTAACCCAAAAAAAGGAAAACAAACTTTCTTTGGTGTTAACAGTAATAGTGGAAATAACAAAAAAAAAAAAAAAAAACAAGAATAGGGCAATAGAAAAAAATTACTCTGCACACCTGAAATAGGGAAGAGGAATTCTTTTGAAGGAAGAGTTAGAATTTCAAGGAGCATTTCACAAGTAAGAGTAGCTTACATTATTTTAAGAACTTTACATTAAAAAAAAAAACTTTACATTTAATAGAATATGATATTTAAAGAATGTATGGGGTTCCTGGTGGCTCAGTTAAGTGGCTGACTCGGTGTCAGATCAGGTCATGATCTCAGAGTTGTGGGATTTAGCCCTGCCTCAGACTCCGCAGTCAGCATGGAGTCTGCTTGGGATTCTCTGTCTCCCCCTCTTCCACTGCCCCATCCCCTGCTCCTTCTCTCTCTCTCTCTCTCTCTCAAAAAAATAAATAAATAAAATCTTTTATAAACATAAAGAAAATTTAAAGCAACCTTTGAAGTTAATTTATAACTGAACATTTTCAAAGGTCAACAAATAAAAATAAAAAATAGAACGTGACCATTTCTGTCATAAGTATATTAAAAAAGATCAATTCGTTCATCTGTATAAACAGATGAAAATTTAGGTATATACTATAATACTGTTATTTCAAATGCAATTGAAAATCAGTACAGATTATTTTTTTAAAGATTTTTATTTATTTATTTGATGGGAAAAAGAGCAGGGGATGAGAGGGAGAGAATCTCAAGCAGACTCCCTGCTGAGCATGGAGTCCCAACAGGCTGCTCAGTCTCACAACCCTGAGATCATGACCTGAGCCAAAATCAAGAGTTTAGCACCCAACCGACTGAGCCACCTAGGCACCCTTACAGTACAGTTTATTACACTGGATTTTTCCTTCCTTCTCTATTTTCTTCACAATTCTTTATTCTCAAACCTGGATTATCTAGATAATTTTCTTAGGTCGTTGCTATGTGATTTATCTACATGATAGCAATCGATCTCAAGTACAAAGTATGGCAGTTTTATTGAAGTGCACTGCCATGTTTTTATTTAAAACACAAATGAATAATTCTATGGATACAAGAAGGGTTAATGGCCTGAGGCTATCTTTAAAACCTGGAGTGTTGTATTGTATTCTCTGTACAGTAGGTGCTCAGTTAATGACTATAGAATGGTTTTCCATTATGATTAAAATTAAGAAGCTTAGGTAACTGAGAGTGTGAATTTTGAAAGAATCTCTAAAATATTTGTAGTAAAATCCTTATCAATACACAACACTCTTGCATTAATATACACATTACATACCATAAAGTTGAAATTTATTTTGCTGAAATATTTAAATGGCATTCATATAATTTCTAATGATAAAGAAATAGGATTCATGGAAAAAAAGAGATAACCTCGTTTAGGGCTGTAAGGTCGCCTATAAATTTGTTATTGGTAGAAAGACTATCAGAGCTTTGGAGTTTTTCATCACTTTGACCAACATGTCTGTGGAATAGAGCATTCTGATACTGCATTTGTTAAGGGACATTGGGAAAGGATTTCATTTTACTATGCCAGTTATCAGCACTGCCTTGTCATTTTCATCTGCTACACATTTTCTTTGCCCGTCTTCCAAATCTCACTTTAGTATTATTGCCTTGGCCTGTTGACATAGGCCACTGGTCTAGCAGAAAGCATACTATCAATCTAAACACAATAGCAAAGAGCAGATTACAAAAGAGAAAGATAGTTGTCATAGCCACTTTCCTGAATTTCGTTCCCACAGGCTCTGGACTCAAAAGATTCCCCTGGCCCATCAGCTGAACCCATGTTGTAGAGTAATACCATATCAGTGTTTTAATCTAATCTATAGATGAAAATATTTCCTCTTCGGAGACCTGATATATTCTGACTTTATTTCTAATCTCTTTCTCCTGCTTATTCTTTATCATAGAAAGAAGAATTTGTCAAACTCATTAATTCTCTTCCATTTGAGTGGAATAATGTTATCAGCGGGAATGCTTGTGAAATCTTAAATGTTGATTTGTTCCTTTTGGGAGATAGGCCACACAATGTTATTAAAGGCTTTAAATGCTTTCATATAAATACTCTTCTTATATACTTGTGCATAAATTACACTGACTGCTAAAAGCAGAGTTGAATCACAAATGGTGGAACTTCCTAGTGCGGTAAAATAAATTTGCTGTAAAGGTTTATTGTCAGTTATTCCAAATATAATTTAGTTTTATATTCTAATTGGCTTAATATAAAAGAGTACTTCATATTAATCCTATTTGAAAAAAGTGCTATTATAAGATACTCCATTTCTCTTTGCTTCTGGTTTTGTTTTCTCCACTTCACCCCCCTTACTGTGTTGGTGAATTTATACTTGCTTTCCTCTAGTGAAAAAATTAAAGATGTCATCCTTAATAGCCATCCAAAACCCAACTGTCACTCTTATATGTTACTTTTGAATGAATATAAAAGAAAAATGCCTAGTAATTGTATAAGGTAATGCCACACTTGCTTTGGCCTTACTGTTTTTCCTTAGTTCCTGATTCTTACACAGCACTTTATCTGCCTTAGGCTCTTCAGTTTGTGGGAAACTTTCAGACTCTATTCAGTAGCTAATAGGATTTGTCACTGTTTGAATTTAGTTCAGAATGTTCTGACATTGGACCTTGGTTTCATGCATAAGCTGGAAAAAAAAATCCTGATAAAATTGATGGCATATTGCATATTCCTTTCCTTTTATTTCATAAGTATATTAGGTTTTCCATTATGATGTTTGATAGGCTACTGGTTTCTAAGTGAAAATTCCCCATCTATGTCCCCTACTAAAATGGTACACCTTATGTGGACGTTTTGCTCCAGCCACAGTTTATTAGATTAGCCCTGGGTTCTTGCTATAGAGATAGCAGACATACAGGTGGGAGAATGAACTGATGTTACCTGGAGAAACAAACAGAACAACTATGACTTTGATCAATTCATCTCTCTCTATGAAATTTAAAATGAAAAACATGTAGAAAATAAAGCAATTAGAAATGATATCTATAGATGAAACGTTCCTTAAAAACACATGGCAAAAGGAGAGAGGGGAAAAAAGATATAGAGTAAGAATTACAAATGATATCTGGATGCTTGGCTTCAGAAATCAGACCAAAGGCCCCAGATGAAGTGTGTACCCAGGGATCACCTATTTCCCACCAGTTTCCCAGGCTCAAAGAGCCTGAGGTCTAGTGATAATACAATATTATTAGTGAAGGATGACCCAGAAACGACAGCAGAAGGGATAAAATATATTCACAGAGGAAATGCAATGTCAGCATCAGTGTCAGCTGTGGTCCTGCATAGGTATCAGCTTGTAAAATACAGACAGTAAGACACCAGAGAGAGCTGTTGCTTAACCCTTCATGTCTGATACATATTTTTCTTGTTTCCTTAATTGAATCCCAGTTTCTTGAACTACAAAGACCCTAATTTAAATATAAACACCATGCATTTTTTTCAGTAAACAACATATTAAAATGATAAATGTTAAAAATGTGGTTTTTAGACTGTGTGCATTAGAATCACGTGGCATGTTTATTAAAAATAGAGATTCCTGAGCCTCCCTCAAACCTGAGAAACCTAAAGACTTAAAATCTCCAAAGGAATGACTCAGGAATCTACATTTTTAACAGTTTATACAAGGTGATTCTTTTCATGTATTTATTTTTGGTATATTGAAACAACACCTGTTATCTTACAAGTTCTGTGGGTTAGAAAGCTGGGCACAGAATACCTGGGTTCTCTGCTCAGAGTCTCTCACAAAACTGAAATCAAGGTGTATTCCCATCTGGAGTTTGGGTTCCCTTGCACACTTGCAACTCCGATTGTTCGCAGAATTTAGCGTCTTGTGGTTGTGGACCAAACCTCATTTTCATGATGACTACTGGCAGTGGTTGCTTTCAGCTCCTAAAGCCACTCTCAGGTCCAAGCTACATGATCTGCTTTGTAAGCAGTTCAGAACACGGCCGTTTGTTCTCAACCAGGCGAAAACAGGGTGTCTGCTGTTGCTTCTTGTCTCCTTTCAGAGCTTAGGTCAGGTCCATCCAAGATGATCTCTTCTTTGATTTATTGTGTTAGATATTGTCCTCCTGACTCCACACATTTATTCAGCCATATATTTAAAGCCTGGCCTCAGTGATTGCAACAAGAAGAAAAGTTGGGATGTGAAGACTTCCCTGGTGGCCTGTAGAGGAAGGAGCTGGGAGACTCAGATGGAAACACTGGCATATATCCATTGCAAGTTAT
>CM052896.1:66463142-66574613 GCA_028534135.1 Potos flavus
CCCCCACCCCCCACAACCCCCTACCCTGCCTCTCAAATTCTTCATATCAGAGAGATCATATGATAATTGTCTTTCTCTGATTGACTTATTTCGCTTAGCATAATACCCTCTAGTTCCATCCAAGTCGTTGCAAATGGCAAGTTATTTAGATGCCTCCTAACCAAACTACTCTCTCCCATGAGAGAGAGATAAGAGTAAACTCCTTTTACCAAGTTTTAGAAATAGAAGCAACAAGAACCCCAGCAACCTGGAAATTCTTTCTGGTAGCATTCTTCTGGGCGAGAGGTGTCCGTGGCAGAGTCTATAAATTCTTTCAACTGAAATGTGGGAACACAATTAATGTGATCCTAGAATGGTAGAGGCCAAATGGTGGCTATTTACTCTCAGAGGCAAAGATAAACTGATCAACAAATGGGGCGTTAATTAGTGTTTTGACCTAAAGTGGTGGTTCTCAACTGGAGATTTTGGCCCTCAGGGAACATTTGGCAATATCTGGAGACATTTTGGTTGTCACAACTGGGGAGTGATTGATGCTACTTGGATCTACTAAATAGAGGCCAGTGTTATTGCCGAATATCTTATAATGCACTGGAGAGCCCACCTCAGCAAAGAGTTATTTGGTCCTGTATTTCAGTAGGCTGAAGGCTGAGGCTGAGAAACTCTGACCTGAAAGAATCTATAACATCTATTTGATCAAAGGATACACAGAAGAAAAAAAAAATAGATGGCAAAACACTAAAGTGTAATTTAACGCACATAAGCAGAAAACTTCTAGATTTGATGGACAGACATTTAACTAAGTTGTCAGATTGGTGATTCATGGTCTTTAACCCAGCTTCTAAACCTAAACTATTTACAGATCCAAACACAGGGGAAGCTTGTCTTTTTAAGGAGAGGATTTTCAATGCAAATACAGTTGTAATCCTGATTCTTAACCCAGCCTTCCCCCAAAAGATATGTGACTGTTATTAGGTTAGGATAAATAGCCAGATCTTTGGGCAGGTATTAAACACTGGCTCTGAACCAATGGGAATCTTTGGAGAAACAAAACACCACCATGGTCGACCAATCAGGGGCTTATAGAAGTCAGGGGAGATACATATAGTCTTGACATCGGTGTGCCTCATACTGGGTTCAGTGGGACCATAGGTCCATTCATTGTGTGCATGTGTTCATGTTCACTCCCGGGATATATAGTGCAAAGAGAGAAGTTAAGTAACTGATGGAATCTCTACATTGGCTCCCTAACCCATTAAGCAAGGGCTATTAACAAAGTTAGAGACAAATGGAAGCAACTGGACCTTCTCTCCTCTCCCTCTTCTTGATCAAACAATAAATTAAAATGCATGCTGAATGTGAGCAAGAGGAAACCCACTTATCAACCTTGGCTCTTGTCACTGTGCTCCCAGATAAACATTGTTCTGCCCCCGTTGTTCACGCAGAGGCCATTTACCTTTGTGTGTTAACCTTTTCCGAAGTTTTAAGATAAGGTTAAAAATAACCTCTCATTAACATTTTCCCTCTTCCATTCTGCTGTGTGGAAGTTGCTATTAAAAAGACAAGAGAGGGGCGCCTGGGTGGCTCAGTGGGTTAAAGCCTCTGCCTTCCGCTTAGGTCATGATCTCAGGGTCCTGGGATCGAGCCCCGCATCAGGCTCTCTGCTCAGCAGGGAGCCTGCTTCCCCCTGTTTCTCTGCCTCCCTCTCTGCCTATTGTGATCTCTCTCTCTGTCAAATAAATAAATAAAATCTTTAAAAAAAAAAAAGTGAGAAATAGGGGGAGGGGTAGACCCATGTAGTACTATGCACAAAGCTGGGATTCTAGGTCTTTATAGAGATTGTTTAGGAAGTCCTGAAGTCCAAGTATGCTCCATATTGGAGAAGACCTACAGAGAAGGTAGCATGGCCTCAGGCACAGAAAAATACTTGAGTAGGAGAAGGAAAGGACACAGACCCTGTATGACCATCATAGGTGACTGAGCGGAGCTCTCAGGGCCTAAGTACTCTTTGCTCAAACTTCAACCTTTAAAAGATGAAGAAAATTCAGACAGAGAAGGTAGGAAGCCAGTAATAATTCACATGCAGTATGTCAACAAAATGAAAATCTCAGAAAAGACTGCTCATTTTAAGCATGAGCAATAGGGGGAGAAAATGACATGGTATCTATGCAAATATACCAGAGGGGAAAAAAGAAACAATATTCAAAATAGGCTTTCATGTTAGAGTAGATATTCAATAGGTTGAAATTTCACTTAATTATGAATGTACTATGGAAGCAAACACAATCTAAGGAAAATAAGAAACATCTTAGAATTGTGTTATAAAAGAATTTATAAAATGTTTTTAATTAAAATAAAAGAATATGGAAGAAAGAATGGTTGCCCATGAATGGTTTAAAACTTTCTATAAAGAAAAATAAAGAAAACTCTATATAAAGAAATAAAGAAAATAATATATATAGAAATAATATATAAAGAACAAAAAAAAAAAAAAACCTGAGAAGACTGAGAATGAAAAACAATAAATGAATAGACATAATACAAGCAAATTACTGACAAGGTTGTAAGGCAAATAGTATAATAAAATGGTAAACAATTTTTAAAATAAGAGAGAAGATAAGTAATATATAGTACAAAAGAGGAGAATCACAAACTGTTTCTTTGAATTTCTGAAGAAGCAAGTCAAACAAATTAAAACTGAAAATGATTCTCGAGTGAAATTACAAGATAATTTTCCTGAATTCAACAGAACAGAGATAGCAGATAACAAAATGCCTTTAATAGTGCTGGAAAGTTGCATTAGAATGATCAACTTTTGAGATACATCCTAGTCATGTGATTCAATTTAAAAAATGTAAAATATTCAGGAATCCAGGCTGAGAAATGAAAGAGAGGGAAAAAAATAGGGTAATCTGAAATTTCTTCATAGCCACATCCGTGGTCTGAAGTGAATAGGTAAATGTCCACAAAGTGCTAAGAGAAAGAACACAGGATTCACATGTACTGTATCCAGCCCCCTTGTCAATAAAGTGGAAAGGGAACAAGCATTTATTTCCAAATGTAGAAACTATCAAGGAATATAGCACCCAAGAAAGCTGCCGAAAGGAAAAAAAAAAAAAAAAAAAAAAAAATCCAGCCAAACCAGGAGCTCTAGTTAGAGGACTAGTTATCGCAAGAATACCAAAAATGCTTAGTACTATAGAACTACTATAGCTTATTAGCCTGATAATATGGAGGTTTTCTTCACTAAAGAATATTCAAGGCTCCCTAAATTATGAAGCACATCATTAAAACTGAAATATTAAATATTTAAAATTAGGAGGTAGTGGTGAATGGATTTTTAATTCTCTCATTGTTTATATTTGACTCTGCAGGTTTATCCAGTGTTTTCTTGCAGACTTTAAACAAACTATAAAATACAAGCTCAAACAATACAGTTAAAAAATGGGCAAAAGACGTGGACAGATATTTCAATGAAAAGGAATTACAGATGACAAGTAAACACATACAAAGATATTCAACATCACAAGTTGTTATTAAAATGCAAATTAAAACTACAGTGAAATCTCAGTACAAACTTTTCCGAATGGTTAAAATTAAAAAAAAAAAAAAAGTGATAAAACTGAATGCTGATGAGAGTATGGAGAAACTCCTTTCAATAAAGTGCTTGACTCCATTATTTGATATCTGACTGCTGACAACTTTTAAGTTCCACAGTTTTGTGCCAGAGGCATATTTCTTAATCTCCAAAGTATATACTACTATTGCATACCAAACATCATTCCCCATTATTTGCTCAAAACAATGCTGATTTTGACTTGCATTAAAGCATCAATATACCCAACTTAAAACTCCACTTCCCAGCTTCCCTTTTAGGTAGGAGTTATGGTTGATGAGATCAATGGCAAAAGTCAGCTGAAAGACTTCTGGAAAATGCATGTGTTCTTGATAGAGGCTCTGCCTCTACCTCTTCTCATTCATCTCTTCCTGCCTATAATCTTGGTCTTGTGTCTTAGGGAAGAACACAATTTTGAAACTATGAAGGTGAAACTGAATGCTAATAGAGAAGTTAAAGGAGTCTAAGTCCTTGAGGACTGACTTAAGCAAGGACATGAACCCCTGAACTGTATACTTGCTGACCTTGTTTTGTGAGAAAAATCAACACCCTAAATTTTTGGAGTGGCATTGGTGTTATGGAGAGCCAAATGCATTTCTTTTTAAGTCTCAGTTTTAAATCCCTGTAAATGGGATTTAAAAACACATTACACAAATACGCAAATTTATTTTTTGAAAATAAGATTGGCTTGTTTAGTCATTACTATATCTATTTTCTGCTGTTAGCAACAAAAGCTTATTTTAGCTGTCACAGTAGATTTATTTTGTTCACTGCAGTATCCACTACAAATAGCCTGACACATAGTAGGCACTAAATATATGTTTATATAAACTCATACTATCTGTATGAATGAATCCCACTGAGAAATTATGTTAATAAAATTTTGTCTTCTTTATACAACTTACAATAATTACTGGTAAAGATAAATATTATGGTATGAAGTTAATAAAGGCCTACCTTATAGATAATGCAGGTTCTATTCCAGACCACCACAATAAAGTGAATATCACAATAAAGTGGGTCAAATAAATTTTTGTTTCTCAATGCATATAAAGGTTACGGTTACACTGAACTGTAGTCTATTAAGTGTGCAATGGTATTATGTCCAAAAAATCAATAAACATTCCTTAGTTAAAAAATACTTGATTGTTAAAACATACTAGCCATCATCTGAGCTTTCAGCAAGTTGTTATCTTTTGGCTCCTGGAGGGTCTTGCCTTGATATTGATAGCAGCTGAATGATCAGGGTAGTGGTTGCTGAGGGCTGGGGCGGCTGTGGCAATTTCTTAAAATAGGAGAACAGCGAAGTTTGCAGCATGGGCTCTTCTTTTCACAAATGAGTTCTCTGTAGTATATGATGCTGCTTGACAGCATCTTACCCACAATAGAACTTCTTTTGAAACTGGAGTCAATCCTCTTAAAACTTTCCACTGATTTACTAAATTTATGTCATATTGTAAATGCTTTGTTGTCATTTCTACAATCTTCACAGCATTTTCATCAGGAGTAGTTTCCATCTCCAGAAAGCATTTTCTTTGCTCATCCTTAAGCAGCTCTTTACTCATATCAAGTTTTAGCAACAACTCAGTCACGTCTTCGGGCTCCACTTCTGATTCTAGTTCTCTTGCTATTTCCTTCACATCTAGGAGTTACTTCCTCCACTGAAGTCTTGAACCTCTCAAATTCACTTATGATGATTGGAATTTTCTTCCAAGTTCCTGTTAGTGATGATGTTTTGACCTCTTCCCATGAATCGTGAATGGTCTTAATGGCATCTAGAATGGTAAATCCCTTCCAGAAGGTTTTCAGTTTACTTTGCCTAGATCTATCAGAGAAATCAGTGTCTATGGTAGCTATTACCTTATGAAATATATTTATTAAATCATGAGACTTGAAAGTAGAAATTACTCCTTGATCCATAGGCTTCAGAGTGAATGTTGTGTTAGCAGGCATGAAAACATTAATCTCATTGTACTTCTCCATCAGATTTTTTGGGTAATCAAGCACCCAAAGCGTTTAGTAAATGAGCAGCAATTACTCATCCATCCATTAATTAATTAACATATAATGTATTATTTGTTTCAGGGGTACACGTCTGTGATTCATTGGTCTTACACAATTCACATCACTCACAATAGCATATACCTTCCCCAATGTCCATCAGATTTTACTGAGAGAAAGAACACAAGTGGGGAGAGGGACAAAGAGGGAGAAACAGAACCCCCCCCAGGGAGGGAGCCCAACGTGGGTGTTGATCCCAGGACCCTGGGGATCATGACCTGAGCAGAAGGAAAATGCTTAACTGACTGAGTCACCCAGGTGCCTCTGAGCAGCAATACTTTAAAAAGGAATCTTTTTTTTTTTTTTTTTTTTTTTAGTATTCTGCCTCAATAGTGGACTTAAACTACTCTAGAAACCATGTTGTAAACAGATATGCTATCATCCAGGCTTTGTTGCGTTATTTATAGAGCACTGGGAGAGTAGATTTAGCATAATTCTTAAGGGCCCTATGATTTTCGGAATGGTCAATGAGCATTGGTTTCAACATAGTCACCAGCTGCATTAGCCTCTAACCAGAAAGTCAGCCTGTCCTTAAAGCTTTGAAGCTAGGCATTGATACCTCCTATCTATGAAAATCCTAGATGGTATCTTCTTTCAATAAAAGGCAATTTTGTCTACACCAAAAATCTGTTGTTTAGTGTAGTCACTTCACTATCTTAGCTAGATCTTCTGGGTAACTTCCTACATCTTCTACATCAGCAGTTGCTGCTTCATCTTGCACTTTTATGTTATGGACACAGTGTCTTTCCTTAAACCTCATGAACCCACCTCTGCTAGCTTCAGGCTTGTCTTCTGCAGCTTCCTCAGCTCTCTTAGCCTTCATAGAACTGAAGAGAGTTAGGGCCTTGCTCTGGATTAGGCTTTGGCTAAAGGAAAGGTTGTGACTGGTTTATCTATGCAGACCACTAAAATGTTCACTATATCAGCAATAAAACTGTTGTACTTTCTTATCATTTGTTTACTGGGTAGCATTTTTAATTTCCTTCAAGAATTTTTACTTTGCAGTTAGAACTTGGCTGTTTGGTGCAAGAATCCTAACTTTTAGCCTCTCAGCTTTCAATATGTTTTCCTCACTAAGCTAAATCACTTCTAGCTTTTGATTTAAAGTGAGAGATGTGTGACCCTCTTCCTTTCACTTAAACACTTATAGGGCACTATAGAGTTATTATCTGGTCTAATTTTTGAATTGTATCTAAGGTAATGGGGAAGCCCATGGAAAGGGAGAGAGAAAGAGGGAGAATGGCAGGTCAGTACAGTAGTCAGAATACACACAACATTGATCAATTAAGTTTGTGTCTTATATGGATGTGTTGTGTAGTACCTCCAAATAATGATAATAGTAATATCACAGATTACTGATCCTAGATCCCCATAATAGTTATAATAATGATGAAGAAGTCTAAAATGTTAAGTATTATGAAAATGTGACAGACATGAAGTGAGCAAATGCTTTTGGAGAAATGGGTCCAATAGACTTGCTTAATACAGGGTTATCACAAACCTTCAATTTGTAAAAAAAAAAAAAAAAAAAAAAAAAATGTATCTGTAAAGTGCAGTAAAGTGAAGCCCATTAAAACAAATTATATACCTGTATCAACTTTTAAGTTATTCTTTTCTGCATATAAATATCCTATTTCTTTACAATTAAACTGGTACTACAGAAAAAAGTATCTCTTTTTGGGACATTTATACAAAAGAAGATAAAATGATATGAACAAATAAAATGCACTCCAAAATGTGTCTATTATGAAATAATGTAGAAAATGAAAACATTTAATGGCATATATGAAACACAGATTTGGACTTACCTTTTACTTTATCTTTGGCAGTCAAATGGGTAATAAACACATTGTTTAAATATTAAAAAAAATATATATATATATATATTTTAAAAGCTTCATTCCCATTTTAGATATAACAGAATTCTTATTAGCATTTATATAATTCTACTTGTTTGGTTTATCCAAAAGATAAATGATAGAATGAAATCTTTAAACAAACTCTCCATATGTCAGTTCTCTAAATAATGGATATTAAATACACATTTAAAAAGTTCGACATTATTAAATTTATGTCTATGAAACATTGGTGACAGACCAGTAAGCAGACAGCATAGGAGCCCCTCTTTTCTTTTTAAAGAGGGTTACAGAGACTGAACAAGAGTTTATTTCTTCACCATGGCTACTTTTAACAGAAGAACATGTCGTATTCTGAAGTAGGTGAAACTCTTTCTTAGATGAAAGGAGAGCATGGTAGAGTCTTGGGTCCTGAGATTGAAAGCTCTGCATTGAAGTGCCCACTTTCTATTTAGACAGCACTGAGATAACCCCAAATGGAGGAAGATGAGGGGTCATCCTCATAATAAGGATCATTCCACATACATAAGAGATCCCTGCACTGAGTGGTTATGTTATCAATAGTTGGTCTTCAATGAAAAATAACATGAAGATAATATTGGCTAAAAACGTCTGATTAAAATCATGGTGATATAAACTTGATAGAATGATTAGCTTCTAGGTCCTACTTTTTCCTATTTGCCAAAGAGAAAGTGAAGAAAATCTGAGATTATTAACTCAGTGTAATTTCAAGTCAATTATGCATCCACAACATTTCAAATGATGAATAAGCATCCACATTCTCATAATACTCTTGACAGCAAAAATCCACCAAAAGAAAACCAACAAATTAGATAAGAAATTCTTGTAATATTGACAATAGAAAATTATAAAGTGACAATATGAATAGTTAATGGGATACAGACAATGACATATGCTTATTAACTCACTGTACTTATTAACATGTGCAAAGTATCCATGCTTCCAAGAGCAATGAAAACAGAAATAAGTTCTTGGTAGTCTGTAGAGTACCCTTATTTCGGGCAGTTAAAGAAAAGGAAATTCTAGGATAGTTAGATAATTTATATATCTACCTGACTTCTCGTATAATCCAGGTGGGCACAATAAGGACTCTCTTAAATTCAAAGTATGAATATTTATAAGATCTATATATTTGTTACCAGTTCATAGATAATCTTTCTACATTCTTATTTTGTTACCCTTGAGTTAACTTACGTTTTAACAAATGCTACAAACCAAGTGCCTGGAAGTAGAGCAAAAGTGGTTGGGTGATGACCAGTTTGGGGGTCGTTAATTTTAATCTTATTTGTGGTTGTGCTGATTTTCATTCATTCGTGGCTTTCTACTTCCCGTCCCATTCTGACTTCCCATGAATAGACTGGCAAACACCATTTAATGAATATTAAAGGTGCATTGATATCAATCTTGTTTATTTACCTGCTAACATATTTTCTGTCTTTTTAAATATAAATTGGAAAATAGTTCAAAGAAAAATGTTTTCCTTTGAAAAAGGACTGAAAGGACAGAAAGGAATTACTACATAAATTGCCCCTAGTATACTTGCATAAGTGATTAATATGGAATAATTCTTTTCATGTCAAAAGTGTATAGTAATAGGTTCTTACCTCCTTTATTCTTTCTTCACATAGCATTAATTTAATTTTGGACCAACTGGTAAGGAACAGGAGACAGCTGGTTAGGCAAATTTTTGTAAATCCTGGAAGACTTTCTCCATCCATGCTTCAGAGGAATACTTGTAAATCTGCTTATTTTCCTTTTTTCAAGGCAAAAACTCAGGTGGATATTTCCTCTCCATTTACCTTCACATCTAGAACAGATGTGGATGTTTGAAATAATTAAGATGACTTAAAAAAATAGTGGGTTACAGTTACTTTGCCAATGCGGGTATGTCATGGTAGCAGCGATGTTTTGTGGGGCTTTTTGAGTAAATAATTTTTTGCTTGTGATTCCAGGGGGAATAAGAATAAAGAAAAAGAAAAGAAACCCTCAGAGATCACCAAGGAACTGTGACTAGTGTGTCAGACTAGTAACCCTTGGATCTTCATATTAAATTCTATAAACCAATTATTGAGAGATCTTACTTTTATATTATTTCCTAGGATGACACTGGCACTTATTCTATAACATAAGCTTACTTATGATACAAATATCTTCAGTATCTCTTAAGACAATAGAACATAATATTGTCAGGATATAGCCAATAATATTTGTTGATAGCTCATTTGCCATTCACTTTCCATATGTAACAGGAGGTAAACTGTTGGTGAGAGCTCTAGAAATGTGCATGGTAGTTTCCTCAGTGTGGTAGCAGACTAAGGTGAGAATGTAAAAAGTCAGTGCTCAACTTGTCTCTTGAAACACACACACACACACACACACACACACACAACCTGACTCTTAAACTTCTCATCCACACTGAGACTATCTGAGTGTGGGAAAGTGATAATTAGGATTTTTTGAATCAGATTTTTGGAGATGCTGTGCTGTGTTTCCCAAAAAGAGGCATCCCCAAAGAGGGAGGATAGAGTTTGCCCAGATCTCACCTAAAGCCTGTGAAAGGAGCTTCAACCTGACTTTTGTCCCCATTATGTGGGCATAGAGTGATCTATTATTTTATACTTTCTTGGAAAATTTTAGAGTCAGAAGAAAAAGTGGCTCAATGCCGATGCGCCAGCTTGAACACAAATGGCTGAATTGAGGACAGGTCTGCACAGTGGATCTTGTTGGGGCAAACAAGACTTGAGTATTTCACAGGAAAGATGTGAGAACCAGAAATAAGTTAGAGACTGTTTGTGTGGAGTCACTGTATGTTCTGCCTCTGGGGTTTGGCTGGAAAGCAATTAGTCATCAACTGATAAAGGCTAGAGAAGAGGAAATAGAAAATTAGCAAGTGACCAGGTAGAACAGAAATTTATCCATTCTGACTAATGGTGACATCACTGACAGGAAGTTTCAGCTTTGGATGCCTGCCAAGCTTATAACATGATGCTACATGCAAGGTCCATACCATGCTGTCATTCTATTCAGAATGTTGCCTCCTCACCGCCTTTCTTGCCCTCTAGCCCTGAAGGAGTCCAGGACAGCACCTTGAGAGTGAGGGAGAAGGTGGGTGCAGAGGAAACGAGCCAACCATATCCCCTTCCCTACTCAGGTTAGTTAGGTGATTTATTATATAAAAACAGTTATCAACCTTAAAGGCATCTTGGGATTTTTTAGAATCCACATACATGTAGGCCCTTTTCCTACAAATTTTGACTTGTTTCAATGATGGGTCTGGGCATCAGAGTTTTTAAGAGCTCCCCATGTGACTTTACAGCCAGTGTTGAGAACCACTGATTTAAAGAAACAGCAAAATCATGGGGTCTGTTAGAGTTTTCAGCCAGGAAAGCAGAAACAATGGACCCCTGTAAACAAGCTTAGGATTATAATGTGAGACAAAAATGAGGTGCTTTATGAATGTACCACATGAGTTGTGTTCTCTCAGGTTACTGTTACATATTTATTATCCTATTTGATTCCTGGACCAACACCATGAAGTGTTTAATACCCCCTCTGCTGACACACTGATAGGAAATCTGAGTACAAAGACAAGGTCTGCGCTCTTTTTATCCAAGCATTGCTGCATCTCAGTATAAAAGTTAAACAGAAATAGTATTTGGATTCAGGGAAAGAAATGGAGAATAGGTTTAAAAAAAAAAAAAAGATGTGAAGATTAAACTTGTGCTCTTTGCCTTCTTACCCAGAGATGTGGCTTCCTCTGTGTAACCTTATCTGTTAGAATGCCCCTGGTCAGAGTCTCTTTTATGTCTTCTGGTTTTCAGCTTCATAATTCCCCCCTGCTTCTATGTCTAACATAACTTCCTTCTTAACATGTGACTTGGGTCAAGGAAATACCTCTGGTAACATAGCACCCTTATCTTCTAAGAAACCTGGATCAAAGGACATCAAGGAGTTCAGGCTAACGGTTTGCGCCCACATTTGCCGTGACAACTTTATGAATACAGTTTCCATCAACTTAAATGAATAGCGAAGAGCTATAGCCAGAGTTTATATTTATAGGCTGACTTTCTCCCTTTCTCAAATTGTCACTTACTAAAATGACATTACATTTTTTTCAAATTTCTTATGAGAATAATTATCATTAAAGAAAAAGTAAACTCACGATTAACTTATTAGGTGGATAAAAGTGCAGGCATTATTCAGGGTGTGTTTGTTGTGTATTATATACAGCAACTGACTCAATTGAAAGGATAGGAAAAAAACATGCCACTATTGGGAATTTCCTCTGATTTGAATTCAAATAAGCTTTTCTGTTTTTCAACTGTTATTCCACAATGGAATAAGGATTGTATGGATCATTTGTGTTGATATTGAGACCTGTTGTGTTCCCTAAATACAAACCCGGCACTGTAGGCTTCCATGTCTCTTCCCATATGGTCATTGCTGGGAGAGAGTTCTCCATAAGTATTTTGACATTTCTGCACAAAGATTTCTGAGCAAAGAGCACTAAAACCTAGGTTAAAGATGATTGAATGGCAGACATGCCTTAGAAGTCAGATATGTATTGCTCCAAAGGATTTAGAGACTGGACTTTTCTCCTTCAGGTCGATTTGCTCACATTCTGAGACAGAGATCTAACTCTGTGCTAACAAGGAAAGATTTGTTTATATTTCAGAATAAAGGTCTCTCTTTGTTTCCTCTCCTTGGAAGGAAGAAGTGACAGGTGTGTTGGCTACCTAATATGCTCTGGGTTTCATAGTTTTAGGGTTCCTTTGCAGTGGTACAAGCCTGCTGCATACTCAGGTGAACATCTGGCCCATGTTGTGCTTTCCTTGGGGAACCAGAGCATAGGATCTGCTGCTAAAGTGCATTGTGAGTAATACTCAGCATATACTCGGATCCAGTCATTTCACGTTTCCTGACAGAATAGGAAAATCCATATATACATGCATGCACATATATAAACACATACGTGTGCATATATAAGAAACTATTCCCCCACTTTTGAGACGTCTTCCCCCCCCCCCTTTTGAAACTTTCCAGCTCTTCATCCAGCTTTTCTGCCTGGACAATCCTATTCTTCCTCTAATCTCTTAGTGTCCTCCCTCGAGTAAAGTTATGCCCAGGAAATCTGAGGTAGTTGTCACCAATTCATGTCATAGCACTTTGTGAATATCTCAAGTACTTGCCACTCTGTATTATAATATTGGGGTTAAGAATAAGTCTTTCCTTTTAGAATTAGAGTCCTGAAAGGTAACAACCATATTCTATTTACTGTTTCATTTTCAAAGTTAGCTCACTCCCCAGATTATAATAAATGACTAAGAAACAAAGAATAAATGCTGAGACAGAAGCCCTAGCTATCACTGGGTCACAAAAGATCATAATCTCTGCCATCTCTAGATCACTAATCAATTTTTACAGGGATGAAATTTTTAAGTACCCTGAGCATGCTAATGAGTAAATGCACCAGAAGCAGAAGGTAGAGGCAATACAGTTCTTATGTACTACTGATGGTGACAGATTTGCCAGTTGGTTCGTTGATTCAGAGTGAAGATGTTAAATTGGCTAATTGTTAAGGAGGTACAGAGTCTCCTTAGCTAACCTAATAGACCCTTGTTTTCACTCTGAAACCACCCTCTGAGCTCATTATGTAAACTCTAAAAACCAGACACTGATCTAGTGTATATATTAGTAATGACTGATTTTTCTTGGTAAACTGTAATTAAATCATGCCTTGATGAAGCAGGGGCCCACAATATGACTCTTCTCTAATAAGAGAGGCTTCTTAATATTTTACCAAAGTATAAACAGCAAAAATGTAAGTTCCCAATTTCTGAAATAATGTATTTCTTCAAATACCTGCTGTTAATGTATAAAGCTTGTGTAGTTTTAAATAGTTGTTTTTCCACAGTACCATAACATTTTTAGGTGAGAAGTTAATTCATGAGTTTCGCTCATGCTGCCTTTTTCTCTTTATGACCTGATTTTCACTTGAACCATGTGGTATGGATTAATTTGATTAATTAAGAAAGAGGAAAACAATCTTAGATGTGGTTAAGATCAGTGATAAAAGGGACTGATCTTGTGGTATTTTTTTTTTTTTTAATTCCATGAAAGAAGAATAAGAGAAAAATAGAAAAGAATATGTAAAACAGATTCTCTTTGCAGGCAATAAATGGATGTATGATAAAACAAAAATAAAAGTAAGATTGCTTTAAAATCTTCAAACATATTTTCAGAAGGATGTTGACCATAGCATATTATTAATGCCAGCAATAGTTATTCAAAATAAATGGTGCCCTGGACTCAGTCCTCTGTATTTTCAGATATGAACCATAATGCTCACACAGAAAAAAATACTACACAGAAAAAAGTAATCATAATAATTTAAACAATAAAAATTTATAGAAAAGGAGAATTTTATAGATGAGTGATTATGGATTCCTACTTGGACCTTCTAACGTTGCTCGTTTGCAAACTTCCATGTGCAGCTCAGTTGACATCACGGCATTTACTAGTCACCACATTCCGTTGGCAGAGTCTGAATTGGCCGTGTGACCACATTGCTTCCTCTATAAAAGTAACAGCAAATATATTCATTCACTCTTTTTTTTTTTTTTAAAGATTTTATTTTTTTATTTGACAGAGAGAGAGATCACAAGTAGGTAGAGAGGGGGAAGCAGGCTCCCCGCTGAGCAGAGAGCCCGATGCGGGGCTTGATTCCAGGACCCTGGGATCATGACCTGAGCTGAAGGCAGAGGCTTTAACCCACTGAGCCACCCAGGCGCCCCTATTCATTCACTCTTAAATTGATAAAGCACTTTCTATTTTCCTATGACTAGCTTCTCCCTTACTATTCCAAGTTAGCCCTTTAGCTTAAATATAAAAACAACTAAGGTCCAGCTGGATTAATGAGGCTCAGTTTACTTTGTGACACTCTTTTCCTTAAAATTACACTTGTTTTTCAGAATAAATGTGTGTGTGTATAAAGTGAATGCAAAATACTGATGTGCATGTATATAAACTTATGCATAGGTATGTGTACATATACTTATCTATATGTAAAATGATAAGAATTAGTACTTCCCTATCTCATTCCAAAATATGGTACCGCTAGATCTCCCTTGCTCTTAGAGTTTGCATTACACCACTTTACTTTTAGAAAAGACCTACATTATTACTGTTTCGCTAAGCAAAAGAAATATGAGGAAGAGTTTTGCTTTTATGAAAAATGAGAACAAAATAGCGTTCAGCATTTGTTTTGCACTGAGCCATTATATAGACAGGGCACACCCCTAAGCAGTGAGAGGGACCCAGCTGAGCTCCTTCCCCAGGAACTACGCTCAGCATGTCATCATCAAGCTGCCACAGCTTTGAACTGTATCTATGAGCATCTGTGCTTTATCTCGATTTATTTTGTGCATTCATTAGCAAGATGTGTCCTAAGGTAACAGAAAAGCCTAAGAGAGGTTATTTTGGGGGCCTGGGAACACACACAAATTTTCCCATATGAATTAATGGTAACTGTTTCTTTGCTTTAAGCCATTTCTGCTTACCAGAATCTTTATAGGAGTGCTGTACTTTCAAGTAGTGGGGAAACCTGTATTCTAAATGATATCAAAGGAAGAAATGATAGGTGGGAGTGGGGAAAAAGGGGGAAAAAGTCTAAATTCACTTCAGTCACTTTGATTAAATGTTTTAAGTTTTCACTCTGCATTAAAAATGAAACAGGCGAGGTCAACCAATGACATGTAACAGAACATCGCTGCTTTAAAGCATCACCCACTTTGAACCTTCATTTTCATGTTATAATTTTCCTTCCTTTTCATTGTGAGCTCTTAGAGAAAATGACTTCTAATACATGCAGCACTTTGGCTATTATAGAGATGCCTGCTATTATACATTATAGGTCCAGCTATTTTGCATTTTATCTTCCATGACTTTGCTTTAATGATAGAGCATTGTGAGGAAGTGAGCACATGTCTGTATGTTTCAGGGGAATATGTTGGAATTGTTCAAAGCTACTGTGTATGGCAAGTAGGCTTGTAATAGATGAGTGATGTTTCTCAGTGCAATTTGGAAAGACTCAGTGGCTGATAGAGAAAGAGCTTAGAGAGACTTTTCTGTCATGCAGGAATAGAGGGGTTTTACCTTTGTCCTGTTATCCAGCTGCCCAGAGAGTAGATAACAGCGGTCAGAGATAGCCCTATTATCCAAATTGAAGCAATAGTGGCCTGTTCATCTGCTATTCCCAGCACACAGAAAGCCCTTTAATTTGCCTCTCTAATTCTCCAGCTTCCTCTCTAGGATTATCAAAAGAATTGCTCCTTATAATATACACACATTATCATTCTACACCAGTCTATTCTCCAGGCAGTTATAAATGCATACAAAGACTCTTATTACTGCGTGATCTACACAATAAACTAGAAAATACCTCTAAATTTTGTGTAATTGTCTTTTCAGGTTATTCAGTTCTCTATAGCCTGGCAATTCTGAATTTGGATATTCTTTTCATCATGGTATCTGTTTTGTTCTCTGACATCTTTTTTTTTCTGCCCTTCAAGAAATAGCATTATTTTAAAATGTAATATATCAATATATCAAAATGAGTTATTTCTGTACTTCATATGGTGTATCCCTTCTGTATTTAAATTTTAATTAGCAGTTGCTTTACCTGAACATTCAAGGTTCATTAGAATAGTTTAACTTTCTATAAATGAAGGTTAACTGTCCTTCCAACTTTTCTCTCTTTTTAATTAAAATAATGACATTTTTAGAATTGAAAGTTACCTAGTATCCACAGCCTGAGTTACTGAAAGTATGAGAGTGCTACAGAGAGAAATAAGCTGTTTACAAGGGAGCAATGATTGATTTGAAAACAGTGACATACAGGCACTGTATTGATTATCTTATACCAAGAGGTCTTATTACCTTAAGTATTTAATATATTACTAAGTATACCTTAAGTGTTATCTTTACTTATTAATTCTAACAGCATGGGCATAGTTCCTTTGGAATTATCTGCCTTTTGACAGTCATGACATCCTTCAATACAGTAATATAGTTTACTTCTTTCTTCCGAAATTTTAACATTTCATTTATTTTGTCTCCAGGAAAATGTTGACTAGAAAATGAATAGTGAACTATCTTTTCTTAATCTAGACAACAATGAGGAAAGCCTTTGATATTTCACCACCAAGATTAGTGCTAGCCCCTTTTAAAATATTTTTTTAACGTTTTAAATTTATTTTAAGATCTCTTTACCAGGTTAAGTAAATCTCTTTTCTGAGGTTACTGAGAGGGTTTTGTTGTTATTACATGAGTCACAAAAAGAATTTTAATTATCTCAAATGCTTCTGCTCCCCAGAAAATATGACTTATCTCCTTTTTTCTATTCATATATTGAATTGCAATGTTTAATTTTGAAATGTTATACATCTCTTCTTTCCTGAGATAAATCTCACTTTGTCATGATAAATTTTTTTTATATGTAACTAGATTCAATTTGGTAGTATTTCTTTTAAGATTTTTTATGTTGCTTGCAAAGGTAATACTTGTAATTTTTCTTTCTTGCATTGCTCTTGTCAGGTTTAGGCACAAGATTATGCTGACTTCATAAAATCAATGAGGATATTTTCACTCCACTTCAATTTTCAGAAAAAAATGTATTTGGAATTGATATTAATATTCAATTAAATACTTTGAAAAATTTATCAGTAATCTGGTCAGGAATGGAGATTTTTTGGTACAGTTTGTATTAAAGACAAAATTTGACAGATTTATGACTATTTAGGTTTTCTATTTTTTTCTTGTGTCAGTCTTATTAATTTCAATTTTAAGTAATTTGTCCATTTCATCTACATTGTAAAATATATTTACATAAAATTTTTCATAATACCTCCTTATTTTGTTTTATATTTATGTTTTGTATGTAGGTTGTAACTTTTAAAACATTCCTATAGGGATATTTGTGATTTTTATTTGTTTGATGAGTCCGGCTAGAGGTATGTTAAATTTATTAACCTTTCCAAAGAACAAACTTTTAATACCTTGAGTTTCTTAATTTTATACACATTTTTATTTGACTGATACTGATTTATACTCAAATCTGTTACTTTCTTCTTTATTCTTAAGACACATTGTAAATTCACAAATAAGATGCTCGATTTATTTTTAATTGCACGATGGTTAGAGAACAAACTTGTATAATTCAATTGCCTTGAAATTTACTGAAGCTAGCTTTATGGGTCAGCATATGGTTTACTTTGTATACTTGAAAAGAATAGGTCTTCTACAGATACAGAATATGATGTATTACAAGTGTCTTTTACTTCATTTTAGTTGATTGGATTTTTCAAATTCTTTTAAGCCTTACTGATTTTTTAATATGCTTCTATCAGTTACTTTAAGAATTGTTTGCAAATATTAAAAGTTTCTACCCCACCTTTTTAATTGTTTACTTTTGAACACATAATATTTTGAATAAATTTAGAAATGTTACATTTTCCTTTTTTTAAAATTTTTATTTATTTATTTATTTTTACATTTTCCTACTGAGTTAGCATGTTATAATTAGGAAATGTACCTCTTAACATTAGTAATTTTTTTTTTTTTTTTAAGATTTTACTTGAGAGAAAGAGAGAGAACGAGAACATGAGCAGGGGAAGTAACAGAGGGAGAGGGAAAAGCAGACCCCCTGCTGAGCAGGGAGCCCTACACAGTGCTCCTGTGCTCAGTCCCAGGACCCTGAGATAATGACCTGAGCTGAAATCAAATGTTTAACCAATTTGAGCCACTCAGGCACCCCTCATTAGTAATTCTTCTTAAATCCACTTTTTCTAAGGAAGGAGAAGGTTTTACTGAGACAAATTTCTTCATCAGAGTGATGAATAGAAATTGAATGTATACATTTATATCTCTTACATGTTTCTTAAACATTTCTGATGATACACTTTTAATTTATCAAAGTTTAAATTTTTATTACATTAACTTATGTAATTGAGACATTCTTTTAATATTTCACCTTGCTATCAGTTTAGGCCCCCTTGAAAAATTCTTCATGTAGCTGTACAATAATATTCCTAAAAAAAAAAAATATTCCACTTTGCTTCCCTATTTAAAAACCGTTTTTGAAATCCATTACCCTCTAAATAAAATCAAAACCTATAGCAGAAATTATAGGACTTTCAGCATTTAGCTATTCTGCTTAACTTTTTTTTTTTATTTTTATTTAAATTCTAGTTAACCTGTAGTGTAATATTGGTTTCAGGAGTAGAATTTTGTGATTCACCCCCTACATATAATCAACACAACAAGTGCCCTCTTTAATACCCATCACGCATTTAACCCACTTCCCCTCCTTCAACCCTGTTTATTCTCTGTAGTTAAGAGTCTCAATGGATTTTTTCTCAATTTCTCCCTTTCCATTCCCCTATGTTCATCTGTTTTGTGTCTTAAATTCTGCATGAGTGAAATCGATATGGTATTTATCTTTCTCTGACTGACTTATTTCTCTTAGCATAATACACTCCATCCACATTGTTGCAGGTGGCAAGATTTCATTCTTTTGCATGGTTTCTTTATCCATTCATTGGTTGATGGACATTTGGGCTCTTTCCATAATTAGATTATTGTTGATAATGTTGCTATAAACATTGGCTTCTTTTAACTTTTTAAACTCATCTCCTACCACTACCCTATTTTAGTTCCTCACTCCATCCACAGCAAATGAAATGCATCATGATCCAAGAGGTCTCCAAGTAGTCACATAAAATATACAATAGGACTTATAATATCCTTCCTACACTAGCCACTCTAAACTGTTTGGTGTTACTTTCTATTCCCTACAGTGCTCAAATATCAACTTTAAAATTTCTTGATGCTTCCCCATATCTAGGTCCCACTCATCTCTATATCAAGTTGACAGTTTTTTCTCTCTTCTCCACATAGCACCTTATCCATACTTCTATTACAACACTTATAATAATATACAGCAATTGTTTATTTGCATGTCTGCATTTCTAACGACACCAAGCCGCTCAAGGAAAAGCTTATTTATATATTTGTTTGATATTAGAATATCAAAAATTGAAATCTAGAACAGATTCTGAGACTCTATAAATATTTTTTAAACAAATTAAGGGAGAACTCCCATTTTATTTCAACAATATGTTACTAAAATGGTTAGACAAAACTGTATACTACTTAAAGTGATAGACATTTAAGATACAAGTAGATTTGACTCAGTGGCTCTACCATTAGGTAACAATGTAACATTGAGTTAGTTACTTCTCTTTTCATAGTCTCTGTTATGGACTGAATTGCATTCCCCCAAAATTCATTTGTTGAAGTTCTAAACCCCACTACCTCAGAATGTGACTATCATGGGAGACAGAGTCTTTAAAAAGATAATTAAGGTTAAATGAGATCATTGGATGGGCCTTAATCCAAAAAGACTGATTTCTTTATAAAAGGAGGTAAGGACACAGACACGCACAGAGGAAAGACCATGTGAACACTGAGGGAGAAAACAGCCATCTTCAATATGGAGGAAAGCTTCAGAATAAACCCAATCCTGCTGACACCTTGGTGTTGGCTTCTAAACTATAGAACTGTGAGGAAATAAATTTCTGCTGTTTAAGCCACTCTGTTGTATTTATTATGGCAGCACTAGCAAACTAATACAATCTCCTATGAATTTCATGATGGTTGCCTGAAAAAGAACTTAAAATTTTTGCGAAGTTCTAGTGTATAGTATTTTACTCAATAAGTTAAGTAAGAAATGCTCTGAATTTTATATTAGTCAATTTTAATTGTTTTTAACTTATCTATCATTTTTTAAAGTTTTTTAATTCCAATATAGTTAACATACAGTATTAGTTTCAGGTATACAATATAGTGATTCGACAGTTCGATATATTACTCAGAGCTCATCATGATGAGTGTACTATTGATCACTCTCACCTATTTTACCAATCCTTCCATCCCACCCCCTCAATATGCTTCATTTTAAACAAGTACCCTCAGTTAAAGTTACTTTTTTCCAACAAGAACATTTTTTTACTTTTAGCATACTTCGGAATATATAGTTCTAAAATATATATAAATAAAACATTCCATCCAAAAAACATAGACGACACATTTTCTTCAAGTACACACAAAAGAATCCCCTGGTTAAATCACAAAAAAAGAGATGTAAAAAATACTACAAATTTAAGAAGACTGCAATCATACCAAGTATATTTTCCAACCACAATGGTACAAAACTAAAGATCAACAATAAAACAAAGCTGGAAAATCTGCAATATAAGTTTTAAATATTTAATATGTAAATATTAACACACTACTGCACAAGCAATGGGCCAAATAAGAAATCAAACAGCAAATCAAAATATGTCTCCAAACAAAAGAAAAAAAAATACAGTATTCCAAAACCTATGGGATGCAGCAAGAGCGGAATGAAATTTATGCTATAAATGCTTGTATTAAGAAAAAAAAAAAGTTCGGGGCGCCTGGGTGGCTCAGTGGGTTAAAGCCTCTGCCTTCAGCTTGGGTCATATCTCAGGGTCCTGGGATTGAGCCCTGCAACTCATCAGGCTCTCTGCTCAGCAGGGAGCCTGCTTCCCCCTCTCTCTCTGCCTGCCTCTCTGCCTGCCTCTCTGCCTACTTGTGATCTCTCTCTCTGACAAATAAACAAAATCTTTAAAAAATAATTCAAACAAACATTACACCACAAGGAACTAGAAAAAGAAACTTAGCTGAAATTTAGTAGAGGAAGAAAATAACAAAAAAAAAACAGAAATAAAAAAGACTAGAATAAATAATAACATAACATTGAAAGTAATGACCAGTTTTTAAAAAAAATAAACAAAATTGGCAATTCTTTAATTGCATTAAGAAAAAAAATAGAGTACTCAAAAACCAAAATGAGAAATGGAAGAGAAAACAATACAACAGGTAACCGTAGGAATACATAGTGTGATAACAGATTACTGTAAAAAATTACATACTAATAAATCAGGTAACTTAGAAAAAGAAAATTCCTAAAAAACACAGAAGTTACCAAGGTCAAATTGTGGATCTCGAATCCAAGAAGTAGGAAATCTTCATAGACCAAAAAGAAGAATGAAAATTGAAATAAGAATCAAAAATCTCCCAGCATAGAAAAGCCCAATACCACATGGTTTCATTGTTGAATTCTGCCAAACATTTAAGAAAAATAATTAAGAAAAAAAAATAAAAATAATTAAGGGCAATCTTTATCAAAATGTTACAAATAATGGAATAAAGGGAACATATTCAAAATTATTTTGTGAGGCCAGTATGACCCTGATATCAAAGCAAGATAAAAACTATACAAGAATAAAGAAGTCTAGTTTGTCCAATATAAGTATTGCTACTCTGGCTTTATTTGGTCATCCATTTGCATGATAAATGTTTTTTCACCACCTCACAGGTGGTGAAATTCGCAGGTGTCATTAGGTCTAAAATGAGTCTCTTGTAGGCAGCAAATAGATAATAGATGTGTCTTTTTTTTTTTTAATCCATTCTGACACCCTGTGTCTTTAAACTGGAGTATTCAGTCCATTTACATTCAAAGTAATTATTGATAGACATGTATTTATTGTCATTTTATTGTTTTGTCATTTGTTTCTGGATATTTTCTCTGGTTCTTTCTTGTCTTTGTCACTTTTGGTTTGTCTTTTGCACTCAAGGAGTCCCCTTTAATATTTCTTACAGGGCTGGTTCAGTGGTCATGAACACCTCCAGTTTGTCTGGGAAACTGTCTCCTGTTCTGAAAGATAGTCTTGCTGTATTTAGTATTCTTGGCTGCAGATTTTCCCCTTCAACATGTAGAATATATGATGCTATTCTCTTCCGACTTGCTAAGTTTCTTTTCTTTTTAAAGATTTCATTTATTTGAGGGAAAGCAAGAGTGAGAGTGGCAGAGGAAGAGGGAGAGAGAGAAGCAGCTTCCCCTCTGAACAGGGAGCCTGATGTGGAGCTCGATCCCAGGACCCTGGGATCATGACCTGAGCCAAAGGCAGACACTTAACTGACTAGGCCACCAAGGCTTCCCAATGGCTTGCTAAATTTCTGTTGAGAAATCTCCAGCTAGCTTTATGGGTTTTCTCTTGTAAGTCAAGGACTTCTTTTGTCTTGCTGCTTTTAGGATTTTTTTTTTCTTTATCAATGTATTTTGCAAGCTTAATTATAATATGTCTTGGTGTTGGCTGCTTTTATTGATTTTGATGGGAGTTTTCTGTGCCTCCTGGATCTGTATGTCTGTTTCCTTCCCTAGATTAAGGAAGTTTTCTGCTACTATTTCTTCAAATGAATGTTCTGCTCCCTTTCCCTCTCTTCTTCTGGGACTTCTATAAAACGAATGTTATTACATTTGTTGGAGTCACTGAGTTCCCTAAGCATAAATACAGAGCCACCTGAGGAAAGCAGCATATCACCAACACTGGCTGCCTAACTTGCTTACACAACTCCCACCCCCCATGTTCTGGTGGGACTGTCCTTCTCAGTCAAGCTTGCCTCAGTCTCACCGTGATGGGCCCCTCCCCTGGAAGACCAGCACAAGCCCCTCTCTAATCCAGAGAGTTCTTCAGGGCCTCGGTTCTGGTGGAGTTCGTGTCATGTCCCATTTCACAAATAGACCAGAGCGCACCTAGTTAAAAGTTGCCACATTCAGACCAGGGACCAAACATGGCCCATAGCAGGCAAGGAGGCCTCTGCAGACAACTGGCCTGAAGGACAGAGCAGCCAAAACACAACAGCAGAGCACACACAGCACACACCAGAGCACTTCCTGAAGCACCAGACCCCAGGCACTCTTCTTCATCAGGCCAGTACTTTCAGAAGCAGACTATTTAACTGGCTTTTCTAACACAGAGAAGAAGGCAGAGACTTGGACAAAATGCCAAGAAGGAGGAAATTATCCATGTTAAAAGAACAAGGTAAAGCCATGGCCAGAGATAGAAGTGAAACAGGTATAAGTAATATGCCTGATGGAGAATTTAAAGCAACAATCATAAGGATACTCACTGGGCTTGAGAAGAGAATAGAAGACAATCAGGGAGATCCTTACCACAAAGATAAAAGAGTTAAAAAATCAATTAGAAATGAAGAATGAAATAATTGAGATTAGAAACACACTCACTGCAATGAACAGCAGGCTGGAAAAGCATAGGAATGAATTAGTGACCTAGAAGATAAAATGATTAAGCTAAACAAAAGAGAGCAGACTTATGCACTGTGAGAACAAAATTCTTTATCATTTTTAAATAAATGTTTTATTTTAGAACCATTTTAGATTTACAGGATTATTGCAAAGATAGTAGAGAATTCCAGTGTACTCTACATTCAGTTGTTCCCTGTTATTAACATTTTACATTCATACATTTTTTGACAAAATTAGTGAAACCATATTAATGCATTATTATGAAGTAAAGCCCACTTTTTAGGTGAGCCTTAGTGGCTTAGTCAGCCAAGCATCCAACTCTTGATTTTGGCTCAGATCATGATCTCAGGCTTGTGATATCGAGTCCTTCATCAGGCTCCATGCTGGGTGTGGGGAAGATTCTCTCTCTCTCCCTCTCTTTCCATCCCTCCCTCCATCTAAAAAAAAAAAATCTACTTTTTAATACACCTAAAAATTTTTATCATATACCTGTTATTTTATATTGTGAGAGTTAGAAGCCCCTTAGAGATGTTATTTCAACCTGTTTTCTGACCAACAATAAATCAGCAGTAGACAAAGATAAAATAATTTTTTAAAAGATTTATTATTTGAGAGAGAGGGAGTGCACGAGTATGGGTGGGGGGCAGAAGGGGGGGGGAGAGAGAGAGAGAGAGAGACTCAAGCAGACTCCCTGCTGAGTGCAGAGCCCTTTGCGGGGCTCGAGCTCATGCCCCTGACACAATGACCTGAGTCAAAACCGACAGTCCGACACTTAACTAACTGTGCCACCCAAGAGTCCTAAGATAAAATTATTTTTTATGTCTAAAATATGTATGTTTGAGCAGGGACAAAGTTTTAGTTTCCTTCTTCAAAGGCCAGAATTATTTTCTTATGCTTGGCAGTACTGGTTACATGTTTAAATGACCTGCTCTTTCCTTTGAACAGTTAATTGATAAATTAATTCAATGTCAAATTCCCACTCTTATCTTAACATCTCTCTCAATTTTCTTTAGTTGTAAAATTTGACTAGCTTCTTTCCTTTGAAAAACCAAACCACCTTCCATATGCTTATTTACAGAAGCCACTCATCACCCTTTTCACCATGCCATTCTCTAGTTTTCCATCATGTTCCACACTAAATGAAGAAAATGAAAACTCCAGTAGTAGACTAAAATTTAGCAGCTCCTTTCTGAGCGTTTGAATCTTGTAGCTTTTTCTCAGTCTCTATTTACAACTTCTTTATCTTACCAACTTTCTACCTTCCACTTCCTCATTATCATCACTATTCTCTGGGATCCTCCTCTCTTGGCTCAGTGTTAACATTAAGTGACAGATTATTATCACCAGAATTGTTAGCAGTGGCGGCATCTTCTTCTCGGTACATCACAGTCCAACACATACTTTTCTGATGATTTGCCTTCTATCAGACTTTTAAGTTCAGAATACATTTTTGTTCAATAGCCTTCTGAAATTTTAGAGAATATTTATACAATTCTAGATTAGGAATAACTACATTGTGCCATCCATCTATTTTCAGTATTATCCATGGTGTTTTTTTTCCTTACAGATAATTTATTTACTTACTATATAAGTGGGATTATATTAATATAAAGAAATAAGAAAGTGGAAACTAATTTAGATTGGTGATGCACAGTTCTGCTATGTCAATAGAATATGATTCTATTATAAAAATATTGTGTGTTTACATATACATAAAATATATAAAATATGTTACATATAAATAAAAAAACACATAAAAATTATGTATATATTCATTCCCCCCCCATGTATTTCCAGGTTCCACTTGCAAGCAGCTATGAGAATTGAGACCTGAAATCTTTATTTAGAAGAAGCTCCTCAAATGATTTAATGATGCTGTTTGTTAAGCACTAGTTTAGGGGTAACTATTGTAATTCCAATGTCAAATAGTCACCTCCACCAGACCTTTATGTACAGAATATGGATATTCCAGTACCCACTGAAGAGCTCTGAGAAGATTCCCACCGCCCCCACCCCCACTCCCTCCACCCCCGGCCGGCAGTTACCTCTGGTCCCAAGGTCTTCCTTTCTCTGAAGTAATTCGGTTTAGGCGGGTATCTCATCATCTCACATATGTGGCTATTATTCCTTACTTCATAAACACAGATGTGGAATGAAACCGTTTTCCTTCTTTTATAAACACATGAACACACATAAACATATATACACAGAAGACACTTGTGTATTAAATTTTATCGAATATCTACCTATGTAATAAGAAATTACAGCAAACAAATAATTGAAAGATAAATATTTAATAATTTTCTTGAAGAAGAAACCATTAATTTCCCTCATGTATTTTGTAATTTGGGCTCTGATCTCCTGGCAGTTATTAGTCACCTTTTCATTCTTCTATCAGTCGTCTTTTCCATAAAGAAAAAAAAAATCCTGTGGGTTTTTTTTTTGTGTGTGTGTAAAATAGTATATAAATATGTTTTTATTTTATAAAACATATGTTTATAATATAAATATATATGTATTTATAATATATAAATATAAATATATAATATGTAAAAAATAAATGTGTCCTATAAAATATCTACCCTTGGATGATATTTCAGGTGAAGCATGTGGCTTACTAGAGCATCAGTATTGCGATATCTGTGAATGAGCTTATTAGTTTTGCGTGTCAAATACCTTTATGAACACATCCTATTTTTTCAAGTTCTTATTTAAATTCCAGTTAACATACAGTGTAATATTAGAGGTGCACAATATAGTGATTCAACACTTGCATACATCACCCAGTGCTCATCACAACAAATGCATTCCTTAATCCCTATCACCTATTTCACCCATCCTCCAACCCACCTCCCCTCTGGTAACCATCAGTTTGTTCTCTGTGGTTAAGAGCTTCTTGATTGCACCTTTTCCCCAGTTTTCTCATATGTTTTGTTTTTAAATTCCACATATAAGTAAAATCATATGGTATTTGTCTTTCATTAACTGACTTATTTAGCTTATCATTATGCTCCCTAGCCCCATCTATGTCATTGCAAATGGCAAGATTTCTTTCTTTTTTTTATGGCAGAATAATATCCCCTTGTGCATGTGTATATGTATATATGTATGTATACATATCACATCTTTTTTATCTATTCATCAATAGATGGGCACTTGTTCTGTTCCCATAATTTGGCTACTATAGAAAATGCTGCTATAAATATTGGGGTGTATGTATTCCTTTGATTTGGAATTTTTGTATTCTTTAGGTAAATACCTAGTAGTGCAATTACTGAGTCAGAGGGTAGCTCTAATTTTAATTTTTTGAGGAACCTCCATACTGTTTTCTAGAGTGAGTGCACCAGCTTGCATTCCCACCAACAGTGCAAGAGGTTTCCCCCTTGTCCACATCCTCACCACTATCTGTTTTTTTTTGTGTTGTTGATTTTACCTGTTCTGACAGGTGTAAGGATGATAGCTCAATGTAGTTTTGATTTGCAGTTCTCTGATGATAAGTGATGTTGAGGATCTTTTCATGTGTCTGTTGACCATCTGGATGTCTTCTTTGGAAAAATGTTTATTTAGGGCTTCTGCCCATTTTTAATTGGATTATTTATTTTTGGGAGTGTTGAGTTTTATAAGTTCTTTACATATTTTGGATAAAAACCCTTTAACAGATATGCATTTGCAAATATCTTCTCCCATTCAGTAGGTTGCCTTTTAATTTTGTTAATTTCTTCCTTCACTGTGTAGAAGCTTTTATTTTTATGAAGTCCCAATATTTTAGTTTTGCTTTTGTTTCCTTTGCCTCAGAAGACCTATCGAGAAAGAAGTTGCTATGGCCAGTGTCAAAGAAGTTACTCCCTATGTTCTCTCCTAGGATTTTTATGGTTTCAGGTCTCACATTTAGGTCTTTCATCCATTTTGTATTCATTTTTGTGTAGAGAAAGTGGTCCAGTTTCATTCTTTTGCATTTGCTATACAGTTTTTGCAACACCATTTGTTGCAGAGACCGTCTTTTCCCCATTGAATATTCTTTCCTGCTTTGTAGAAGATTAATTGACCTTTTGGCTGTGAGTTCATTTCTGGGTTTTCTATTCTGTTCCATTGATTTATATGTCTGTTTTTGTGCCAGTGCCATACTGTTTTGATAGCTACAACTTTGTAGTATAACTTGAAGTCCAGAATTGGGATGCCTCCATCTTGGCTTGTCTTTTTCAAAATTGCTGTGGCTATTCAAGGTCTTTTGTGGTTCCATACAAATTTTAGGATTATTCTAGTTCTGTGAAAAATGCTGTTGACATTTTGATAGGGATTACATTAAATCTGTAGATCGTTTTGGGTAGTATAGATGTGTAACAATATTTGTTCTTCCAATCCATGAGAATGGAATATCTCCATTTCTTTGGTCATGTTAAATTTCTTTCATCAGTGTTAGTTTTCAGAGTAGAGGTCTTTACTTCTTTGGTTAGATTTATTCCTAGATATTGCATTATTTTTGGCGCAATTGTAAAGGGATTGTTTTCCCAATTTCTCTTCTGCTTCATTATTGGTGTATAGATATGCAACAGATTTCTCTATGTTGATTTTGTATCCTATGACTTAAGGGAATTTATCAGTTCTAGCAGTTTTTTTGGTGGAGTCTTTTGGGTTTTCTATATGGAGTATCATGTCCTCTGTAAACCGTGAAAGTTTTACTTGCAGATTTAGATGCCTTTTATTTCTTTACGTTGTCTGATTGCTGTGTCTAGAACTTCCAATACTATGTTAAATAAAAATGGCAAAAGTGGACATACGTATCTTATTCCTAGGGGAAGAAGATGTTAGGGGAAAAACTGATAGGTTTTCCCTATTTAGGATATTGACTGTGGATTTTTCATACATGGCTTTTATTATGTTGAGGTATATTCCCTCTTAACCTAATTTGTTGAGGATTTTTTTTTAAATCACGAATGAATGTTTTACTTTGTCAAATTCTTTTTTTGCATCTATTGAAATGATCATATGGTTTTATCCTTTCTTTTATTAATGTGATGTACAACATTGGTTGATTTGTGAATATTGAACCACCCTTGCAACCTAGGAATACATTCTACTTGATTGTGGTGAATGAGTTTTCTTAATGTACTATTGGATTTGATAGGCTAGAATTTTTGCATCTATGTTCATCAGAGATACTGGTCAGTAGTTCTCTTTTTCTGTGGTGTCTTTATTTGGTTTTAGTAGCCTCATAGAATGAAATTAGAGATTTTCCTTCCTTTTCTATTTTTTTAATAGTTTGAGAAGAATATGTATTAACTCTTCTTCAAATGTTTGGTAGAATTCACTTGTGAAGCTGTCTGGCCTGGACCTTTGTCTGTTGGGAGTTTTTTGATGATCGATTCAATTTCATACTGTATCAGTCTTTTTAAATTTGCTATTTCTTCCCATTTCAGTTTTTGGTAATTTATATGCTTCTAGGAGTTTATTCATTTCTTCTAGGTTGTCCTATTCATTGGCATATAGATTTTCATAATATCTAATGAATGAGTTTATTTCTGTGATGTTGGTTGTGATCTCTCCTCCCTCATTTGTGATTTTATTTGGGTCCTTTCTCTTTTCTTTTTGATAAGTCTGGTGAGAGGTTTATCAATTTTATTTTTTTTTTTTTTTCAAAAAAAACAATCTCCTGGTTTCATCAGTCTATTGTTATTTTAGTTCCTATATCATTCATTTCTGCTCTAATCTTTATTATTTTCTTCCTTCTGCTGGCTTTAGACTTTGCTGTTCTTTTTCTAGCTCCATTAGGTTAGGTTGTTTTTTTGAGATTTTTCTTGCTTTTGATGTTAGGCCTGTTTTACTACTTATCTCTTAGGATCATTTTTGCTGCATCCCAAAAGTTTTGGACTGTTGTGTTTTCATTTTCATTTTTTTCCTATATATTTTTTAATTTCATCTTTGAATTCCTGCTTGACTCATTCATTGTTTAGTAACTTGTTATTTAACCTCCATGTATTTGTGAAAAAAATCACAAGATTTTTTCTTGTGATTGACTTCTAGTTTCATGGCATTTTGGTCAGGAAAAGTGCATGGTATGATTTCAATCCTCTTGCATTTGTTGAGGCCTGTTTTGTGGCCCAGTATGTGATCTATTCCGGACAGTGTTCCATATGCTCTTGAGAAGAATATGCATTCTGTTTTAAAATGGAATGTTGTGAATATATATGTTAAGTCCATTGTGTCATTAAAAAACTATCGTTTTGTTGTTGATTTTCTGTTTTGATGATCTGTCCATTGATATAAGTGTGATAAAGTCCCCTGCTGTTATTGTATTATTAACAGTTAGTTCCTTTAGGTTTGTTTTTAGCTGTTTTATGTATTTGGATGCTCCCATGTTGTGTGCATAAATATTTACAATTATGATATCTTCTTGTTAGGTTGTCCCTCATATTAATATATATGTACTTCCTTGTCTCTTGTTATATTCTTTTTAACCTGCAGTTTGTTTAATAGAAGTATTGTTACTGGCCGCCTTTTGGCATTCATTTACATGATAAATATTTCTCCATTCCCTCACTTTCTCTTTTTTTCTTCTTTTTTTTTTTTTTTCATCCCCTCACTTTCAATGTGTGGGTGTCTTTCAGTCTGAAATGAGTCTCATGTAGGCAGCATACAAATGGGTCTTGATTTTTTAACCACTGTGTCATCCTGAATCTTGTGATTGGAGCATTTAGTCCGTTTACTTATATGTACTTATTGATGGTATGTACTTATTTCCATTTTATTACTTGTTTTGTAGTTGTTTCTGGAGATTTTTCTCTGATCCTGTCTGGTCTTTTTATCTCAGGTTTCGCTAATTTTCTTTAGTGATTTATTCAGATTTCTTTCTCTTTATTGCATGTTTATTAGTGGATTTTAAAAATTTTTATCTAAATTCCAGTTAACATACAGGGTTATTTTAGTGGTTTTTGATATATGGTTACCATTAGGTTTTTGTATAGCCTCTTCTGCGTATAGGAGTCTATATTAAGATGTTGTTCATTGAAGTTTGAATCCATTCTTTCTTCCTCCTCATGTTTTAGGTGTATATTATTTATATCTTTTTTTGGTGAATTCTTTGATTTTTTACAGAAATATTCATATTTACTGCTTTTGTGTTTCCTACTTCTATACTGTCATTTTTCGTTCCTCCTTTCCTCTCAAAGAGTTCCTGCACTGCTGGTTTAGTGGTCCTGAACTCCTTTAATTTTTGTTTGCCTGAAAAACTCTTTATCTCTCCTTCTATTCTGACTGGTAACCTTGCTGGATAGAGCATTCTTGGCTGCAAGTTTTTCCCCTTTCAGCACTTTGGTTATATTATGCCACTTCCTTTTGGCTTTTACAGTTTCTGTTGAAAATCTCCTGCAAGCCTTATGGGTTTTTCCTTGTAAATTACTGACTTCTTTTGTTTTACTGCTTTTAAGATTTTTTTTTCTTTATCAGTTTATTTTGCAAATTTAGTTATAATATATCTTGGTGTGGACCTGTTTTTGTTGGTTTTGATGGGAGTTCTTTGTGCCTCCTGGGGATCTGGATTTCTGTTTCCTTCCCCAGATTAGGCAAGTTTTCAGCTATTATTTCCTCAAATAAATTCTCTTCCCCATTCTCTCTCCTCCTTCTGGGACTCCTATAATACAAATGTTATCACATGTGGTAGAGTCACTGAGTTCCCCAAGTCTGTGTTCCCTAGTCCTGTTCCATAATTCTTTTTTCTCTCTTTTGTTCAGCTTCATTGCTTTCCATTACTTCATCTTCTAGGTCATTAATTAATTTCTCTGCTTCTTCCAGCCTGCTGTTCATTGCATCAGATGTGTTTCTAATCTCATATATTGTGCTCTTTATCTCTGATTCTTTTTTATCTTTGTGGTAGGATCTCCCTGATGTCTTCTATTCTTTTCTCAAGCCCAGTGAGTATCCTTATGATTGTTGCTTTAAATTCTCAATCAGGTATATTACTATACCTATTTCACTTTGATCTCTGGCCATGGCTTTACCTTGTTCTCTCAACACGGATAATTTCCTCCATCTTGGCATTTTGTCCATTTTGCCCGTTATATCTTCTGCTTCTGAAAGTACTGGCCTAATGAAGAAGAGGTCATGGAGTGCCCAGGGCCTGGCACTTCAGGGAGTGCTCTGGTGTGTGCTGTGTTCTCTGGTGGGGAGAAGTGGTATGGGTAGGGGTTTTTGCTGGTCTTCTGGGGGAGGGGCCTGCCACTCTGGGACTAAGGCAAAGTGGACTAAGAAGGTCAGTTCCACTAGAGCACAGGAGGGTAGGGATTAGTGTAAACAAGTTAGGCAGCCAGTGTCGGTGCTGAGCTGTTTCCCTTAGGTGGCTCTGTGTTTATGCTGAGCAGTGGGAAGGTAAACGGTGCTGGTTAGTTCCTTTGTTCCTGGAGAGGTGTTTCCATGAATGCTGCCTCTCCAGGACATGCTCTGAGAAGAGCAGATAATCCCCCTACTGTGTGTTCCAGGTGCACTTCAGATTGCTGTTTCCATATCATCTGTCGCAGGTTGTTCGGCTTTCTTCTCTCCAGAAGCAGCACAGTGCCCTCTGGCTCTATCCTAGCCCATACCTTTAAACTCTAGGCTATAAGCCTCGCTGGTTGCAAGAACTCATGAAATTCAGCCCATTTCATTTTCCAAGCCAATGGCTATGGGGAAATGTTCTCCTTATGAATTCCTTTGTGTTCTCTCTCTCTCTCTCTCTCTCTCTCTCTCTCTCTCTCTCTCTCTCCCTCTCCCCTCTTTCCCTCTCTCCTTCTCTGTCTTCCTCTCCCTCCATCCTCCTCTCTCCCTTCTCCACAACCATGGCTTCCTCCCCTCCACAGCAGCCAGGATCCATTTCTCTCCTAGCTCATATTTCCATACTTTCTACCTTCTTCAGTGTGGCCTTTTCTCCCCCTTTTGTTGTGGAATTTGTTTGGTCAGTCTTTAGGTCAATTTCTTGGGTATTTAGGATGATTTGATATTTATCCAGCTGGTATTTGTGGGAGGAGCTGAGCCTCCAGTTCTCTTACTCTGCTGAGGGTCTCCTTAGGGTCATCCACATTCTTTTTTTTAACCCTCGTGAAAACACTGTGAGTTAAATGTGTTTTCTCATTGTGCAGATAAGGAAACTGAGGTACCAACAGTTGAAACAAATAGAAGCTATCACACATTTGTTAAAAAGTTTAAGAATAGGAATTTGCACCCTAAATACAACTCCAAAGTCCAGATTCCTTTTTACATCACACTTCACTTCTTTAGACCTTTAACATGATTCTTCTCGAGCTACTTCTCACTCACCAATTGTGCTCAAGCCTACTGAGCATGTAATAGACAGAGTAGTATATTTCCCAGGCAAGCTGCAGCAATCTACACAGTGGCAGGAATGCAAATTGGCAAAATTAATGGCAATGACCAAGAGTATTTGTTGCCATTTTGACAAATGAAGCAGCTACTGGCATTAATTCATATGTACTTTGAACCTGTACCAACTACTAGTATTAACACCATTCAAAAAAGGTTGGATGATGGGGCTAGAATGATGAATATGACAAACTTCTTGTCCCACTACAACTGCCTGGATAGATACTATGTGGTCACCATATGCTCTCCTAAATTAGAACTTTTATATTTATAAGCAACACAGTTTCTCTTTGCAAAGAACAACTTCGTGTTAGGCTTCCATTGTACATAACTGATCCAAGATCTGATTTGTAGTCTATGATCTTTAGTAACAACCCAGACACAGATGAATAAGCTCCAGTCCATCAAGAACTGTACCATTTTAGAGAAATCTGGAGAAATCTTACTTCTTTATATGATTAAAAGTTCTGAAAATAATTTAGTTTAACTGACCACTTTGCCTTGTATTCAATTTTACCTGAACCTGGTGAATATTATTATACAAATTCATAGGTTATTTTGCTAACATATAAGCAAAACATTAGGTATATTTGGGAGATTTTCCTCATATGAATCTTGACTTTAAAATTAGTATTTTTAAAAAGAATTTGCAATTATGAGTATAACAATGAATCATCTATATAGAAATAGTGTTTCATGATAAAAACACTTGTGCAGCATTTTCTTTTTTCTTTTGGCTATCTTTATTTTCTCTGTAATTTCCATAGCTAGCTATCATAGTATATAGGAGAGATCAATGTTGTTTTTCCATGTCATATATGATGATTACACTAGATAAGCAATTTGATGAAGGTTACATAGGCTTCAGAATCTCTGCAGGAGCGCAGAGCTATAAAGTGCTTAGTACAATGTCTGACACTCAATAAATCCTGAGTAATTGATAGCTATTACTGCTGAATATTTGACTATATATAGCACTTGTTTTTCCTTTTTATAGAAATCTAGAACTAAAGAAAATATACACCTTTAATGAAGAAATAAAATTATGTATAAATTTCCATGCCTAGAAATTGAATTTCCTTCTCCAGATAGTGTTCCTTTTATTAACTATTGTGATACCTGTTTAGATAACCTAAAGGTAAGACAGAAGCATATGATTATGATTTTTCTACATCTTACACTATATGGATGGGTAGCCATTTACACTTAACCATTTCCTTTAGAATTGTTTTGCAGTTGAAAGAACTTTAGGTTTGGAGTTATTAAAGTTAGCTAATTACATACTAAATTCAAGGGAACCGTGAGGTATTTTCACACACATAGATTTAGCACTCATCTCTCAGGTAGTTTTTCTTTTCAAATACTGGCCATGGAGCAGACATTTTTATTATAACACTATAGCCATTTGTTGAACTTCACTCACATTTAACAGGCAAATGTAGAATTTTATTTTTTGCTAACAAAAGCAAGATGGGAAGTCGTCTTCGAAATGGGTGACTATTGACAGCTTCTACAAACAGCCACTGTGTTGCTGCAGCTGGTGATAAAGCCTAACGCTGCAGCTCCATAGACTTGTACTGGCTGGGGTCCAACCTGCCTGTTGGATTTCAAAGAACCCATCTGGATAACGCTCCCCTCAAACTGACCTGAATGGAGATCACAGACTGGCACGGTCTGTCAGATTCTAGGTATTGTGCACCTTTATAAATGGCAGGCCATGACACTGACAAAAGAAAAAATATATTATCTGTATTGACAGATTTTTTTTTTTCTTTTGGTATAGATGTAAAGGAAGAGATAGAAATCAAAGAGCCAAAAATAGAAAAATTCTTTGTCTTGAGCATAAATTGTTTATATCTTATGATTATGTTCATAAAAATTATTTTCCCGAAGATTTTCATTTAAATTAGGGATTTAAAGAGCGTTGTGTTAGGAGATGGGATACTTATATGAAGAAAAACTGGCGTTTTATAGTTTAGACATCAGTCTCCCTGTATTATCATCAGCTTTAGTGAGGCATTAGATGAAAAGTTAGGAAACATGATTATGTAGGACTTTTTAATTGCAAAGTAATTGAATATTTGCATGCTTTATTCCTCTGCCTGTAGGAATGTAGGAGAAGCTGCAGAAGGTTTCTTGACTTAAGCCCTGGTAAGCCATCACTGGGAAGAACAGTGCAGGTCTCCAACCTTTAAAAGCTACCGCAGCCCACCTATGTGCAATATATAAAATCTCTTAGGCTCTGCGAGACATGTCCTGGGAGCCCCATTACGTGACATAGCATCAAAAGTTAGGGAGCAATTTTCTTACAAAAAAATATAATTACATAGAAGAATTTTGGATCAAGAGGCAGAGAGTAACAAGACTCATCCCACTGTGGCTCCCTATTGACCAAAGTCACTGCCTCTGTCAGTTAAGATAGGCCAGGTTATATGGTAGTACCTAATCCGTTCAAATTCCTCATGGCTTATATCAGTGGAGATGTATTCCTTAAACTACATGGGTATTTTAGGTACAGTGTGGTGTGCATTTGGGTTTTCTTCCTACTGGAGCACAGGCCGATGGGAACAGAGTTAGTCTGAAATGTTGGTTATTGTATCAGAGGAAAAAGAAGATAGAGCTAATTAAGATATTGCTCTGAAAGCTTCTGCTCAGAAGCAACAGTGTTACTTTGCTTACATTTTGTTGGCCAAAGCGAGTCACCATGAAGCTCCAGTTAACATTTTCTAAATCGTACAAAAAAATGACAAGCCTTTTTTTTTTTTTTTTTTTTTTAGTTCAAGGTGTTTTTAGGCTAATGTTATACCCAGGTGCCTGAAAGAAACAAATGTATATCATTTCAAGAGGATAAATTTTCATTTTAGGTCCTTATATGGTCAGACCTTCAAATAACTTTTCAAGAGAGATGAAAAGTTCAGTCAGATATTACCAAGAACAAAGGAAAAACTATGAGAACCAATGAACAAAAAAAAAAAAAACAACCTAGCATAAGCATATTCCTAAAACTTCAGATACCTAAGTAATCACAGTAATGTAAAGAAAGTAAAGTGAGTTTACAATGTTTGGAAAAAAAATAGTGTGAAAACATATGCAGGAAATAGCAACATACCACTTTTAAAACTTTAAGGAGAATATGAAAAAAAATAGTTTTGAAAGATGAGATAATAATTTTACCTTGATTCACAATAAAACCCCTAGCAAACTAAGAAGAGAATTTACTTAACCTGAAAAATGATGACTTCAAAATCCTAAAATAATTTTCTTTATATATGTTGATACATGGAGGGCTTTATCTTTGAAACCAGGAGTACAGCAAAGATGCTTATTCACACTGTATCAATTATACATTGTTTTGGAGGTAGTAGCCAGGTCATTAAGAAAAGAAAGGAAAATGTAAGTGGATTAGGGAAAAAAGCCATCTGCCATTGTTTGCAGATAATGTAACTGAATTACAGAAAATCCAATATACCTTTAGAGAGAAATTTACTAACTTAAATGATAGCAATTTTTAAGATACAGATTTAATATATTAAAATCAACTGAATTCCTATAATCCAATTATATCCTATCAATAACATAAAACAATAATTTGGAGCGCCTGGGTAGCTCATCAGTTAAATGTCTGTTTTCTGCTCTGGTAGTGATCCCGGAGTCCTGGGATTTAGCCCCATGTGGGGCTCCCTGCTCAGTGGGGAGTCTACTTCTCCCTCTCCCTCTGCCCCTCCCTGTCGCTCATGCTCTCCTCTGTCCTACTTTCTCTCTCTCAAAATCTTTAAAAAAAAGTTTTTATTAATAATTTCATTGTTGATTATTAACTTTATAAATTACATAAAGTATATTTAACAGAAGTCACATATGAGAAAAATTACTTTAAAATACAGAAAAACAGGGGCACCTAGGTGGCTCAGTTGATTGGGCGTCTGCCTTGGCTCAGGTCATGGTCCGGGTCCTGGGATCAAGCCCAGCATAGTACTTCTTGCTCAGTGGGATGCCTGCTTCTCCCTCTCCCTCTGCCTGCTCCTGCCTGTGATCTCTCTGTGTCAAATAAATAAATAAAATATTTTAAGAAAGTAAGGTAAAATAAAGTACAGAAAAACATTAAAGAAGATATATGCAGTAAAATTTATTTTCTTACTATGAAAGATTTACTATGAAAGGCTTAATATTGTATAGTTATCAGTTATCAGTTCTTCCTAAAATGTGCCATGGAGCCAATGCAATCTAAATCAGAATCTCAATTGGTTTATTTTTACAGACCTGACAAGCTGATTTTAAACTTATATAAAATCCTTAAGGATCAAGAATAACTAAGACACTCTTCTGGGGAGGGGGGGGGAAGAGGAGGTTGGAGGACTTAGCCAAATAGATGTAAAAATTTAGTAGAAAGATGTAATACTAAGTCATCGTGTTATTCATATAGAGATAGCAAATAGATCAATGGATAAGACTAGACAATCCAGAAACTCATCCATAATATATTGACATATATATTATTAGTTCCCAGGGCTGCTAAAAAAAGTACCACAAAAAAATTTATTGCCTCACAGTTCTATTGGCTAAATCTGAAATCAAGATATTGGCAGGGCCATACTCCATGTGAAACCTTTAGGAAAATCCTTAACTCTTACTAGCTTCTTAGACTTTGCTGGCAATTTTTGGTGATCTTGGCTTATAGATGCTTCACTCCAATCATTTGGCTTCACGTGATATTCTTTATCTTCACATGGCCATCTTCTTACAAGGTTACTAGTCATGTTGTGTTAGTGCCCCATCCTACTCTACTATGACACCAGCTTAACTTGTTATACCTGCAATATTCCTATTTCCAAAGAAAGTCTGAAGTATTGGGGCTTAGGACATAAACATAAGAATATTTGGGGGACTCGATCATAATAATAACATTCGAAGAATTCCTTAAAATATCTTAACACACTCAGTATGTTGAAGGAATATGGCTAGTCTGGAAATCTAGCAAGTGCCCTTATTGTTTAAAAGCAAACATTTTTCAACAGCATGGATCTATATTCCCTAGCTGCCTTTGCTTGCAATCTATTAACAGAAATCAGCAAGACATAGTACGTGTCTCAAACAACAAAAGTGGTGATTTAAAAAATTGTTTACCGACTCACCACGGACAATGAGGTCAAAGAGAAAAGTTAAAGCACAATACTGCCATTAAATAATAATTTGTCTCAACCTTCCAACTGGGAGAGATATATGAGCAGTTTGTTCTGCATAATATTGGAATTTTACTGGCAAGATAAGTGAATTATCGAGGATTTTTTTTGTTTTTTTTTTTAATAGAACATTTTCAAAGTTTTAGGTATGATTGCCCAATTTGATTATTTTTAGATGTTATTTTTTAAAAATAAGAATACTTTCAAAACAACAAAAAGTAAATCGCCTCCATTAGATTAGAGCACGTAATTGGAAAAATGAAAGTATTAGGTAAAAGTTTTGAATATCCATGACACATTAGTGGTTTTCCATTTAGCTTCAAATATATTTGAAAGAGAAAATTCAATAACAGTCAGTCATCCACCCATCCTACCCCAACAGAATAATTTGTGATATTTCCTCACCATCTCATTTCCTAAACTTACTTCTTTATGGCAACACAACTGCACTGCATTTTCCTATGTTATACGGACATAATGATAATACCTTTTGCTTAGAGCATTACAAGTCTGTATATCCTTAGATTAATTTTTATTATAGTCAAATTTAGTAAGTAATCCTATATTTTCTAGGCAACTACATTTAGTCTTAGGAATCTTAGGCTACTCTTCTAGAACTGTTTAAACTAATACCTAAAAGTAATATGACATCAGCCAGTTCCTTAAAATAATAACATCTACCAGAGACTACTGATTTGAAAACACCAATTTTAGCACCATTAAAAGAGAATCATAACCTTCTCTATTCCAGTTTGACTCTGACTTTCACTTTCTCTTACAGAGATTTATGTTCTAATCACTTCAAAAACTTTAGAAATGATATGCTTTAAAAAACTTTTGAAACTTTTTTTTCTTATTTAATGGGAAAATATTTCCACGGATCAACTTAGGCTTTGAAAAGCTTTTGTATTATCTTAATGATTTTAAATCTAACAACCAATTCTGTGTTTAATCTTCACATACGGACATTAATTTATTATATCCTTTTGGGTATTTTACAACCATTATTAGATCTTTCCAAATCCCTTGGTCAGGAAAGCAGTTCTTTAATCTTCTTGTTAATTATCTTATATTTAATTACGGGGAAATCATGGTTGGATGTGTTATTTTGTTTATCTTTTTTTTTTTTTTTTTTTTTTTTAAGTCTGTAGGACTGAGAAACCACATTAAGGGAATTTTTCTGCCTTTAGTTAGGAGTCCTTGGTGCATTCAGTCTGTATGTATATAAAGTTTAGTGTTTTGTGGATATTATTACAGTTTGAGTTCTACATTTTCACAGTAGAAATCAAAGGTATGACCAATGTTAAATGAGGCATTTGTAGGCGAGAAGGGGTAAGAATGCCAGGTTAAATAAATACATGATACCAAATTAAATTTGAATTTCACATAAACAATGATGAATGTTTTTAATGTAAGTATAATCCCTACATTTTTACCATGCTATGTTTGATGCAAATATAACATGGGACCTGAAAAAAATCATTCACTTGGTAACAAATGTGATACCAATATACATATACACTGGAATTAAACTCTTAAATGAATGGATGACAGTTGGTGACAACAGTTTTCTCACTGTTGGAGTCAGAGATTGCACATAAGGGGAGAAGGTTAGAAAGATCATGTGTTGGTGCGCCTGGGTGGCTAAGTGGGTTAAAGCCTCTGCCTTCGGCTCAGGTCATGATCTCAGGGTCCTGGGATCAAGCCCCGCATCGGGCTCTCTGCTAAGCAGGGAGCCTGCCTCCCCTTCTCTCTCTGCCTGCCTCTCTGCCTACCTGTGATCCTCTCTCTCTGTGTCAAATAAATAAATAAATAAATCTTTAGAAAGATCATGTGTTAATATATCTAAGGTGAAACATCGGTATGAATTCACGTTCATGATATAGATGCTTACATATAGAAATACAGAATATTTATGCACATAGGTTAGTGTACACACATAGAAGTCCTCACTTTGTCAACTTGAGAACTTAGAAGGAAAGACCCCCAGTATCAACAAGCAAGTCTATCTTTCAGATTTTGATTTCTAGTACTGTCTCCCAGTGCTAGGGTTCTTTGTACAAAATGGCTAATTCTAGGATTAGGGAAGGAAGTATCCAAGGTGAGTCTGAGTCTAAAACACTCTGTAATGACTGACATAAGGAAGAGCTAAATAAACACACACACACACACACACACACACACACATACACATATGCAGTATTGGATGTGTGTCAAAAAAAGACATAGGTGCCCACTGAAAGAGCTCCCAATGATCGAAGCTGGAAGAGTTTGACAAAATAGTGTTGGATTATAACTCAAAATATGAAATACATATCTGTAAGTCCACACTCATATAGGTGATGGAATAAAAAACAGATGGACAGGATGCGATAATTCCCCAGGAAAAAAATTCCAAATAATTTATGTAGCTACTCCAGCATTATTAGAATCCTGCAGGTTGGAAATCCAACACAGCTCTCACTAAGTTAACAGGGCTGCATTCCTTTTCGAAGTCCTTGGAGGGAATCCTTTTCTTTGCCTTTGCCAGCTTTTAGAAGCCACACATAAACTTTGGATCAAGACCCCTTCCTCCCTCATCAAAGCAAGCAACATTACATCTCAATATTCTTCCACAGTCACATCTCTTTACTGACTCCCCTCAACATTTTTTTTTATTGAAGTGTCGTTGATACACAATGTTACATTAGTTTGAGGTGTACAACATAGTGATTCAACAAATCTATACATTATGTTATGCTCACCACAAGCTTAACTACCATCTGTCTCCATACGATGCTAGTACAATACCATGGTCTATATTCCCTATGCTGTACCTTTAATTCCCATTACTTATTTATTGTATAACTGAAAGCCTGTAACTCCCCTTCCCCCTTATCATGCAGTCTTCTGGCAACCAGTTTGTTCTCTGTATTTATGGGTCTCTTTCTGATTTGTTTGATTTGTTTTTAGGTTCCACCTATTAGTAAAATCATATGGGATTTGTCTTTCTGTGTTTGACTTATTTCACTTAGCATAACATCCTCAAGGGCCATCCATGTTGTCACAAATGGCAAGATCTCATTCTTTTTTATGACTAATATTTCTGTGTGTGTGTGTGTGTGTGTGTACACACCACATCATCCTTATTCGTCTACTATTGGACACTGAAGTTGCTTTTGTATTCTGGCTTCAATAAACAAAAGGGTGCGTGTATCTTTTCAAATTTCTGTTTTTTGTTTTCTTTGAGTAAATACCCAGTAGTGAAATGATTGGATCATATGGTAGTTCTGTTTAATTTTTTGAAGAACTTCCATACTGTTTTCCACAGTGGCCATATCAACTTATATTCTCACCAACAGTTCATGGGGTTCCTTTTTTTCCACATCCTCACCAACACTGTTATTTCTTACCTTTTTAATACCAACCTGCCTGACAGGTATGAGATAATATCTCATTGTGGTTCTGATTTGCATTGCCCTGATGATTAGTGTGGTTGAGCATCTTTTCATGTGTCTGTTGGCCATCCATGTGTCTTCTTTGGAAAAATGTCTATTCGGGTGCTCTGTTCATTTTTAATCAGATTATTTGTGGGGAATTTTTTTTGGTGTTGAGTTATTTATGCATTATAGACATGAACTTCTTGTTGGATATATCATTTGCAAATATCTTCTCCCATTCAGTAGCTTGCCTTTTCATTTTGTTGATAACTCCTCCACTTTTAAGAACTCTTGTAGTTAATTGGGCCCAACTAGAAACTCCAACATAATCTCCCTATTTTGAGGTCAGTTGATTCCATTAATTCCTTTTGAACCTTAATTCCATTTGAATTTTGTCGTGTGAAATGACGTATTTTCAGATTCTGGAGATTAGAACATGAATATCTGTAAGAGGTCTTACTGGGCCTACCACATCATTCAAGGACATAGACTATAACTTCCCCACCCCTTCAGTGTGATCTGTGCATAGTGACTTCTTTCCAAAGAGTATAGTATGGAAAGAGAGTAAATAACTTTATTGTTGGATAAACCTCATCCATATTTCCTCAAACTCATGAAGATTAACATCAACAATGATGTCAAGTTGACAGTATGTATCCTTGATGTGACGTCATGAAAATGAGATTTTTCTACCCCTGTGGTCTTCCTCTCAAAAATGCAGATGCGGTTTAATCACAAGAAAAATGTGAGACACATTCCAACTGAGAGGCATTTTACAAAATATCTGAACGGTGCTTCAAAAAATGCCAAGGTCATCAAAAACAAGGAAAGGCTGAGAAGCTATCATAGCCAAGAAGAGGGTAAAGAAACATGATGAGTAAACATAACATGTATCCTGGATGAAATCCTGGTACAGAAAAGGGGAATTAGGAAAAACTAAGGAAATACGAATGAAGTATGGACTTTAGTCAATAATAGTGTATCAATATTGGTTCATTAGTTATAAAAATTGTACCACACAAATGTAAGATGTTTATAATTGTGGAAACTTAGTGTGGTATATGGAAACTCTTTGTACTATATTAAAATATTTCCATAAATCCGAAACTATTCTACAACTAAAGTTTTCTTTTTAATGACACGTAAAGCCATAAATATGCTGCTAGGGGAGCCAAGTGAAGTACCTAACCCAATTTGGAAAGTTTGTAAACATTGCCTCCTTCCAGCAGAATTAGCTTATCAAGAGAACATTGTGGGATGAAAAAAAGTAAACTGTGTGAGTTCCGATGCTATTCCAGAGAGAGGATTTAACTCATGAGATGGCATGAGTGAGCTCAAACAGGGCAATCTAAATAACAGACAGAAGCATGAAACAAAGAGTTTAGTGAGAAAATATTAAGTAAAATCAGGAGAGTAGGAGGAAACAAATGGGGCCCCCTGTTAAGGATTTCAGATTAAGTACTGTAAGGGAATACAAAGTATTTTCAATTTAAAAAAAACAAGCTTAAAAACCACAGCTTCCTTTGACAGAGGTATATACTTATGTTCAACCATAAATCCAACCCACTGAGGTTGAAGCAACTTCCGCTTCATTTGTCTTCAGTAAAGCAATTTGAGTAAAACAATGAGTCACTTGAAAAACTAGACCTTCCATAGATTTATTTCCCTCCTCATTGGTCCTTTCACACCCAGCCTAGCCAAACAGGTGGGCAAACAACAGGCCTGTGTGTGGCTGGATACCTGTTTTAAAGCCTAAAGTATTTCCTCCCTGGCTCTTGAAGAAGCATTTGCTGATCCTATCCTAGAGATCACTTTTTTTCCTTTACTAAAAAGTGATCTAGAAATCAACAGTGTGAACTATATTAAAATATAGTTTTTTTCTATTATCTAAACATCTGGAATATTTATATAGGCTTGCAACTTCTGTTTGCTGGGATGAAGCATATTAGGTTTTCGTCCTTATTTGTTCCATAATGCTCTTGCAATAGTATTAACGCGAAGGGGTTACTGTAGCCACTATTTTAGATAAACTAACAAAAGGAAATATGGTTTCTAGAAGAATGAATGAAGAAAACCACATTTTACGTTCAGAGAGGAGTTCTAGATTTCTAGGACATGTGATGTTCCCATATTTCACAAAGCGAGATTTATAAATGTATATTCTAAGGAGGAAACTTGATGATTCATGCCTGTGTTCTTTCCCAAATACCTACTGAAGGTAATTCAAGGAATCTCAATACGGGAACTGCCTCTGCCCTTCAGTGGGAATAACTTTTGCATGATTTATATATAGACTGTAGGGGGGCAACTCGGAATATAAAACAAGATGCAGAAATAGAATCTCTTTCCCTATCAAAAATCAGTAATAATTATGTATACATACATGTGTGTATGTACTACATATATTTGTATATATTTGTGTATTTCCATATACTTATGAGAAAATATTTTTACTATTTCCTGTCCTGACCAGTTACTGTATTTAGAAACATTTGACTACTGTAACTGTTGTTGTTTGAAGAATTTTTAAAATTTTTAGCAAGGTTAGCAAGGTTCGGTAGAAATAATCATCTACTTGTATTGCGTAAATAGGGAAAAAAGGACTTTTAAATTGGGAAGTGCACCCAAATCCATTCAACACCAGGTATTACTATTTTTAAAATGAATCTATGACGATTTTTGCTGTAATGAACAGGGCACCTTCTTTCCTTTCTGGGAATACTTATTTTAATAATGTGACTCACTTTTTAAATTTCTTACTTGAAGTTAGAAGCCTCTGTATGAGTTTTCTTTTCCTCTGTGTCTGTAGCTCCCTGTTTGTTTAATCACAATGCATTTTGTTTAATATTTCAGTGCTGTTTATCGAGACACTTTAATTTGTTTCCTTCCGTATTTGTCTTCACCAGGTGTTTCTTGACTGGAGCACATTTCCCACATGATAAAATTAAAGGTCTAATTAATGCCTTTAAGGACATTGGTGCACAATTCAGCACCTAATTTTCTGCAGGGGGCATATTTAGGTGTTTAACTAGGTGGAACTCTGTGCCAAGGATCGCATTTGCATACAAAGTCCCTCTTATTTCTTTGTAAACACCCTTCAATACAGAAACAAAGAACGCATTCACATTACTTGGTATGCACTTTTCTAGCAAGGAAAGAGTACAGAAAATAAATGTATCTAAGCCACATTTCATCAGAGCAGAAACAAAAATCCTATTAGATGAGGTGTTGAAATATGAGGTCCATTTCTTTGGAGCAGTGAGGATAATACTCAGCATTTGAAAATGGAGGGGCAACCTGCAAAGGCACTGCATGAAAAACGAATGCTTTGAAAAATCACATCTGAGATGTAGAGGATCTTAAGAAAAATATGGCATCACATTAAGCACAAAAAGGAAAGCTAAATCACCACCAGGCAACTGCTGGCAGAAAGCAGGCAGGGAAACAAAACTCATTGATCTATCTAAAGGCTACAAGGACCGGAAAAAAGACCATCTATGTAAAGATGTTTCTAATCTCATTTCATTTCACTTTCTGTCTACTTCAAAACATAAATTGTGAACAAGTTGTGGATGCCTTAGAATTATTAGTAATAAAATATTTGATTGTTAGCATATTAAACCTATTAAAATGTACATTTCATCCAGTGTCCTCAAAAACAAGGTTTGTCAGAGATGGGGATAAAATTTTAACTCAGTTTCCACATACCCTCTACAAAAGCATAATCTTTATCAGCACTTCACTTTTTTTTTTTTCTTTTAAGATTTTATTTATTTGAGAGAGAGGGAGAGAATGCTCGGCACAAGTATGGGGGGAAACAGAGGGAGAGGGACAAGCGGACTGCCTGCTGAGCGTGGAACCCCTGGCAGGGCTCTGTCTCGCAACCCTGAGATCATGACCTGATCTGAAATCAAGAATCACATGCTTAACTGACCTAGCCACCCAGGCGCCCCCATCACTTCACTATTGACATGAACAGCAGACATTTGTGCAACGTTTGTAAAAAGTTAGTGTCAAAGCAAAAATTGCTCCAACTAGTGGACAAAGTTAAACAGGCAAGGGAGACTGTATTCAAGGATGTTGCATTGGGGGCTGGAAATCGGAACTCAGTCTGAGCTCAACCGGACTGAAACAAAAAGCTGAAGAGTTTTTAAGAGCTGGTATGGGGGGGACTAGGCCATCTGTGTTTGTTAATTGGCTTTACTGAAAAAAAGAAGTAATCTTTCTTGTATCTTTATCACAGGAAGTAGTTTTACAACGTAGACAGACACCCCCCAAAGTTAGACTCCTGCCTTCCCACAGAAACTTGGGAGTTTGAGGCTCTACCTTACCTAATGTTTATATCCCAAAGGGACAGAGAAAGAATTTACAGTTACAAGTGTTCTAAAGTAAATTCTCTAAGAAAAGGGAAGTCCGGGGCCTAGGACCAAGAAGAATCCTGTCTAAAGTTTAGTCAACCTGAAGGAAACTTTAAAATGATCTTTGTCACTAGGCAAATACAAATTTTAAAGAAACCTAGCACACCTGCCCCTTCCAGTCTCATCTTTGCCTCTGTGTCTTACCTAAATAGAAACGCTGGAGTCTCTCCTTTTTAATCTCCATTGTTAGAGTAACAGTTTCTTCTAGGATATTTGTTCATAGCCATTTACTATGTCATATTATGTAAGTACTATATAGGATGCAGTAAGGCAGATTTTAAAACAGGAACCAGATATTTAAATAGAATTTAAGGTAATCTTAATTATCAAGTAATATGAGTTACAGTATTTTCTATTCTTGTTTTCCCTTTATATTACAACTATACATTAGTTCAGAAGGGCTTCTCTGAAACCCTAAGGTTCAGAGGATAATAATGAAGAAACGTGAACTTCAAATTCTCTTTCCAACACTGAACTAGCTACATAAATTACGGTGCCTAGCTCAAAATGACAATATGGGATCACTTGTTGAAAAATAATTTAGAATTTCAAGATGGCAACCATAGATCATTAAACCAAGTACAAGGCCTTTGTGGATAACCACAGAGGTCTTATACCCATGAAGCTTATAGTTTTCAAATGCTAATTTTCCTTTAATATTTTTATCATCCTTACCCACGTATGACTATGCATTTTTATGAAATCTCATAGTACTTTGTTCTTTTGGTTTGCCGTATAGTCATAATTTGTAATGACTTCTTCTGTTCCTTATTACATAGGTGCCACTTGAAAGCACAGTGCATGTCTTATTTTTCTCTCTAAACTATGCCACACTTTTATTTTGCTTTTGCTTCTGTTTACATTCATCCCAAAATAAGTAATACAGGATATGGTTCAAAAAAAAAACAAGAGAAGCATCTACTGCAAAGTTTGTCTCATCCTGCCTCATCCACCTTGTTTCTAACTCATCCCCTACCTCTGTAGATAATCAGCAGTTTATGGGTGCATTCTTCTGGAGTTTCTTTAAGCAAATGTTAGCACATATGAATATATATTTCTAGTTATTCTCTTTCTTATGAAATTGCAATACATTTTTTGCGCACACACATACACACACTATTTTGAACTTGCTTTTTTCACTTAACCATGTAACTAAAGAATGTTCCATATCCTACATAGAGAATTTCCTTATGTGCCATAGATTATTTAGCCAGTTTCAGCAGGTAAATACTTGGATTATTTCCAATCTCTTGTTATTGCGAGCAATGTAGGAATGAATATTATACATAAGTTATTTAATGTATGCATGCATATTTATAGAATAATGCCTCATGGTAAAAATGAAAGCATAATCATAATTTTTATTGTTTTTGCCAACTTATCTCCTATAGAGATTATAATATTTGATAGTTACCTCAACAGTGTATGGAAAGGCCTTTTTTCTTGCCGCCTACAACCTTATCATTTGTATCATATTGCATTTGTCAAATATTTGGACTTAATACTTTCATATGCTATTTGGTTCATGAATATTTGTAACTATTATTATTACTGTGTGTATTCATAAAGTGCCCTCCTTTTTCTTTTAATATAATTGGGGCTTCTACCATATCTGATTTTAAGAAGGTGGCCACAACTTTTCTTAAAATTAGTTAAATTTTTATTGTGGTATAACAACATACAATGTTATGTTAGATTCAGGGGTACAGCATATTAACTAAATAATTCTATATATTACTCAGTGCTTACAGTGATAAGTGTAGCCACCTTCTCTCACCATTCAATGTTATTACAGTATTACTGATTATATTCCCTATGCTTCCTTTTCATCTCCATGACATTTATTTTCTAACTGAAAGGTGTACCTCTTCATTCTTTTAACTATATCAGACATCCCCCCCTCCCACTTAATCCATTCTGGCAACCCCCAGTTTGTTCTATGTACTTAAGAGTCTGTTCTCTGTTGGAATTATTTTTATTATTTTTTTCAACAAATACTTTTTTTATTGAAATATAATTAACATTCAATGTTATATTAATTTCAGGTGTATAACATAACAATTCAACAATTCTATATGTTATTCAGTGTTCACCATGACGTGTTAGCTGCCACCTGTTACCAAAGTTGTTACAACATTATTGGCCATATACCCTGTGCGATACTTTGCATCTCCATTTCTTACTTACTTTATACTGGAAGTTTGTACCTCTTTTTATTTATTTTTGAGTATAGTCGACACATAATGTTAGATTAGTTTCCAGTGTACAACATAGTGATTCAACATCTTTATAGGTTAGGCTGTGCTTACCACAAGTGTAGCTACCATCTGTCACCATGCAGCACTATTACAATAACAGTGATTATACTCCAGTGCTATACTTTCGTTCCCATGACTTAATCATTCCATAACTGGAAGCCTGTGTGTCTCATTCCTCTTCACCCATTTTCCCCAACCTCCACCCCCCTTCTTTCTGGCAACCCTCAGTTTGTTCTTGTACTTCTAGGTCTGATTCTGCTTTTGGTTTGTTTTTCAGATTCTGTATATGAGTGAAATCATATGGTATTTGCCTTTCTCTGACTTACTTTACTTAGCATTATGCTCTCTGGATCCATCCATCTTGTTGCAAATAACAAGGTCTCCTCCTTTTGTATGACTCAGTAATATTGCGCTGTATGTATGTATGTATATACTACATTTTCTAAATGATGAACATTTAGGTTGCTTCCATATCTTGGCTAGTGTAAATAATGCTACAATAAACATAGGGGTGCATATGTCCTTTCAAGTTAGTGTTTTTGTTTTCTTTGGATAAACACCCAGTAGTGGAATTTTGCATGATACAGTAATTCTATTTTTAATATTTTTAAAAAAATTTAATTTTTTGAAGAATGTCTGTACTTCTTTCCACAATGGTTGCACCAATTTATGTTCCCATGACAGTGCATGAGGGCTCACTTTTTCCCATATTTTTACTAACACTTGCTTTTTTTGTCTTTTTGATGCAAGCCATTCTGACTGATGTGAAGTGATAGCTTTAAATTGCATTTTCCCTGATGATTAGTTATGTTGAGCATATTTTCATGTGTCTGTTGGCCATATGTCTGTATGTCTTCTTTGGAAAAATGTCTATTCAAGTCCTCCAACCACTCTTCAGTGATAACGTTTGTTGATTTTGTGTTGAGTTATGTAAGTTCTTTATATATTTTTGCATATTAATCCCTTACTGGATATATCATTTGCAAATATCTTCTCCCATTCAGTAGGTTGTTTTTTTGTTTTGTCGATGGTTTCCTTTGCCATGTAAAAGTTTTTCATTTTAGTGTAGCCCAATAGTTTGTTTTTGTTTTTGTTTCCTTTGCTTGAAGAGGCATATCTAGAAAATGTTGCTAAAGCTGATGTTGACGAGATTACTGCCTATGTTTTCTTCTAGGAATTTTATAGTTTCAGGTCTTACATTTAGGTGTTTGATCCATTTTATTTTTGCCTATGGTAAAAGAAAGTGGTCCAGTTTCAGTCTTTTCATGGAGCTATCTAGTTTTCCCAACATTTATTGAATAGACTAGACTATCTTTTCCCCATTGTATATTTTTGCTTCCTTTGTTGTAGATTAGTTGACCACAGAGGTGTGGGTTTATTTCTGAGCTTTCTATTCTTTCCTGTTGATCAATGCTTAATATTGTGCCAGTACAATACTGTTTTGATTATTATAGCTTTGTAGTATATCTTGAAATCTGGGATTGTGATACCTCCAACTTTATTCTTTCTCAAGATTGCTTTGGCTATTTGGGGTCTTTTGTGGTTCCATACAAAGATTAGGATTATGTGTTCCAGTTCTGTGAAAAATGCTGTTGATATTTTGATAGGGGTTGCACTGAATTTGTAAATTGCTTTGGGTAGTATGGACATTTTAACAGTATTCTTCCAATCCATGAACATGGAATATCTTTTCATTTATTTGTGTCCTGTTTAGTGTCTTCTATCAATATCTTACAGTTTTCAGAGTATAGGTCTTATACTTCTTTGGTTAAGTTTATTTCCATTATTTTATTCTTTTTGGTATAATCATAAATGGAATTGTTTTCTTAATTTATATTTCTGCTACTTCACAATTAGTTTATAGAAATGCAACACATTGCTGTAAATTAATTTTGTATCCTACAATTTAACTGGATTTTTTAATCGGTTCTAATAGTTTTTTGATGGAGTCTTTGGAGTTTTCTATATATAGTATAATGTCATTTGGAAATAGTGACAGTTTTTCTTGTTCCTTACCAATTTGGATGCCTTTTATTTTTTATCTGCATGGTGCAGGCAGGACTTCCAGTACTGTATTGCATAAAAATGGTGAGAGTAGACATCTTGTCCTATTCCTGTTCTTAGCAGAAAAACTTTCAGTTTTCACCACTGATTATGATGGTAGTTGTAGAATTGTCATATATGGCTTTTATTATGGTGAGGTATGTTCTCTCTAAACCCACTTGTTTTCCATGACCCTGACTTCCAGCTCGTCAATCCATTCTTCTGCATCCTCTAATCTCTTGTTGGTTTTCTCTAATGTATTTTTATTTCAGTTAGTGAATTCTTTAGCTCTGACTGGTCCTTTTTTATTTTCTACCTTTGTTGAACCTCTCAATGAGATCATCCACTCTTTTCTCAAGTACAGTGAGTATCTTTATGATTATTACTTTGAATTCTTCATCAGGCATATTGCTTTAGCTCTCCTACTGTGATTTGTGGTGTTGTTTTCTCTCATTTGGGACATCACCTTCTGTCTCTTCACTTTTTCTAACTCTTTGTTTCATTTTTATGTAGAAGGTAGGTCAGCTACATCTCCTGGTCTTGAAAGTAGTGACCTTGTTTAGAAGATGTGCCATGGTGCCCTGTAGCACAATTCGACGCTGACCTCAAGAATCAGGTGTAGGTGCAGCCCCTGTGTAGGCTGCACATACCCACTGCCTTCAGTCTGGCTGGCTGCAGTTGACATGCTTTGCCTGCTTTGGGCACACCGGGCAGAGTTTGATCACTGCACTGTTAAGTGACTCTTCTGAGGCTGCAACAGACTCCTTTGTGGGCAGGCTGCTGGTTAACTCTGATGTCCTCCATTAGCCTCTCTGCCACAGCTGCAGTTATACCAAAGGGCAACTCTTGTTGCCAGTGCAGCTACCTAAGACGCCAGGCTGCTACAACTACAGGCATGCTGATGTGTGGGGTTATCTCCCTTTCCTCTCTCCCTTTCTCCCCAGGGCTGGAGTTCTTTTCCAATGGTACCAGTCCTGACCAGGGCTGCCTGCTTTGTACGGAGGGGCAGGAGCCATTTTGCAGGTATGCCTGCCCAGAGAAGTGGGTTGGATGAGGCGAATCAACAGGAGGGGTGGGTCATGCAGTGCTAACTAGGTGGACGGAGAGTGTTAGCACTGGCTCCTGTAAGCATCAACTATCTCAGCCCAGCAGAGGAAAAGAAACAGAGCCCACCAGCACTTTAGTCTCTGGACAAACCTCCTGAATATCTCTGCCCCTCCAGCACATGTTCTAAGATTAGTCAATACAATCTCCTTCACATAAACCCCAGGCACTTTCTAAACTGCTGCGTCTGTGCTGTTTTAGGAGTTGTTACTTAGTATACTGGCTCTTTAATGGTGAGGACTCAGTTTCTTATCACCCTGTTGCTCTCCCACAGTTAAGTCCTGCTGGTTTTCAAAGCCTTATGTTATAGGAACTCACCTTCCCAGTGTGGGTCTCCCCAGTGCAGGGTCTGATCCTCTTTTTTGTGTTTATGATGTCCCTCCCATTTGGGGTTAGTCTCATGGGGGGTTTGGTGCTTGAAAGCATCTCTGCCCTTTCTACCCTTTTTGATGTGGCCTATTTTCCACAGTTAGCTTGTGGGAGGTCTTTTCTGCCAGTCTTCAGGTCATTTACAAACTTATTTGCTGTAATCTTGGTGTGTCCTTGGGAGCTTAGGATCCTCCTACTTCACCATCTTCCCTGTGCTCCAGTTTTCATTTGCATTTGCCTGGTATATATTTTCTCATTTTATTTTTAACATTTATAAATTATGTTATTTTAGTCAATTACCTTATTTAGCATAGAGATGAGCTTGGATTTTTAATTTAGTTTTATATATTTTATTTTAATATACAAGTTAAGCCCATTTATATAACAGATGTTTCAATTTAGTTCTGTCATGGATTTTTTGATATATACACATATACACAACATCAAATTTAGTTTGAATTTTTGGGGTGCCTGGGTGGCTCAGTAGATTAAGCATTTGCCTTCTGCTCAGATCATGATTCTGGGGTTTTCGGATCAAGCCCCACATAGGGCTCCCTGCTCAGCAGGTAGCCTGCTTCTCCCTCTCTCTTTGCTCCTGCTCCTGCTCTTTCTCTCTGTCAAATCAAGGAATAAAATCTTTAAAAAAAAATTAGTTTGAATTTTCTTATATTCTTCTCTTTTTCCTCTCCTTAATCATGTAATTTTAGTTAATAAAATTAATGTTCTTGATGTTTACTCTTATATATTCTTAAAATTTTACCACTTATTGTCCTGCTTTAAAAGATAAATATAATTATATGTAGATTATATGCAGATATATTATAGATGTCTATATTATAGGTGTACTTGAAATGAGGCAAACTTTCAATATCTCTTACCCTTTCCTCATTTTATAATAATATAATTACCCTATTGTCAGAATGTATAATATTTACATCACATTTGGTCACACTTCCCCATTTTTCTGGCAGATTAAATAATGTCTATAGCTTGTATGATTGAAGGAGAACTTGGCTAGTTATGAAATTTTTGTCTCACTTTTCTTTCTTTAGTAACTTGTGGGTGGTACTCCACTGTCCTATCATACTGAATGTTTCTATAAAGAAACCTGATGTCACGAGGATTTTCATTCATCTACAAGTGAATTTTTTTTTTTTTTGGCTGCCCAAAGGGTTATTGCTTTTTATAAGCTTAATAAATTTGCTAGAATATGCTTCAGCTTGGTTAATGTTTTGTGTCCTTTTAATATGTAGACTCATTATTTTTAAGAAAAATGCTTGTATTACATTTATTTTCTTTTGATTTTCTTCTCTGTGGATTCCACTTATGTGTAAATCCATCTTCTTTGTAATTTGAATTTCATATTTTTCCTAATCATTAATCTTTCATGTCCTTTCTTTTGTTTCATTCTGTTAATTTTTCTCTTCAGCTGTGTATTCTCCATCTTGTCCCTTTTAATTTAGAATTTCTGGAACAATTTTCCCTGTCTATTTTTTCAGTTCTTTCCCTAAATTTTAACATTTTCTTCTGCTATCTAACCATATCTTTCCTGAGTGCCTATATTTCTGTTTTGAAGACTTACTTGGTAATGATTTCACTAAGATATATTTATTTTTTAAGTCATGTTGGAATATTCAGCCTATACTTTGTATAAGCATTTCAAATGAAATACTCTTCTAGTGAGTTTTGCTTTTATTCATTGTTGTCCTTAAGCTAGTATCCCATTTTTCTTATATCTTTTTTTAGGGATACTATATTTATACTTTTTGTTATTTTTATTTGAATTAGTTTAATTGCCTTGGGTCATAAATTAATATAATGTCATTGGAAGGATGGAGGGATCACAGACTTAATCAAATTTTTCTGTTGAAGGCCTCTCTCTTCTTTTGCTATAATAGCACATGATTCAGATTATGAGACTGACGCATTGCCCACTGTGCCAAGAGGGCCTATAATGACAGTCTTACTTTAAAAAATGGCTATTCTGTGTGACGATATAACCTTTATCTCTCACTCAGGATCTGATAAAGATTGGCAGATCTATTCGTAACTTACCCCAAACCCGGGTAGCCTCTGTTTTTTTCAAATGTTCCTTTTACTTTCAGAGACATGTCTTCCTTTCCCATGAGTCAAATCTTGGACCCCATATTCTTTCTACCTGTACTTTCTCTGCTTCTACTTCTCCAAAGAATGAACTCTGTTAGATTCCATCTGTCTCATAAACACTTCAGACTCCAAAATTATATACCTTCCAGGAGAATGTATTTGCTATGAATCTTAAACCCTACGCATATCCTCATGTTCCTAGCATACTGCCACACACTTTTGGCTGCCCACATCAATTGTGCTGGTCTCAATTGTTTTTGATCACACTTAAATTTAAAGGGTGGATCTGTTCATGTGCTAGTCTTATTGAAGAAGTAGTTTGTAATTTTCCTCTTTTTTTTTTTTTTTTGTTCCATATGATTTTCAGGCAAAAAATGTAGGAAAATTGGGAACAAGTCGCTGCTCTGTTCTTACTAAACCTGAATGTGTCCATCTGGGTCTTGATAAAACATGATACATACTAAGTTTCAGGAGAGATTGTTCATCATCTTCTCACTCAACTCTTCTATTTTAGAAATTCCCTACTGAGAAAGCTGTTTTTAAAGAACAATAATCAAATGGAAGCAAGATACCACTTTATTAAGTGTGAGGAAGTACTCAGTCCCTCCTAATGCAGAACTTCCATAACCTTGGAATGGAGATTGCTGCTTAAACTGTGCTCTTTCTTTCCCCTTCATTTAACAATTAAGATAGGCAAGTCTGCATCAAATTCTGGCATCAGCTCTTCACTCTGCTGTGGGTGAATGCCAGAGAACAGAGAGAAGAGGATAGGTTATAGTCAGACCCTACTCAAGTGAGCTTGCTTTATGGGGAATACGAAGCACAAGAGAAAGATTGAAGATAGATTTGCTATCTAAGGCAGAGTAATCACACTATCTGGTAAAACATGGCTATTCTTAGGGTCAGGTAGAGAATGTAGTAAGAGGGTATGAATGAATTTAGTAGGAGGGTAGAGAGCATGTTAAAAGCATAGGAAAGAGAATGGAAGTATGAAATATGTGTTTTCTAGTGAAGAATGAACAAATGTAGAAGAAAGGGATTTTTCTGACTCTACCACCTGACAGACAATAAACACTGAATAAATATTTATTAAATACAGTTTATTTTTAACATATTTCAACACTTACATGGGGAAGTCGAAGTCAGTCCCCACCATTTGTATGGGGAAGCCACTCCCAAAAATTAAATACCTTTGAAAATTTAACCCAAGTAACTTCATTTTTATGAAATTTCTTACTTTGGGCAATTATTCATAAATGTTCCTTAAGTAATTACACCGTGGACATGGATCACTCATTTCTTGTCCTAGGAAATGCTGATCTGTATAAAACCTTGTCATAGTGCTCACTTCGGCAGCACATGTACTAAAAACTTGTCATAGCTAGACCTGCTCTGTTGCCGCCTTCCAAAATCAAGACCTCTTATAGGACAATCCTGATTAAGAGGTCTAGGGCAGTATAAAGGGACTCATTTTCATTAGAAGAAATATTTTAGGAGCCTCTAAAGGCAAATTAATGTAATTATAATTCATTTCCTAACGTATATAAGCAACAATTGGTCAATATCCATAAATTGTAAGAATATCTCCACATTCCTCTTAGAAAATTATTTCTATTTTTCTTAGTATTATTTAGTGGAAAAATAGGAAAAAACAATAATCTCTATAATACAATTTAAACTTGCATACAGAAGCATAATTTCTCATTTGGATAGTTTCAATAAGCAGCCAAATTATAATGGGCTAGGAGTCTACATTTATCATATCTGGGGTACTTGCTTTGATCTCTGGTTGCACAGATTAGTTTCCTCCCAATCCTGCTAACAGATTGTTTTGTGGGTTGAGGATAGTTAAGCAAAAAAAACAGAGGGCCCTCTTATTCAGGAAGATGGTCCTGCCTGCAAAAGTTCTTGGTGAGATCAGGCTAAATGCAAAACAAAACAAAAAGCAAAAACCGTGAGTAAAATAAAAAGTACTAAAAAATACAAGCTACCATGTTTGAGTGTTTTATTATATGCCAGTATGGGTTTTAACAGCTCCATTTTAAAGATAAAGAAATTTAAATGCAAAATGTTTCATCCAAGATCACACAACAAGCAAAAGGCAGAGCAGGGACTTGGGCCCAGCTACTTTGCATTTCATAAACCAAGCCTTTCTTTTTTGCCACATTGGCTCTTATAGAAGGCCTTGGATAAGCAAGTGCCAATTTGGACCATGAACAAAAAAGAATGCTGGAGATTCCATTTTATGTGGTGTTTTGTGAAAAATACATATGTGGCTAGAGAGGCTTCCAGAACTAGGTCCAGCTGGTTAGTTTATAGGATTTCAAACTTACATGTCTAAAAATGAAGTCAACATATTTCCCCAAATCTTTTTTTGCTGTGTGTCTCCTTCCTTAATGAGAAATACCAACAGCTACTGTATTTTAGAAACAAAAACTAGGAAGTCCTCCCTAACTCTTCCTTCACCTATGTCACCCTTTATATACGTTGTCAAATCCACTCATATTTCCTTAATAAATCTCAAGCCTGGGTGCCTCTCACGATCTCCACTCTATTACACTGTTTAAGGAAATCACCACCTTTGGATTACTACAATAACATCCCAAGTGTTTCACCCCTATGTGTGTCCTTCCCATGCTCAGTCCATCTTCACCCAGTGCTTCGCCGTGTGATTTAGAATGATTTTTCAGCGCTAGTTTTATAAATGATGTTACTCTACTGTTTACAGTCCTTCTCAACTCCTCTCAGGATAAAATCCAAGTGGTACAGTGTATTACAAATACGAAAGTTCACCTCACATTCTCCAGTTGAGGAAGAAAGGTAAATTCAGTCGTTGAGAAGGGTGGTGAAGATGATCAGTTCAGGTTTGGACATCTTTAATTTGAAGTTCTTATGGTATATCCCATTGGAAATGTCCATCTGACATTTGGATACATGTATGTTAGCTGGTCTTTTGTTCTCAGACAAGGCAGAAACCGGGCCAAGTTATTCATAGGAAAATACTAGTAACACTGTTATCACTCATCCCAGGAGCATTTCTTTTGCCTTGAACAATTTTGAAAAAAATACTAATTCATACATATAAAGTAATTTCAAAACGTAGAACCTCGAGCACAGTGAAATTGAGTTGGAAAGATATATTTTTAAAGGGTGGGTTTTGGTCCTTTAAATCATGATGCTTGTGTATTTCATATAGGCGATAAGAGGTGCTCATTTTTGAGAAACTGTTGGAAAATTCACCGAGGCTGAAATATGCAAATCAGCACAGAATGTTTGCTGGAGGGTAAATCAGAGCAATGCCATTGAAGTAGCCTGTATATGCATATCTCATTGGTGACATCTTGAGCTCTGTTAATCAATTCCTATTTGAGATAAATGCATCTGCTTGTATCTCAAAAGACTAGATTCACAGAACCGTGACTAAGATATTTCATAGATGCTCTCCAAGGACTTTAAAAGATAGACGACAGGAAATTTGCTAAATCCATACAGCTAACCTGGAGAAAAGGTTAAGCAAAACTCAGACTCCTCCTTTATAGTCTGCAAATTTTGATAAACAGTGTCATAACTTTGTCCACCTATGTCTAGAGATATTTCATTGTAATGGTATCTGTATTACCAGGATTTAGAAGAGATGCTAATTCCTGTCCCAGAAAATCATATATCTCAGAATTTCATTCCCCCATTGACAATTTCCCTCCGAATATTTTAGAAGCAACACTTCTATCTTTAGGGAAACACTGAACAAAAACTATCTGACAAGATAACAGAGTAGTAGGATTTTTATTCAGAGGGAAGCACTAGAGAATGTGGCTCACAATTATGCACGGAACTCCTAAGGGCTATCTATGACATCTTTACCTTAGATTATTTTTCTCCTAAATCATCGATAATAGAGGCCCCGGGCATTGTGAAGTAAACCCTGAAGCTCAGCGCACAGAGACTCTAAGGGGTATCATTTTCATGGTCAGTTAACAAGAGCAGTGAAACTCACGCCATTATTTGACTTAGTTAAAATGTACTCTTTTTGTGTTTTAAGCTCTCCTATCCCACCTATTCACAATTATTTGGCCCTTAGCATTCTCCTTAAAACTGTCCTCTGCTGCCTGTTTCTCCCCTTGTTCCCTATGACATTTTTACACCATAGCTTCTAGCCATCCCTCAACCACAAAGGTAGTCGAAGCAACATCCAAAAATACCAGCTCCCAGGAGCTGTTAGTTCTGTGCTTAGAGTATAAAACGAGTCTCCAGCCTGGGTAATAACTGAATTCATGAATCTCAATTCCCAGATGACATTAATAGCAGCATAGAGCAGGAAGCAGAGTTATGTTAATTTCTGCAGGTAATGTGTGAAAGCAGATAGGGAAAGCTTGAAAGGTCAACATCTGCTGTCATGCAGGAGTGTTGCAAAATGTGATTGGCCAGTAAATGTCAACACCATGTTCTAAAATCTACATGCTACCCCTTCAATTTAATCTTAGCTTGCAGCCCAGCTAACAATCATGCAGCATGTTTCAAAAGCCCTTGAATTCTAAAATGGAATTGTATGATTGCATTCCCATGGCAATAAGACACCTGTAAATTACAAACTTGTCATTTAATCAGCATAAATATAGGGAGTTTGTGCAACCACGAGAATTTTTTTCATATCTATTTTCAGGGAAGGCTGAAGACCTCTTAATGATTATATACCGTAACGGACTGCAGGTCTAACTGTTGCCATGGTATTATGTACTTCTTTTCTTTAAAAGAAGTGACTGGAATGTAGAGCAGATAATGAATCTAATTGATTGTCTCCTGCTCCACACAGATATACTTTATATTCTCTCCCTTTTGTGCTCTTTCTCCCTTTTACTCCAGACTGGATTCACAGGTATACATTTGTTCAGTGACAAGAATGGCTGTTATACAGAGCAACTCCCACCTTATAATAAGAAATAAATATAAGATAATCTGCTTTGAAAAATATCTATAATAAAAACGTGTATGTATAAAGAGCATAGAAGAAAAAAATTAGCATTCACCACACAAACTGTCAGTTTAAATCAGTGAAGAGAAAGATAATGGGATTTTTTTGTTGAACAAAAAGTATATAGTCGGTACACTCATAGTGTCCAAGGTTATGTATAGGAAGTTCACTTTAATTTAATATGAACTTAAGTTAGTGAATCTTAAACTTTCCAGAGAGATTCAATTGGCCATTAGCATATTTGATAGGTAATGGAGTTTTTAGATTATAATTATTAATGTGCATTTGCCAACTAGATCCATTTACAACACAAAGCACAAAATTTAATACAATTGACATTTATTCTCATACTACCTGCAAATACACCAAAATAAAATTAATTTTTTTTTAGTTGATACACAATGCCACGTTAGTTCCAGGTGTACAACACACTGATTCAGCTTCTGTATAGGTTATGTTCACCACAAATGTAGCTACCATCTGTCACCGTGATATTACAATATCATTGACTATATTTCCTACGTAATGCCTTTTATTCATGTGACTTACTCATTCTATTACTAGAAGCCTATATCTCCCACTCCCCCTCACCCATTTTGCTTATTCCTCCACCCCCTCTCCCTGGCAACCATCAGTTCTCTGTCAAAAATAAAATTTTAGTAAAGGTGTTTTAGCTTGGGTAATTATTTTGGATAGAATCATAAATACTTGCCTTTAGAGTACCCAGTCTTTCCTGATTCAAAATAGACTTACAGTCTTGAGATAGCAGAAAATGGGTTCTGATGATTTTCTCTGAATGAGATAAAAATGTATAGATGAATGAATTTAGTCATTAGAGAGATTTGGTCAGAGCCACACAGTCTGGTGAGGAGACTGGCTGGATCTGTTTTTTCACACTCCTCATTGAAAACTCTTGCTCCTTACGATTCAGGTAATATTTTTACATCTCTCAAAATAACAGTAGATTTTAAAAGAGATAACTTTTTCCTTTTTATTTTTTAAGATTTTATTTTCTTATTAGCACGAACAGGGAAGAGGGGGAGAGGGAGAAGCAGACTCCCTGCTGAACAAGGAGTCTGATATGGGGCTCAATCCCAGGCCCTGAGGTCATGACCTCAACCAAAGGCAGACACGTAACCCACTGAACTACCTAGGTGCCCTATTTATTTTTTTTTTAGAGAAAGAGAGAGAGAGAAAGAGAGAGTGAGCACGCGCACATGTGCGTGAGTGGGGGGAGGTGCCGAGGGAGAGGAAGAGAGGATCCTCAAGCAGACTCCCCACTGAGCAAGGAGCTTGATCCTAGGACCCTGAGCCAAATCAAGAGTTGAACACTTTGAGTCACCCAGGTGCCCCAGCTCTTTCTTTTTTAAGAGGAAGTGGATATAGGCACACATCCCCTGAGTTACTGCTTAGTGTCTTTAAGTCATGCTAGAGCATAAATGGTATGTTCACATTTAATGGGTTAGGTACTCTTATTAGGGTTTACAAAAGTTTAGATTAAAAAACAATAGAAGCTATACTTTCAGGGATCATTCCTATAGTTTCTTACTAGAGAAATTTCTCTGAACATGTAGAATATCCAAAAAACAAAAACATTGTTTTAAATAAGAAAAAGGCCACCAGATAGAAAATACTGAATTATCAAAAAAAAAAAAAAACAAAACACTCTTTGATTTGACAACTTAAAACACAAATTTAATGCCTGCTTGTGAATATGTAAAATGTATTTCCTTTATTTTACTGATATACTATTAAAGATAAAACACTGGTTAAAGATGCCCACCTTTTATTCTGCTCAAACACTTGTTAAGCACATATATCAATCAGAACAACTTTCTACTTTCCACCATGAGCTAGTTGGACAGGCTTTTAATAATGCTAAGAAACCCTTTAATCACAGTGTGGGAGTGGGAGGCCGACTCCCTAATGTTGGCTATGGAACTTTGGGCAAGTTGAGCCATACAGGTTGTCCTTTGCTAGTTTATGTCTAATTCAGGGGTATGACCGCCCAGTGAGTATTTCACCACCCTTTCATGCTTAAACTAGTAAATGTTATGTATGAATATATAGTTGAATGAATCAGTATGAACAATGCCACATTTTACAGAAATCTTAAAAATGCAGCTATACATAGGGCAGAAATTTCATAGGACCAAGACTGCAACACCATGGCATCAGCAAAATACTGTCTAAGACAAACCAGATGTAGCCTTCCCATTCAGTCTGGTAAAGGCTTTGACTTTCATTTTCAGCAACAAAGGGTAAGCTGGTTCTCCAGTTCAGGGGGATGGGACAATTTGGAACTGGAACTGAATCTGAGAAGATTGAGAAAGGGCCTCTTTGAAACCACAATCATACAGCAAGTATTACCAACATCCTTCAGTGTTTGAGGGAGGTCACCGGGGCTGGCACTGTTATCTCTGCAGCAGAATCAAACTTTTTACTAGGAAGCAAGATCTAATGTTGAACTCCATTTCCTCCAAACAGGAATCATTTTAAAAACAAATGTCTTTTCCTCATTAGAATGTAAACTAGACACCAGGGCTTAGATTCATGTCCTCAGTTAAGAGTTAACCTTCATACACTTCCAGAGGCCCCCTTTCAAAGGGTGTCAGGGCATGCTGGAAATCATAAAATTCTGAGAGGTTTTGATCATTGCACTGCTTTCTCTTCCCCACATTTAGTTTATCACATAGAGAATTTGCCCATGGGGATTTTTCAGACTGAATTGGCAAGTATGAAGATTTAATGATTCCAAATAAAGTCAGGGACATGTCCTATTCCACGTTTAAATGAAAAAGGTTCACCAAGTCCCATTAGTCATCAGAACTATGATCAGTAACATGACTGTATCATTTTCTCTTTTTTGCAAAGTATACATTGAAAGAAATTCCACTGTATTTGTGACTTTTAGAAGAGTTGTGGGTAATCTTTAAAAAACATTGTGTAAACTTCCCAGTTCCTGAAATAGCCAGATACATCCTCTGCGTGTTCTTCCCTTGAAGCTGGATACTTAGTAATACACTATAAAACTTCATCTGAAATAATGTCAGTGTAACGGTTTATTATACATTACCTCCTATCTCACACATCACCAATTCGTTGCTATATGCTGGTAATTCCTAAATTTATATCATCCTCTCTTTTATAAGTACCACAGTGAAATACCCACAAGAAATCTCTCTCTAGATACCTTCCAGGAACCTCCCATACACCATGGACAAAAATGAAATTAAATACTTTTCACCTCCTTCTTCTTTAATTGTTGTCTCACTTACTGATACTGGCTTAACTTAGAACAAGAAACTGGAATTATCTTTGCTCCCTTCATCTAGATTATTCCCAAAATATGAATAGTAGCAAATATTGATATCAGAAATCCACTCATGACTTATCCCCTTTTCTCCATCCTTCTTTAGATGAGCCTATATTATGGTCTAGAGACTATAAAGAGATGATGATGGTGATAATGATGATTGCTATTACAAAAACTCCGGGAAGAAATGAAAAAATAACCGCTGGGAAACAAATACTTCTCTGGCATAAAAATCTTAACCCTCCTCCTGAAACAATATTAAAGTGCATGAAATGCAGTTAATAAGTGGTATAGATTATATGTTTATTATATAACCATGCAAGAGAAATTTAAAGTGAAGCCGGAGACGGTCCTATTCCAGTAACCAAGTGAAGGCAGGGAGAGACGATCACCCAGGTAAAAATCATTGTAGTCTCAGTCAGACTTAAGTATTTTAAAGCTAACAACCAAAGGGTGGTAACCTTGGGTATAACCTCAGTAACTGATGACCACTATTTCATGGCTATAGTTTCTGGCATCCATGTCAAGAACTAGGTAAAATACAAGCAAAAACTTATTTTTCTTCTGAACTCTCACATTTCTTCCTTCTTCCCTTCTCATCATTCCTCTGGAACTCATCTGAACTATGCCTTTCCATAGAAAGAGGAACCTTTTGCCCATTACTTTTATCTTGCTCCATTTCCCTTCTATTTCCAAGATTGTTTCGTTCTCTGCAAATGTTACACAGTAGTGTGGGAGCCTACTATGACATGTGATCAATGTATAATATTGGCATTTATTGGTGGTGCCTGGATATAATGCATTAGTTGAGAAACAGGCAAAAGTAGAATATATTTTGAAGCAAGAAGCCCTTTGGCAGTTGATACATGTATAGCTTCTTGCTCCACTGTGTAGACTATTGGCTGTTTTATTAACATACATTCTGGAGAATAGTGAGGAGGAGTTAAAAGACATGTCTCAGCAGTGATGATGAGGTTAGGTCATCTAGTCAAAGGGTTGAGGTACTATTTCCACCTGTTTAAAAAAAAGTCTTGAAGTGTAAAGAGACTAGTGTTAGTTGAACAGTTTATAACATCTGTTTCTTTGCAACTGTTTTATATAGAATTATTCCATGGTATATTCATAGAATGATGATGGAGCACCAAAGTTGAACCAAAAGAAGGAATGGGGCTGAATCTCTTACCTTTAAAGTATATCATTCTAAAAACTATGAAATTGGTTAAAATCAACAATTTTGACAACGAGACTCTTTACCGAGAATGTGTTTAAGAGCCATCCATTTCCCCATATGCTTTTGTCAGCCAATTACACATTTTATTTTCCTACTCAACAAATAGCATATTAAACTTACTTGTAAAATCCATTTTGATATTGTAGAATTTCGTTGTCAAATATACAAATGCACACACTTGCATACACACTAGCCCAATATGGAAAAAAAAAAAAAAAACAATGATCCTAAATTCAACTATCAAATACTATTAGCTACATTTTTACTTGACTGTAGTTTAGAAACATTTTCGAGAATCCTGACCCCTTTCCTCATCAGAGAAGATTGAATGGGTCTTCTCACTATACTGATGATAAGAAGGCAAAGATAAACCAGAGAAGTCATGCTTGCCTTTAGGGATTCACCTGGTAAATTGCTGCTTAAAGAGTGCTGTCAATAAGTTAACTTCTTTACTGTCGGGAGCAATTCTCTACTGGCGGTGAGATGGACAAGATGACCGAATGGATCTTTTTTCATCTCAAGATCCAAAATTTCTTTTCAAGGAATTGTGACTAGAGAACAGAAACAGTGTTTAGGGCCTATTCACAAACTTTTAACTTTAAAAGAACCTGAATTTTATTATGTTCTTTCTTTAATGAACTGATTTAAATTCTCTTAAAAAAATCTTTATTCACATTTCGCATTGCTTTATTTATTTATTGCTATATTTATTTATTGCTATATTTATTGTTTAAATAATGATAATGGTTAAGAGCCATTCTAGGACTTAATATTATAGGGTGAAGATTTCCTCTTGCATCATTTTTATTCTAGTTTCCACAGTACCTTATGAGGAAGACTTTCCTCTTCTATTTCTATATCTTTTAGTCAGCAGAGACATACAGTAAAATGGCTAGAAACTCGAAATTTAGAACCAGGTTGGGTTTTTAGTTATTTTAATTGCAGTATAATTAACATACATTGTTACATTAATTTCACTGTAAAACCTACTGAATCGATAATTCTATACATTACTCAGTGCTCACCATAAGTGCAGTTGCCATCTGTTACCATAAATGTTATGTTATTGGCCGTATTCTTTTTTTTGACCATATTCTTTATGCTGTACTTCTCATCTCTGTGACTTGTTTATTCTATAACTCGAATCTTGTACTCTTTATCCCCTTTATCTATTTCACCCATCCTCTCACCCACCTCTCTTCTGGCAACCACCAGTTTGTTCTCTGTATTTAAGAGTCTGTATTTTGGTTGGTTTGTTCATTTGTTTTTCAGATTCTACATATAGGTGAAATTTTATAGTATTTGTCTTTGTCTGCTTTATTTTACTTAGCATAATATCCTCTAGGTTTATCCATGTTGTCGTAATGGCAAGATCTGTGTGTTTTTTTAATGGATGAGTGATCCATTGTATGTATGTGTATACACATAACACACACATATGTATATACCATGTCTTCATTCATTCATTGATTCATTTATTTTAAAGGCAGTATAGTTAACATACAGTGTTATATTAGTTTCCAGTGTATAATATAGTGATTCAACAATTCTATCAATTACTCAGTTCTCATCAATATAAGTGCACTCTTTATCCCCATCATCTACTTTACCCATGCTCCCACCTACCTCCCTCTTGGTAACCATCAGCTTGTTCTCTGTACTTAAGTCTCTCTCTTTTTTTTTTTTTTCTAACCATATCTTCTTTATTCATCTATTGATAGACACTTGGGTTGTTCCATATAATGGCTATTATAAATAATGCTGCTATAAACATAGGGATGCATATATCTTTTTAAATTAGTGTTTTTGTTTTCTCTTGCTAAAGACCCAGTCGTGGAATTACTGGACCATTTGGTATTTCTATTTTTAATTTTTGAGGAACCTCCATACTGCTGTCCACAGTGGTTGCACTGATTAAATTTCCACCACAATGCGTAAGGGTTCCCTTTACTCCATTTCCTTGCCAACACTTGCTATTTCATATCTTTTTTGAGTCCACCCATTCTGACAGGTGTAAGATGATATCTCATTGTACTTTTAATTTGCATTTCCCTGATGATGATTGATATTGAACACCTTTTCATGTATCTGTTGGCCATCTGTATATCTTTGGAAAATGTCTGTTTGGGTTTTCTGCCCATCGTCTATGTTGAAAGCACAGACTTTAGGACCAAGTTGGGTTTTTAAATATAACCCTGTCACCTATTAGTTATGTGACCTTGAACAACTAACACCAACCTCTTTCTTCCTTGTGTATCCATAAAATGGAGAAAATAGCACTTATCTTATATGGCTATTGTGAGAATAAAATGAGTTAATATTTTAAAAGAATACCTGGCACATGCTAATTGTAAGCTTTTGATTCTGTTGCTTTTATTATAAGGATGGTTATTTGGCAGTTTTTTTTTAAAGATTTTATTTATTCATTTGAGAGAGAACACGCATGAGTGGGGTGAGGAGCAGAGGGAGAAGCAGACTCCCCACCGAGTAGGGAGCCTGGAGCATGCCTGAGTGGAAGGCAGATGCCCAACCGACTAGAGCTACTCAGGCTCCTCTGTGGCAGTTCTTATTAAATGCACTATTTTTTTTTAAAGATTTTATTTATTTTGAGAGAGAGAACACATGAGAGAGAGCATGAGCAAAGTGGAGGAGCAGAGGAAGAGGGAGAAGCAGACTGCCCAGTGAGCAGAGAGACCAACGTGGGGCTTGATCCCAGGACCCCAGGATCATGACCTGAGCCAAAGGCAGATGCTTAATCCACTGAGCCACCCAGGTGCCCGAAATGCATGATTCTTAAGAATGTTAAATTATTCTCTAATTATATACATTAGAAAGATCAGTTCCAGAAATCATGCAGCATTAGGACTCCACATTAGATGGGTGATGGAATGGTTTTGCATTAACCTTGCTAAGTTAGGATGGTAATGTTGGAGGAAGAACAAAGCTGCAAATTGTAGAGGCCTTTGTAACTGAAACGATGGAGTTATCTTGCCTTTGTGAGGGAAAGTAGTGTGTGCCATTGTCACTTGTCTATCATGGCACTTCTCAGTGTGGATAGTTACTAGAGAACCCAATGTGAGAATAAATAAGATTCAGTGGATTTTTAGAAAGACCATAGTTTGCCTTTGGTAGATACATTTTAATTAAATCAATACCTTATTTATGATGAATGACAAAATCTTTCCATGTTTCAACTAACTTTAAATTCAGGTGACCATTAGAACCGAAACTTTACTTCTCTGAGTTCTCGCTCACTGGCCGTAGTAGGAATGTGGCTTCCATTGCATTCTCAGAGCTCACTGAATCCTCAGGTGCATAATTTATTTATGGTATTATCTTATTTAGGGACCTAGCCTCTTGTTTACTAGACTATGAGCCACTTATGAATAGGAGCGGCATTTCTTTAATCTTCGTAGGTCTCAACATCTAACACACTGGTATAGAATAGGGTTTTAGTAAATATTTGTTGAATAAAAGCATCACTAAATGTCATCTGGCACTTAAAATTAATGTTTGAGACTACTTATTCCCCCAGTGTGATGTCAGCATGGTCGTCTGTCCTCATGCATTTTATTATTGAGGCAGAAAAAAGGTAAAATGGTAGCATATGATTTAGTAAAAATAAATTTGCACTACAGAACTGGGATTTGCCTTTTAGCTTCTTCAACTTTCACAAATTCAGTATACAGTCACATTTTCAGAAATGTATGCTTATTCCTGGAAATCCTGGAAACTGTTGCTGCCATATAATTTTGTGCTGTAAAATCTCGTCTTAAAATGTCTGGATCTGGGTACATGTGGACAAAGTCAAACTGTCAGTAAGTATATTTCATGGTGCATAAAATATATCAAATGCATAATTCATATTTTCACTTAGTTTTTTGTTTTATTGACCATGAGTTTTCTATAGCCTATAATTATCTTACTTATTTGAAAGCCAAAATTATAAGAAAGACAGTGTTCCTCTAGTACCTCTTTCCCTTTACTCTCATATACCAAAAGAATGGTTCTCTGAAGGTATAGATAATTAACATATATTTCTACATTCTGTCTTTTTTGGGAAGAAAGCAAATTCCAAAATAAGGGAGGACTTTGATGAGGACGCTGAGGTTGCAAATTCTTTACATAGAGAATTTCCAGCTCAGGGTTTTCAGGGGGAAAAAATGCTTGAGAAAAATCTTCCTATCTTTGCCCCTAAGGAAATAAAGTTACAATCACAGTCACCTAATCTAATCACTTTTCTTATTCCTCTCATAGATTCATCTCACAGGTGGACTGGTTTTCCTCATTTTCATTCTTTTCATGGATTCTTTTTTAGTCTCTGATTCCCTATTGATATCTATTGAAAAGTGCACAATTGCAATTTTAGCATTACATTTCTCTAGAATACTACTTGTCTCTTTTCCTCTCATTGATCCAAAGCTGTGTGCCAAGTCAGTGGAGTAAAGTGAGCTTAATTCTTTCCTTGGCCTGTTTACCTTCCTTCCTCATCAACCAGCAGCAATTAAAAGACACAACACCTCAGTTCTTTTCTTTGATATAATTAGATGAGTAATTCTTAAGAAGATCTGCTTATTATTGATTCCTTTCAACTTTTCTTCCTTTCCCCCATTCTCACTGCATCCCACTTCACTCCCTCCAAAGTTAGCCACAGAAGTGGGACATCTGCTCAGAAAAACATTTAGATTGCTAATGATTCTTTTTAACATCTGTTACACTGCTACTGAACAGTTGTTGTTTCTTTAAGGCGGCTCAAGGGACAAGACCTATGTCACCTTAATAGTGGGTACTTTTTGGAAGTAGTAAGCCCTGTGCCTTTGGGAGCTATCCAAAAGTTCTATTGTGTACATACATAAACTTAATGTTTCCAGTCTTACATTTCTTTTTTTGTCCAGGGCAGTATTTCTGATTAGAGTACTGTGTGTCTGGTTATTGTTAGTACTTGACAGGGTTGGTGTTTTTTTTTTTTTTCTTTGTCTTATTCCAATGCTCATTACAGTTACACTTTTAAAGATAAACACTATTAAGCACAAAATGTATCTCATATCGCCTATTGAATTGGATGTGAGCTTTTTATCAAATAAAATTTAAATGGGCTTTGATACCAACAACTTAATCTGTATGATAATTCACAATAAGGAAATGACTTGAGAATATGGTCTGAGACCAAATTTTTCCTTTCTGTTCAGTAAATGCATGTGTACTTATTCACAAACACTTGGCATGAAAAGAAATAAAAAAGAATTGCTTTTAAATATATCTTCCCAGGGTATCCTGGAAATATTCTCCTGTCCTCATGTTGCCAAAAACGTTATTCACACCTTCAGACCACAGGGGCCAGAAATTACTGGTGAGACTAGATGTGGTTCATTTAAAAACTAGCTCTCTGGTAATTCAAAAAAGTGGTGAGAGATCTAAAAGGAATTTAGGAACTCAGGCTTAGCCACAAGGAAAAAAGAAAAAAAAAACCTGGTAACTGAAACAGAACTTAAAATAAGTGTAAAATGATTATATTTTGCTAATTTGTTTTCCATTCAAGTTTAAGCCAAATTTAATATCTACTTTTGACTTTTATTTATTAGATCTGTTTTACATAAAAATATGTATAGATAGATGACAGCGACATGGCTAGCTTTCTCATTCTGCACAGTCTTGATATTTCCCATTGTCTTTCAACTGCAAAAAGCCCTATGGCAACCTCTGGTGGATGAATCAATTATGATACTGGAGAAAATAACCTACTGTCTTTAGAGGAATTTATATAACTATGAAGAATATCTTTTACTTCACATAACAGATCAAAATTCTAATATCAGTAATGTAAAATTCAAGTTATTTTTCATATGACACCTTGAGGCAAATATCGTGGTTTGGGGTTGTTTTGGTTTGGTTTGGTTTTTACCACCTTAGGAAAATCCAAGTGAAGAACAAAAGCAACAATCAGATTAACTCAGCTCCCTGGATTGTTCCACTTTTGACTTTTCATTCAACTAGGTTGAATGAAACTGTAACTAGGTTGGGTATAAGTGCTCTGATACTTTAGGAATTTTGTTATGGAGATGATTCATAAAAGTAAATCATCTGTAGTTTGTTAAACCAATTAAATGACCGCTAATCTCATACAAGTTTTCTCTGGGGTGAATAATGCAATTTGCATCAAGGCATGGAATTTAAAAGCTAAATTTTTTTTTGTTTCTTTTGTTTCTTTTTTCTTATTGTTCCATAAGTGATATATCACTTAAGTAATTGGAATCTTAAAAGTGTTGTAGACAACAGATGTTAATTGGCGTAAAAGAAATAATGGTACAGCTTAAACATCATACAGTCATATAAAAAGTAGCACTGGAAGAAACTAGTACAAAACAAAATATGACAAATAGTAACCCTTTGTGACTAATTCTAGATCTAAAATTCCCTGATTCCAAGACCATTATGTTTTTCAAATACACTAAAATTGTGCTTCATAATTGAGTTTCAGTTTAGTTACATAAAATTAGATTCCTGTATGAAAAGTTTACACACTTGGACAGTTTATTATTTTACCTTTTTTTTTTTAGATTATTTATTTATTTGAGAGCAAGAAAGAGAGCAAGCAGGAGCAGTGGGGAGGAACAGAGAGAGAGGAGAAGCAGACTCCCCACTAAGCAGAAGCCTGATGTGGGGCTCCATCCCAGGACTCTGAGATCATGAAAGCAGACACTTAAGTTTTAATTTTTAAGAGATAATGGTTAACTTTTGAATTAAAGTGAGTATAAATCTCATTGTGCAATCTATCCCCCTTCATTTTACACGTACCTCAGTACAAGACCACTCAAGTTCTTATCCAGTGAGGAGTTTCAGATAAGATATGGGAGACTTCGGAATACTCCAACAAAGTCTGATTCTACCCACGGCTCTAACAGTGGTTTTCTAAGCCTTTCGTTTTACATTTTCACATATCTGACATTTATATGCATCCTACAATTAATGACGGATCATATTTTAATGATTTTTTTCTTTCTTAGTGAATATAACATCATGGTACATCTTACCATTAGTGACAATAAACGTAAGTAGGTGCCAAAGAATGTATTGAATTTAGGAAGAAATTACCAGTCAGATTATGCAGAATATTCCTTTTTAAGCAATAACTAACACTTAATGTTCTTTATCCTTCTTGTTATGTTACCTATAATCCATCCGAGTCACTCACTAAAATTTTTTAAGCTTATTAACTTTTTCTTCACTTTCCTATCAACCAATTCTCCAAGTTACAGCTTATGAGAGAAAACAGTGACCCTGGAATAGATCACATCTGTTAGATTGTGTGACCACAGTACAGATCATATATGTGCGATTTGTGAAATATTATCAGTGACGTACTCAAATGCAATTGTATAGTGCAACACTCGAAATAACCTCCTACATGCTCAGGTGGTATTTCACTATGTAAACAGATTTTCCTTTATATATCTTAAACTTTAAAGATACCCAGCCAGTCTTAATATATAAATGCAGTATTCTTGCAGATTTCACATAGCAAAATTTATGCGTAAGACCTATGTGTTCTTGTACTTTAGCTTCTGCACATCCAGTCAGCAAAGCATCAATGCCATGGCCTCTGGCACTACACTGTGTTCCTTGCCATTGGTATCGCTGGGGGGAAATGTGTATAAAGTCGTGTAAGTGGTATGGTCCTGCGTTTGTTGTGTATTCAGAACTCAGTAGGATAAAAGGCCTGTTTGGGTAAATCTTTCCAAAAAATCTAACATCACTAGCAATGACGAGAGTGCCATCTATTAGCCCATTCTTCATTCATATGCAGCAGAAGGCAAGGAATTGAAATTGGCAAGCCAATTTCTGCCTTTTCTCAACCTTCATGTCTTTTTATTCAAGGGATATGGCAGTCCTTTCCATTTAGCACCACTCAGGATCCCTTGGGTGTGTCACTGTCACCTTGGTGAGTCTCAGCTGCCTTGAGATGTCTCATCTTGCTAACCTAAGTGTCAGGTACTCTATCTCAAAGGGTGTGTGTGTGTGTACAGCTCCAACATAAACACATAATATTGCCAAGTTTGAATCCAGTATTTCAAAGTGAATTTAATGAGCACACACAACACAAAATAACTAGCATGTCTATTCAGACACAAAGCAAGCAAAAGCAATAGAATTGCCCTGCATTATATTTATTCTAGAATAAGCAATATTTAAAAACTCATTTTAATCATTCAACTCCTTAGAAAGGTCAAGATCACTATATATTTTTCTTGGACTGTTTAATTCATTGTTCCCATTTACACGGTGGCCTTCATTACTATGCAGATATAAAATGATAGGAAAAATTTATGGAGGGAGGCTATCTTCAAAATATTTATTAGTACAAAGAATTAGTAATATTCATTATCATCTATAAAAATGGGGACTATTTCATTAGAACTTATGTTCAAATGGTTTACTTAAAATCCCTAAAATATATTTTGGAAAAGGTACTAGGATAACATGGAATAAAGAAAGAAAATAGAGAAATCACTATTAAACCACTTTCTTTAACTGTATTTATTACATTTGATCCTCAGATTTTAGTGAAAAGGCCTTCCAATCTCGAGGTATGCATATTAGCAACAAGGAATAAATATCCCATGTTATTTCATTCAATTTTAAAGCAAGCCTGCTTTATGTCTTTGTTCACAGTGAGCTTGGGGGAGGGGGAAAAAAAAAAAGCAAAGGCCAGTTCTTAAGCCACTCAAACGTTTTACTCCCACCTTGTGGCAGTGTGCTGCATGGCTACTTTTCCAAATTTGAGAGCTCAGAATTTGGCTTGTTTTCATATTGTCTTAACCACTGATGAAAATAAGATTGATTAGGAAAGGAGCTTTGTGATTTACCGAAGACCGAGGTCTTTGATACGGGGCTTCTGCAGCATGCAGATCAGTAAAGAGTGATATGAACGGTGCTACAGAATAAATCAGCTTCCTTTCTCTATCTTGGACATAGAATTTGAAAGAAATTTTGAGGCTCCTCTTTTTGACCCACTACACTGAGACCCTCTGATTCAAAATGTTTTTAAATACCAAAATTATTTTCACAAGCCAAATTTAGAGTATTAACAAAAGCATATCTCATCTGGTTTCTTTTAGCATTAAAAAAACATGCAAAGAAATACATGAGCTATCTCTCCAAAAAGATACTACATGGATTGTCTGCAGAACTACAAAGAAAACAGAACTCGAATATTTATTTACACAATTTTCTTTCTTTCCTTTTCTTTCTCTAAGTGGGTTGAGAAATAAATGGAAGAAATACCTCTGGCTGGTGAGCTAGAGAAATAGATTTGAGTATGTTGTTTATCTCCTTAGACTTCTGCTTATTCTACAGTTTACTACCTTAAACTATTAGCCAAAACTACGCCCATCAAATTCTTCCCAGATTGATTTTACTCTCTCCCTAACTGAGTTTAGGATCCACCTTTATTAGAAAAAAACACTCATCTTCTTTGAGCTAGAATAAAATAAAAGCATCTTGGTTTCAGAATGAAACAACCCTAGAACCAGGGACTCTTTCTTCCATACTACAGCCAGGCACTTCCTCAAAGACATCTGTGAGTCCTGCCTTACTGTGTTTCAGCAAGGTCTGGCAATTTCTGAAGACAACCAGCTTTATATTTTCCAAAGGCTCTCCCCACCAAGAGTTGTGCTGCTGTCAGCACGATTTAACTTATGACTGACAGGCTCGATTTGAGAGCTGCCTTTCCATTCAGTAGATTTTATTGTTTCACAAAAGTGGGAAAATATGAGTAAGGAGTTAGCCTAGTTTATGAAAGAGAATTCCTGATTTGAAATATTTCCTTTTAAAAACATAAAAGAAATCCATTCAAATTATTTTTTATTGTTTGTAAGATATGCAATGAATATATATTCACTCATATATATATATATATATATATATATATATATATATATGAATGAACACAAACATACACACACGTACATTGTTTTTACTCTTCCCAGTTTTTGAGGATCACTAATAAAAGTACCATAATTTAACTATATTTCAATCCTCAGAGTGCCTAGATTATGTAATAAATAAACTTTGTTCTTTATCCAGGTGTTTGCAATTATTTTGTCCCTTAAAAATAAGTAATAGAGATGAGTTTTTACTATCTGTTATTCACTACCAATTAATGTTACTAAATTGTAAAAATCATTTTCATCATGACTATCTTAATATTCTTTTAAAAAAAAGAACGAAACAACTTCAGACATTTGAAATCTTGACCAGAAACTCTTTCCAAGTTTATGAATGATGAGATTAATTTCAAAATGCCAGCACATGAACAATGAATCTTGTAACACTGAAAAACTAAAATAAAAGTATTTGGGGAAAAAAATAAATAAAATGAAAAAAAAAATGCCAGCCACATAGCTGCTCACATTTCAAGTTGAAGATGCATATGAGATTAAATATTAGACACGTCTCTAGTATCTACGTTATTTCACTTGCAGCCTTAACTTCTAGATAACATGTTCTTCATTTCCTCTCAAAGCATATAAAAGAGCTTTCCTATTAAACATATTAAGAGACAGAAAAAATATCTATCTTCTATTTTCTTTTTTAACACTTGTTTCTGCTCTATGTGTAGGGGATTTTTTTTTTCCCTGCAAAACTGTTGAGTTAGGAGCCAGCCAGTTCTGTATATCTCCTTACACTCTCCACCTGCATCCTTATCTGAATGTCTCATCTGGGAGAATTTGAGTTTTGTTTATCGATGTTGCATTCGTAACTGACTGCATGTTAAACCAGCCTGCCATCCCTTTAGGAGCTAAACCACAGTAATAAATGAAGTTGAAATTCTTTATTTCTCATCTGGCACAAGTCATTAGTTTTCCTAAGTAAGGAGGTATTTGTAAGGTTGCATTCCAGTCTTTCTCAAACCCTAAAATTTTCTTTTCATTGTGAAAATTTATTCCATCTACTTTATTGTTCTATCCGTTTAGAATTTAATCTTAGGAGTTCTCACAGAAGACTGAGGAAAAAAATTTTTTTTCTTTTACTTTGGATCAAAATGCCCCTCCAAGATTTACAAATGCTGAAGTTGCTCAAAATAGTAAATCAAAATTGTCCTTTTCTCCTCAATATCCAAATAGTAGAATATCTCTAGATCACATTGGGCATGCTCCAAAGTAGCTAAGAATGTGTTCCTTCTCATCAGAAATAGGGATCTCAGGCTCAAAATCATGGACAGTTAAGAATTAAGTTTTATTTTTACACTTCTCAGTTAAATAGACAATAGAAACTATATAACTCAAGCTGATTATTAATGGTTTTGTTTTCCTAAGTTTATTACCTTCATTTTTTGGTAATTATATATGTAGAGTACATCATTTTAGAAAAACTGGAGAATGAGCAAAAGGAAGCGAATAGCAATAACAATGAAACTATACCCTAGAGAAAACACTGTTCTTTGATATTAAACAATGGTAGGTACGATTTTACCAGGTGTAGTTAGTGCCTTCTGGAATCCATTGCCCTGACAGAATTGAATAAGGCATTTGGATTTAATAATAAGAAAGAATGGAGTCCCATTTTCCTGTGACTTCAAACTGGCTTCATGTATACAGGCTACATGGAGGTCTATTGCATGCTTTATCACTAATAAGAAAGAGCATGGAAAAAGCCCAAACATATTTGTGTATATGTATGTACAAATCCAGATGTATCCCCCTCTAACCTAGTGGTGGTATGTTTGTGTCCCCTGCCAAATTCATATGGTGAGGCCCTAACTACAAAGTGATGGTATTTAGAGGTGGGGTCTTTGGGAAGTATTTAGGTTTAGAGGGGTTCACAAGGGTAGAGCTCTTGTGATGGTTTTAGAGTCTTTATAGGAAATGAAAGAGACTAGAGCTCTGTGGTTCTGGAGTAATAGTAATGGCTATCAGTGAAGCAGGAAGTGGGCCCTCACCAGACACCTGATCTGCCAGCACCCTGATCTTGGACTTTCTAACCTTCACACCTGTGAGAAATAAATGTCTACTGTTTAAGCCGCCCGGGCTACAGTATTTATTATAGCACAGAACACTCAAGTAGTATTCCAAATTTTAAGAGCTAAGATGCCATGTTAAAAATCTTTCTGATTTGTCATACCATTAGTTTCCTTATTTCTATTTAGCACATTTAAAAAGTCTCACTTTTCAGAATAATAGAACATATAATTTTATTTAGCAATAATTGCTAAACAAATAGATACGGACTTTTACAACTTAAAATACAGGTTTCTTTTTTTCCTGGGCTCCTTCAACAGTATTCAAAAGATATTTTTCTTAATATTATTTTGTTTGCTTAGTCAAAATTTGTGAAGCGGCTACTGTTGAGCTTAGGCATGTCACTTTGACAATATACAAAAGTAAGACATTTTCCCTATTGCAAATTGTGAGAGTACAGTTGGGCCTCCCAAGAGTAAGATGAAAATTATTACAAAGTATGACAAGGTCACAATAAAGATACACACTTGTTTGTCAGGGTGACATGAAGAAGAGCATGTAGATGACACCCCGTGGGGAAAGGTCATGGTATTCTGGGTGATAGTCCACCAACTCTGAGTTTTCAAAGAATACTCTTTAAATTTTTTTTGTTTGACACAGTTTTAATAAGAAAGCCCTTTTCAAATAGGAGAAACACTAGGGCATATTCATTTTAATGTATAATTATGCTTAATTTAATGCAATATTATGAATACCAAATGACCTGAGTAGTCTGTGAACTTCCTCAAGAGAATGGCACTATTTTTTGAGCCCTTAGTATTTATGAAGCATTTTATTAATAAAAATATAGAAAGAAAAAGATTTTCAATTTCTTCAGTTCAAAACTTTGTCTACACAAGCCACGTGGAGTAAAGATTTGAGTAAAAACATATCTAGATAATTTGATCAAGGTCGAAATCCTTTCTATGATTACTCTAGTGTAAATACAAGCCACTTTGACCCTCTGAGGACCAGAACCATGTGGATTATCTCAGACTGAAACAGAACACTGTGGGAGATCTGAAAAGGCAATTGAAACCACAGTGGGGAAACTTGTTATTGGATTTTTTTTAGATCTCATGCTTTGTGACAACTAGCATTTGAGAAGGTCAGCTTTGTAGAGGCGTGGATACTTTAATAACAAGCATCTCTTCATAACAAACTTCACTTGATACTGTAATTGACTTCACATCTGTGAGATTTTTATTACTGTGGATTTTCATCAACACTTCACCCAATATCCTAACTTGCCACTGAATAATGCCTTGTGAGTATCATGGACCCGAGATAACAAAGTGAACTATGTGGTTGATAGTGTCTATTATGGGACCATTGCCAATATCTAAATATGATGAAAAAAATGTGCAAGGTGCTTGCATTTGACCCTTGCAACAGTTACCTGTTTATATAACTGTGCTACTGGCAAAGAATAACTTTCCCTTCCCTGGTATCTTCATGAGTCATTGTGAACTCCTACAGAAATGAAATAAGATTTCAACTTTCTGGAAAGCTTCTTGTAAGAAACTGCCACATTCTCATAATTTAAAGCAGTTTTGATCAGTTCTCTTTACAATATTGTTTAAAAAGTTTCCCATGAATTAGAAAGTAAACTTTCCCTGTTAGATGAGATTAGAAAGACAGAAGTTATGTGGTTGAGTTGGAATATCAAGCTGTCTTTTCTATAAGCTTTCTCTTACACAGAGTCCCTATACCACTCCTGAGAGGGAAAGGTGAGTGAATGGCTGCTTAAAGAAGGCTCCAAAGATACTGAAGCTATCCAGAGAACAAATGGCGGGCAGAATCCTTTCTCCCAGATTACTTAAGTAGCAGGTATCTAATATGTGCACCATCTCCTCTGGTAAAACTAGCAGGAAGAATCACAGCACAGTCAGGGTAGGTATCCTTGATATCGAACCAAATTCAAACAGGCAGGAATCTGGTGCAATCTTGTGCAAAGGCTTTCAGAAAACAAGAAGGCTGAAATTTGGCTTTGATTGGCAAACAGTATTAAAATCAGCAAGGAAATCAGAAAGAAAACTTACAGCTGAGGAGGGCAGTGAAGAAAACAAAACCAAATCACTTTTCCCCTTAGTGATCCCACGTAAATGCAGTTACTGTTCTATTCATTCTTTTTTTTAATAACTGTAATGTATTATTTGCTCCAGGGGTACATGTCTGTGAATCATCAGGCTTACACATTTCACAGCACTTACCATAGCACATATCCTCCCCAGTGTCCATAACCCAGCCACCCTATCCCTAACCCCCTACCCCTCAGCAACCCTCAGTTTGTTTCATGAGTTTAAGAGTCTTTTATGGTTTGTTCTAATCATTCTTAAAATATTTTCTAAACAAAAGGTCTATATTTATATAGGAAAAAGGGAACATAGCCATTCCTCTTGAAAACCCAGATCTGTATCAGTGACAACATGTAACACTACCCAATATACCAGAGGGGGAAAAAAGACCATTGCTATTTATTAGTCACCTACTATGTGCTAGAGACGACAAAGATCAATTACTTAAATCTTCATTTTCTCTGTGATGTGGCTATTATCTGTCATTTACAGACAATAAAAGAAGACTCATAAATTCTATACATTGTTCAACTTCAGTTTATCGGGCTAGGTCAGCATTTGACTGGAGTTTAGATGGATACCAAAGTCCGTAGTTTTTCACTCATCTGACATTGTAGGTACTGAGAGCTGCTGACTGCACAAGGCCAGCCATTTAATTAATGTTGTAGGTGAACTAATTGATTTTGGTCAGTGAATGTTTAACAATTATTTCACTTTATCCCTTGACTACTTTAGTTGTAGTTAACGCACCAAGGCACTGATTTTCTGAAACACTAAAAAATATAAAAGATAAATTGATAAGAGAGTGCTATTTCTAGGAGATATACATAATTTTCTGTAATTACATTATGATGATCATCATCTGTTTCCAATGAGTCATTCTAATATAATATTCTCTGTCCCAAAGCAAAGGCACTACCACTAACACCTTAATTCTTGCCAATACATGATGCGAAATATATACTGGGGAGGGAGGATAATACAAGGTTACCTACTAACTTTTCTAAATTTGAAAATTATGAATATTGAAATATATTTTAAGAGGAGGTGGCTGGGGAGACAAGTGAAATAGAGGGGATTGTGAGTACACTTGAGCACTATGAAAAGTTCAGAATTAGTAAATCACTGTGTTGTATACCTGAAGCTAACATGACATTGTATGTTAATTTAGACCTAAATTTAAAAAAAAAAAACAGGATATCAAAAACTTATGATAGGTGATACTCTGATTGAATAGGTGGTAAATTGTTCCTGTTTCCTGTGTGTTTACTTGTCATTAAAGGGGCAACTACTAAACAGTGTAAGGATACTTCTTTAGATTCCAGAAAGAACATCTGAAAGCTACCAACATCCTTACTTCATTTTCACTATTATTTATTTAGAATCTATCGTTTTATTACTTGTTCATCCAGACAATCTGACGATGCAGTGATTAAAGACACAGGCATTGGCATCAGTTAGGGATTCGTATTTATTTTTAAATTCCAGTATCATTAACATACAGTGTTATATCAGTTTCAGGTGTACAATATAGTGATTCAATAATTCTATACTTTAGTCAGTGCTCATCAAGATAAGTGTACTCCTAATCCCCTTCACCTGTTCCTCCCACCCTCACCTCACCTCTGGTAACTATTAGTTTGTTCTCTATTAGTTTTTGGTTTGTCCCTTTTTTTTCTTTATGTTTTATGGCTAATATTGCATTGCATATTTATTTACACCACTTCTTTATCCATTCATCTATTGATGGACACTTAGGCGGCTTCCATAGTTTGGCTACTGTAAAAAATGCTGCAATAAACATGGGGGTGCATATATCTTTTTGAGTTAGTGTTTTTATATTCTTTGGGTAAATACCCAATAGCGAAATTACTGGATCACATTAAAATTCTCTTTGAAAGTTTTTGAGGAATCTCTACATTGTTTTCCACAGTGGCTATACCAATTTAAATTCCCACCAACAGTGGATGAGGGTTCCTTTTTCTCTACCTCATCCCCAACATTTGATGTTTCTTGTACTTTCAATTTTAGCCTTTCTGACCCATGTGAGGTGATATCTCATGGTGGTTTTGATTTGCATTTCCCTGATGATAAGTGGCGTTGAGCATCTTTTCATGTGTCTTTGGCTATTTGTATGTCGTCTTTGGAGAAATGTCTGTTCATGTCTTATACCCATTTTTTTTCCCTAAATACTTTTATTTTATTTTTTCAGTGTTACAAGATTCATTGTTTATGTACCACACCCAGTGCTCCATGCAATATGTGCCCTCCTCAATACCCACCACCAGGCTCGCCAATCCCCCCCCACCCTCCCCTCCAAAACCCTCAGCTCTGAGTTCAGTCTCTCATGGTTCTTCGCCCCTCTGATTTCCTCCAATTCATACCCATTTTTTAATTGGATTATTTGGTTTTTTGGGGGGTATTGAGTTAGATCTTTATATATTTTGGATAGTAACTCTTTATAGGATATGTCATTTGCAAATATATTCTCCCATTCAGTAGGTTGCCTTTTAGTTTTGTTGATTGTTTCCTTCACTGTGCAGAAGTTTTTATTCTGTTGAGGTCCCAATATTTTATTTTTGCTTTTGTTTCCCTTGCCTCGGGAGACTTATCTAGAAAAATGTTTCCTCAGCTAATGTCAAAGAAATTACTACCTGTGGTCTCTTCCAGGATTTTTATGGTTTCCAGTCTCATCTTTAGGTCTTGATTCCATTTTGAGTTTATTTTTGTGTAGGGTGTAAAAAAGTGGTTCAGTTTCATTCTTTTGCATGTGGCTGTCCAGTTCTCCCAACACCATTTGCTGAAGAGACTGTTTCCCATGGCATGTTCTTGCCTCTTTTGTAGATTAACTGACCATAAAACTTTTTATTTCTGGACTTTATTTCTGGACTTTATTTCTGGATTTATTCTGGGTTTATTTCTGGACTGTATACTCTGTTCCACTGATCTCTATGTCTGATCTCCATGTGCCAGTACCATACTGTTTTGATTACTACAGCTTTGTAGTGTATCTTGAAATTTGGGATTGTGGTATCTCCTGTTTTGCTTTTCTTTTCCAAGATTGCTGTGGTTATTCGGGGTGTTTTTGGTTCCATACAAATTTTAGAATTGTTTGTTCTAGTTCCATGAAAATTGCTATTGGTATTATGATAGGGATTACATTAAATCTGTAAATTGCTTTGAGTAGTATGGCCATTTTAACAATACTTGTTCTCCTAACCCATGAGTGTGGACTATCTTTACTTTTTTTGTGTCATCTTCAATGAGGTTTGTATGTTAAATATCTTGTACTGGGTGTAGAATCCTCCATTTCATAACTTCTTGGGTCCAACATTTTCTTAACTATAAGTTAGATTATATGTATATGTGTGACTGTGAGTGTGTGTGTGCATACACAATTTATATCCCTTCCTCTTCTGTTATATCATTTTCATCATCATCAGTATCATGTTTAATTCTCAGTCTATGAAACAAACTACACATAAGCAGTAATTTTAAGATATTAATCCAGAAAAAATATATATTCTAATCCATCATAAAATAAGTACTGGTATTAACATCTTTTATAAATTACTTTAAATTTTATGATATGGATTCTTTCAGACAGGCTATAATTTCCTCTGAAAAATACTCCCGACTTCTCTTACTCACCTCATGACACGGTATTCCCCTACATCCTTGCCTTTCTCTTATCTTCACCGTCTTCCTTTTCTTTGTCTGGCTACCTGATTTTTGCTCTAATTGCCATAACTGATCCTTCTCAAACTCTTCCTTTTCCTTTGATTTCTAAAATATTTGTAGTCCTCTATTTTCTCTTTTCCAGCTAATCTCTTATACACAATAATTTTATTTACCACTTTCACTGTTTCTTTTTATTTATTCAAAATTTGTTAAAATCATCCTTAGTTATTTTTTGGTTGCTCATTATAATTCTAATTTAAGACAAATATCAGTTTCCTTTATGTTGAGACTTTCCCTTTTTTAATAATAAGGGCATGTCTTAAAAATTTTTTTAATCATAAAGGCATTTAAACTAAACATCACTTGAGTGTAAGCTTTTTGTTTTACAGATTTTGACATGAAATTTTTCTTTTATGGCTTTCTAGAGATACACTGATTTCTCATTTGATTTTTACTTTGAATCAAATGTTATATTTAAGAAGTTGCTTTTAATTTCCAATATTAAAGATTTCTGTGTCTTTCTTTGTTATGCATTTCTAATTATATTTGGTTGTGTTCAGAGAACAGCGCTATAAATCTCCATTCAAAAATGATTACAGTCTTCCTTATTGCCATTTTTGTAAATGTCTGTAAATGACAAAGATACTCTTTTTTTCCAGCTTCATTGAGGTGTGATGGAAAAATAATAATTGTATACATTTAGGTTGTAAAATGTGATTTTTCTAAAGATGTACATCATGATGATTTAATACACATACACATTGTGAAATGATCATCACAATCAAGTTAATTAACACATCCATCACCTCACGTAGTAACTACATTTTTTGTGTGTGTGGTGAGAACACTTAAGATTTATTCTCTTAGCAACTTTCAAGTATACAATACAGTAATATTAACTATAACCAGCACGTTGTATATTAGATTCCCAGAACTTACTCATCTTATGTGAACACTTGTACTTGATGAACAGCACCTCCCCATTTTCCTCACACCCCAGCCTCTGGCAACCGCAGTTCTACTCTCGTTCTATGAGTTCAACTTTTTTAGATTCCACATATAAGTGAAATCATATAGTATTTATTTGCCTTTCTGTGTCTGGCCTATTTCACGTAGCATAATGTCTTCTAGCTTTATCCATGTTATCACAAATGACAGGATTATCTTCTTCTTTAAATGACAGAATAATATTCCTTTATATAAAGAGATAGACATAAGTATATGTGAAGATATAGATGTATCACATTTTTTTTTACCCATTCATCTGTCAATGGACACTTGGGGTTGTTTCCATATCTTGGTTATTGTGAATAATGCTGTGAGGACATAGGGAGTGCAGATATCTTTTAGAGCTACTGATTCTTGATTCCTTTGGATATAGGCCCAGAAGTGGGATTGCTGGATCATATAGGGGGAACTCCACACACTTTTCTATAATGGCTGTACTAATTAACATTCCCACCAACAATGTAGAAGGTACCCTTTTCTTAACACTCTTGTCAATATGTAATCTCTTGTCTTTTTGATAATGCCCATCCTAAAAGTTCTAAGATGATTTCCCATTTTGTTTTTGATTTGCATTTCCTTGATGATTAGTGATGTTGAGCACATTTTCAAAAAACTGTTGGCCATTTGTATGCGTTTTTTGTAAAAATGTCTGTTCGGGTCCTCTGCCCAGGTTTTAATAGGGTTATTTCTTTGCCCTTGAGTTGTAGGAGTTTCTTATATGTTTTGGATATCAACTCCTTGTCAGAAAGAGGGTTTGCAAATATTTTCTCTTGTTCCTTAGAAATCTTTTCATTTTCTTTATTGTTTTCATCACCGTATGGAAGCTTTTTGCTTTTTAGTTTGATATAGTCCCACTTGTTTACTTTTGCTTTTGTTGCCTGTGCTTGTGTGAACCCAAAAAATCATTGCCAAGACCAATGTTAACAAACATTTAGTTTTATGGCTTACATAAAAACATAAAACATTTAGTTTTATTTAGTTTTATGGCTTACATCTTTAACCTACAGTTTAATTTATAGTTTAGATTTTTTTAATCCATTTGAAGTTAATATTTGTGAATGGTGTGAAGTCCATTTTAGTCTTTTGCACATACTTACCCAGTTTTACAAACACCATTTTTTGAAGACACTGTCCTTTCTCCATTATTTTTGGCCATCTTGTTAAAAATTAGCTAATCATATATGTATGGATTTATTTCTGGGCTGTCTATTCTGTTCCATTGTGTATGTGTCTGGTTTTATGCCAGTGCCATATTTTTTGACTACTATAGCTTTGCAATATAGTCTAATTAATCAGGAAGTGTGGTACCTCCAGTTTTGTTCTTCTTTCTCAATATTGCTTCAGTTATTTACTCTTTTATGGTTCCACACAAATTTAGGATTTTTTTTTAATTTCTGTAAAAAATGTTATTGAAATTTTGATAGGGATTTCATTAAATCAATAGATGGCTTTGGGCAGTATGGACATTTTAATAATTTAATAAATAACATTTAATAATATTTCTTCGATATAAGGTATCTCCATTTATTTGTGTCTTCTTTAATTTCTTTCATCACTACCCCATAGTTTTCAGTGTACAGATCTTTCACCTCTTTAGTTAATTCATTACTAGATATTTTTTCTATTCAATTCTAAATAAGATTTATTAATTTATCTTTCTGACAGTTTGTTACTAGTGAATAGAAATGCAACATATTTTTGTATATTGATTTCATATCCTGCAATGTTACTGAAGTTACTTATTCTAACATTTTTGGTGGAGTTATTAGGGTTTTCCATATATGCTGGGAATGGCCAGCACTCCCGGTACTGATGGATGAAAGATTACTCCAAACTTCCGTGAAAGAAAGGAGAAGGCAAGGGGGTCAATGCTCAGAGATGAAAACCCTTTGCTCTTCTTTGCTCCCACCTTTATTGGTCCTTCAGGATAATTACAAATCTTTATCACTGTTTCTCAAGCACATGATGTGTGATGAGGGATCTTGCTGGACCCTGGGGGATCTGTTTAAGGGAAAAATATGATATGCTAATTTGTGTGAGTTCTGTTAAACATAGCCTAGGGGACAATGCATACATCTCTTAGATCACAGGGTGGTTGTCTGGGCTAAGAAAACTTCGTGGATGGCAACTCTCCAAGGCATTTCAATGACAGAGTGGTCATGCAGTCCTCAGCATTCCAAAGGTCTACACAATTTTCCAAAACCTTCCCTGCCCCCAGGGGCCTCTGTGTTACATTTTAGCAAGCCAGGTATTATGGATGATTTCATGCTCTACATTAATCCCAACGTATATAGAGGATTGTTATCTATAAACAGATGATTTTACTTCTTCCTTTCCAATTGAGAACCTTTGTTGTTTCTTTTTTTGTCCAATTGCTCTGTCTAGAATTTCTAGTAAAATGTAGAATAGAAGTGTGGAGGAGGGCCATGCTTATCTTGTTCCTTATCTTAGAGGAAAAGCTTCAAACTTGTCAGATATGGTCCTTCTGATGTTGAGTTAATTATTTTTTGTTGAGAGTTTTCATCATGAAAGAATGTTTAATTTTGACAAATGCTTTTTTCTGCATTTATTGAGATATTATAATTTTATCTTGAACCAAACAATGGTAGCCCTACCTGCCTACAGATGTTTTTGTCGTCAGACTAAATCCCTATTTAATCTCAATCCACTTTCAGATGATGCTCTTTATTATGTAAACTTCACAGGATGGGGCTTTTGTTTGCTTGATCTTCACAGATGTACTACTGGTTCCAAGAACATTGCTTAGCATAAAGTAAGTGCTCAGTAAATATACGTTTAGTATAAATGAGTGAATATTACGTTTACTACAAATGGGAAAGATTTATATATCTTTTCATTACATTTATCTTTTAAAGTCATTTCATCTAATATTAATATCACTGCCACTGCATTTTGTTTGTATTTTAGTGCTTCCTCTTTGTCTCCATTTTCATTTTCAACCTTTTATATCTTTAAGTTTGCTACTTAAAACTGAGTTGGGCTTTTTTTTTAATCATTCTATTTTATTTTATCATGATTAATATATTCTTTAATCCCCATCTCTTATTTCCTTCATTCCCCAACCACCACCTCTCTGGGAGCTATCAGTTTGTTTTCTATAGTTAAGAGTGTGCTCCTTGGTTTGTCTCTCTTTTTTTGTTTCCTGTGCTCATTTGTTTTATTTCTTAAATTCTACAGTGAGTGAGATCAGATCATATTTGTCTTTCTCTAACTGACTTATTTTGCTTAGCATTATATACTCTCTAGCTCCATCCATGTTGTTGTAAATGATAATATACCACTTCTTCTTTATCCATCCATCAATCAGTAGACACTTGGGCTGCTTCCATAGTTTGGCTGTTGTAAATAATGCTGCTATAAACACTGGGGTGCATATATCACTTTGAATCAGTATTTTTGTAATTTTGGGGTAAATACCAAGTAATGTGTTTGTTGGATCATAGGGTAGTTCTCTTTTTAATTTTTTGAGTGACCTCCATACTCTTTTCTACAGTGGCTGCACCAAAGTGCATTCCCACCAATGGTGCATGAAGGTTCCTTTTTGTCCATATCCTTACCAACACTTGTTTCTTGTGTTGTTGATTTGAGCCATTCTGATAGGTGGGACACATTTTGGTTTTGATTTGCATTTCCCTGATGAAGAATGGTGTTGAGTATCTTTTCATGTGTCTGTTGGCCATCTATATGTCTTTTTTGGAGAAATGTCTGTTCATGTCTTCTGCCCATTTTTTAATTGGATTAATTTTGGGGGATCTTGAGATGTATCAGATCTTAATATATTTTGAATCCTAACCCTTTATATATGATTTGCGTGTATATTCTCCCATTCAGTAGGTTGCCTTTTAGGTTTTTTTTTTTAAGTTTTTATTTAAATTCCAGGTAGTGACAGACAGTGTAATATTATTTTCAGGTGTACAATATAGTCATTCCACACTTCCATAAAACACCTGGTACTCCTCCCAACAAGTGCACTCCTTAATCCCCAACACTTATTTAACCTATCCCCCTACCCACTTCTCCTCTGATAACCATCAGCTACTCTATAGCTCCATTCATGATGTTGCAAGATTTCAGTATTTTTTATGGCTGAGTAAAATTCTGTGTGTCTGTGTATCACGTCTTTTTTTCTTCTCAGATCTAGGGTTAGGGTTAGGGTTAGGGTGAGGGTATATGCTTGGTATCCTGCAGTTTAAAGACCTGTTCACAGGGTTAGGGTTAGGAGTTAGAGGTTAGGGTTAGTGCACTATTGTTACTGTTAAGAGTTAGGGCATGTGCCTGGTTGCCTTTTTATTTTTTTTATTGTTTCCTTTGCTGTGAAGAAGCTTTTTATCTTGATGAGTTCCCAATAGTTTATTTGTGCTGTTGTTTCCCTTGCCTCAGGAGACACATCTAGAAAAATGTTGCTATGGCTTATATCAGAGAGATTATGGCCTGTGCTCTCTTCAAGGAGTTTTATGGTTTCAGGTCTCACATAGGTCTTTAAACTATTTTAAATTTATTTTGTGTACGGTGTAAGAATGTAGTCCAGTTTCATTCTTTTGCATGTGGCTGTCTGGAGTTCCAAACTCCGTTTGTTTAAGAGACTTTTCCAATTGCATATTAATTCATTCTTGTCAAAGATAGATTTGCCATGTAATTGTGGGCTTATTTCTTGGTCTTCTGTTCTATTTCATTGAACTATTTATCTCTTTTTATGCCAGCACCATACTGTCTTAATTATTACTGCTTTGTCATATAACTTGAAGTCCAGAATTGTGATGCCTCTTGCTTTACTTTTCTTTTTCAAGGTTGTTTTGACTATTTGAGGTCTTTTGTCATTCCATACAAATTATAGGATTGTTCTAGTTTGTGAAAAATACTGTTGGTGTTTTGGTAGAGATTGCATGATTGCATTAAATGTCTTGATCACTTTGGGTAACATAGACATTTTAACAATATTTACTCTTCCAACCCAAAAGCATGGAACATCTTTGCATTGTCTTGAATTTCTTTCATCAGTATTTTACAATTTTCAATTTACAGGTCTTTCACCTCTTGGTTAAGTTTATTCCTAGATATTTGTTTTTGGTGCAATTGTAAATGGGATGCTTTCTTAATTTCACTTTCTGCTGCTGCTTTATTAGTGTATAGTAATGCAACAGATTCTGTATATTGATTTTGTATCCTAAGACTTTACTGAATTCATTGATCAGTTTTAGCAGTTTTTTGGTGGCATTGTTAGGGTTCTATATATAATATGTCATCTGGAAATAGTGAAAGTTTTATTTCATTATTAATTTGGATGCTTTTTATTTCTTTGTGTTTTCTAATTGCTGTGGCTAGTACTTCCAGGACTGTGTTGAATAAAAGTGGTAAAAAAGTGGTCCTTGTCTTGTTCCTGACCTTAGGGGAAAAGCTCTCAGTTTTTCACCATTGAGGGTAATGTTGGCTATGGGTTTTTCATATATGGCTTTATTATATTGAGATATAGTTCCTCCAGACTGACTTTGCAGAGGGTTTTTATCCTGAATGAATGTTGTACTTTCTCAAATGCTTTTTCTGCATTTATTGAAATGATCATATGGTTTTTATCCTTTCTCTTATTGGTGAGATATATTACATTGTTTTGCAAATATTAAACCACTCTTATGTATAGGGAATCAATCTCACTTGATGGTGGTATATTTTTAAAAATATATTGTTGGATTCAGTTTGCTAATATTTTGCTTAAGATTTTTGCATCTGTATTCATGAGATATATTTGCCTATAGTTCTCTTTTTTTGTGTGTGGTGTCTTTATCTGGTTTTGGTATCAGGGTGATATTGGCCTCAGAAAATGAGTTTGGAAGTTTTCCTTTCTCTTGTATTTTTTTGGAATAGTTTGAAAATAGAGTATTAGCTCTTTAAATATTTTGTAGAATTCACCTATGAAGCTGTCTGGTCCTGGACTTTTGTTTTTTGAGAGTTTTTTTGATTACAGATCCAATTTCATTGCTGGTAATCAGTTCAAATTTTTTATTACTTCTGGATTCAAATTTGGTAGGTTCTATGTTTCTAGGAATTTATCCATTTCTTCTAAGTTGCCCAATTTGTTGACATACAGGTTTTTATAATAATTTGTTGCAAATATTTGTATTTCTGTGGTGGTGGTTGTTATTTCTCCTCTTTCATTAGTAATTTTATTTATTTAGGTCCTTTCTCTTTCCCTGTCTTTTTAATGAGTCTTGCTAGAGGTTTATCGATTTTGTAGATCTTTGCAAAGAACCAGCTCCTGGTTTCATTGATCTGTTTTATTGTTCTTTTGGGTTTCTGTATCATTTATTTCTGCTCTAATCTTTATTATTTCTTTCCTCGTACTGGCATTAGACTTTGTTCTTTTCTTAGTTCCTGTACATAAAAGGTTAGTTTGTTTTTTGAGATTTTTCTTGATTCTTGAGGTAGGCCTATATTGCTATAAACTTCCCTCCAAAACCACATTTGCTGTGTCCCAAAGATTTTCCCTCCAAAACCACCTTTGCTGTGTCCCTTGTATTTTCATTTTCATTTGTTTTCATGTAATTTTTTATTTTTGGTTTATTGATTGACCATTCATTGTTTAATACCATGCTATTTAACCTCTATGTATTTGTGCTCTTTCCAGATTTTTTCTTACGGCTGATTTCTAGTTTCATAGCATTCTGGTCAGAAAGGACGCATGTTATGACTTCAATGTTTTTTAATCTATTGAGACTTGTACTTTGGCCTAAAATGTGATCTATTCTGGTAATGTTCTGTGTGCACTTGAAAAGAATATAAAACTGAGTAGTTTTAATTTTTTTCTCCCACGTTTTTATTTAAATTCCATATATACAATTTATTTAAATTCCATTATATACAGTGTAATATTAACTTCAGGTGTAGGATTTAGTGATTCAACACTTAAATATAACACCCAGTACATATCACAAGTGCCCTACTTACTACCCATCACCCATTGAACCCTTCCCCTGCCCACCTTCCCTCCAGCAACCCTGTTTATTCTCTATAGTTAAGAGTCTTTTTTGTGTTTTGCCTCTCTCTCTTTTCCCTTATGTTCATCTGTTACATTTCTTAAATGCCACAGATGAGCGGAATCATATGGTATTTGTCTTTCTCTGACTGATTTTGCTTAGCATAATAACCTTTAGCTCCATCCATGTCACTGCAAATGGCTAGATTTCATTCTTTTTTATGGCTAATATTCCATCATATATGTATTCCACGTCTTCTTGATCCATTCATCACTTGATCTACATTTGGGCTCTTTACATAATTTGGCTATTGTTGAAATGCTGCTATAAACATCGGAGTCCATGTATCCCTTTGAATCAGCATTTTTGTATCCTTTGAGTAAATACCCAGTGGTGCAATTGCTAGGTCATAAGGTAGTTCTGTTTTTAACTTTTTGAGGAACTTCCTTACTGTTTTTCAGAATGGCTGCATCGGTTTGCATTCCCACCAGCAGTGTGAAAGGGTTCCCCTTTCCCTGCATTCTAGCCTACATCTGTTGTTTCCTATGTAAAACTGAATAGTTTTTAAACTTATCCCAACAGTTTCCAACTTTCAGTTGAAAATTTCAGCTCATTCTTACCCAGTTTAAAATAATTTCTTTACTTTAGTTTACTGTGTGTTTATTAGGGGGCTCTCTTAGTATTTTTTTCTTGTATTTCCTTAAATTTATTCTTTAATGACTTGACCTAGTTGCTATACCCTTGAATTTCTCCCTTATTAACCAAAAGAACTATGTGATATTCAATATAAAATATGTATTTCTCTATTACATAGTAAGTGGATACCAATTATTTTTCCAGCAGAAGTATTCTACTGTGTTTGTTCTTTTTGATTTTACCCCAAATAAGATAAGCCTTTTAGACTATATTCTCATTCTCACTTTTCTCTCAGCACTTTGCAAATGTGATGTGTGGAGCATGTTTTGTTCTCGATGATCCTGAGACAGTTTAGTGTATTTAATTATTCACTCCTATAATTTTTCTTGAAATATATTTCTTTCCCTTCAAGAATCCTGATTTAAGGGAATACTCTTACAGATTAGCTTCCACTATATTGTTCACCATTGTTTTATCTTCTCTACCTCAAGATACCTGGTTTAATTCATGTATAATTTGGTTAGGTGGGTTTTTTGTTTGTTTTTTGTTTTGTTTTGTTTTTGTCAAGAATTTACCTAGATGAACCAGCTTTAGTACTCTCTGGATCCTTCCAGATCTGTGAATATCTTTTGTTCTAACTAATGAATGATATATGTATTGACTGTGCATAGTTTTCTCTCAGTAGTCTGTAACTGCTCCAAACTGTTTTCAAGATGCCGGATTTGCACATAAGTTTAATACTATTTGATCATTTTTTCTTTATAGGAAATCTGTGTTGCTTTTATACATAGACATACATATAATGTACACACACACGCACATGCCCCAGGATTATGCCAGAAAATGCTGAGGCATATGTATTTATCAATCAATGTTTCCTGGATTTTTATAAGTCATTTTGATCTATAAAACCAGTTTTTAACAGAGTTCTTTAAAGAGAAGTTTTAAAATCTTTCACTATGATTTAAATATAATTGCAGTTTTGTTTTTGACTTGAACTATTTCTCATTATTGATCTTTCAAACATAAACTTTGATTTCAGCAGGGACCTTCCATTTCTAAAACTTAACCTGTTATATTTTCAGTTTGAAAATCATGGTTTTAGAACCATAATACCATTTTATGTGTTTAAAATATACTTAGGTATTGTTAGTAAGTGATACTTCGAGTATACAATGTAATAAATTTCAGAAGTGTTTGACCTGCAAGTTCTTTTTATACCTGTCTTAAAATGTGAAGATATTTTAATTGTCCTGGTTAAAACCTACTTTTTGACATTTCAGAGGGACCTAAGGCAAAAAGTAAACAAAATCCATCCACTGAAGCAAAGCGGCAAAAAAGTGTAAACTTAGAGGAAATTTAGGAAGAATGTAACTGGCACTCTCACAATGAAAGGAAAAAAGTAGATCGAAATTATTCATGGTAATCAAAACACATCGTTTCCAGAGGTGTCAAGGAAATTCTTTGGGAGATATTTTCTGTAATTTATTTTGAATAATTCTAAAATAGGCATCACTCCTGGGTTAGTAATCAGACATAACTAAAATAATATGAAGAAAAATAGATGAAAGAAATAAAAATTGGCTCTGTTTTTAAAGATATACATAGGAAAATGCTGGGTGCAAACAATATTCAGAACCTGGATTTGTTATATTAGAGTGAGGGTGTATTAGTGTTGCTCTTTTTCACAATAGTGAACTCCACAGAATTAGGCCAGTCACTAAGACCATGTATAGAAAGAGAAAAATAAGGAGGAGAATTTAAATGTTTATATTCTTCACACTTTAGTAATTGGATAAAGCAAAAACACAGTTGGACTTTAGCACAGTGAAGCAGAACTGAACCAAGACTAGATTAAGCAGGCAGAACTCTAGTACCTTGGTAATACCTCCTACATAATTATGATATAACAATGAGAATAATGTGTGGGATAATTAAAATCAGGTAACATTTTGTCAGGGTTTCCTTCCCTAGAGGGAACCTCGGGCGAAGATCTAAGAAAAATTGGCAGGTATATTTTATGTCCCATAGATAAGACCATAATCTGAATATGTATGAAGCATTTAAATCTGGTGTGCATTCATCACTTCAGGATAACCAATATCTATTGTTTATCCAATGCATTTTAATCCCGGTCTTACAGTTAGTTTCATGTCAGTATTGTGTCTCTAGCTCTATCCTTTAGTATCACTGCCTAGAATGATTTTGAAAGATTTGGTAAGATTTTCTTCCTGGTAACCAGGGTGGCATGGCTGAGAATGAACCAGTGGTTAGAGACTGTCAACTCACTTGCTTCTAGAAGATACAGACGTATAAACTGTTCCTCTAGATGCAAATTCTTAAAAGTAGATAATTGTATTTTATGCCTTCAAAAAATGAGTGTATTTCTACTTCAGAGATGTTAAAATGTGAATCCAGGGAACATGGAATCTACCACTAGCCAAGTTCAAACCTTGTTTTGACAATAACTTCCTTGTGTTTCTTGCCTCTAATTTTACTCTCTCCAATTTCATTCAGTACCCTGTTACCAGATTAATTCTGTCTAAAGTATATCTTTGATTATGTTAGTCCTGTTTATAAAAACCTTTATGTCTTCCTATCAGTATACAAAATAAAATAAAGAATTCTTAGAGTTTTTACTATATTTTTTGCAATACTTAAGGAAGATGGGTGAAGTTTGAATGAAATCCTTGTTGATCAGTCATAAATAGTGCCATGCATTCTGTACTCCAATGAAATTATATTTCTGGTGTACACATATACTGTGAGCATCCATACCATCAATATTTCACAAGATAACACTTTCTTCCATCTCTACTTTTTTACCTTTTTTATGCATCTCCAAAGTCTTCTTGATGTGTACTCTGCCTCTTCCTCATTCTAAGTGTCTCTCTTACAGCACTTATAATTGCCTAGTTTGAGTTGCTTGCAGTATATTTGTATCTTATCTCATCATTCGTTTGTCTTTAAGCTTTTTGAGGGCAAGATCTATATCTGATTTACAATATTTCCCACTCCAAGGGCCTGATGTGAGAGACACTCGACAAATATTTGTCGAATGCATGCTGTTATTTAGTTCATAAACATTATGTTATTGTATTTGTTAGTTTGGCAACACAAAACATACCCAGTACTTAACATAATGCCTTTCGTATATGAAATATCCCCAAATTTTTGAATCAAGTAATCAAAATATGAATATTGGTTTGGTTTTGTTAGATACGGTTTGTTTTAGGTCATTTATTCACTGACATGCCCACCTTCTCATTTTCCAAGTGTGAAATCTCGTCAGGGAGAATGGTAATTTGTTCCTTATGGGTTAAGGCAGTATCAAGTTAACCTTTGGGGATTTTTAACAGTTCTGTCTGGTTTGCAGTAGTGAGAAACTCTAGCAAACAAGTCACCCTGCAATCTCCTATGGGCTAATACTGGTCCTATTGAGTTTAGAGCCTATGAGCCCAACACCATTCTACGAAAGAATAGACAGAGTAGCCTGTAAAAAGCCTTAGAGCTTCCTTCAAGTTTAAAGAGAAGATCTAGGACATAATCATACTGTTTGGGTTTGGCTTAAGATTAACAGAGTTTTAATGATAGGGTATCACTTGTCAAATAATTAAGACTACTTTTTTACACAAAAGTATAAGCAGCATTCCAAAAGATAGTAATTGATAACCTTTACAAATATAGAAAAATCCATATTCCTTATTCAAATTTGTGGTTTTTTCCTAATTGTTATTCCTTAAAAGCTTATGTATCGTAGAACACTCAATAACATTTACATTATTTATAGATGATAGCATTACAAAACAGCAATGTAAAATTAGTTTCCTATAAACTGTTTTCTTCAGAAGATTATATTTTCCTATGTTCTGGCTGTCATGAACTTATACACTTGCCAAACTTTTTTGAATTACCTATGAAAATTCATGGTAAAACCATAGTCTGCATTTCTCTTTCTCAGACATTAAGATCACTTGGACAATTGTTAAATCTAAACCAGCAAGAATAAAAATTTATAATACAATTTCTTTGGAAATTGAATAAGAATTCTTTTAAATAGAAAAATGTTCATTGAATAGAGAAAATGAACCTCACTTACATTGCCTATAATAAACAGAGTAGGTATTTTCTCTTACTGGTGCAGATACAAGCATGAATGTTGCTTCTTTTTCAGAACTTCAGACTTTGTATAAATATGACTCCTATTTGTCATATTTCAATTAGGTGGCATAATGTTATGATGCCAACTAGCAATAAAAACATATTACATGTCATTGTGCTCTACATTTTGCATGTAATATCTCACTTAGTATTCAAAACAGATCTAAAAATATAATATTTCCCCATTTTACTTACAGGAAACTGAGGCATAGAGAGGCATTGTAATTTGCCGTGGGCTATATAACTACTAAGTCAGAGCCGAGATTTCAATCCAGTTCTGTCTAAACTCACAGCATGGACTCTGTGTTATTACAGAATATTGTGAATGTCTAATTCTCAGGTTTTATAAACTGACAATTGAAATTTCATAAAAAATTGAAATGTTAGAAATGTATATAATAGAGGCAGCTTTGTTGTGAGGACTAAACAAAGATTTAAGAGAATGGGATTCAATATCAATGAATAGTTGTTTCAGTTCTCTCACTCATTCCCTCTCAGTCTGACTCTCTTATTGTCCTTTTTCCTATATAATGATAAGGATTAATATTTGACTGTATGGGAAAGTGGCTGATAGGACACTAAACATGCAACGCTTTAAAGCACAACATAAAATGAATGTACCCTAAAATCAAATTACATTTAAAGTGTTTTTGGAAAGGTTTTAATATTATGCAAAAATAACTTGGTGTTGCTCATAAAATTCTAATGAATATTAGAAATAATTTTGTTAAGTATTTCCTGTTCCTTTTCACTCTAAAATCTCACAGCATTATGTATTCCTATCTCAGGCACTCTTCACCAGTTTGGCCATCAAGTCTTCGTTGCTAGTCTGTTTTGACTGGTTGGCATCCACTTCAACTTGTTTATGCCTATACTGTATTTGTTAAATATTTTTTAATAACACTACTGGTCTTATGATTTCCCTTAGGAATTTTGAAATCAATATTGCATGGTAGATGAGTTGGTCCTGGTCCATCAAAAAAACAGATGCCAAGATAGAATTACATTTGAATAAATTTTAATGAGAGAAAATGCCTATGAAAGAAAATAGGAGGGAGTTGAGATGACTGAGACAGTTACTTACTTTTGCACTGTCTAATGGCTAACCTAGTCATCCTAGCCACCTCCCTTATAATCTAAAAAAAAAGAAATTACTTTAAAATAACGTTTCTATATATAATCACTGTTCTTCATTGTCAATTCTGTTAGGAAATCTTTTATGAAAACTGGCTAGTTTGGGAATGATATTCTTTAAGCATATTCTTAGAAATTATCCCCCCTAAAAAAATAATAGGAGATGAAATACCCAGTTACCCCCTAAAAATATTGACAGATTAATAGTTGCTTCCTAAATAATAAAAATTACACTCATTCATTGTTAATATACATTTATTTATTTATAGTAAGAGTATAAATGGAAAAAACCTCAAAAATGGCCTTTTTGTTGTTGTGATTTTTGACAGATGGAAGAAACAAGCAGCAATAAAAATAATCTGGGACATTTGGCCACAATTTACTATTTACTTTTTACCTAGTTCTGTTACCCAAGAAACAATTGGCAAGGAGTTGAAATACAGAATTCTGTTTAAAATGAGTATGGCTTTCTGGTAGTAATACTTGAAAATTATAAATGAATTTAAATTCCTTGGTCACATCAAACAATAACAACAAGCAAACACTTCAGAGCTAGCAATTCTCCATTATGATTTGATTTGGTAAAGGAGTAATACTTTTTTCTTTTTTTCAAACTGAGATTAGAGGGTAAGTGAACCAGCAAAAGACAATTAAGTTGGAGCTACACTTGCTTTCTCAAGTACTCAGCAATATGAATGCAGGCATAATGCTGTTTTTATTCACCAGGCACACAAATAAATCAACTTTAATGTCAATAAAGTCAGTAATGATAGATTTCATCACTAAAATATAACTAAGCAATAATGACCAGGAAGAAAGTAAGTAGCTCACAGCAGCAAAAGCGATTTCTTTTTTGTTCTAGGTGAAGTCAAGGGTATCTGAAAAGACTGGCCTTTCCCCCTCTATTATTAACTGCAAATCATTCTTGTCATGTTAGAAAGCAGATTGTTTTTTTCAAGTGTTATACCCCATTATGTTTGGATCACATAACCTGACCTTATTCCAGGCAACTTAAATTCCATTTCCAATTAGCAAGAATGCTTATAGTAGAGATGAAGTCTATCTGCCTATTAAGCCTTTCTTATTATATCAATTTTAGCAGAAATTTATATTCTCTATTCCCCCTGTGCTGATGTTACCTTGTGGCCAAAAGTCCCCATTTATTTTCATTGCCGTTTTATTTTTCCCCATCTTCCAAAAACTAGTCAAAAGGCCAATTTTGAGGTTTTAAAATTTCTACTCTTAGCTGAAAATTTTGTCATATCACAGTGGAGGAACTGCAAGGTGGGGTAAAGGGCTTGTTTATGCAGTTAAAACAAATGTAATGCAACAGAAACATCTGGGACTTAACTAAAACCACCACTTGAGGAAAGATGCTATAAATTGTACAATTCACTCAAATTTTGTCTTAAAACAATGTACCACCATTTTATGTATGGCATGTTTAACCCTCGGTCCTTGGCACTCAGTGACCATATGTCAGAATTTTTGGCTGACATTCAACCAATGTCTACGCAGATGATAATGCATTTAGTTCAGTTAGTCCACCCATCTGTCCTTTGCAGATGCCTATCCATTGGAAAGCTCTTACTGAAAGCAACAATGTTTCTCCCAACTTCATCTTTGCCATTGTAATCCTGTGTAAGAAGGTACAACATTCCTATGCTTACCATATTGTAAATAATCTTTAATTTGAAAAATTAAAGTTATTAAAAATTTAGGTCTCAAATACAAATGAACAGACTCTTTTTCCCACATGATGGTTCTAAACTGTCTGATTCTGGCTTTATGCCATTTGTACTCCACTAGAAGAGAAAATAGATGGAATACTTATTGATAATGTTTTCATTAAAATAGCTTAAATTTACTGTAATGCAATTGAGTCCTTTAAGCCCAAATATGACTTATAGTTTCTTCATTTTCTATCTTGATTCATTCCTCAACTAACGAAGAAATTACTATTAAAGAATAAGGAATAATTTGCATGAAACTGAAAATGACTAGCTATGTGAAGTTTAAATGCAGTCCTTGGTATATAATGGTAAAATTTAACATTGGACAAAAATAAATGTTCACCAAAATGAAACTGTTCTCAAATAGTATTTCATAAGAATTATGTGTTTGCATGTGACAACTACAAATTCTATCTTCTATGAATATATTGCCAAATAGTATTACAGGGGTCTCAATATGAGAGAATATGTTAATCCCAAGAGCCCCCTTTCTTATATCACTTTACATACTACCTTACCATATATCTTATTTCATCCAATTCAACTTGTATGTGGTTTGTATTAATGTAAATGAATGGAATTTCTAAATCGCAGTTTGTGATGCTTCATCTTAAAGCTTATTATTTAAGCTACTGTGGTAAAAAAAGAATCCTAACACTGTTCCAAAGAAATATAGGTAGCTTTATACTACAGAGGCCATAATTATATTTTTTCCAATAACAAATAAATTAGAAAACCCATCATATCTTTCCAGATTACACTGCTTTAATATTTCTTATTGCTACTTGGAAAAAAAATCAATACACAGATTACCTTATAATGGATTTGAAAACATAATAAATTTAGGCGTTAGGTGGTGAGATTCTTTTTTTTTTTATTATGTTCTATACAATTAATGTAGGAAAATGCCATATTCTCTACAAAAGATGATTTTAAAGAATTCCTCTCAGATTTTGGTTTCTAGCATTGTTAACTCTTAACACAGCAGTTCTCCGTAAAATAACAAATTAAAACTCTGAAAAAAAATACAAAATGAAGCAATATGATGTCTTAGGAGATTAAGCAGGTAGATTTTGGAAGGGAGTCCAAATTTTGAAGAAGGAACTGATATATGATAAATTTCTCAAGTTATGGCTTTTTCCTGAGGGCAGACAACAGGGCATGGTTCAGGGTACTAAAACTAAAATAGGACACCCTACCCATTTCATAAAGAATAAAACAAAACAAAAACAACAGAGGACAGGGACCAGGGAAACTGGAATAGCTAGGAAGGCAAGAAGGAGTGACCTGAAAAAATAGAGATCAAGTGAAGAACAGCCCCAAATGCTGTGTATAAATTCTTCCTAACTTCCTGCTGAGCTGCAAACCATGGAACATTGAAGCAGACTCAAATGAGCTTACTCTTAGGCCAAAATAACAAAGCTGATTTTTGAACTACTCCCCATCACTGGACAGACAGAAGTTGAACATTAATTTAAAAAAGTTAATTGCCCTAAAACAAAAATTTCTACCCTCTGTGGAGGAATGTGAATCCAGTTTCCACAAATAAACATTCAAAATATAAATAATACAATTCAAAAGTACTTGGCATAAAAAGAACCAAATAATAGGACTGATTTTTCATAGAAAAAGACAGTTGATCAGGGTCAGACCATGACCCTGACAAGTACTTTGAAGGAACTCTCATAAATATTCTCAATGACCTTATAAATTTAATTGCTTATATTAGAAAACTTGTTAAGACCTAAAGTTACTTTAAAAAGGTAGATAAACTACAAAGCAAACCCAAAGCTATAGTAAGAAAATAATAAAGAGCAGAAATCAATGTAATAGAAAACAACAACAAAGGAAATTAACCAGTTTTTTGAAAATGCCAACAAAGTAGAGGATGACACAAAACAAGAAAAGGTCCAAACAAAAAATAATTAAACCTAATAATAATTAGGTTATATGTTAATGAATTATTTAATTATTTTTAATTCAAAGGAAATTTGTATCGCGATAGAATTAATGGAGAACATCAAATTAGCTTCAGCTATATTACATAATGATTGGATATATGGATATATTTCCAAGTCATTACCACAAAAAAATTTTACTTAACATTATCAAATATAGTTACCAAAAATTTTTCTTGTGATAAGAACTTTTAAGACTTATTAACTTTCATATATGCAATACAGTATTAACTAGAGTCACCATGTTATACATTATATCATCATCATGACTTATTTTATAACTGGAAGTTTGTAACTTTTGACTAACCTCACCCATTTTGCCCACTCCCCAACCACCTCCACTCTGGCCACTGTGAATCAATCTGTTCTTCGTATCTATGAGCTTGGTTTTTGTTTTGTTTTGTTTTGTTTTCAGATTGCACTCATGAGTGGGATTATGTAAGTGAGATTTCTCTGATTTATTTCACTTAGCAAAATCCCCACAGGTTCATCCATGTGGTCACACTGGCAAGATTTCATTCTTTTTTTATGGTTGATTAACATTCCTCTGTGTGTGTGTGTATACTACATTTTCCTTATCGATTAATCCATGGATTAGGTTGGTTCTACATCTTGACTATTAAAATAATGTATCAATAAATACGGAGGTGCATATATCTTTTAGAATGAGTGTTTTTTCTTTGGATAAACACTGAGAAGTAGAATTATTGAATCATATGGTAGTTGTATTTTTAATTTTTGAGGCACCTCTGTACTGTTTTCTATAGTGGCTGAACCAACAGTACAAATGAGTTTCCTTTTCTCCACATCCTCACCAATAATTATTTATTATCTTTTTGATAATACCTGTTCTAACAAATATAAAGTGATAATTTTGTTGTGATTTTGATTTGCATTTCCTCAATGATTATTGATGTTGAACCTTTTCATGTACCATTTAGCCATCTGTATGTCTTCTTTAGAAAAACGTTTATTCAGATACTCTGCCAGTTTTTAAATCTGCTTATTGGTTGGTTGGTTTTTGTTGTTGAGTTTATGAGATCTTTATATATTTTGGATTTTACCCTCTTAACAGACAAACGATTTGCAAATACTACCTCCCATTCAGTAGATTGCCTTTTCATTTTGTTGATGGTTTCCCTTGATATACAAAAGCTTTTTAGTTTGATGTGGTTCCACTTCTTTTTTAGTTGCTTTTGTTGCTTTTGCTATTGGTGTAAAATCCAAAAAATAAGAGCCAAGACCAATGTCAGGGACTTTATTGCCCATGTTTGCTTCAAGGAGTTTTATGGTTTCAGTTTTATGTTCCGGTCTTTAATACATTTTGAGTTAACTTTTGTATGTGGTATAAGACAGTGATCCAATTTCATTGTTTTGCATGTGGCTATCCAGTTTTCCTGCTATCATTTGCAGAGGATCCTGTCCTTTTCCCATTGTATAATTTTGGCTCCTTTGTAGTAAATTCGTTGATAATGTATGTGTGGGTTTATTTCTGGGCTCTGTTCTGTTCTTTAATCACTGTCTGTTTTTATACTAAAACCATACTATTTAGATTCCTATAGCTTTGTAGTATGGTTTGAAATCAGGGGGCATGAAGCGTCTAACACTGTTCTTCTGTATCAAGATTGAGTTGGCTATTTGGGTGTTTTTTTGTGTGTATGCATATGTTACATACAAATTTAGGATTGTTGGTTTATTTCTGTGAAAAAAGCCATTGCAATTTTGATAGGGATTGCATTGAATTTATAGATTGCTTTGGAGGGTATGGACATTTTCATAATACTAGTTTTTTCAATCCATGATCATGGAATATTTTATACTTTGTTAGCTTCAATTTTTATCAATGTCGTAGTTTTCAGTGTATGTTATTTCTTAATGATACAGAACGTCATTCTGTTTTCTAATGCATTGTAATGTTTCCTGTTAATAAGGAAATTCAAATCTTTCATACAGAATGTAATGATACACATTAGATTTATTCTTACCATCTTTATATATATTTAAAAGTTTTAACTTGTATTATTTTTGCTTTTTAAAAAATTATGGTTTGATCAAATTCTAATTGTTCTATTTCCTCTTTTTTTGAAGTCTCATGCTAATGTTATGTTCTTTGCCTTCTCTTGCATTGCTCTCATTAATAAGGCGTATGTTCCTATGTTATAATAGAAAAAGAATATCCTATTTGTCCCACTATTCCATGACTTTCACTAGTTCCCGTTCAGGGGGAGAACTCAGTACATCCATTCAATTCTCTCTTGGCCTCTTTGGGACCAGGGAAAATGGTGACTTTCAGTAGAGCCTCTGTCAACTTGGCTCACAGCTTCAAAGATCTCTATAGTCCAACCTCTTCGCAGTATCTTCATCTTTCTGGTCTTTTCCCCTGTCCACTCTGACACTTTATTATCTGACCCAGTGCAGAGGAGAGATGGCCCAATGCAATGCTCTAAGCTAGACTTAAAGACAGCCTAAGATTTCATATTCCCACAGTGATGATAACCCTGAGAATCTGTTTGGAAATGGAAAGGAAAATGCCACATTTTTTTTCTTTCTTCCCACAATTGAGTTATTTATTTGACTCTTTGGGTATATATATATACACACATGTACACACACACATATAATTTGACTGTATGTGATAAGCATATACACACACGCATATATACAGTGACTCAACTAAGATGGCTTATTTTTAAAGATTTTATTTATTTATTTGAGAGAGAGAACACAAGCAGAGGGGAAGGTCAGAGGGAGAGGGAGAAGCAGAACTCCCACTGAGTAGGGAGCTTGACATGGGGCTAGATCCCAGGACCCTGGGATCATGACCTGAGCCGAAGGCAGGCGCTTAAGTGACTGAGCCACTCAGGCAACCCTCAACTAAGATGGCTTTTAATAAAAATTGAATATTAACCATTTTGCATAAACTGACAAATTTAAATGTCCATATATATTTAAGTTCATGTTATTCTATGGAATGCCTGGTTGCACCTTAGATATACCCTTTTCCATCATCATTAGCCTACACAACAATCTCTATTATTTGAGTGATATTATGCATTGGGATATGTCTTCTCTTCAAACTCATTTTGGGTTTCCTATATGAAATGGAATGTGCATTTGTTCTGGTAGCCTAGTTGTAATTCTTAAGACATAGTTTTTGTGCCTAGGTATAATATTTTATTATTCACTTGAAACAAAGGATCATTTTAAAATGAAGTTAAATTTTTCCATGAAACAAATTTATGATTGGATAAGATAGCCAAGTACACCGTATTTAAAATAAAAAGAGCCTCATTTTCTTAGTACTTGAAATTGGTAATCTATATATCATGTTTTTATATTTGGGGAAATCTGTTCTAATTATATGAATTTAAATTGAATCCAAATTTCAACTGTTTGACAAATTTTTAAAAAGCATCCCTTTAATTTTACGAAAAGGGAATGTAAGAAGCAAATGATATAATTAGAGTTCTGATTCTCTTTAATATATAGAGGTAGAATAATCAGTAACTATCTCTTTTCTGTAGTTCAAGAGGCAGATGCAGAAATCTTATCCTTTATTTTATGATTGAGTTAGTCCATATTTGAGAGAGCATACTTATAATTTCTACCAAAAAAAAGCAAAAATGGCGAGTTAGAATGTGCCAAAAAACATTATTTCTTGGAACTTCATTATACTTCACAATAGTTAAAATTTAGAGGAAGAAAAGTTATTCCTAATATTGTTTCCAAAAATGTACACTTTTAAATTGAATTTTTATTTTTTAATTCATTATTAAGTAACTGTGGTGAGTAGTTATGGAGAAAAGCATAACATTTTTATTCTGTTCTTAAAGTATATTCATATTTTATTCTGTTCTTAAAGTCGGATTTAGAGGGCAGATACATAAATGCCTGGTAGAGGGCAATTAACTCTACTTGGGAGATTCAGTGATGTCGCCACAGAGGAGACTTTTCATTTGGTGTTTAATGATACATATGAGTTTTCCAGAAAGAATTTAGGAAAGATAATTAAAGAAAGCAATTACAAGGAGAATAAAGTGCATGTTTGAAGTCATAAAGAAAAGAAAGTTCATGATGTTTTGAAAATGAGAAATTTAGTGTGACTACAGCATATTGTGCCAAGGGTATGTAGTGGGGGCTACTACTTATGTGTAGCTATTCAGATAGATGCTAGGTGATTTCCTTTGAAGAAATGAGGAAAAGTTCTCCTCAAGCTTCAAACACATATAACTATTTAAAAAATACATAGCCTGTGAAAAAAGACAGTCTCTCAACAAATGGTGTTGGGAGAACTGGACAGCAATATGCAAAAGAAGGAAACAATCACCTTCTTATACCATACACAAAAATAAATTCAAAATGGATGAAAGACCTAAATTGTGAGGTAGGAAACCATTAAAATCCTAGAGGAGAACACAGGCAGCAGCCTCTTTGACCTCAGCCATAGAACTTCTTACCAGACACATCTCTGGGAGCAAGGGAAACAAAAGCAAAAAAGGAACTCTTGGGACTTCATCAAAGCAAAAAGGTTCTGCACAGTGCAGGAAACAATCAACAAAAGTAAAAGGCAACCTACAGAATGGGAAAAGATACTTGCAAATGACACATCTGATAAGGGTTAGTAGCCAAAATCTATAAAGAACTTCTCAAACTCAATGCCCCCAAAACAAATAATGCAGTTAAGAAATGGACAGAAGACATAAATAGACATTTTTCCAAAGAAGACGTATAGATGGCTAACAGACACATGAAAAGGTGCTCATCATCACTGATCATCAGGGAAATACAAATCAAAACTACTATGAGATATCACCTCACACCTGTTAGAATGGCTAAAATTAACAACACAGGGAACAGCAGAAGTTGGCAAGGATGTGGAGAAAGGGGAACCCTCTTACTCTGTTGGTGGGAAAGCAAACTGGTGCAGCCACACTGGAAAGGAATATGGAGGTTCCTCAAAAAGTTTAAAATAGAACTACCTTATGATCCAGCAATTGCGCTACTAGGTATTTACCCAAAGGATACAAAAATACTGATTTGAAGGGGCACATACACCCTGCTGTCTATAGCAGCATTATCATCAATAGCCAAACTATGAAAACAGCCCACATGTCCATCCAGTGATGAATGAATGAAGATGTGAGATATATATGTGTGTGTGTATATATATATATATACATATACACACACATACATACACATACATACATACATATACATACATACATACATATACACACATGTACACACACATTGGAATATTACTCAGCCATCAAAAGAATGAAATCTTGCCATTTGCAACAACATGGATAGAGCTAGAGTGTATATACTAAGTGAAATAAGTCAGTCAGAGACAAATACCATCTGATTTCACTCATACGTGAAATTTAAGAAACAAAACGGATGAACATAGGGGGGAAAAAGAGAAGCAAACCATAAAAGAGACTCTATAGAGAATGAACTGAAGGTTGCTGGAGGGGAGGTGGGTAGGGGGGATGGGCTAAATGGGTGATGGGTATTAAGGAGGGCACTTGTGAGGAGCACTGAGTGTTACATGTAAGGAATGAATCACTAAATTCCCCTGAAACTAATATTTATATGTTAACAAACTGAAATTTAAATAAAAACTTGAAAGAAAAAAAAAATAGCCAGGTGTGAAAACAAGAAACAGGAATGGTGAAGTTTGGGGGTAGGGGGGATAGGATTAGGAAGACTGAAAGTCACAGAGTTGAGAAGAGACTGAGCCTATAAGGGTATGATGCTAGCCAAACTTGACATAACCCAGGAGCAAAGAGCTATTATTTTAAAGGTGAAAGAGGATCCTTCCTTTTGCAGTTGTGCCTTGCTTGAAACTAGGAGGTATTTTTCAGTTATTCCAAGCAAATTAATTTAAAACTAGTTTAGAAATGGGAGAAATACACGGAATCCTGGGAGTACCAAATAAACACAATCATATAGGGGTGACAAAAATGCCTTAGACCATAGAAAACAGATTGCATGGAAAATAACCCCTCTGAAGATGAGTTCACAGTCAAAAATTATAAATGGTAAATTATATATATAAATGATATATATACATTGTATATGTATGTATATACATATATGTATACATATGTATATGTATATATACACATATTATATATACATTATATATTACATATATTTATATAAATGATAAATTAATATAAATTATATATGATAAGTGATAAATTATAATGAAGAATAACACCATTAAGAAGACACACTTTAGAAAAAAATAATTCTCACATAAAGAACTAAATATAATAAAATGGGAAGATAAATTAAGTATATTTAACATCCACAAGAAGAAACAACAAGGCATAGAAACCAAGTCAGTAAAAAAAATAAATATTGAGAGGAAAAAAACAATTCTTGCTATAAAAATAGTTATGAATATTTTAGATACCTTAATGAAATGACATAAGCGGGAGACTACACATAGGAGAAGGATTAAACCATTGGTAGATAGCTTTGGGAATCACTCAAAATGCAACACGTAGGAAAACTATAAAAGAATAGTGAAGAGACATGGTAAATAGATTGATGGGAATCTATCACACATTTATTCATTCAATAAATATTTATATTCTATGTGCCAGCCTTCATTCAAAGCACTTGGATACATCTGTGAACAAAATAGACTCCCATCCTTGGGAAATTTACATTCTAGCGAGATGTGAGAGAGGCCAATTACAGTATTTGATAGGGTGTTCAAAAAAGGACTCTGAGGAATTTGAAAGAAAATATTGAAAGGACTAAGGGAAATTAGTCAAATAGATAGCTATTACAGTTGTACTTTAGGCAGAAGAAAGATATAGAGCAAATGTCCTATGTTGAGAGTATATATGGTATATTTAAAATAAGCAAGGAGGTAGGAATAGAGAGGTTGTGAAAAACAGGAATAGGAGATGGGGTCAGATACTATATCCTGTAAGGAATTATAATAATTAGAAAGGAATTCAATTAAGTATAGAGGCATCTGTGGGTCTTGAAAAGCAAGGGAATGGGATTTGAGACCAAATATACATTAAAGGATCATTCTAGCTGGTACACTGGGAGTGAACCGTTGAGGGAAGGCAAGTAGAAGTTTGGAGGCCTATTATGACGCTATTACAGTAATTCAATTTCCAAGACAGGTGACAGTGAAAACTGGGAGAAATTATATTCAAAGAGATAATTTAAAATATTGCAAAATTAAGAAAAAAATGAATCCTGAGATTGAAGAAGTGTGTGGAGTCATCTCTTTGCCTTTCTGTCCGTCTGTCTGTCCCTCTCTCATACACACCTTAAAGCTAGATACATTATAGGAAAATTGAAGAAAACCAATGAAAATGAGAGCAATTAAAAGCAATAAGAATTTTCCTATAAAAAATGATTAGACCAAAGTGTATTGCTCATTAGCAAAGATAGAATTCAGAAGGCAATCGTATAACATCTTCAAAGTTTAAAATCAGATCAGGCAGATGCTTTATTGACTGAGCCACCAAGGAGCCCCTATTTATACTTTGTGTGTGTTGAGGTATAATTGACATATAACATCTTAGTTTCAGGTGCACAGCATACTGATGTATTACTTGTATACACTGTGCAATGATCACCACAATAATAAGTCTAGTTCACATCTGTCACTATACATAGTTGCAAATTTTATTTCTTCTGATGACTTTTAAGATCTACTTTCCTAGCAACTTTTAAATAGATAATACAGTATTATTAACTATAGTTAACCATGCTGTACATTATATCACCATGACTTATTTGTTTTATAACTGGAAGCTTGTACGCTTGTACATTTTCATATCCTTCATTCCTTATGCCTTTCTCTATACCCCCTGTAACCACCAGTCTGTATCTGTGCTTTTTTTTTTTTAGATGCCACATATAAGTAAGATCAAACTGCGTTTCTCTTTCTCTGTCTGACTTATTTCACTTATCAAAATGCCTACAAGCTCCATCCATGTATTCACAAACGGCAGGATACTGTTTTATTATGGCTGAATAACATTGCAATCATACACACACACACCCACATCTTCTTTATCCACTCAACCATCTATAGACCCTTAGTTTGCATCCAAGTTTTAGCTATTGTAAATAATAGTGCAGTAAAGTTGGGAATGCATATATTTTTTTGAGTTAGTATTTTCATTGTCTTTAGATGACTACCAAGAAGTGGGATTGCTGAATCATTTGATAGTTCTATTTTTAATTTTTGAAGAACCTCCATACTATTTTTCATAGTGGTTTGCACCAATTCATATTCCCACCAAAAGTACGCCAAGATTCTCTTTTCTCCACATCCTAGCCATTACTGGTTATGCATTGTCTTTTTTTTTTTCTTAATTTAACATCTTTATTTTTCTCAGTGTTCCAAGATTCATTGTTTACGCACCACACCCAGTGCTCCATGCAATACGTGCCCTCTTTAATACCCACCACCATGCTCAGCCATCTCCCCACCGACCTCCCCTCCAGAACCCTCAGTTTCTTCCTCAGAGTCCACAGTCTCTCAAGCTTCATCTCCCCCTCCGATTTACCCCAATTCACTTTTCCTTTTTTTCTCTTAACGTCCTCCATGTTATTCCTTATGCTCCACAAGTAAGTGAAACCATATAATTGATTTACTCTGCTTGACTTATTTCACTTAGCATAATCTCCTCCAGTCCTGTCCATGTTGGTACAAAAGTTGGGTATTCATCCTTTCTGATGGCTGCATAATAATCCATTGTATATATGGACCATATTTTCTTTATTCATCTGTTGAAGGGCATCTTGGCTCTTTCCACAGTTTGGCAATTGTGGCCATTGCTGCTATGAACATTGGGGTACATATGTCCTTTCTTTTCACTACATCTGTATCTTTGGGGTAAATACCCAGCAGTGCAATTGGAAGGTCATAGGGTAGCTCTATTTTTAATTTTGATAATAGCCATTCTAAGAAGTATGAGGTGATATTTCACAGTGGTTTTGATTTGTATTTTCTGATGATTAGTGATGTTGAGTACTTTCCATATACCTGTTGGCCAGATGTTTGTCATCTTTGGACAATGTCAATTCTGATCCTCTACCCATTTTTAATAGTTTTTTTTATTATTGAGTTAGGTGAGTTTAAATATATTTTGGATATTAACCTCATATTAGATAGATAATTTAATACTTTAATTCTATAAGTTGCCTTTTCATTTCGTTCATGGTTTCCTTTACTTTGCAGAAGCTCCTTATTTTGATGTAGTTCCACTTGTTTATTTTTGCTTTTATTGCCTTTGATTGAGTGTCAAATCCAAGAAAATCATTGCAAAGACCAACATCAAAGAATTTACCACCTGTGGTTTCTATTAGGAATTTTATGGTTTCAGTTCTTACATTCAAGTCTTTATTCATATTGATTTAATTTTTGTGTATAGTGTAAGTTAGTGGTCCAATTTCATTCTTTTGCATATGGTTGTTCAGTGTTCCCAACACCATTAATTAAAGAAACTGTACTTTCTCTTTTTGTCATAATGTAATTGACCATTTTGGTGTGAGTTTATTTCTGGGCTCTCTATTCTGTTCCATTCATCTATGTGTCTATTTTTATGGCAATTTCATACTATTGTGATTACTGTAGCTTTTTAACATAGTTTGAAATCAGAAAATGTGATGCCTCCAGCTTTGTTCTCATTTCTGAAGATTTCTTTCTCTATTTGGGGTCCTTTGTGATTCCATACAAATTTTACAATTATATGGTTTATTTCTGTAAAAAATGTCATTAGTACTTTATTAGGGATAGCACTGAATCTGTAGATTGCTTTGGGTAGTAAGGACATTTTCACAATACTATTTGTTTTTCAATCCATGGGCATGAGATATTTTTCCATTTATTTGTGTCCTCTTCAATTTCTTTCAAAAATGACTACATTTTGTTTCAGTACACAAGTCTTTTACCTCCTTGGTTATATGTATTCCTAGGTTTTTTATTCTTTTTGATAAAAAATGTGGTAGTTCTCTAAACTTCTCATTCTGGTAGTTCATTATTAGTGCATAGAAATGCAACAGATTTTTGTATGCTGATTTTATATCCTGCAACTTTACCTAATTACTTTATTAATCATAACAATTGTTTTGGTAGAGTCTTTAGGATTTTCTGTATATCACAGATATATGGAATTTGGATTCCTTTCTTTCTTTTTCTTACCCTAATTGCTCTAGGTAGGATTTCTAGTACAATGTACAACAGAAGTGGTGAGAGTGGGCAACCTTATCTTGTTGATGATTTTAGAGGAAAAGCTTTCAGGTTTTCACCTTTGATTATGATGCTAGATATGGGCTTGTATATATGGACTTAACTATATAGCGGTAATTTCTTCCATTCCTGGTTTTTTGAGGGTTTTTCTTTTTTTTTTTTTTTTGTCATGAACTGGTATTGAATTTCGTCAAATGCTTTTTCTGTATCAGTTGAGAGGATCATATGATTTTTATCCTTAATTTTGTTAATGTGTATAATACTGATTGATTTCTCAGAGGTTGAACAATTCTTGCATCCCTCCCACTTGATTCTAGTGCATGACCCTTTTAATGCATTGTTGAATTCAGTTTGCTAATACTTTTTTGAGAATTTTTGCATCTGTGTTCGTCAGGAATATTAGCCTGTAATTGTTTTGTGGTATCCTTGTCTGGTTTTGGTATCAGGGTAATGCTGGCCTTGCAAAATGAGTTTAGAAGTGTTCAATCCTCTGCCATTTTTTTTAACATCTTAATTTTATTTTTTTCAGTGTTCCAAGATTTATTGTTTATGCACCACACCCAGTGCTCCATGCAACATGTGCCCTCCTTAATACCCACCACCAGGCTCACCCAGCCCCCCACACCGCCTTCCAAAACCCTCAGTTTGTTTCTCAAAGTCCACAGACTCTAATGCTTTGCTCCCCCTCCGATTTACCCCAATTCACTTTTACTTTCCTTCTCCTAATGTCCTCCATGTTATTCCTTATGTTCCACAAGTAAGTGAAACCATATGATAATTGACTCTCTCTGCTTGACTTATTTCACTCAGCATAATCTCCTCCAGTCCCGTCAATGTTGATACAAAAGTTGGGTATTCATCCTTTCTGATGGCTGCATAATATTCCATTGTGTATATGGACTACGTCTTTATCCATTTGTCTGTTGAAGGGCATCTTGGCTCTTTCCACAGTTAGGTGATTGTGGACATTGCTGCTGTGAACATTGGGGTATATATGTCCCTTCTTTTGTTTTTACTATATCTGTATCTTTGGGGTAAATACCAGTAGTGCAATTGCAGGGTCATTGGGTAGCTCTATTTTTAATTTCTTAAGGAATCTCCACATTGTTTTCCAAAGTGGCTGCACCAACTTGCATTCCCACTAACAGTGTAAGAGGGTTCCCCTTTCTCCACATCCTCTCCAACACTTGTTGTTTCCTGTCCTGTTGATTTTGGCCATTCTAACTGGTAAAAGGTGGTATCTCAATGTGGTTTTGATTTGAATTTCCCTGATGGCTATTGATGAACTTTTTTTCATGTGTCTGTTAACCATTTGTATGTCTTCTTTGGAGAAGTGTCTGTTCATATCTTATACCCATTTTTTGACATGATTCTCTGTTTTTTGGGTGTTGAGTTTGAGGAGTTCTTTATAGATCGGATATCAGATCTTTGTCTGTAGTGTCATTCACGAATATCTTCTCCCATTCCGTGGGTTGCCTCTCTGTTTTGTTGACTGTTTCCTTTGCTATACAGAAGCTTTTTATCTTGATGAAGTCCCAAAAGGTCATTTTCACTTTTGTTTCCTTTGCCTTTGGAGACGTGTCTTGAAAGAAGTTGCTGTGGCCGATGTCGAAGAGGTTACTACCTATGTTCTCCTCTAGGATTTTGATAGATTCCTGCCACACATTGAGGTCTTTCATCCATTTTGAGTTTATCTTTGTGTATGATGTGAGAGAATGGTCCAGTTTCATTCTTCTATACATAGCTGTCCAATTTTCCTAGCACCATTTATTGAAAAGACTATCTTTTTTCCCCTGGATATGTTTTCCTGTTTTGTCGAAGATTATTTGACCATAGAGTTGCAGGTCCATATCTGGGCTCTCTACTGTGTTCCACTGGTCTATGTGTCTTTTTGTGCAGTACCATGCCGTCTTGGTGATCACAGCTTTGTAGTAAAGCTTGAAATCAGGCAACATGATGCCCCCAGCTTTGTTCTTCTTTCTGAACATTTCCTTAGCAATCCAGGGTCTTTTCTGGTTCCATACAAATTTTAGGATTGTTTGTTCCAGCACTTTGAAGAATAATAGTGGAATTTCGATTGGGATGCCATTGAAAGTATAGATTGCTCTGGGCAGTATAGACATTTTAACAATGTTTATTCTTCCGATCCATGAGCATGGAATGTTTTTCCATCTTTTTGTCATCTTCAATTTCTTTCATGAGTGTTCTGTAGTTCCTTGAGTACAGATCCTTTACTTCTTTGGTTAGGTTTATTCCCAGGTATCTTACGGTTCTTGGTGCTATAGTAAATGGAATTGATTCTCTAATTTCCCTTTCTATATTTTCATTGCTAGTGTATAAGAAAGCAACTGAT